>CM074179.1:56036687-57236687 GCA_037179385.1 Holothuria scabra | reverse complement strand
TGTTCCCCGTAAGGAAATGGTCGGAATTCCCCTTTAGCTGTTTATGTCACGCGGCACGTGAATGCCGCGAGCGAGGGCGGGCTCTTTATATCACATGACAGAACTCATTGCAGTGTCCGAATTTTCGGGTAGCTACGCCAGTTACGAGCTCCGCGTGAGCGAGGAAAGACGTGTGAGGCCTTAGCTCTCGTGAGCGGCTTGTACCCGGCAAGGTATCGTTTACAGGCTCACCAACAAACACACACACACTCACCCACCAACAAACACACACGGACAGGTTTGACCCCTCTCTCAGCCCTGGACCTTCAGTCACCCCGGGGTACCTCACCATGGGTTAGACCTCGAGACTAGTAACCTGGGAAAATTTACCGCTACTATGGTAACCATTGCGATTTCAGCTGGCATTGCCATATATAGCCCCATAGGCAAAGTGACTACAATATCTCATCCTCCTCACGGAGCGATGAGATAATAACACATCACACAGGTACAGGAGCACACGATGGGGGTAAGCTTCCTCTGAGCATTTTCCCTTTTACAATGTAACTAGTATTTTCCCAATTTTCATGCGGTAAATGGGCATGGAAACTGCAATTAGCGATCAAGGAGGTATTTTGGACCAAACTTTTCTACGACTCCGCAAAAACCTGGGTAAGCGTTGACAGTATAGGCCAACTCTGCCGATATGGTACGAGGACAGCTGTAGGCCTCCCGTATCAGATACACATGGTACAAAAATAACATTTTACAACACTTTTTAGGCTGTTTTGTTCCTCTGCATACTTGTAGAATGACAGCCTACATTACTTTCTAGCAATATGAATGTTTGATATCTGTACGGTTACTCGTACAAAATAGTTCACCAAAAAATAACGTCTCCTTCATGATGCAGGCAAAATACCGTATAAAATATACACCAATTCGCCTAGTTTTACATTATAAAAACAGAAAAAGTTCCACCGTGGGAGGGTCCCACACTTCTCCCTTCGCGCGCAAGCGCACTAGGGCTCCATCTCTTCACTTTCCCGCAATACGTCCACTCCCACCCCTTGAAAAATTTCTCCATGCGCAGCTGCACAGTTAGCTACGTTGGAGACCCATCTGATTCCAGAGAGTTCCCGACTGTTATCATAATTTCTTTTCGTCGGTCTACCTCATAATAGGGAGCTTAAGATTGCACGACGCGGACGTCAGCTACGACGCAATGATGTCACTATTGCGTTGCCCCTGCCATTTCACAACTTGGTGTAGCGTTATTTCCCGTTGCGTTCGAAAACGGCATAGACACAGATGAGGTCATTTCGTTGTAGCTGGCGTCCGCGTCGTGAAATCTAAAGCTCCCTAATGTCAGAACGACCACGCAGAAATGTTCACCAGAGCACAGGGGATGTACCATACGGTACATTACACATGCCTTAGCGTTGCGCCCACATATAGTACGCCACCTCATAATTTGACTTTGACAGTGGATTCATCGAAGAAAGTATATTTACACGTGTATTTGAAAATTAACGTGGGCCGGCCATCAATTCTGTCAAAGATTCGTCATTTTTAACATAGTTTTTCACTGGACAGCATGCTATAATAGTAATTAGTCTGGGGATAATCAAACATTGGCCTATGACGGGTTTAATTTGATGAGGCAGAAAGGGGGCTTATGTCCTAGTATAACCAGTATTGCGATGAAGACCAAATCCAGGTCAGCAAATAAGCGCGAAACGCATAGAAAATGCTGAAAATCGCATTCTACGAAATAGTTTCAGGTTTTATAAAGTTGCAACGTGAGGTTAATGAATGAAACTTTTAAATTTCGGGTAACTTTGGTTTTGGCCATACATCACATACTGGCTACCTATTGTATCTAAGTTTCATCAGACTTTGATTCCATGTATTTGAACAGCCTTCAAGCTTGGACTGTTTCATCTCCGAATTTACTTTAGAGGGAAATTGCCTACGGGCTCTTACAAAAATAACAAAAATTTCATCAGTGATTTCAAAATAACCTCTGTATACGTATACCAAACACACAATAATTAAGCGGGCACACTACTTTCAGTCAACATCCATGTTGCAAGTAAACAAATATGAAAGCTGGTGACCCCCAGTTATGTCAGAGCACCACTTGACTGTTTGGGTTCGTCTATTTGAGGTTCGTATACAAACTAATCAACCAAGCTTGTTGGATGTGGTCTACGACGTAGTTCCATGTTCTCGATCTTTCATGGCGCCAAGGAGTGTCAAGACATTACATAGTGAATGAATTTTCTCTCAGGACTGGGATATGCCCGTCGGGGAGCCCAAATGGCAATAATCTAAAACTTTGACGAATTATTTTGACACGGGGACCATCCTGACGAGATCAGCAAACTTTCCCGACGGAAATAGGGACAGAGCACGGTCCCTAACTCAGTCACGGTGGCGGCATCGGTATCTCGAAAATGGGAGAGGACGAACTGAAGGCAGAGGAAAATGTTGGGGAAAACATTTACTCGCGTTCCATAAACAATGGACAAACGTCGTGAGCTCTTGTGGGTGAGGTCTATGGGACCGTCTGAAAGCCCTGGTAGGATACAGAGCTATGTCTTAGCAAATCTGTTGGTGATAGTTAAGTCTCAGGATTTTGTTTAATTTTGAGTGAGGTATCTTTGGAATGAGACGTTAATCTAGCATATGTATTGTTAGTCACGAGAAAAGACGGCAGATCTTCAAAAATTGCGAACTGTGTTGTTTAAAGCTTAATTTAATTCATTTATCTTAGTCAGTATGCCTACTCTTTAAAAGTGGCAAAGCATATTATTTGCGAGGTCTACAACTGTCCTTTTTACCTCGTCAATGATCTCCCTAATACTGGTCCAAGGTAAAATTGATAAAATGTATCTTAGTTTTCTTATGTGTAAATTAAGATGAATTTTTGGTAAATTAAGAAAAAGACATGGGTCTTTATAATTACAAACATTTAAACACGTTTGTTTTTCACTTCGTAACCTTTTGTTGAGCAAATTATAGTCCTGCAATTACGATAAAAATCAAGTCTTGCCTCAGCATCTTTTTGTGAAATCCACAACGTGTATGCATTCGTCGGTTAGCATTCACTTCATGTGTAAAGGAATTGCAAGTCGCACAAGGATATATTATACTAGCACTGAACTGCAGAAGCGGCTCCAATTCCAAATTAGTAATAAATTGACACTAACGATATTTCTCCTCTTACGGAATATATATGTATAGGTCGATGTTTGCAGTTACTTCCACACGCAATTTGGTGACATTTTTGGTCAATACCTTATCGTAAGTAGATCAATCTTTAGACCAATGCTTAGACCCTCGTAGTAAGGGAATCTTTATGCGAACAGGAATGAATAGAATTGAGTTCAATGATGAATACCATATGTATATTGAGTGATTCAGAAAGCTTGAGAAACGCTGATATCAATAATATTACTTCTTCATCTTAAATCAAAAGCATGGCTAATATAGGCCACCTTAAAATCTCAGCCAAACATCATGTCACAGCTTGGGGGTACGTGAGATCACCCGTATGATGTCATATACGACAAGGTTATAGGGTTGCAAAGTACAGTTACTCTTCTTTCTTGAATGTACGTACAGTCTCGAGATAAAGACTAAACCCATAGAACTCTGATGTATTCATCTGAAGACACAAAACCACACACATTTGTACAAATTATGTATATCGAGGCGCTGCACACCGTTTTGGCAAGTACAGCAGTCCAAGCCTAACATAATGATTGGTTGTATTTGACATATTTACACCATCTAAAATGGATGAATTTGGATAAATGAAACACTGAAACAACCGAATCGCCCCTAAAACAACTGAGTGGACGTTTGTCAGACCATCAAAATATCTTCACATCGGAAAGCCGTAGGTTGATTTTGTGTTCACAAACCGTTCGAATGTAGGTATTGCATTTGAAGTAAAGAGATTGACAGTGTTTGAGTGAGGCAACTGAAAAATTAATAGGCCTTACGGTGATTGTTGGCAATAAGAAGTTACTGAAGTAAGATTATGTAATGATGTCGCCGATTTGTCGCCGATTTGTCGCCGATTTGTCGCCGATTTGTCTCCGATTGACGAGTCTGCACATTTTTTGTATCCAATTTTTGCCAAGTCAAGCAGTTCGTTTCAATAACGTACTATTCAGATATCGTCCCCAGCAAATAAGTTTCAATAACGTACTATTCAGATATCGTCCCCAGTAAATAAGTTTCAATAACGTACTATTCAAATATCGTCCCAAGTAAATAAGTAAAAAATGCTCCAGTTTAGCTATTGGCCATGGAATTATTTTGGGGTGGTAAATGTTAAGTGGAGTTTTATAGAGGTGAAGGAAGGGAAATGGACCACATCAATGAGGACTAGAGTGCTAAACGACTTCAGTTATTTGGAAAGGATTTCGGAAAAATTGATACCAATCTAAAAAAATGTATAGGAACATAATTGAAGCAAGTCCATCATTCACTCGAAAACACACCCGCCCCCTGTTAGGGAACATTCTTAATACCCTTGGCTACTGCATAAGTAGTTTATGAGCCACTATATAACTCAAGTTTTACATCATATGATACTCGCCTTAATCATCATGATGGTTTAAGAAAAGAAGACCGGGCAGTTATTATCTCAACTTAACGATCTTACACATTCACAAAAACTCCTGGCTTTTACCTCAACGTCCACTTTGCATAATTTATCTGTTATTATAGTCCCCCGTTGTTCTTGAACCCATATTACTGGTTCCATTTGTAACCTGCGCTAATGAATACATCGACCAAAGCAACTATACTGCCAAGCATCTCTTATGTACAGAGATGTTTCCAAAATTTGACACAGGCCGTTTTTTGTTCATTTATCTATTAAGATAAAACCTTCAATCTCACTCGGTTGACGTCTTCAACGTTTCCTCTTATGCGTCTTGCAACATCCTTAAGTAGTATTAACTCAATGAAGAGCTCTTAAGACCAAAGCAATTGAATCTCATTGGCAATTCTCGCCGAGTGTAGTGTCTATCTTACTCAGTAGCGGCGTTCATTTTTACGTAGTGTTCTCATACTGAGCTCATACAACTCCTCAACACTTGCCTTCAATGGCGCCCGCTTTTCATTAAAATAACGTAATTGAACACTGACTCAGTGTGTGCTACATGCAGCAGCGACTGCAGAAAAGCAATCATCTAGATTTCTGATCACAGAAGCGTTTGATGCATGCGTACTCTACTGCATATGTTCTTTGATATATTCTAGCTGTTTTGGAATTATGCGATCACGTTTCTGAAATTGATTGGATTGCCTATTGGATATCGGCATGGGACTTGAGTGAAGCTAAACGTTGAGAGAGGGGCACGCTATCACCAAGGTCTTGCTTGTGATCGATGTATTGCTTAGAATTTATATTTTACCATGGTGTTTCACCGTTTCCTATAATATATTTTTAAGGTTTATGTCCAATCTTTAAAGTAGTTTGCTCAATTCGAAGACACAGATGATCATTTATGTCCTATACATCATTGGTGAGAACAATCTATTTTGCTTTTAAAATTTTGTTTGAATATTTCACTGATACGTTGATAGTACTTATAGTTTATTTGACCAGATGTGTAGGGAATATCAAATTGCGTTTATCATTGGCAAAGTAAAAAGTCTTGTGTAAAATGAGAACAACAGGAGAGAAAGTTAAAAGTGAACGGAATTTATCAATGAGAAATATTAAAAATTCATGACATGAACAGTATACTCATAAGCAACAACCGAGAAAATTTATGAACAAGCAAATCAGAAAATATTTCATTACGATACAAATACGAACTATCAGCATGGCAGAGGGTAATCTAACGTACGTAGGCGCTTAATTATGCTCTTTTTATCTTCTCTTATGAGTTTCTGTTCGTTTTCACTCTCTGACGTATTCATTGTTAATATCGTCCTTTGATAAATAATAATGATACAATCACATGCTGTTTACAGTATACCCTCTGCTTTACACATGATATTTGCAGGAGTACAAATTCAACTCTCTACTGGCACCTACCAGTAAATATCTTCATAATCAGTTAACAGTGCATATGAATCTGTGTAGGAAACCCAATTTCATTTGTTAACCGCATATATACGAGATGGGCTCAACATAAATGATTTTGAGTCGTACGTAGGAGACTCAATCCAACCCTCTGGTGTGATGTATTTAGATTAAAATATTGGAATCATTGTAGAAAGGATGAGGCTGATTATTTGAAATTTGTACCAAGTTTGACATTCCTAGAAAAAATGGGACAAATTTGAAACCAAGTAGTGTCACTTGACATAATTATTGAAAAATATACAGAGTTGATCTGTTGGATATAATTGTTATTTTAGCTAACATTAGTGACATAAAAAGATTTTATCAAACCAACTATTCAGAATAATCGTTTCATACTCATATATTAGGCGAAGGCACACAGAAAAACTCATTTGAGGGTGTACGGTTATATTCACTTTACCACTTACACTCTGTGTTGTCATGAAATAATTAGCACCTGCGGAACAACTCATTTATTTGCAGAGGTTGGCAAATTTTTGTTAACTCACTCCAAGAATAATGAAATTCATTCCAAAAATAATGAAAACTCACTCTTTAGTGAGTACCTCCAGGGATCACTCTTTTTAAGAGTGGTTCCTGTATGCACTCCATCATGGGTGAAACTGGGCGCGTTTTTAGTGAAATTCACTCTTTTCAATCCTCTTGGAGTGAATTTCACTCTCCTTGGGGTTAATTTCCATTCTTCAAGAGTACATTCTATAACTTTCACTCTTCCAATGAGTGAAATCGAACTATTTTAACTTTAGAGTGTAGTTGCCAGGGTTTTAATGATAGTTTTTATTAACGACTATTCTAAGTGAATTTCAGTTGCTTTTGCAGAGAGGACCGTTCACTCAGAAAAACAAGAGGAATAGTGAGTATATACTATTTGTGAAGATGAAGACCACGACCCTATTATGGCAAACCGATTAATATGATACTCTCAAATAAAACAGTGCAACCATGATCCTGACATATATGTGTCTGTTACGACTTAAGAATATTAAAAGCCGTATTCACTTGTATTCTTTATTTTCAGGGGACTTGTAATTTCAGTTTTACATGGTTTTTCTACCGTTTAAGTTTATTTCACCAGTTGACAGCAGTTCATTTTATAAAACCACTACAATACTTTAAGATATATTTGATGCAGTAATCCCGATGAATCGATGCTTTAGTGCAGGATAATGCACCACGGGTGTTTGCAAGCAATGCTCTAGTGCATCGAAAGAAAGCATAAGTGTGAATGGAAACTTGTTCATAAAAATTTACATTCACAGTAGATAAACAGAACTTTCACGTACAGTTTGCAGAACTTTCACGTACACTGTGGTAATTTTTCTAAGACAATAAGATGAAAGTCGATGTATAAATGCTATGAAATTTATCGGAACACCAGGTGAATATACCTTCCATCCTGATGAAGCATTCTCAGTTTCTCAAATGAAATTTGTGTTTATCACCTAATGCAGGTCTATGAATTAAAGCTGCCGATGGCTATTTCTTGTAGAAAATCATGCTTCTCAATTGTAAAATACAGCATAAAGAAGGAGAACAGAAATATTATGAAAGAAACGTGCATGTTTATTCTTTCATGATATCAAACAAATGTTCCTGAACATAGATATAATGGTCGAACATTAATTCTCAATCGAAATCCTACTACTCTTTATAGTTGCTAGCATTATCAATGCCCTGGAGGACTTTAGAAAAAGCCCGAAACTTTAAAGACTTGTAGAAGGCACCTTCTCTGAAATATTCCAGTGTCAGTTTCACAATAACAGATAAAACAATGAAACAACACACAACCTCTGGGTAAGGAGAAATTGATCGTTTTACCAATAACTAAAATATTTTGCCCAACTGGCCATTTGGATAATTTTTACATTACTACATATTGGGAAAAACAAATTGCCCAACAATAGGTAAGGCAATTAACCAACCGAGATTGGTCAATATTTGACCATCATTGGTCGGATATTTCCCCAGTGTTGGTTAAAAGTTGGTCAAAAAATTTGCCCAACATTTTAAGAGTGTAGTCTTAGAGTTGCTAATTCAGGCAATCATATTTTCAATATTTTTGCCTTGAGTACCTCAAATAAATCTAAGAATTCTTTATCTGTAAAAAGCGACGAAAGGTTCTTTGACAATTGATACTGTTTGAGCATGCTGAGTGTCAGGAGAAGTTTGAGATCTCAGTGTGACGTCATGCGCTGATTCTATTACATACAGAATTCTTTTCACGTGGAAATGATTTGAAATATAACACACACTTGATGGGAGATACGCCAGTAGCAGTCACGAATAATTAATTAATGCACTTATAACATATTATCAGTATGATTACCCATGTAGCAAAAGACAAGGACTAGGTTGAGAGGAATGCAAGCGATTAAATGACATCATTTGAATACATACTTTCGCGTGCTGAGCAGTCTTCTCCCAGGATAACTGACAACTGCTGTGCTTAATACAAAAAGTATCATCCAGTGATTCATTCTCGTTACTGCAGTGACAGATACATAAAACTGCTTCAGGGAATTGAAAACATCTTGCAACGGTGTCTTTGTTAAGGCCGTAGCATTTCACACATGAAATGATAACAAATGACTCACCACGGTAAAATAAAACCAGAGGAAAAACAATGTGCCTTCTTGATAGCAACGCATGTCACATTAAGCATGCGATATATCAATTCTTGTTTTTGGTTTTTTCTGGAGTCAAATAAAAATGCAACTACTTACAGTTTATAGTTTGCACTATAGTTACTGTAATACCAATGGATGACTGCCCCACTTTTCGGAAACGATTTTGCTTTATCAAGATTTTCAAATGAAACTTCACTTCACGAACACTGTATGGAGTCTTCGACTATACCTTAAACTACACATTCAAACCGAAAATTTGTTTGGATTGACGCCTGGTAGCTAGACAGAATACATCGCAATGGTTTCTGCTACACCTTTTTATTACGAATTCTAGAAAAATTTACGTAACTTGAGAGACAACCAAATGAATGTTGTTTGGCTTTGATTAATGGAACAACAAACATTCTCTTCAACTCTACAATAAATCTGCTTTCTTCTGATCCTAACATGTGATTCACTTTCGTTCGGAGATTAGGCTGCAATAAGTCTTCGTTGTCATTTTTAAGGTAGGTCCTTATATCTTCAGTGACGTCAAAGAGGTTGCTTCAGTTGCAAAATAAATTACAACAACGATGAACAAATTCATTAGCAGACTATGTTGTCTTCCCAAGACTAAATTTATTTAGTCATCTTGAGATATATCCCTTACTGGTTAATGCAATGGCACGATCAAGTGTTGGACTTCTTCTAAAGTCGTTCGAAATGGATTTGAAAGTAAGTCTAAACATGGATGTTTTTTAGATTTTGAAGACATTTCACGTGATTCGAAGGGTGTTTGCTATTACCTTTTTCATGCAGTTATGGCAAATAGTTATGGCAAGAATTTCTCCTGTCAACTACAATTTCTCCCCAGTCAAAACTTTCTGTTCAGAGTTAAGGGTTCAACATGGGTGTGCGGAGTGGAGTGGAGGAACTTTCCCCTTTGAAAATAAAAAAACGTGAAGAAAAAAATAACATCAACATTTTTTAAAAGAAAATTTCAAGAACATAAGACTTCAAAAAATGAAGAAGAGTTCCATTTTCAGGGACAGTGGAAATAATTCGGCTAATTTTTTCTTTGCTTGTATATAGTAAAATGACATGTTGTTTCAATTACATACGGACATTAAACTTTTAAACTTCGTTTTACACGGGAAACAAAATATTCTACCCAAATGCTTCCGAAATACGTCTTAAAACTTATTCAGGATTTGGAAAATTGGTACTTTTAAAGAGATCACTTTATTATGGAAAATAATGTTCTAAAATTGGAAACGTCGTGCTCTTGGCGTCTCATTGACCCTATACTGGAGGCCAGAATTACTACTTAACTTGACAGATAAAATAACAGGTTATTGATGTGTTACGTACATTAAAATGCATATTCCGGTCTGCTATTTTCAAGAAAGACAAAATTATGCCAGAACATGCCCTCCATATCCTGCCAAAATACCCATTTCCGTAACTTAATACATCTCACTTTGAAAAGGTTACTTCTGTTGAAAAATACTTTCACTTTTGATAAAGGCACGGAAGGTTATGTAATGCGCACTAAGCACATTGTGTAATTTCTTTTGTTTTTCTTTAGAATTGAATGTCCTATTTTTTCCTGGAATATCGGTGCTGTGTTTGAATATCCTGTAGATCAACTGTACACCACGTGTTTATATAGCAAGCAATGCTGCCTACGATTTCCTGCGGCCGCATCAAAATTATAACTAGTACATTGAATGCACTGTCAAATTAATGTGCCTTGATGACATCACAGATTTCCAATGATGCACTTGTAAATCTTACGCAAAGCTGCATTCCTTTTAGAATAAGTATCTTCCAGACGATGTGTGCTATTTAGATGAAGCTCTTACCATGCACCTGAAAGAGGATATTTTTCTGCGCATTTTTAAGTCAACAAATTTTGTATCCGGAAAATGCCTTTAAAAGAATACGTAATTTAGAGCGAAATTTATTCTTGATATGGTAAAGGGAACATATTCTAATCATCCTTGTTAAATTTTTATTAATAATTTCCCGTGTTCGGTACTCGAGATATTAGGAACTGACTGTGGCAAATTTGCTACAAAGATTGTGAATTTGAAGCAAGCAGACGTGATGTCATGCATTCACATTGGTGGCCAATGTTTTGTTTATATTTGTAATTTACCACAAATTTTATGCAACTAAACACTGAAATATTGATACATCTATTGCATCCTGAGCCGGAATTCCACAAGCCTAATGGGCAAGACAGCTTTCCTAATCAATCAAGGTCAAACTAATAGAATGATATTTAAAGCAAAACAACATTGGCCAACAATGTGTATCCATGACAACCACACTTGCTTGCTTTAAGTTCACTTTTTACAAAAAAAAAAGATTTCAACTTCAATTGCTTATATCTTGAGAACCGAACATGGGAAATGAATAGAATTTTCACCAGAGTGCTTCCAATTTGTTCTTCTTTACATGTCAATAAGACATAAGTTTGGTTCGGCACAATTCTTTTAAAATATAGGCAAAGTTAATAGACTAAAGCTAGTGACTGAGACCCTTTAGTGCAATACTGCCAATGTGAAGGTAAAGTTCTTTCACTTACAATATTAACTGGGACACCAAATATCCCTTTCATATTTATGGAATCAGCCATTTAGCATACTTTTGTGAACACTTTACAAGTTTACATAGGCAAGCCATGCTCACTGATAATAGTATATGAGACGTACTGACGACGCAATGCATTTATCAATATTGTGAATATGCTGGTATGCGAGTGCAGAACTAAACTTAACGGAATCGTATCATGCCCATTACAAAATTGGGCTGTTCATATTTTACACTAGATTTATGCAGCGTAGTCAACACTTGCAAGAGAATGTTTAAAAAGCAAAGTCTCACACAACACTCATGCCATGCATTAGTTTTTGTTAGTTCGATGGGGTTCTATGGCTTGGTTTCTAATTAAATGTTTTAAGTCGAGCGGCGCAGCCCATTGTTCCAGTTGTGGCCCACTGCCTTGATTTCCTATACTTTATAAAGCGTTTACGATGAACATCAAGCACAATGCAAGTAGGTTCTATCTTAAAACATTTCGTTTGGTTTCGTTTCTTTCATTTTTTCTACATCATCCGAATGTATGGATACACAAAAGTAATGAATACAGTACATACATAACTCTGAAGTAGATGGAAGTAAAACTAAAAAACCTTGCGGGGCTTGTCAAGAGTTCTACTCCCCAAAACAACAAAAGCAAGTTACCGAGAGTAGCTGTGTATCAAACACAAATAAGCATTGAGAAAAAGAAAAAGGGACAGAAAATTCAATAAACTAAAGGGAAAGGTAATGACTAAGAATACAAGAAAAGGACCTTTAGTACGATTCGGTCAGACCTTCAGGGGTTGCATGTTGGATGATCTAATCGCCTAACCACGGAATGAGAACCAGTTTCCAAACAGTTGTAGCCGGCGTTCCCTAGCATACGTTACAAACAGTTCGTAGCTACATAGCGATGAAAAAAGGACAGCACAATTTTATCTTATATTAATTTTATGCTTGAGCATTTTGATATTACAATTTAGGTCTAATATGGTAAATACCGGTACTGAGTTTGAAACTTATTTCATCTCTTTGGGGCATCGATAGTTACTACTGAAGCATTTCATGATAAGATATCTACTCTAAGTTTCTGTTCCGATGTCTGTAACGCATATCTACTCATTGCGCCAGTCTACAGCAAGAAAAGTGTTAGGATAGGGGTTAGGATTAGAGAGAGTGTGAGGGCTTTATTGCGTTGAAGTTAGGACACATAGGAACATTGAAACAATGACATTGGTATGTGCAAACCTTGGGAAGTCAAATGGCCCTTAAAATGGTAATTGAAAATGATTTGGTAGAATCGGTTCAATACGGCAAACGGTGTCATTACCAAAAACCTCCCTTTCGGCGAGTCTCAGTCACACATTGAATTTGGACCATTTTTATGTACGCCTCGGTTGGTGAGGTTTTCCCGGAAGAATAAAAGGCAATGTAAACCTACTTTCAGGTACACTTCAATCTTAAATTGTCTCACTGATGCAATCTTCTTCCTAGTACCTAATCATTAAACTAAATGGCAAATGAACCCCCTTATACTTAATATAGGGTTAAAAAAAGAAATATCAACACTTTGCATCTCTCAACATCATTATTTTTGTATTGCAACAAGTTGCTTCAGAAACATTGAAACTTTGAAGAGGTATATTTTGAGAGCCGTAAAAGATATTGACATAATATTCTTAAGGGTTTTCATCCTAGGAAAGATCACCCCCTAATTGTCAATTGAGGTATAGGCATTTTACTGTCACATCGTACTAGCTTGACTATTGTCTTTGATTTACGTCATGTAATAAGCAATGTGCATGAAGTACCATAAAAAGTAAATGGTCGCATTAATTCTGTCATGCTGTATGTATTAAGTACCATAATGAAGGGGTCGGTATTCATCGCGGTGCAAGTGTAGCGGACGCCACATTGTAAGGTTTATATGCATTTTTCCATTTTTCTTGGCAGTGGGAGGGCAGACAAATTTCATAAACTCCCAACAGATTCTCACGACACCAATGAAACACAATGTGTGGTCCAGCAATTGGCTTCTTAGGGTTGCCTCTATTCAATACGTACACTTTCTTCTCTAAATTAGGCCCTGGCAATAATCTTAACTTTGAACATGTGTCTGCACGAGCCTAAATTAGACACAAAAATAAGACAACTTTTTACTACAAGATAATGAAAACCAGTGACGTAGCCAGACTTAACATTCTAAGGGGCACAAGGACTTTGCAGGGGGCTGCTAGATAATGTTATACTCATGTTACCGGAGGCGCCACCGAGCGCGAAGCGCAAGGCCGTATCTAGTGGGGTCCAAAGGCCGCCTTAGGTCCCTACTGGGGTTAAGGGAGCGAAGCCCTCGGAAACTTACGGGTTTTTAGAAATTTATAAGGCGTCACGTAAGGGTATTTCTATTGACTAACAACTGGTTGAAAAATTAGTATTATGGGTATCTCACAGTGGTATTTTATTGGTAACAATAGAGGCTTTGCAACTACGTCACGGAACCGCCATGCTGGAGGACATTCATCCCAAATGCACGTGGCTTTGTGCCAAAAGCACTGCACAGAGCGCATTGTGGTATGTACGGTGTGTACACATTCAACGAGCAAGCGCGCCCAGTGTGGTTTACTACGTAGTTACATGTACTCCCACATGGCCGCCGGAGACTATTATGACGTCATGTGAAAAAACCTCTATAGAGGCTTTGCAATTACGTCACGGAACCGCAATGCTAGAGGACAATCATGCCAAACACACGTGGCTTTGTGCTGAACGCACTGCACAGTGTGCACTTTGGTATGCACCGTGTGTACACATTCAACGAGCAAGCGCGTCCAGTGTGGTTTACTACGTAGTTACATGTACTCCAACATGGCCGCCGGAGAGTATTATGACGTCATGTGAAAAGCCTCTATAGGGGTAAACCCTGTAGACATTTTCAAAAGAGGGCGCTGAACTATAGAGAAGGCAGCTGATGGGTAGTTCCATGTCTAATTGACACATGTAATCCGTCTGAAAGGTCATATACCGAAGGTGAGCGCCACATTCCATTGTCGCAGACAATGGCCTACGCAGGATTTTTCTGAAGGGGGGGGGGGGGTTAGGTTTGGTGTGATGAAGGCTTACATGCAAAATAGTGCCAGATTTTCGACTTTGACAGGAAAAGTGCTGAAAGATGAATTGTGTTGGATGGGGATAAAGCTGAAAATAGCCTGTCTTCACGCTAACTATTTTAAGTAAAATTTGGTTTAAACTTGTTTACTTAAAGAAGTCAAAATAAAAGAGCATCAGTGATCGGCATAGGCGAACGGAAGCATTTCAGTTAATTTGACCGTCCGAACTCCAGACTACAAAATGGTTTCACTCCAGGCATCTTTTGTGAGGTAAATGGCATACTTTCACTCACCGCAACTGAACATCCTCGACTACCCATCACCAGTCTTGTACGTCTCTGCCGACCGAGCAAGGAGCCAAAGGGATGGATCCAACCCTTTTGAGAATTCTTTAAAAGATAGGTGTTCTTACATAAAATCGGTGCCACAGATGCAACCTTTTGAGTAACATTTAAAATTTGACAAACTTTGCCTATTTTTAGGAATTAAAAATAAAATTGGAATCACTGAGGGGGCCTTGGGAGACATTGGGTGTCCTTACATGCAGTCAGGTGCCATATGTGCTATCTTTGGAAGTAAAACGTTTATTACTATAGTACGTATTTCTAGGATCTAAAAATGGCATCCTTGAGGGGGTACCATGGCCCAGCTCCCTAATTGCCGTATATGGAATGAGGGTTCCTACGTGGAACAATGAATGTAGTGAACGAAGTTACCTGTTTTCTGGAATGATTCTCACCTTTTCCTAGAGTTTATGATAATTTTTCCCTCAATACTTTCATTTCTTCAGATTGGTAACTTTTATAACAACATATTGTTATGAGAATGAGTGCAGCCTTGTTTCCATTACATAGACGGCGACCTTGGCAGTATAATTTTTTTAAGGGCAACTTACAATGAAAGTCTCTCCCACTTTTGTGCTTCTTGGAATTTCGTGTTTTACGGGTAGACAACTTTCATACATGAAAATGAACATCGGGTATTAAAAACAAAACCAAGCAGAAGAAGATAAAAAGCAGACACACCAATTATGGGAGCAAACGATTTTCATGGAAAGTTTCATCTGACCGATCAAACGTTTCGCATCAAACGCCGAAGAAACCAGAGTGAAAGGATATAAGAAGTTCAAAAAACCAATACTGTGTGATCATATTGAAATCGTTTTTTCAAACTGCTGTTCCATAGAAGGTAACTGACTAGGAAAATTTATGCAAATGTAAATACGTTGGTTACACAGACACCAAAAGTGGGAAAAGTGGTGTCTTTTGGTTCTTTCATGGTGAGCTATGCGTAATGTAATCATCATCTTCAGTTAAGGGATGGTAATGTATCATAACAACTTGTAACATGTACAAATCAATGGTGGATTACAGCCAATTTCAGTCTTTTAAGTTAACCCTTAGTGCCTAAATCTACTTCGGTGTCTTATGTAACTTAACCCTTTACCGTTGTTTGGGTCCTTTTGGACCCATGCGGGGAGCGCGGCTGCCACCCATCTTCACTGTTTCACGCAGAGCTCGAAATGCGAGTAGCTACCCGAAAATTCGGACACAACAATGAGAGGGACAATAGTTTAAGGTCACGGGGTCAATCGCCTACGGAAGCTGATGCGGGGCGTCCTACGTCCGCTTTTCCGCCCACTCCCGAGGCGCGCAAATATGCCCCGATTGGAGCACAACGGTAAAGGGTTAAAGTAACGCAACATTCCAACCAGGAATTGCAATATATAGCATTATGTCATCTAACAAACATGTTGTTTTACATTTTGATGAAATTGTCCAGCACATTAATTAACAAATTAATTAAACTCGTCATTCATTCTGTTTTGCTTAGGCCAGCATTGTGTACTACAGACTCTCCTGAAAGTTACTAAGTGAAATGTCTTTGCTACTACTTGGTAGTCTCTTCCAAGTTTAAAATGCTTACGAAATATTTTGATTGAATGTAACACCATGTTTGTAAGGTCTATTGAACATGCGCTTGCGTGTCGCCAATCCGCTCTCAGCAATTTAAGCCTGGCGCACACTATACGACTTTGCACATCGCAACTCAACTAAATCGTCGTGACCTAGTTTTGAATCGTCGTCACGATTTATAGTAGCACGAAAGGACCGCGTACACTATACGACTGGCTATCGCGCATTGTCAGTCGAACGATTACACGGGCACACTACTGTTATACATATTACGGTACAACAGCACAGAACAGCATACAATTTGCAGCAGTACTATGCTTTCAGTGTGTAACTAGCGTACTAGGCCTATGCAAGTTTACAGCTCATCAGTGATGTTGACTGCCTCGGCAATCTCTTCAACGGTTTTTTCCAAGCATCCTTCTAGGAATGGCTTTTGCTTCTACAGTTATTTAGTACAGGTCATTGCTCCCACATTTCTACGAGTTTGTCTTATCTCTACTTGCCGTATTCGGTCCATATAGCCTATTTATCTTTTCAACTGAATTTTTACACAAAGTTACGGACAAGCATCAGACAGCTTTCACCGTATTTATATCACGTGCACATAAATCAGTAATTTTGATTGGTCAGATTTTTCAGTCACTTGCGACTGTCGCCGTACCGTGAGAGTCGGGAAGAACCAACATGTTCGTTCTTCCCAACTGAAAGGGATGCGACTGGCTAGAAACTGGTCCTAAAACTGCCAGTCGCAGTCGTAAACTACACGACTGTTGGAGATCCGACGATCGAGTTGAGTTGCAACGCGCAAAGTCGTATAGCGTATAGTGTGCGGCTAGCTTTACGAACATAGTTATCATTCATGTGTGCATGTAAATTCGGATGCGTCCAATGAACTTACTAACTTCACCACGCAAGATAATCGACCTTATGTATGTCACTGGGCAGAAAGTACGCGCTCCTTTGGGGAAAAACAAAGCAACACCTACAAATGCAGACAACTGATTTGTCAACCAGTCGAATACACGAATAGTCTATACACGTGCGGGGCGAATTCTTATGCGTGCACCCACGAGTTCCATGGTTTTGCCCCTAAGGATGACGTCAATGTGTGGTCAATGCATAAGGTCTTTTATATAAGATAGTGGTGAAGAGGCAATTTGTCACATACGGAGAGGCTGGACCTATGGATAATACTCAGTATATAATAGAGTAAGAAGTGGCCTAGCTACAGCCATCTTTGTCATTTAATAATTAATTAGCAATAAAGCATAGATTCATTTTCCTGTGAAATGTAAAAATTTGCCAAACCTCCGTGACAACTTGCCCCGTTTGCTTTCCTTATAGATGAATCCAATTGGTCAGTGATAATCTGATTTAGCCGGGCATAGCTAAGGGTCCGTCAGTTTTTACCTCTCAAATTTTTCGCTTCACTGTATCATGAATGATTGTACACTAAAATATCGCATTTTCGAATATAGTTGACCAATCAGCTGTCTGCATTTGTTGGTGTTGGTAATGTGATTTCATAATGCAAAGATATTACAAAAGCGGATTCCGAACTCCTATCCCGACACTATTAGACTCGCTGACTCTTCATGCAGGCTCAAACGGAGAGGCGGAAGTGTTGATTTGCCCTTTAGCCGAGTTGCGCAAAGTTCTAAGCAAGTGTTATGAAATTGTTGTGTTTTCACTCGGCTTCTTTTTGGTGTCCCAGGTAATATATATTAAAACGGGTAACACAGAGACTTTGCCAAAATTATTTGTCTATGTTCTTCAGTCTTTCCCAAATCCAGACACATAATAGGTAGTGGCAAGGTAAAATGTAGAGACACTCTTCCACCACTGTCTGACTGTTTACTATTCAGTTTTCAGTTTGCCATAATTTACAACATGTTTCAAGTGTAAACGATTAAAGAAGAACACAAAAATGTATTTTTTTTTGTTTACACCCGAAACCCATGAGCTCTGTTCTAATGAACTTGCTCAGCTAAGCATTTTAACAGTCACACTAATTAATGTAGGCTACCTACATTAATTATGCAATGCAGACTATAAACACAACCACATTTTAGCTTTTCATACACTTCAAATGAAAAAAAAAACACAGTGTCATTTAATTTATTTTCAATCCATAGCTTTGGAATCCCGTTTACACGTAAAACATGACGGTTTATTGAAACCTTAAATTCAAATGGAAGAAGTGAAATTATTTTCATTGCATTTTGTTAAATTGAAGGTACCAACAGATGATGCATCTAAAGATGTTATTGGAAGATGAAATGTACAGTGCTAGTGCTGTGCGGATCAAGTGTGCGACATTTTGGTACTTTTAGTAAATGAAGAAGAGACGTTTACTCTCTCGTATTTCCTGACGACTAAATGGACAGCGGTACTTTTGACCCCGAATCAATGTCATTTTATCTTCATTTCCATACTCATTTACTTTCAGGGTTTGCGTTACAGAATGATGTCATGTTGTTTATATATTGAGATTGTATTTTCTAATTTCAAAGTCGAAAAACTACGGTATAATGGAACTACGAACTACGGTATAATGGAACTACGAACTACGGTATAATGGAACTACGAACTACGGTATAATGGAACTACGAACTACGGTATAATGGAACTACGAACTACGGTATAATGGAACTACGAACTACGGTATAATGGAACTACGAACTACGGTATAATGGAACTACGAACTACGGTATAATGGAACTACGAACTACGGTATAATGGAACTACGAACTACGGTATAATGGAACTACGAACTACGGTATAATGGAACTACGAACTACGGTATTATGGAGATAATCAATTTCCTACTTCACCGCCTCGTTTATGCACAGACTCTGTGCGATTGAAGTGGTCTACACCGTTAAAAAAATTCTCTGTAAATTAACATAATTTTAATGGCAAATTTTTTTCTAAACAAATAATGTTTTTTTTTACAGCCAGACTGTAATCATGAAAAAACATTAAGGGTTTGTTTTTTTCTTTACAGTTTTTGCATGTAAATTAGTTTACAAAAGTCTACTGTAAAATCGAATTTCAGAATTGTTCTGTTTTGTTTAACCTTAATTTTATGTGAATTTACAGCCTACTTTTTTCATTCCCTACGTTTTAATATTTATTCATAAATACTTGTATTGATTTCCTGCATTCTGATTGGCTGAAAACCATTCGAGACCAGTCTCGAATCGCATTCGAGACTGGTCTCGAATGGTTTTCAAGAAGTAAGGAGAATTGAATTGAATTGAATGTGATCACTATACTTACTGTGTACAATATTTTAAGCCCATGCTAGGTTGCCATAGCAACATGCCATATTCACCCCATAGTTTTGCACAGCACATGTGGGCCTACTGTAATGTCATACAGTAAGCCAAGTACATGTTAGCAAGATAAACAGGGCGTAACACTGAGACACTGTGCACTGTGTAAAGTTGATACCCTAGTCTTCAGAGTTACCATTCCAAAGAATAATAACTGGCAGTGATAAAGACATAGGTTAGCCTAGGCTTAGGAATCATTGCTCCCCACAAATGGGTATTTTGATCACACACATTGTTTTATAGGTCTAACAAGTAAGGCCCTAGGTAACGAGGTAACGAGAAGTTAGTAACTTTCCTTGAATTTTCGCTCAACCTCATCTCCAAAACGATGCGATACCGTGATCAGTGTTTTTCTGTTAACAACATTTGCTTGGAAAATAGCCAATATAGTTCTCGAAATGTAGCAAATTAAAGATGATACTGAGCGTATCGGTCGCGACATGCAGTTCAGAATGTTCGTCTTGCTAGCATCAATTCAAGTTCAAGATATCGATACGTCACAATGGGGGCTAAAAAACTGAGGAGAATTAAAACTTGATCTCTAAAATTTGACCAATTTTTTAAATTTTTTCATGTGTTTCACCCATTTTTCTCAAGGTATTTATGAATGGGGATAAAAGCAGGGTGCCCCGGTCTTAAATGTGATTTAAGACCTCCGATGCCGTCATCACAGAGGCAGCGGACCTCGGCTATCGCCTCGGTCCGCTCAGCCTCTATGATGACGTCATCGTCGGTCTTAAATCACATTTAAGACCGGGCAACCTCGCATTTATCCCCTAATTATAATATCGCTTTTTTTTTATCTTTCATATGTTATTACGTAACATACCCTTCACCATTACGTAGATCAGGTATTTGCTTATCAACGTAATGTGTCGTTACGAAGTTGTTTTCAATCAAAACACAATGAGGATGCTTTGTTGTCATATTGTTGTCAACTAGACTGCTATCTCTAGTATCTTTGTAATTGGAAAGTCACATTTTTGTACAATATAATAATTGTTTTTAAAATAAATATGACAAAGAGTGCAAATACATTGGTTGCAAACATTTCAATACAAGGTAAACAATAAGTTTATCGCTTCCTGATTAAAAACGCCGAAGAAGATATTATTCAAAGCAACAGCAATCCTTTTTTTTAGGAAACTGCCTACAAAATAAGCTCCACCCATTTATGCAAAATGAGATTTTCGTCATAAAGTGGTAAATTTACAGTCTCTTTCAAGTAAATTTGTGAAACGTTTTTAATTTGCTCCGATCAAGTGCATGAGCGCCTGTGGCGATGAGTTGACATCAGTATACCAATTTTCAGTGCTCTGAAATTAGGGCCTTACAATTTCTTTTTACTTAAAAATGTGTGACAAAGCACCAGTTGTATGATATTTATAACTAAGAACGTAATAACTAAGTATGCTTTTAAAATAAATGCAAGTTAATTTTCAAATAGGGCCATAAATTTGCCAAGAATGTTTTGGTTTTTTTTTAACTGAAACTTCGCAGAACGATGCATGTTATACATTGAAAATTTTCTGGCTATTTCTTAATTGTTTGTTTGGGCTTATTTTTGTTTCTTTGCACGCACAAAAGCGTTGATAGCCCTACCAGAACCAATAACAGTACTGATTTTAGTACTACTATTGGTGATGGTAGCGCCATTAACGCTTCTGTGCTGCCAGTAGGCCTATTGAGCTGAAAGTTTGATACAATTACGAACTACATCCTTGAAAATTATACGCATTAGTTTATACTTTATAAATAATATATGACATTTGAATGAAATAGAAGGCTGGGATAGTTTGCCCGGATTAAGAAAAAGGCTACTTTTTATTCTTGTCATATGGAATAACGTTATTTTGGGGAAATTGAAGACCACGCTTTGAAAATGTTTGGGGGGGGGCAAGTGCCCCCCCCCCGTGCCCCTATGGCGAGCCGCTAATGATTACGAATGCCGTCTCTCGTAGATTTTAAGCCCAGTAGCCTACCTTAGCTTGCCCCTTTGACGTTTGCGTTTATAACGCAAACACAAGTATTATTTACCTGGACTAGAAAAAAGCACGCGTACTTGAGTGCGTAAGACACATTTCACCCACACTCGCATGCTATTTCGTTACGCACGCGTGTACGCACACTGAGAGTTATCAGTTTATGCCAAGGGCGTCAAAGCGCTGCACATAGTAATGTATGTGCGCACAAGAGCGGTAGCAATTCTTCTGGCAGCGCGTGATGGTCTGATTTCAGCCGGCCATAACTGGGGTCTATCACCTTTTAATCTTCCAATTTCCTTGCTTTCCTGCATCGTGGATGATTGTGCACCAACTTGTAATTTAATTTCTTAAATTGTTCTGAATATGAGGTTTGTAATTCATGTAGACAGTAAATGAACACGATTTAAGGCTGATGGACCCCACGCATGGCGGCTACAGTCACTAAACAGCAACGCTTATAGGATTCGTCTATAGAGCTTATGCACCTACCTCACTGCGATGCGTATCTCTCTCTTTTTCCATCGAGGCGTCTATTTTACAACAATAATAATTGTTACCAAGGTACTGTTGTGCGCGCGTTTTGGCAACACAAGGACTGTTTTTAATCATTTCCATCCAGTGAAACGGGCTGACGTCACGTGAACAATTTGTACCATATGAGACGCGATACCTCAGAATTGGCAATAAATTTGTGCAAACAATACGGGAGCAAACAAGGTGAGTGGCATGCAGTGGCGGAGCTGCCGTACAGTCAGGGGCGGTCGCCCCCTGACGGACTCAGGTAAAATATCGAGCTTTTGAGCTTTTAAAGTTCATGAAAACGACGTAGAGCCTCAAAGTAGCAGTTTACTTATCTGTCAATGAAAGACCTGATACGCAAAATGAGAGACTGCTTCATCTTCCAAAACAAAGACTCAAAACAAAATAAAGGGCTATTCTCCCTTTAAGAGCGGTCGGAACCTGAACTTTTGAGTTAAGGGGTTAATAGTGGATAAAATTCATTTTTTCTCTGTAACTCACAACGGGAATCTCTGAAACTGAGCCTGAGGTAACCTTCCTAGTCCACAAAATCTACTAAAAGGTGAGAGTTCAATCAAGCGGTCTTAGTGAAAATAACGTCATTACCGTGCGCTCACTGAAACTTTTCAACATACCTGGATCGTTACTCTGCAATTACAGAACATTTGAAGGGAAAATGAAAAGGGTTGAATATTGGTGATGCAATCTTTATAGTAAATCTGCTACGTATCCAGTATTCAACCCCTGGTACATTTATGGAACCAAAGATGTTGTTAACAATTGAAGTACATTGTAGTTTGCTGGTCATTTCTCAAAGCAGTCATTATTGTAAAGTCATTTAGCATAGTTCTGCAAAAAATATTTCGAGGCTTTTAGAAAATATAATAGAATTAATAATCTTGCACTGAAATGTGTGTCATGGGGCCACGCTGACTTAATTAAAACAAACAGAAATAACAGCAAGGTTAAATTTCTTTCCAAACTGTATTTAAACAAGTTGTTCAAGAATAAAATATTGAACAAAAGTAATGAGGTAATTTATATCTTATCCTAGCCAGTTTACCTGAATTGTACTTAACTAAATAATTTTGGGGGCATGATGATCGGGGGTTTAATACTGGTCCCCAAAATCGAATGCTAGGGACAGGGGGTTGAATATACTGGGTACGCAAATAAAAACAAAAAAGCTATTTCTGAAGGAGAAGACTGAATCCAATATTTTTGTTATGGTAACATGTAAGCCAGATCTATCAAAAACATTTTGAGTCATACCATTCCACTCGACCAGTAACCTGGGAGGAAAAATTGCAGTAGTTCCTTAAAGGGTTGAATAGTAGGGACTTAAGCCTAGACCTACATTGAATATATGCAATACGTTATTGAATTCTCAAAATATTATGAAACAAATTTTGAAGAGAAGAGAGCCTAAGATTATTAAGGCCTAGGCCTACTGTAGGCTAGGCTAAGCTGTTGCTTCAAATAAGTCTTTGGCAACAGCACTTTACGTTAGAAAATGCTAGGCAAAATTAGTCTAGCCCTAGGCCTAGTTCTCCATTTCTCAGGTTTGTATCTCGGTCTAAACCGGTCACAATATGGGAAGGATAGACTTTGAGCCTACTAACCCAGGCTAGTTAGGCCATGGCTATGTCACGGCTTGGCCCATGCCTAACGTTTGGTCCAGCGTTAATGGGGAAGTTTAAGCAAAAATTTAATTTTCACATGTGGAAGACTGGGAACCAAATCTATGCCTATACCGACACAGTGTGGGCAAATTTCTGTTTAAATTGGACATGCTTTTCCCAAGTTATTAGCAAATGAAGTTACTACATTTGTATTACAAAAGGAGCTTAATGGCAGCAGAGATTATATTACTTCTTCAAATTGACAAGAAATGCTTTGTTTCCCTTTGTTTTTTCAAACCCTTGTGTTGACCTTGACGTTCACAGGAATAGGACTTCCCATGGGAATTGCAAAGTTGGAAAAGTTCTCATGGTACCTATGCAGCCATATCTTAATTATATGGGACTTTTGAGGAGAAAATAAGCTGTAAAGTTTCAAGAAAAACAAAAGACTTACCATTAATGTAGGGAAATGATGTCATATGTGTTTGCTTCAAGCTCACTGTTTGTTGAAAATGTGACAACTTTACTTGCTCATATCTTGAGAACCACACATCGGATTCCACTGCAAATTTCACCAAAATGCTTAGAATGGGTATCCTTCTTACATATTAAAACTTGATATGACATTCTTTTTTTAATTAAAGTTGGGCGAGCCTGGCCAGACTAGCCTAACGTTAGGCCTATCCCGGTATTTTAATTCTTAGTCTAGCCTATCCTGTTGGTACTATTAGAAGTATGGACCGCTTGTTCTTAACCTATAAGCTAGGCTTATTAGGACTAGGCTACCTGGAATTCTTTTTTATGATAAAAAAGATCATAACAATTCAGACTTACCAAAGAATGCTGGAATCCTGAGAAAACGAACAACCCTCGTAATAAACCGATAGATAGCAAGGTTCCTCATTATATTAGGAGCACCAACCCCAGGTATAATTAGCACAAGTAAATCAATTGGTAAGATAGTGAAAACATCGAACGGAAAGTTGGTTCGAAGATAATGGCTTCTGAGCTTAGTTTTGTCTGTGATAAGAATTCCATCTTTCATGTATCCCAAGAAAAAATGTAAGATTATATCCGCAAGAAAAACTAAATCAAAAAGATAAACCAAGACCCAAATGATTACAAATTCGGTACTGAATGCGACCTGAAACAGCTCCAAAGAAATTCCCACAATAATGGTAAAGATAACAAAAGACTCCCATGATCTCATTCGAGAAGAATTTGGGTTTAAAAAATGTTTGAAGGTCGTTCCATATGCAACTGAATCTCTCCGAGCTCCTTCGGAGGAGCTTCGTGAGACGTCATTTTCGTCCACCTCAAGCGTAACCGACTCTGGCTCCCTTGACGCCATGATGGCTTTCCTTTCTGAATAAATGTCTTGCTGAACGTCACTAAACACAATGATTCAAGTCACATTTTAGTTCCAAAATTATTACAACAAACTAACTCAAGTAAGGCTTCGTACATTCGCCACTAGGCTATATAGCTTAGCGAGCTTGATTGTAGTAATCCACACACAAACTTCCTGAATTTTCTCCACGAAATACGCAGTAAGAGAAAATGGTTTGATAGAACGACGCACTAAAATTATAAAAACACATTTGAACCAGCGCCGTATGTACGCACGAGATCATAACGTTATAGTTTTATCAGAAGACGCACACGCGCTCTTTCTCCAACCAACGCTCAGACGTGGTGTAATCTTTGAGCGTTTTCTGCTGTGTGCTGATGGGATGGCGAACAGGATCCCGTCTTCAGGTCTTCCACATCTGCTCTAAGCGACGTTTTCTAATTTATTGCCTCAACGACACCACTCATTTACAAAGTAGTTAATACACTGGTTTCATTCGTGTATGGATACCTCTTATCCGCTCTGGATGGGTTTACATAAGTGAAGCATTTTGGATGTAATTGAAATGCCTTCGCTATCCTCCCCTCACAATCCTTGACAGCAGTGACGAAGTATAATTCCTTTGCACAAGTCGCGTAACGATCTCATCGAAAGAAGATGAAAAATATTGCATACTGTCTAACGGGGAAGAGACAGTATTCAGAATGACCTCACAGACCTCACAGCCTATGCAGAGTGGTTCGCCGCTGGGTATGTGAGATATTCAGTCAAGTCAGATTCCTAACATACCAATAGACTTAACATGGCAAGCCAGCCTCTGGGGATTTAAAATTTTGCCTCCCAGAAGATCACACTATTTCCCGATATCAACAGACTGGCACTTCAAATACAAAGTACATCGTCCAAAATGCCTTCAAGTTTTCCAAAGGTATTTGTGGTACTGCAACAAAATATTTTAATCCACGGAGCTACAAATTATAAAATATGTTTCCAAAAGGTGAGATTCATTACTCTTGTTGAACACTTCCACAGCAAGCAACAAACTCATTCAACATACACACAACAACACTCTCGCCCGTCCGTCGTTATACTATTTCAAAAGAAGAACAGTCGCAAGAATCGTTCCCACAGATTGCTGTTCTCGGCCTTTAATCTGATAGACTGGCAATATGCCGTACACGGTGCAATATGTGGTTCGCCGTGGTGCTGGTATAAAAAGCTTGTATCAAGACTCTTGCGATGGCAACATACTCAATTATGAAATTACTCGTGTGATTCAACGTTAGCTGTGCTTATATTTTTTATTGGTCTGTACAAGAGCGCTTCTCTGAGCGATGGAAAAGGAATATGCTTTTGTTGAAACGGACATTATGATTCTTCGGATGAACATATTATCATTACAGACTGCTCGTGGATAGTGATGAAACTAGATTAAAACTCAACGGCGTTGGGATATATGTGTATTAATACGTGTACCTCACTGAAGGAACTTAACGTTAAAAAATAGGCAAATGGATGCAACAAACATTGTATAATTATGAACTTCTTAGGTCATTTTCTTTTTCTTTTTTAGTGTAATGAAATACTTTAAATTGATGGAGACAAATACCATATGAGAATTAAGAGGAGTGAACATGCTGCATGAAGGCATATGTTACATATCAACAGCCCTTGTGTGGAATTTTAACATAAAAACAAGAACAAGATGTTTAGAAGGGGCATGGGGACGTAGAGGGATAAACTTGTTCCTAAAAAAAAAGAAGAAAAAAAAAAGAACATTGTTAACGAGGTCCATCCACACCGCCACCGATGAGTAACAGGTCGAGGAGGAAGTTAAGTCTATCCTATTATCGGTTCAAAGTTAATGGAGACATCACTGAGACGGGCCGTGGTTAAAATGCTTACCCCGTGTTCAGTGGGTCCAAGGTCTGGGGTCATGTACTATCTAAGGTTAATGGTTTAACTGTATCAGGCTGTATCATTGCCTGCATTTACCTCGATCTTCCATTTTCCTGTGTTCCAACGTTGTTTTTTGGGGGAATGTAACGTCAACCCTTTTATCACGCCTGGTTTTAAGTCCTAAAATTTATCCAAAGTATAGACATTTTTCAAAAATATTCACTCTGTCATCAAAAACGGATCAGACTTTATTCAACCTTAAGAGTGATATGAAGCCTACACAGAAAAACCAGTGGGCCACGACTGTAAAAGTCGTGGACGGCTAGACTTAAAAGGCAAGAGCGGTCACCCCAACTTGAAGTAGTGTAGAAGTGTGTCCTGTTTCATGATTGGATGTTGAGAGTCACGTGATAACAATTTTTCTATTCAAATGTAAAATTCACTAGAAACAACTGCCCGGTTTAAATTAATTATCCAATATAAAAGTCATAAAATAAAACGAAAGAAACTTTCTCATAAGTTTAAAGAGCTGTTTTCAGCCATCTGGAGTATTTGTACTACTCCAATTTTTGCTAAAACTGGAACTGATGGACCCCAGCAATTTGAACCAATTTTATCACCATTGTTGTCGGATTCGTATCTCGTAAACTGAAAAAAAAATCCGTCAAAAATTCGCGAAGAGCATTATGACTCTTAATTTTGTAGAATACTTATTATTATTTAAACTCCATATCTGAGATAACTCAAATTATTTTCAAGAGAAAACCCCTCTCAAACAAGCACACATAAAAGATGGGCGTTGGCCTCTATTTATTAATTTTTACTATTACATAATATCAAAGGTTTAAATGGTCCTCAAAAGAAATAGAACCTTTACTGTTGCTGTTGTTCAAAACATGAAGGTTAAGAGTGGGTTACACAACAATTAATATCGAAGGTTTAATTCAAAAGAAGGGTTTCAGGTCACATAAAGTTAGGATATGTTAAAGAGGTAATAATTCCAAGCATTTTGGCGAAATTTGCATTAAAATCGGATTTATTTAAACTTCACCACAACTTTTTCACCGACAATTTCATATTATCAGAATATGGTTGCATTAGTGGCCTAAGAACTTTACAAAATTTGTATTTCCCACAGAGAGAACCTATCCCTATTTAAATCAAGGTCAACACAACAATCTCAAAAACAAAGGAAACTAAAGCATTTGTAATTAATTTGAGGAATTTAAATAACCTCTGCTGCCTCGAAATTCACTTTGGAACAAAAAAAGTAGTGATTTCATTTATTGATATCTTACGAAATACATGTTCGCTTTAAATGGAAGTTTCCCCAGCACTGTATAGATTTGGTTCCACTTTTTATGTTTTTTTCTTCTTCTTCTTCTTTTTTTCATTTTTGTCTTACTTCAAAACTTTTCTCGTTTTCAAGTTGGTCAGAAAGAGCTAATATTTGCCATCTTACATTTAATTTGTACTGGAGGACCACGAAAATGAAATGATTTACAATACTTATTATTTCGTGACGTCACATCTATTCACAGTTTTTTTCCGACACGCGAAGTATTTTGGTGTGACGTCAAGAAATAATCTACATTTGACTTCATGTTAATAAAGAGGTTGGCAAATGTACCCTTCGAAACTTCCTGGAATGATGTGACACGTTCACACCTTTTGGTACAAAACGCCTTTGCAAATGTACAATTTGAATTTGACCGGGCTGAGCGCCAGAAATAGGTTATCCAATAGAAGGAATAGTCGGCTAGTCAGTCTCGAACAGTTTTTAATAAATGCGATAAATCGGAATCGTTGTAGACAGAAGTAAAGGGTCTTCAACCTAACCTTAAAAAGCGAATCATTTCTCCAACAGTCCAAAATAATACGCAGACCCGGATAATCAAAACAGCCTCAAGCAACTCCTTAAAACTGATTGATGATTTTTTTTTTACGTCTAAGTTCTCCTTCCCTGTTTTTTCTCCATCTATCCTTTTTTTGACATATCATGCGATGAATATACTCCCATTTTCTTTCAAAAATGTGTCAATTATGTCAGTTTCTTCCCCAACTTCTTTTTGAATGACACTGTTTAGTGAAGAGTCCTCGAAATTCTTATCTAACCATCTTCTTCTCGCTTGAAAATCAATTGACCGTCTTTGTGATAAAATTTTCATCACTTTCGTATAAATGGAAAGATCTCTGACCTAGATCAGAAAGTCATTTTTTTCTATTACGAAAAAGCATGCATCTTTAAACTGTAATGCGCAATGAAATTTTCCATGCATGCGTTTGTCAGTTATGAGTAGTGGAAAGCTACACCTAAAGAAAAAGCCGTCTTAATTCTTTCGAAATTTCAAAATCAATTTAACCTTTCGAAATTGATAGTTCCTTTGGGCGCTCGTCATTTCAATCCATTCCACTCAAAATTTGTTACTTTGGTTTTGCAATCGTAAAAATTTTCAACATTCGACGTGCTAGTAATGTCTTTTTATTACCTTCGTTTGCTGTGGCAACAGTCGAAATTTATTTTGCCACTGAAAATTGAAATATGAAGCAACTCCAATTCACTCCAATTTGATTAAATAAAGACCGTGTGTCTCCAAGACAACCTAATGACGTCATCGTGATGGGTCAACAATGAGAACACACTTTACAGCTGCGAGAAAGCAATCAGGAGCTGGCAATCAGGCCTGGAGACTATTTAATTAGAAGGTGCCAGCCACTGAAGATGGAGCGCCCTCAGATATAGTTGTATTGTTTTGATTGCTTGAATTAGTTAATGTTGATTCAATCGACTGCTAGATGTCCTTTTTGAAGTCACCCTTCAACCTACTTTAAGCTGCATAAATAAAATAAACCGCTCGTATTACTTGCTAACGTGCATTAAAACTTCCCTCATTTGCTGAAATCTCAAGTTCAACAACACAGCATTTTGGAGTATACATCATCAAGAGAGTTTCGACTTGGGATAAGGCGTTTTTCGTGATTTTTTCTTCTTTAGGCAAACAACGACCGTTCGTTTCCCCCAAATAGTGAAACTCTGAAATTACCACCTAAAATGTTGAATTCTCGTTATATTGATACATTTTGTACATACCGGAGGTAGCCGACATGTTTCTAAGCTATCCCGGTATTTCTTAAGTTGTTGTGTCTGTACATAGAATGGCAAACATAAAAGTTAACATTGATCTTGGAATTGTAAGGTAATGTAGCTGTTGATGGAACAGTGCAAAGCCTCCCATTGTCTCTCGTATCTCTTTTTTCACTTTCTTAATTCATTTAAGAACTAGAGCCGTTGCCAAATAAATGTAATAGTTACATTGTACATGAAAATAACAAATACACCAAAATTAGAATATGTTAACGTTGGAAAATATTAAAGAAAGATTTTCAGACTCACCCATATCATAAAAAGGTTAAAAATATCGACTTCCTAAAGGAAGTCATTGGTCACCCCAAACTACAATGTTATCACTGAGTCTACAGAAATTCCTAATTTGCATTGTTTTGATTGATATCAAATTTAAGAAAAACAAAGTTGACCATATAAAACAGGATGTACGTACAATAGTTTGATTTTAATTCTTGCATACTCCCACCTGAGTATGTGAAGCAATAAACTGGGGTTGTGCCTAAATGATTGTAACTTTGCTCATGGAATATCATAACCTTCCATCTAACATATAATTTGCTTTTCGATTTAGACTAGATGGGCATATCATTTTATGCATGGCGCCCTTTCAAATTGTTGATTTTAACGTCCAGCCAACCTCAGTCTGACAAATTGTACGTAACAGTGAAAAGCGTCTTTTAGAGAAAACTATTTAGCCACTTTTCTTAACCTTGAAAAATTTTAGAGGAACAGCGGATTGCAAAGTCAATATTGACTATTTCAAGCTATCAAAACGAATGACAGGGTCATCTCCTTGTTTTTTGCGTTATTGATTGAGACAAGCAAAAACAAAGCCAATGGCGTTTTTCACGACAATAGTTCATGATGTCATCGGATGTGTAATAGTTTTGCACATATTTTACGTGAAAAACGTCTTCCTCACCCTAGAAAAAAAAATAACCGCGGACCGGCTCGGCATTTGTAGGCTATATCAATTCTCACCGTAAAAGTAAATCCATGAGCTACCGTATGCTCCCATTGACCATACATATGTATGCTGTGTCTAGCACAGCACACTCTAAAAAGACTATGGTCAATTTGACTTTATTTGGTCAGGTATGCACCGACCTCAATCTGGTCATATAACTAACCACATGTTTGGTAAAAAATTGACCGATATATGGTCAAATCTGACCATACAATGGTAACTTTTGACCAAAATTTGGGTCAAACATTTGACCATTTTTTGGTCAGTGTATATTTGACCATAGGGTTTAAGAGAGCAGGCAAAGCCGCACAAGGCTAGCCTAGACTCAAGTTGTTGTTATGTTGATTCGCTAACAATATTATAGGTCACTGCGTGCATTTTTAAAACTCTTTTCTAGGGATTTCTCTGGCTGATTGTCCAAGGTAAGTGATGACGTAGTATTGCGTGATTGGACCAAAGACATTATAAACATAGATACCAAACTCCTCATGGAGGCCGATTCGGAGGGGCGGAAGTGCTGATCACTGATCAGTCATTTTGAAAGCTAACAGTTAATTCATGTCTTCCGTTAGTAGTGCAATTCTTGCAAACACAGTTCTTCAATAAATTTTACTAACATGAAACAGTTTTAGGCTTCTTCGACGGCTTTCTTCTTAAGAACATTTGACAATTAACGCACAACGCCTGGTTTGAAGTTCATTTGCTTACTGATTGGTCAGTTTCTATGGTATCCTCACAAGCGAACATCTATACACGCGTTTACATTCTTACGCGCTAACAACACGAAATCAACTACAGCGTTCTTTTTCCAATCACGCTGAAGTACGCATCAATTACTTTGGAATTTCCCATACAAGGAGAAATGCATTGTGCGCGTACAGAACTCGCTTTGAAAATGCACACACGCTGACATCTCGTCACAATGGAATTTTCTGTTACCTGCGTCATTATGCACGCAGATAACCGAATAGAACTGTGCGCATCTCAAATCAACACTTCCGCCCCATCCGATTGAGCCTCCGTGAGGAGACAGCGCGTCTAACAGTGTTAGGGATAGGAGTAGGGATTGGAGTTTGGTATCTACGTTTATAATATCTTTATATTGTGCACTAGTTGTTTCTTGATTGTAAGCGTCGAAAGCTGTTTTCCACGAGACGGGTGCGGGCGCGGAGGCGGAGCAGAAAGAGGGAGGAAAAATCGATCCAAAAGGCAATTTTTCTAATAGTGACTACAAAGGATCGTGAGAAATACTTCTATGAAACATCTTTCCTGTCAGTGTCGTTTTAGTGTGGCCATACGTCATCCACCCACACTCCATCCCAGTCATTTTGGCAGGTTAGTATATATGTTGGTTTAAAAAAAAACCCGTTTCACAACATTTAAAGTCACAGAGACATGGTTCTTTAAAGAATTTCACACATAAAACCCAAAACTATGAGCGTGTATCGGCAAATTTCATATGGCTTTTGTGTCGGTCTGCATACAAAAATAAAAGCACACTGCAGATAATTACCCGGGTAAAGGAATCAACTTGAGTTTAATTAACAACGCGTTCTGTGCGCACATAAAAATGTCTCTGTTCGTTATCCAGAATAATTGACGCAGTCTTCTAGCCCTATCAAAATAAGCGACCGGTTGTTTTTTCCATTGTTACAGCGTAAGAATTTAAATGCGTGTGCGTGTAAAGGTGCGCTGGTGAGGACACCGTAGAAACTAGGCCCTCAGTAGTTCCATGCACAAGCGAGTAGCTACAGGTTCATATTGAAAATATTTAAAAAGTGGGTATGACACACGGCCTCAGCAACTTCTGTGTATTAAAAGATTCGATACAGTATTTCACAAAATATCATGTCACACCCCAGTTAAAACCGGTACAATTGGGTATGGATGATATTAGAAGAAAACGTTGAAAATTCAATTTTGAAAAATGTCGCAACAGGTCACCTGACTTAAGTTATAACGCAATTGAGCAAATTGTCCAATATGTTCGCGTCATCATGCGCGCGTGTAAAAACAGTTCTCTTCTCGTTCAAGAAATACGCCGTCCGGGCGCTTTAAGGACCAGCGCTTCCTCACTACAAGCGCGTCTTTACTTTATGAGCTGTTTGGTGAAGGTACTAAGCGACGATGCATAATTCACAATGTAGTCTCTGGTCACACTCGTAGCACCGGTGTTTGCAATGATTTACTCGCTAACGTACACGCGTTACCATTCACATGTTTCAATGATTGTGAGCTCCCTGGTACAGTGTTGCTAACCGTGCCCACTGAGATATATAACTAGAGGACGCACGTCAATGCGGAATACGCGTTGAAATTGAAGCCAACAGGGAGGGTCACATGATGTAGGCTAGTTAACTCAAGTCGTTTTACTTCGCGAATGTTATTAAGCAGTTTTTTTTACTTTGGTGAATAAGGTCACATATGCTATTTCACAGATCATTTGCTTCGAAATTGGCGACAATACTTTTAAGGCCTATATCTTCTGAATTTTTGAGTGATAGTTTTTTTGTGTTATATTGATATCACATTGTGAAAGAACAAGACAAATATGTTCTTCCAACGTTGTCGTAATCCAACTCAGCAAACTTTCGGCCCTGACTATGATTTTGAAGTTACAAAAATTTCCTAAAAGATCGATATGGCTTTTCTCAGCTTATGCCTGTACGTAAGTCCATGGACAGATTGTGTGTCCGCCATTTTTTGCATCAAGCGGTATGGCACTGATTTGTTTGGCCGGTTTTAAAATCTGCCAAAGATCGAAAAGAATGACTAAAAACTTTAAAAACACCTAAACAAAACTTGTGTACTCCTTAACGTGTTAGCACAAATTATCCAAACGGATTAAATCAAGTTATAGCGATTACAAAGGCAACCTTCCAGTAGTGCAGGAATACGTTATTATTTAAACGTTAGGCCTAGCCTTTTGGCCATATGGAACTTAGGTTTAGTAAAACCGTTTACACGGCATACACATAGAATCGATTTTCAATTACTTCTCAAGTTCATAGCTCTGTTTTACCTCATTCCATGTACCTTTTTCCATTTTCAATCCATGCGCGCAAGGCCACCCATAACCGAGACTTGTACTGCTGACCAGGGAACTAGAAGTTCCACTGGCACGTGCAGGCGTAACCAAGGGTGGCACCAACGGGGGACCAGGGGTCATGCCCCTGTCGGGGAAGGCTGTCCTGCCCCTGTCGTTGAGAAGATCCAGTTTTGTCGGGGAGCCTTCATTTATTAACCCTTTACCGTTGTTTGGGTCCTTTTGGACCCATGTGGAGAGCTCGGCTGTCACCGATCTTTACTGTTTCAGGCGGAGCTCGAAACTGCGAGTAGCTACCCGAAAATTCGGCTACAACAACGAGAGAGACAATAGTTTAAGGTCACCGGGTCAACGGCCTACGGAAACCGAGGCGGGGCGGGCTGCGTCCGCTTTTCCGCCCACTCCCGAGCCGCGCAAGTATGCCCCGATCGGAGCACAACGGTAAAGGGTTAACCCACGATAAATGATGTTAGCCCGATACACGTTAGCCTCCGGAAGATCTTCTTGATTTTGCTTTACTAGCTTTCCTTACAAACGGACGAGAAGTTATTCAGGTGCATGCAGTGCGCAATGGTTTGCCATCTGTCCCCCCGACAGCCGAATTCGAGCAACGGTAATGGAAATCGGCCAGTTATACATAATGATAAACAGAAGTGTGGGAATGTCTCCTGATAAGTCTGACTGAAAATTAATTTGAAGCCACATTGTTATAACGTGACTTATTTTCAAAGACTTTGGAAGTAAAATCATTTATTTTCGGGTTCCAATAGTCGCATAGAAAGTGTCATCAGTTTAATGGACCTCGCAATGAATACAAAGGGGAGTCACACCAAAGTAAAATACATTGGTATGTTTTCGGTTGCACAGTTTCCCCCGAAAAAAGACAAGACCATTTCATCTAATTCTAACTGTAGCGGTACTTTTTATCTGGTAATTTTCTGATCACACAGCAAATCGATTTTTTTCTATTGAAAGTAACTACGTTCATATAAATTAAGACTGCTTCACTCCTAGTTACAAGTCTGGGAAATGCCATTTCCGACTGTCTGAGGAGTTGGATTTTTTAAATTTCTCTTCTCTCCGCGTCAAACTTATGGTGGCGCTCCGCTTTTATAGTGTTTTGGTCGAACAGATTACTTAACAGAAAAATGCATGCTTGCAAATTATTCTTGGTTTGAGGGTTATATTATGAAGTGAAAACATTAAAACGAAAGAAAGCTGAAGGTAAAGACTGCTTTGTTTCAGGTTAAGAGACCGCGTAATGCCATTTCCGGGTGTCTGGGTTTTCATTTTTTTTTCAAAACTTTCTGTGTCCTTTTAGTTAGTCTTTCGGGCAGGATTACATTTTTAGACAAAATAGACAAATCAGCTCCCTACCCAAATGGAAACACTCCCGTAGGCTTATGTCAATATATAAAATATAAAATTTGAACTATATGGGAAGCCAAGCTTTTTCGGCGAGGAAAATTTCGAGGACCTTAACCTCCATGATGTTTTTTAGTAACCACAACAAAACTACAAATCACCCCCACTTGGTTCCTCTCATGAGAAGGTCAGATTTTTCCATAAAAAAACCAAATCTGTCATTAAAATTACATTTCCGCAAATATTAGCTTTAGATTCTCAAATATTTGTCAAAAATGGCAAAATATTCCCTTTTCTATGAAAACTCCGTACAATAAAAAACCCAAGCCAACTCTGTTAATCACTCCGACAATTGATTTCGACAGCAATTTTTAATTGTAACCTTACCCAAAAAACAATTTTTTCATAAAATTTCGAACTTTTTCCAATATAATAAGCTGTTAATTTTCAAATGTTTTTTTCAAAAAAGGAAAAACTTTTCGGGCGAATATTCCAGTTTCGTTTGAAAGCCTTAGTACCTAGGCCTGGTACGTTGCAATGCATGACCCCAAAAGAATTTCAGCTGTGGCCGATGTAAAGGTTTTGATTTTGCCAATATGGAGAATAGATTCTTAAATATATACCCAAAATTTTTTAATTGTCCTTTCTAAAGCCATATTTTGTTCAAAATTGTTTTGTTCTAGACGGCCCATTTTCAAATTTTTCCAAGTTACAAATCCCACCGGGACTAATTCATCGCCTTGTCGGTTATTCGAAATGCTGCCCCCTGGAGGGAAGCTTGGCCCCCTGTCGGGAAGCTTCGCCCCTGTCGGGCAAATCCTGGCGCCACCCCTGCCAAATGGGCTGAGCCTGGCATGTAACTGGGAATCCGAAAAGTCTTATTCCTGTTTTTATGGACATAATTTAGTAGCAAAAACATTTGCTTGATGTGAAGGTGTACCCAAAGAATATTTACTGAGAAACTTACTTTTGCCGTGTCATAAACACTTTAAGCACAGAAAGCTTAGAGAAAAACAAATGTAAGTAGAACTTATTGAGTAATGATGCTTCTTAGTAGGCCTATATAATTTTGCAAAGTGACTTACGGTTTATTTGATTAGCCCAGTAGATAGGGCATTTTGGGGATGTAGGCCTAGCCTTTTCCACTATTGAGAATTTGAACCCCTCATCAACTATTCTCACTTTGCTGAGAATTTAAATCACTGAGTTCTTTATTATTTAGATTAAAAACACCTTTACAATAATCAGGCCTTGAAAGGCAGTTGTTTTACGACACGAAGCGATCACGCAGTTGGCTAATAAATATAACTTCACGTCGGGTGGCAACCAATTCAACAATCTGGATCAAATTTGGTATTTTTTGAAAGACCACTTCAGATGGGAAAGTCAAAGATTGCTCTTGGATGAAAAAACCACCTTACATTTGATCCGGCCAGGAACCGAACATCACACCGCCCGGCTAAGCCTTATCGCTTCAAATGCCAGCGTCTTTATCCACTCGGCCATAGCACCAACTTATGATAAAACATGGAGGCCTAGACGACAAAAATAGGACTTATGGACCTACGTCACTGCGTTACGCATCTCTCTGTTTTCCATCCAGATGCGCAACGCACTGACGTAGGTGCATAAGCCCTTCAGACGAATCCGGACAGAAAGTGATAATCTTTGCTCGACTGAGGGACCAAACTCTGCCTGATTTGGCAAGGTAATGTCCATTTGTGGGGTGGCGGCCTCCCCCCCCCCCCACCCGCCCCGTCCAGGAAGACCCAGGTGGCCCTGCCTATCAAACCGGAGTCATTGAGTGCTTCAAGTGTTTGGTGTTGTGAATTTGGTGACGATTGATGCATAGAAGTGAGTTTATGCAATCAACAGAAAAATGAGTCGTAGAACTCTGTTTTGTTAATGTCAAGTTTTCTTCTGGGCCTAACATGAACATGGACCACTTGCACCCTGATGCACAGAATGCCTTAATTGCACTTGAGAAACATGAATGTTAAACTGTTGAAAGCATGCCTGCAGAGAGGCATGCTCGATGTGGGGCAACTTCAGAAATTTTGATATAGAACTGGTTATTTGTTCATCCTGGTTTTTTTCAGTTTTGCCAAAAGGGTTTTTAGTAGCCAGATTGAGTAAAATCCATCATAGCTAGAAATGGATAGCACTGAAGACTGAGACTTTTGGGGAGTTCATCACACGTACACAGTGAACAATGCAGTGCAGTACAGGACTGTCACTATTGACTGCACTGGGTATCCTAACCTGTGTGATGATCCAATGCAGTACTATGTTACATTGTTCCCATATTTGGTCTAGAGGAAGAGCACCCGCCTCTCGCGCGAAAGGCCCGGGCTCGATTCCCAGGTCGAGCAATACCAAATACTTTAAAAACGGAAACTACTGCCGTTGTGCTTGATGCTCTGCAGAAGCAATGGAGCAGGGAAAACAAGCCAGTGAGCCACAACTAGAAAAAGAGCGTGACCGGCTCAACTTGAAGCAATATAGGCTGGAAACTTGGCCCTAAAACTCCTTCTAACGAAGTTACATTGTCCTCATTGACCACGTTAAAGATCAACTCACCAACCCACAGAAAAAAGTCACCCAAACTACAATTATTCTTAGTAGTCTTAGAGTCTACTGAAATTCCCTGTTGGCTTTAGTCTTTGATTGGCAGCTAGTTCAAGGAATGCAGATCATTAAAGCTTATATTACACAACATGAACTGTATTGTGTTTTGATTTCTTCCCATTGCTCTTTTATAGTCACCCTGAAGTAATAAACTGAGACTGTGACTGAAAGAAGATGAATTTTAGACAATTGTGGTAAGGGCTTAAGAAAGAAATTTAGGAGACTTGCCACTGTTTGGGGTGACGGGATTGGGCCTTTAAGTTCTTTTAGATGGAGTGTGTGGACTCATGAGATGAATACTTTTTTTCAATGATTAGCCTATTTTTCAAAGCAATTGGAATTTTTGAAAAAAAAAATAAAATAGAGTTTATAAAGGTAACGTGAGGTTCAGTGGCGTACAGAGGGTTTGTATGACCGGGGGAGGGGTGTTGAGTGATGGCCGGTATGGGGGAGGGGTCGAAGGGGATGGGTGTCCCTTTCCTCTTAAAATTGGTTTGCTTTTCAACGAATTCAGAAGTCAAAATAGGGCAAGAGTTTTGATTTTTACAGGAATAGTCCTGAAAGTTCAATTGTGGTGGTTAATGGATAAAACTGAATATTTTGTGTCTTTACATGCATTTTATATGTACGCTACCAGCACTTTTTCAAAGTAAAATCTGTTTCAATTTTGCGTTTTCGTGGTTTTTAAAGAGTACCGTACCTAAATAGTCTTTACTTTTAGCTTTCCTTTGAAATAATAAAAAACCAGCAACCTGCTAACAGATCAAAAATTAACGCAAAATATACCAGAAACATTAGATGAAATAGTCTTGAATCTTCAGGGGGAAACTACAACGGAATTGAAAACATGCCAATGTTCTCTATTGTAACTCTTGGCTAAATTCAAAATCCCCCGAACTGATGGAATTGTGTATGTGAACTCCCGACTACAAATAATGTTTCTCCTAATCCTGTTTCATGATAAATGGCAAACTATTGGTCACCGCAACTAAATACCCTCCACTCCACTGCCCCTTTCTCGTACGTCTATGCAGGCTGCGGAAGGAGCCTAAGGGATGGCCCGTCCCCTTTGATATTTTTGTTAAAGTTGGTATCCTTACATGCAATCTAGTGCCACAAATGCTACCTTCTGTGAGGAAGGGGGTGGAGTGGCATGGCCCAATGCTTTACCTGTGTACTTCACTTGTGGGGTAAGATGAAATTTATTGGTATCCATCATAAAATAACTATAGACAAAAAGCACCTTACTTAAAATAAATAAATAAAAAGGTACAGTTATCTGCATCTAACAATGTACGTAGCACTTCACTTTTTGTTTTTAAACATTAATTTCATTTAAACAAAAGGTAAAAACGACCAATTTTTGGCCTGGCGAGACCAAGGGTCCAAGCCCGATATCAGGAAAAACCGGTCTCGAACACTACAACGCTGCTCTCTTGTGATTTTTCTTTCAACCTTGGTTTGCCTCTTTGATAAGGGCTTGACGCTACCGTATCTAGTATTTTAGGATTATTTTCCACACGATGAACTGGTGTATGAGTGTTCGTGTATGCGTGTAGTACGAGTAAATCAGGGACATGGGCGTTTTTGTCCTAGTCAAATGGGGATACATTCACTGGGGATGTCACACTTTCACTGTTAAAAATTGTGTCCCTGATTGATGCTTAAACATGTATGTTTGTGTACAAGAAGTGACATATAAATGACACCTTTCTTTTTATCATAAAATGTACACTGTATAATTGCCAAAGACCTTATGCTCATTTTCAATACTTCCAATATATATACACACCCTCATATGATTATATACGAGATGTCCAGTTTATAACACATTACCTGAACACTGATATTTACATTGTTTTCTGAAACTAATGTCGTGTTTATCTATTAGTTAATGGTTAAGACTCAGTCTGTAAATCAACACGATTCGATAGGAAACATTTTATCTGTGTTCTTGTTGTACGTGTTAAAACAGTTAAACACACGTTTCAATGTCCTTGTCTCCGGAGCAAAGAACAGGAAATACCCTTCTGCTGGATATTTCTTCGTAAGCACTTAGAGGCTGCCTCTGAGCTCTTGGCGTACCGCGTCTTTCAAGTTGTTGTGTTCCATTTATGTAAGTTAAGGGAGTCCTAACATTATCCCTCAAATCTGCTAGTAGCTGATCAAAAGTTATATCTGTTTGCACTTCTCGGTTGACAATGTTTGGTAATTTTCCTTTTGCAGCCGATTCTGAAGGTGTAATTTGCTTCTCTTGAGTTCCTCTTGGAAGTTTTAAGACATCCCCAGCTACAGACGATTCCTCTTCGAATGCAGCGTTTGTAACATCTTCTTCCTGCTCCACGGTTCCCTTTGATGCTGATGACGACGGTGTATGGAGGTCATTTCCGAGAAGTTGTCGTGTTCTCATGGAAATTCGTTCTGCTTCCTTCTCTTCGCGCCTTCTTACAATTCTAAGGAGAATTCCCATTACACTCAGCCCAACTATAATATACATAATAAGACTGTAACGATAACCTGCTCGTTTCCATGAATGGTCTATAATGCGATCTGAGTTTCCTGCTACTAAGTCACCGAATCCAATTGTACTTATTGTTTGGAATGTAAAGTACTGTGCTTCAAAATATCCCCAGTCCTCCACAAACGTGAAAATAAGAGAAGGAGCTACAATAAGAAGACAAAATACTGCCAAACAAATAATTGCAATACTTAACCTCCTCCGAAGGTCACCACTATGAATGAATGATGTCATTTTATAGAGGCGACACTGTACGGACTTAATTCTAGCTTCAAGCCTGTCACCAATTGTATCCAGTAGAAGCGCTGTCAGCGGTATACCGATTACCGCATATGGCACTACTAAACATCGCGACATAAATGTTCTTGGGGCGAGGTGACCGTAACCTGTATCAAGATATAAGCAAAAAGACAAAAGTCAATGATTTTTAAGATTCTGTTTGATATTTTTATATTATCACGAAAGAATTCGATTGGCAATTGTATGCGAGACTTCTCAGGGCCAAATTAAATGTATGAAAATAATATCAAATTAACACCTTTCAGGTACTAACGTTTCAGTCCCTTTCAAAATGTGGTTTAATTCCACAATATCCACAGTTTTGTTCCTTTTCCATCAAGTTTGCCATTCTCTTAAAAGAAGGGTTTAATGTCACAACAGGATTTAATATGTTAGAGGGGTACTCATTCTAAGCATTTTGGTGAAACTTGCATTGAAATCCGATGTGGGGTTTTCAAGATATAGGCATGTAAAGTTGTCACATTTTCAACAAAAAGTGAACTTGAAGCAAGCACATATGACATCACATCCCCACATTAGAGCACAGTCTTTTGTTTTTCTTTAAACTTCAGACTTGATTTCCACCTCAACAATCACACATTATTGAAATGTGATTGCATAAGTGGCATGAGAACTTTACAAACTTTGCATCCCCACAGGGAGGTCCTATTCCTATTAACTTCAAGATCAACAAAACAGTCTGATAAAACAAAGTGAAACAAAGCATTCCTTGTCAATGTGAGGAAGTGATAAAAGCTCTGCTGCCCTCAAACTCACTTTTGAACAAAAATCTACTGACTTCATTTTCCAATATCTCAAGGAATACATGTTCGATTTGAATGGAACTTTCACGACACTGTGTAGGTTTGGTTCCTCTTTCACATATGAAAATTAAATTTTTGCTTAAACCTTCCCTTTAATCATTACCTACACGTGATACTCGATATTTTCAGAAGAATTCCTACGTACGGTACCATTTTGTGAGCACCAAATGGTCTCCCCTGGCGGTAATGTAAAGCTCCAGTGGAGTAGCTTAACTTTTTTCTGGGTGGGGGGGGGGGGCAAGCATCAAAGTTATGCGATTTTCTAAAAGTGTAAACACTATAGGTCGACGTACTTTGCGGCGCGGAGGGCGCCGAAATATCGGGTCCTCTTAAACCCTCTGTTTTTAAGTGTATTTAGATTGTGAGTTTCCTGTGAGGTATTTAGTAAAAAAAATGAGGGATTGAAAAAGTGGGTTTCCTAATAACATACATCTGAGATTGCATGGCGACTGAAGATCGTTGTTGTTACATAACATTTCCTAAGGCCTGAGGCTTCCCGGCGACATTCAAAATGTTTGCGAAACTTATTTATTGTCTTTTGTAAACAAAATATTTCAAAATCAATGGCCTTTATTGAACAAAACTGAATGGCACTATGGAGACTAGTTTACCAGATTGTTTTATGATCTAGCACTTACCGCATTAGAGACTTGGGGCTAACAAAGCGCCTGAAAATTTTGATTTTTTTTTTCAAATATTGCAACAGTATTTATTGGAAATTTATTGGAAAAAATCCGGAATTCCATGAAGGAAATTTAGGGACACCGTAATAGAGTTGAATGGAGTCTCATACGGCAGATTTCAGAACTGTTTTTAGAGCTAGGGAACCAATCTATCGCCCCTGCCACCAGAAGCTGCGCTACTCTCCCTTCTACACTATGCGACGCCGCTTACTACAAGGAGACTGTCTTGTCGCGGGGGGGGGGGGGGGGCGACTGACCACCAGCTTGCGTTAACCAATTAAGAGCAGGATGGCCAAAGTATGCAAATTGTATCAAATGTAAGACGCGATCACCTGATATTAGGAAGTTTAACATACTGAGACAAGAGTACGTTCTCAACACTTCCAATAACTGACCGTCACGAAGTTCATTCACGTCCGCAAATGTTGTCAGTTAAACGCTTTAGTTTCATTCGAGCGAACATGTTCGGTTTCTTGAGACTGCACTGGACAACTGCTTGCGTCCTCCACACTTTGCGACGCGTTTTAATAATCCCGTCGTAAGGGGTTGCATGTGACATGAAAACCACAAAATTGGATATTCGACGAAAAACATTGTTAAAATAAGAAATTGTGAGACATTTCTCATACATTATCTTTTTTCGTGCAACAAATAAAAGCAAATAAACCCAGATCCAGTGTCGCATGAACCAGCCCGACTCGTGTTCCACAGAAATGTGCTCACTGCGCGGCAGATTAAATGTTCTCTTGTTTACGCATGGGGTGTTATGATCAGTGCATTCCAGTGAACAGAAAGCTGTTTTCCGGAAGTTAACAACAGCTGATACAGTACTACTAACACTGAAAGGCTGTAAACCCGAACTCAAGAATATGGTCACCTTGTGCACAGTCTCTGCGTTGTACACTTTGGGAATTCAGTGAAAGGATGTGAAAACTGACAATTTACTAACGTAGACCCCCACGGTTACATTGCCTTACAAGCTATAGCGGGAGGGTTTTAAAATATACAGATTTCACTCTGTGTACGTAACCATGCATGGGGCTGAAACAATCCATGGCTTACGATGAACATGACGTTAGAATAAACGGGATCCATTGGCATACTTAGATTTTGCTACTTAGCCTAATTAATCCATGGTAGCCCGCGGGGCGGACGAAGTCTTTCCTTTCAGCTGTTCATCGCGACGCCCACCCCCCCCCCCCTCAAGAAGAAGAAGAAGAAGAAGAAGAAGAAGAAGAAGAAGAAGAAGAAGAAGAAGAAGAAGAAGAAGAAGAAGAAGAAGAAGAAGAAGAAGAAGAAGAAGAAGAAGAAGAAGAAGAAGAAGAAGAAGAAGAAGAAGAAGAAGAAGAAGAAGAAGAAGAAGAAGAAGAAGAAGAAGAAGAAGAAGAAGAAGAAGAAGAAGAAGAAGAAGAAGAAGAAGAAGAAGAAGAAGAAGAAGAAGAAGAAGAAGAAGAAGAAGAAGAAGAAGAAGAAGAAGAAGAAGAAGAAGAAGAAGAAGAAGAAGAAGAAGAAGAAGAAGAAGAAGAAGAAGAAGAAGAAGAAGAAGAAGAAGAAGAAGAAGAAGAAGAAGAAGAAGAAGAAGAAGAAGAAGAAGAAGAAGAAGAAGAAGAAGAAGAAGAAGAAGAAGAAGAAGAAGAAGAAGAAGAAGAAGAAGAAGAAGAAGAAGAAGAAGAAGAAGAAGAAGAAGAAGAAGAAGAAGAAGAAGAAGAAGAAGAAGAAGAAGAAGAAGAAGAAGAAGAAGAAGAAGAAGAAGAAGAAGAAGAAGAAGAAGAAGAAGAAGAAGAAGAAGAAGAAGAAGAAGAAGAAGAAGAAGAAGAAGAAGAAGAAGAAGAAGAAGAAGAAGAAGAAGAAGAAGAAGAAGAAGAAGAAGAAGAAGAAGAAGAAGAAGAAGAAGAAGAAGAAGAAGAAGAAGAAGAAGAAGAAGAAGAAGAAGAAGAAGAAGAAGAAGAAGAAGAAGAAGAAGAAGAAGAAGAAGAAGAAGAAGAAGAAGAAGAAGAAGAAGAAGAAGAAGAAGAAGAAGAAGAAGAAGAAGAAGAAGAAGAAGAAGAAGAAGAAGAAGAAGAAGAAGAAGAAGAAGAAGAAGAAGAAGAAGAAGAAGAAGAAGAAGAAGAAGAAGAAGAAGAAGAAGAAGAAGAAGAAGAAGAAGAAGAAGAAGAAGAAGAAGAAGAAGAAGAAGAAGAAGAAGAAGAAGAAGAAGAAGAAGAAGAAGAAGAAGAAGAAGAACCGGGGGAGCAGCCGCAAAGGCGCTTCGCATGCGAAATTCTTGGATGCTTGGTGTGAATTTCATCAATTCGGCGGATCTTTAATTTAGTAAGATAGAGTTTAAAGGCACAGCCACGGCCTTTTTTACAATTTTCCAGTTTAGCCAAGAGTCACAATACAGAAACGTCAAAAGAAGATACCGTCTCGTCTTCGTATATGTCTGGAAAATGTTATTTCCGGTCATTAGAGGGGTCTGATTTTTCGAAATTTTTTGTGCGCTCCTCGCCTACCAATTGTGGCGCTTCGCTCAGTCTTTTGGGCAAAATTAAATTTTGCAGGTCAAAGTAGCTCTCAACTCTCTGATTACTTTGCAGTGTGTGAACATATTTTGAAGTAAGCATTTTATTGCAAACGGCAAACGAAGATAGCGACTCGTTAGATTCTTCGTATAAGTCTGGAAAATGTTTTATCCGGTCATCTGAGGGATCTGATTTTTCGAAATTTTCTGTGCAATCCCAGCCAACCAATGGTTGCGCTCCGCTTACATAATCTTTGTAGCAAAATAACGTTTTGTGGTCAAGAAAAACCGCAAATTAAAATGCTTCCTGTTGCCCATACCGATCAATGCTCTTTTATTTTGACCCCTAAAAGTACGCAAGTTAAATGACAAGTTTTACTTCGTAAATGGCATAAGAACATGTAAAGAGACAAACGTTTCAGTTTTATCCTCATGAACCACCACCATTCAATCTTAAACACTATACTTGTCAAAGTCGAAAATCTCGCATTCGTTTGCATTTAGGCTCCTTGAAAACGCCAAAAAATGAGTACCCCATGTTCCTTCCCCCAGGCTGGCGATCCCTCAGCATACTGCATCCCCCCCCCCTTCAGAGAAAACCTGGTTACGCCACTGCGTTGGTACATACAAATTAACCATATATTGTTGCCAAAATAAATATTCTAAGAGTTGTTATTTGTAATCGTTCTATGCTATACTTTAAGATTAAAATACAGGTAATATTACATAATAACCTGGTAATGTTGTTGTACTTGAAACCTATGCATATTTTATATTAAATACATACACATAGACCGGGAAAAGGTTTGGGGAAATTTCATACCTTTGCCCCCTGGAAAATATACTAGCTACGTCACTGCCCCCTCCCTCTGCAGCTACCCCACTGCTTACGATAACTAGAAAAATTAACAGTAGATCATTCAGAAAGCTATCTTTCAAACCAGTTTACAGCAGATGCAGCTTTTGCAAATGTCTAATCGCTAGGAAATGTAACGACTTTACTTTTTGTCCTGTTCTGCTAGAATCTTAAAGGTATGACACCAAAGTGACAAAGTTGGGTATTTGATGTAAAAAGCATCAAAAACCAAGAAAATTGCCACAATTTCCATCAAAATCGGTTAAAAATTTGCAATTGTACAGGTTTATTTCTGATTTGCACTAAATCATGCATAAGTATAGGCTAAATATGTAAATCTTGTGATGTCACGGGAGGACATACCATATATGGCTAATGTTATCCTTTGTTTTTGCAATCTTCATTTCAAGGGCAGTTGTAACATTAGTATGTCCCGAAGGGTTTATTTTAAAAGTTGAAATTGTGTCCTTGAAAATCATCAGTATCAATCACCAAACTACAAACTATCTGATGAGTAATTAAGAGATAATTAATGTAGGGATAACAAAAGAAATGTCAACACTGTGCAACACGTAACATCACTATTTTTGCATAAACAACAAGTTACTTCAGAAACATTAAAACTTTGAGAACGGTAAAAGATATTGACATAATTCCAACGGATTCTTCCTTAGGAGACCTTGCTCCTTAACTACAAAGTAAATTCAGTGCTTTTTGCTGACATGTCACACTACCTTTCATTCGTTTGTTTTGTTCGAAGCAGTGTTCAAAAAACATGCAAAATGATCAGAAAATTTCCAAAAAATATACCAAAAACGTTTGCCCTGGCAAGATTTTGGTCACTTGCATCCATTTCAACATTCTTCCGTCTGACCATATTATCTGGCAATTAATAATAAACCAGAACTGTTTGCATATTTCGTACAGGTATGCTATTATTCCGGACATAGTGTTGTGCAAGACTTTGGATACGCTTTGTGGAACCGTGGAAACTATTTTTGAATGCATGTACTCGTTCCGAAGTTTTATCCTTTTCTGTATCTTTTTTTAATGTTGATTGAAATCTTACCGTGACCACCTAATTCGTGCGATAGGAAATTCATCTTTCTCGCCTCAAAGTCGTGACTTTGACTCGTTTTAATTTGGAAGGGGGGGGGGGGAAATAATTGGAAGAATTTAAACACGTCGTTTAAGAATTTTTGTTCAATTGAAACATACCAGATTTGTTAAGATAGAGATGGTTGCCTCAAATTTTCCACGCCCTACCCTTTATTTAGGTCTTGAGACAGTTTAGGAAGTAGTCTGTCTCAAGCTTGCTTCCCCTGTCTTAAATTTTACCTGCGTTTAGACCTTTGATATGACCGAACTGCTATGTTAACTGAAATATAATTGACAGTGTGTATTTTGAAAATGTTTTATTTGGTAACATTTTTAAAACAACGCAACGCATGGTGTACAACGAGAAGGCAAAATGACCCGTAAATGAAGTAAAAAATAAACTTTGGAAAGTATAGGGGGCAACTTGTGCGTCCGGGCTAAGAGTATTTATTGACAAAAGTCCAAGATCAAAATGGTGGAACGTATTTCCGACCATGGAGGCCAGTGAAAGTCCGAACATAGAGCAGGATAATAGAAACCTATTATCCTGCTCTATGGGTAATAAATTTGCAGTGTCTCCACCAACCAGTCGTTTCTTTCGTGTGCGCACTTTCTCTAATGGCAGTTTGCTACTTTTTAGGGCTTGGCTGCGTATGCGGTGCAAAGAATTGGCTCAATGACGCCGTAACGGGTTTCAAAAACCTAAAGGAATAAAACGCTCGCTTTTTAAATACACAACAAGTACTTTTATTGCGCGCACTAACGTAATCGGGTTATGTGCAGCGCACAGACGCGCTGTCATAACCAGCAGATAATGTTTGGATAACGTTTGCGCGTGCATTCGTGCGCTTCCTTAATAAAAAAAAAACACCTTGTGCGTACGGGTCTCAGATTTCGTCGCTCTGAAGCTAGAAAGAATGCATTTCTTAACCATGGCATGTACCGTTCAAGCTTAGAACCTTTTAGGAAGGTATCATATTTGACGCTGCTAAGCTAGAAAGAATGCATTTCCCATCGAACGAACCGGTTCAAAAAAAAAAAAAAAAATACCCGTGTTTATGAAAGCCTGAGCACGCTCTCAAGAGTGCGTTCTTTTTTGTCATAGACTACATCACATACAAGTTACGTGGAGCTGTTGTTTTCACGTTTAAATATTAATATGCGCTGCGTGTATTTTGATCTTGTAAGCAGCTGTGTGTCTTCATGCATAGTCTGTGTGAAATACTGTACGACGTTTTGTATATTTAGCCTAGGATTTGTAGTTCGAGGACCCACACGCGAAGGTTATAAGGTAGACTACTAAAGCCTCCATGATCGAAACACGGGGTTTCGGAGTGAATCCTGTTGCCAAGGTAACGTTTTGTATACTTGTTGTACATTCACGCTATGTGCGTTCAATCAAGTCAAACGAAGTTAGAAGTTAACATTAACAGTGTCCATGCTTAAGCGAGGCGGCTCAGTGGGCAACTTGGTATCTTTTACCGTAGCTTTACGCCCTGAAAGTTGAAAATAAATCCCAGATATAGGCGACATCATCGACATGCCACTGATTTATGACGCCAACTTTTGCATAGTTGAACTCAATGTAAAATGATGTTTCTACAGCAACAAAAGTATTGCTGTTCCTTTACTTCGAGAATTGCTAGGGAAAATACACCTCTTTTGAGGTTTCGAAAATCGCCAAAATGTTGTCGCCACGGTGCAACGCCTCCAACCGGAGACTAAAACATTGTGTACTTTACTCGTGCTTTCAAATTGGCCGAAATTTTGTACAGGGCATGTATTAGACCTTGGTCTCTAGTAAATAAATACTCCTAGCGTCTTAGCGTCCGGGTACCTCTAAATACTCCCTGACTACATTTTATTGGAAGGGCAAAAATTTGCATTCATGTGTCAAAAATTGGTTATAGCTTTTCTATCTTAAGGCTGTATCACCTTGCCAACCACAGTGAGTGTATTTAGCCTAATAGCAGACGCTTTCTGCGTCGAGTACCAAAACTCGACCAAAGTATGTACAAAGACCGTAATCATTTAAAAGGGCCATAGCCTGCTCGGACAACTACCTACCTTGAGATTTACAAATACTAACCTACATGCGAACTGATTGTGCTTCAATTAAGTAGGCAGGGTGTGAATTGCCCATAGAGATTTTACTCAGGGTACACTGTAAAAAGAAATGTCATGATTCCGGGTAGAGAACGTTATATTACAGTTAAGCACTCACCTTTTCTCACTATTGTAGTCTCTTTTCTTTCTTCTTTTCAGCGCATAGAGACTTTAGTGTAATTTGCGCTATATAAGAACTGTTTTATTATTATTATTATTTTTATTATTATTTTTATTATTATTATTATTATTATTATTATTATTATTATTATTATTATTATTATTATTATTATTATTATTATTATTATTATTATTATTATTATTATTATTATTATTATTATTATTATTATTATTATTATTATTATTATTATTATTATTATTATTATTATTATTATTATTATTATTATTATTATTATTATTATTATTATTATTATTATTATTATTATTATTATTATTATTATTATTATTATTATTATTATTATTATTATTATTTAGCATTAGACAGCCATATCCAAAGTGACTGTACGTTTGTAACCATTTCCTTCTTAAAATAGTAAATTTGAAGCATACTTTAGTGTCCCGAAATAATAGTGGCTTCAGCGCTACCTTTAATAATGGGTTTACTAACAGCTGTAAAATTACAGGTTGGACACTGGAATCCCAGCTGTCAGTACAACCGTGAAATAACGGTACATAACAGTGTATAGGCCTGTTAATGTAGGCATGTCCTCTTACCGATAGTTGTAACAACGGTCGTTACAAAAAGCAGACAATTACTCCAAATCCATTTTTCCAGTGTTGGATCGGTATGATTTATGTGTGCCCAATTAACTTCATCTCCCCACTCTTTTAGGGAAAGTTTTGCGATTTCCACCACTTCATGAGATTGCACACACTGATGATCAGCAAGAAATTGGTCATGGTAATTCCTGGCCTGGTCATGTATTATCTTTGCGTTCTGAAATTCCAGTATATGAAATATCAAGGCCCCGGCTAGAAGATAAAACGAAAATACCGCTATAACTGAAATACACTTACATCCGGGTTTCATTTTGATGTAATAAACACAGTTATGAACTTCACTTAAATGTGTGTTCCGTCAAAGCGTCTCTTTTGAGAAATCTTGAAGGTAAATACGGGATTAAATCAACAACAAAGAAATTTCCGGACGTAAAGAATGGATATTAACAAGTACCGTATTTGCAAACATCAACCCATTAAAGTGAACAGCTAGTCTTTCAGATCTTATTTAAAAAATGGTTGAAATCCACAAGTTGCAACTTTGCAACTAAACAAACAAATACTTCATCATTACACATGCAATAAATATGAAATGAATAAGTCCTGCTTCAACCATTATAAGTTCCTTTCTTGAAATTTCAAATCGGATTATATATAATTACGTAGATCCTATCTCCAAGAAGGCAAGATAACACTGGCTGCACGAGGTCAACTGTCAACTGTTTCGCATTATTACCAACCAGTATAAATACACTATCCATTATACTGAGCCCTGTCTTTTGAAAGAATTGTCAGTATTTAGTATGTCCAAGCATACCTGTCCGTCTTGTAAGTGGCATTCTAGTAAGTAAGAGTCCTTGGTGAGGGTTTCTTTTTTTAATGTATCCCCTAAATCCGATAGAGCCTTCATTAAGCTGGTACTCTTCATAGCAATGAGTTAGACTTTAATTACTGACAAAAGATTGTTATCGATGCATCTGAAAATACGGGTCAAACACGCACCAATAGTTACAAATCATTTCAAAATTTTTTTATATGCCGATCCCATGGTGTCTATAGTGAATTAACAAAGTAAGAAGTTCAGTCTTATCCAAGAAACCAAACTTACGCAGTTTTGGTTCCCTGTATCAGTCTTAATCAGAATTCCTTGCTAAATCATCCCTGACTGACAGGCGCTGTATAAAGGCCTTGTGTATATATCTTCGGTGAAGTAGGGACTTTAAGGTCTAATTGCAAAAGTTAGGTTTAAAGTTTGTCAACCTGGCATACATGAGAGGTTAATTTTACAGAAGAGGGTCATGAGGTTTATAGTCCTGTAGTCATCACCTTATGTTAGTTAGTTGGATGGAGTTTTACGGCCCAGTTTCCAACCAATAATTGGTTCAAATCGATCCGTCCACGGCCTTTTTTCCAGTTGTGGTTCACTGGCTTGTTTTCCCTACTCCATTGCTTTGCTGAGCACCAAGCCCAATGGCAAATGATTCCGTTTTTAAAGTCATCGGTATGACCCAACCATGGTCAGGACTCGAACTTCCAACAGGCTCCCGGCTGCAAGTAGGATGCCCAACCATACAGTCGGTTGTCATCCTCTTAAGAGTCTTAATACCGTTGGAACTTTCACCAGTCTGAAGCAGGCACAGGATTCAGCCTCACATTCAGCCCCACATTCAACCCCACATTCTGAAGCTACAATCTTGGAAAAAACTGTTGGGACACTTTGCCATACAGCCAGTCTGCACAGCCACCAAAAGTCGCTTCTTTTCTAATTTGAGTATGCATGACGTCACAGCCTTTGCATATATAATTAGCAAAAACTAACTGTTTTCAAATCCAAATTTCGACATGAAAAACACATAATCTTACAAAATCATCATTAAAATTAATAGAGAACACATTTTCCGATAGCTTTGCAACATTTTTGAAGTAAGCAATGAATTTGAGACGATTTTTTGAACTCGTAAAAACAGTTTTCATTCTGTTCGGAAAATTTGTTATTTTCTCGAAAACAAGTTTTTTGGCACGGTATGCCAGAAAGAGGGTACATCAGAAATTTCCTTATACACCTAAAAAATCTAACATTACCATGAAATATTTCTGATTACGGTCAGGTATTCGCAAAGTTTAGAGCAGGTATTAACACTGCCTTGCACCGTATGTAAAAAGCCCAATTTCCCGTACTGAGGTGTTTGCATTAGTTGCGCGAAAATGGAACTACACCGAGCGAGAAAATATCCTCCACATAAGTATTAATCATGTTAACCTCGTCGAGTCTTCCTTTACATTTGATTTACATATATATAGCAGGAAAATTACATTGAGAGTCAATTTTTGAAAACCTTGTAACGATTAAGTGGCTACCGATGCAAGGGTTGTAGTGATTGTATCTTTAGTACGTCAGTACCTTGAGTCGATCACCACAGTGTTATACAACGTACGGCACGATGTACAACACCTATTAATTGACCGACTCATGGTAACCTTTTGACATACATGGCCATACACTTTGCAAATTACCACATTATACAATCAGTAAATCACAGTTATTGTACTAGACTCATAAATTATTGCAAACAATAACATGACAGAAAAATTGTGGCATTAAACTAGACAATAAAGAGGTAAAATGGAGGGATATTGGAATGTATAGTTCTCTTGTAAGGCTTGTTAGTGAACTCTGGGGTAATTAACGCTATATACAGTCCAGTCCTTATCCTTAGGTGGTGAGGTGAAAGAAATGAAGCCTCGGATCAGAAACACTTTGTTTAGAAATATAAGTTGTGAACTGCATGTGGAACTGGGTGGGTCTTAAGTTTTTTTAGGGAACTGGGTACTCAGTACACAACCCCCACCCCCATGCACAACTGGAGACATATATATCAACTGAGATTCCAAGGTAACAACAGGCCATCAAGTTAATTCAAGTTAGTGACAAAAACTTTGACTGTAATATGTTATTACTATATGATGGGGCAATTGCTACATCATCTCTCCTCTGCTCAGTTAGTGGTGTAAAATGACAACAGTTTATACTTCAAATGAGAAGGCAGTCTCAGAAGAACATATGAGATTTCATCCATCAGAATTAACAGCTGATGATACAGGACACAAGTGCACAACCAAAATTCTTAAGTCAGTAAATTCGCATTTTGCTTGTGTAGAGAAAAATTGTCCTCTAGGATACACTGACTCAGAATCCCATTTGTGCCATTATACAAGAAAAGGGTATATAGCAATGCAAGCTCTAATCTTGACCTTAACCCCCAAATGGGCCTAGAGCACTAGTAGATGTAGGCTATAACTAGCAATTACATTTCAACAGGAACAGGCTGAGAACTAAGACACAATTAATTCATTTGTGTAGAAATATGATTCAGCACAACAGTACAAAAATACGGTAAGTAAGAAAACTGAGAACAATGGCCCAGGCAAAATAATCAACAAAAAAACCCTGAAACTGATGGAGCTCTTATAGGTGCGCATTCCATATACTCTAAGTATATTCCTCAAGTCATTTCCCTTTTGAAAATTCTTGACTTTGTCTGGTAAAACCATATGAAAGAACCGACAGGCTGGTAAAGTGTATGTGTAAATAAATGGCTATAGGGCCTATATCAATTGTTTCATGTAGCCTGCAATACCTGTAAGTGTAACACTAATTTGCTTATTTTGGTTCTTCATCTTCATCGTTGGTACTGTACATTGCTCCCGATTCAACTCACAAGGTGCATATGACACAATAATTTTGTGCTACAGGCCTCTTAAAATTTTTTACAAGCTTTTTTCTAAAATGAAAACTCACTCATACAGCAAGCAAGGACTAGTAAAGTAGTATCTGTATGATGATCACAGATCATCAGTACACATTCATACATTCACTATGTACCATAGTGTGCAGTTTTACTTTTAGCATGCATAGGCCAACGCCTAGTATAGACTAGGCCTCAGTCTCTGTAAAATTTTAATGTTATTTGTTAGTGGTTTTTAACCTTAAAAGGGCCTGTCAGTCGTATTAAAATTCACTTTGTTACTTGACATAATGACTAAAATAGTATCCTAGTTAGCAGCCTAGAATAAAAAGAGAATGACAATAGCTTACCATATGTTACCATATGTTAACCATAACGTTACAGCCTTGTGCGATGCTCTACGTGGCCAAAAAGTGCAAAATTCCAACTTGCAAAAACGTTCATTGCGACTATTTTGTTGTTTTGCTCGTAGTGTAATAGGTATCAGTAGTTAGCTTTATGTCTCAAACACTCGATTTTGGAAGTTTTACACCCCAATGATCCTGAATACGGTCAGGTATTCGCAAAATTTGAGGCCAGTCAAAAAACCCCACCAAAAGTTGACCTGTTTTTGATGGAAAATTTCTCTGTGAAATTGCGAAAGAAACAATACCTCACGATATTTTTAGTAAAGAAAAGACTTTAAGATTTCAAATGACAAAGGATACAGCAACAAGGAACGCCTTTTTATGCATTACTCAGAAGCTTGAAGTTCCCCCAGCATGTTAGGTACCTATTCTGCGAAACTCAAGATTTTCTCTTGTGGGCGGAGTTTCCATTTTAGAGGATGACGTCACAAGCCTCATTAACGCTTACAGCGAGGCTTGACTGCATAATATTCTTGAATTTCAGTTCAAAGGCTTACATGAATTCCCCTCCCCCTGTCCTCCTTTCAATGTTGCGCTGAAAGAGTGACTGTATGCCGTGAATAGGCTAACTGTGGTCAACATTGCGAAGGGGAGCGGGGTGTCCCAAGGAGTTTTGTCCATGATTGTCTGAGCTCCACGCGTATTATTTACGAGAACAAATTCAATAGATAATGCTTCATTTTTCGAGCCGACTTTTTGGGGAAAGCTTTTTCGGAGGCTCATAGGTCTAAGGATTTTAGCATAAAGAGTTAGTAGCATAAAGTGTTGTTATAATGTGTTGTTAGGTTCATTTGTATACATTTATTTGGAGTCGGGACGAAAATAAAGAATAGACTGTTGCAGGTATTCTTGGGGAATTTGCATCTCGTAAGCCATGGGCAGAGGTACGGGCGGAACGCCTACCAATTCCTCCTCGTAATACAGATGCAAAACCAGTTAAAACATGTTTAAACTTGGAGGAGGCAATTTTAGAGCCAATAATTTAACATTTGAAATATGGAAAGAGACTTTTGAATATATTTTTCAGGCCCGGGAAATTGCCAGGATACGTTCTATTCCGATACAGAGTATTTATATACATGTAACTAAAACAATTTCTTGGATAGAAAACTCTGACTCCTATTGCAAACTGGTGTTAAGGAGACGAGATTTTAACTGAAAGAGCGCCACGATCTACCATGAAATGTTAAAAGGCACATCTGAGATCCAAGCTTTTAAAATATAATGATGGTAGATCGTTAGTTAAGGCTGGTTTTGGGCATGTTTTGAAGCAAATTGCACCCATATGACTCCATTTTCACGTTACATGAAACTGGTTACGCATGCTTTTTTCCCTCTTTAAACCGAAGCAATTTCATTGCGTTTTGCTTCCAAATTTGCTTTCAAAATAAATTTTAGACCGTTGGGTTAAACTTATCTTTCACTGCCGGTCTCGTCAAGTTCGCATGTACGGCATATTTTTTTCTTGAGAAAACACGGTAAATTACTTTAAAATGAAGTAATAGGCAGGATGCATCAGTGCCTCTGTTCTCCAAAATGCACTTGTCAGGTAACACGTCACTGTTTTGAACAAATTTAAAATACATAAACACGAACATTTTTTCAATATTCTTTTTATTTTAAGACAGTGTAAACCAAAAACAAGTCACTGTTGAGAACAGCTACATAAACGATCGGGCGCTTTAATTTATTCCTTTTTGCAAATCAACCCATCAAGACAAAATGACACTTTCTACTGTGTGACGCGAGTAGTTCTAACTTCCCGAAATTCTCAGACAATCTTTGACAAAACTGTTGGGACACTTTGCAATAATATTCTTGAATTTCAGTTCAATGGCTTACATGAATTCCCCTCCCCCGCTCCTCCTTTCAATGTTGCGCTGAAAGAGTGACTGTATGCCGTGAATAGGCTAACTGTGGTCAATATTGCGAAGGGGAGCGGGGTGTCCCAAGGAGTTTTGTCCATGATTGTAGCACAGGATTCAGCCTCACATTCGGCTAGCACAGGATTCAGCCTCACATTCTGAAGCTAGCACAGGATTCGGGACCAGATTCGCCTAGCACCACATTCGACATTACATAAAGTTTAAACACATAGCGCAATTTTGAAATTTTAATTCACCTGCCTAGCACAGGATTCGGCTTGTTATACCCAGCACAGGATTCAGCCTCACATTCTGAAGCTAGCACAGGATTCGGCACCACATTCGCCCAGCACAGGATTCACCTCACATTCAATTAACGTTAGCACAGGATTCAGCCTCACATTCTGAAGCTAGCACAAGATTCGGCACCACATTCGCTTAGCACAACATTCGGTATTACATTTACACATAGCACAGGATTCCACGTTACATTTCACTTGCCTAGCACAGGATTCGGCTTGTAAAACCCGGCACCGGATTCAGCCTCACATTCTGAAGCTAGCACAGGATTCGGCCCTACATTCGCCTAGCACAGGATTCGCCATACATTCACCGGCACAGGATTCACCTCACATTCAATTAACTTAAGCACAGGATTCAGCCTCACATTCTGAAGCTAGCACAGGATTCGGCACCAGATTCGCCTAGCACCACATTCGGCATTACATAAAGTTTAAACACATAGCACAATTTTGAAATTTTAATTCACTTGCCTAGCACAGGATTCGGCTTGTTATACCCAGCACAGGATTCAGCCTCACATTCTGAGGCTACCACAGGATTCGGCACCACATTCAATTAACGTTAGCACAGGATTCAGCCTCACATTCTGAAGCTAGCACAGGATTCGGCACCACATTCGCTTGGCACAACATTCGGCATTACATTTACACATAGCACAGGATTCGAAATTATTATTCACTTGCCTAGCACAGGATTCGGCTTGTAAAACCCAGCACAGGATTCAGCCTCACATTCTGAAGCTAGCACAGGATTCGGCCCCACATTCGCCCAGCACAGGATTCACATCACATTCAATTAACTAAGAGTAAGAATTACAGGATATTTAAAACTGGGTTAGTATTTGAACCCTATCTGCTTAATTTTGATCACTTTCTGGGTAACTCATTCTGTAAATTTAGATGTGGGAGTAGTAAGCTACCGGTGGTTACAGGTAAATTTAAGGGTATTATTTATCATGAAAGAACCTGTGACTTGTGTGATGGGGAGGCCCTAGGGGATGAATTCCACTATATTTTGCAGTGCCCTTTCTTTACCGCAGAACGTAAATTATTACTTAAGCCATATTTTAGAAGACGGCCAACAACTGTTAAATTGAATGAACTTTTTCAGAGTAAAAATACGAAGATCGTGTCCAACTTGTTTAAGTTTTGTAAGATAATTATGAATAAATTTTCAGGTTAATTGTAATCTTAAATCTACAGGTGACTGGTGTCTGAATAGTCTTAGTCTGTTAAAAGCAGTGTTAGATGGTGTTATCTTTATGTTTGTTATTATTTTAGTTTTTTTTCTCTACTTTTGCTTTGTTTTTTAAACCGTTCTTTTCTGTACTTTGATGCATTTTGTTGTATTGCTTCCATTTGTTATATTCTTTATGTCTATTTGAAAGTCTCTTATACCTCTTCGAGGTGAAATAGAGAATAAATGAAACTGAAACTGAAGCACAGGATTCAGCCTCACATTCGGCTAGCACAGGATTCAGCCTCACATTCTGAAGCTAGCACAGGATTCGGCACCACATTTGCCTAGCACAACATTCGGCATTACATTAACACATAGCACAGTTTTCGAAATTTTAATTCATTTTCCTAGCACAGGATTCGACTTGTAAAACCCAGCACAGGATTCAGCCTCACATTCTGAAGCTAGCACAGGATTCGGCCCCACATTCGCCAAGCACAGGATTCGCCACACATTCGCCCAGCACAGGATTCACCTCACATTCATCTAACTTAGCACAGGATTCAACCTCACATTCTGAAGCTAGCGCAGGATTTGGCACCACATTCCTCTAGTCTAGCACAACATTCGGCAATTTACATTAACACATAGCACAGTATTCGAAATTTTAGTTCACTTTCCTAGCACAGGATTCGGCTTGTAATACCCAGCACAGGATTCACCTCACATTCAATTAACGTTAAAACACTTAGCACAGGATTCGACTTAACCTTCACAAAACACATTATTCGGCATTACATTCACACACAGCACATGGTTGGGCTTATATCACCCAGCGCAGGATTCGACGTGTACTCTCCTAGACTGGCACAGAATTATCACATTTTTTTCAGAATACCATAGTGTGTACAGTTACTTAGCATGTCCGTTACTCTAGAAGTGTCTATCTGTTATGCTACACCGAACATGTAAGTACTACCTCCGAGCTGTAACTTCCATGCACAGAAGAAACGAAACCTTTATTGTTTACATGCTCTCGACAGTTTCAAGTCTAATGTTAATCCTAACCAATTACTCTTTCGAATATACGGAAGCCGAGAACAATGCGATGGGGGAAAACGCAAACTGATTCATGTGTTCCAATAATAGAAGAAGGCGAATTTCCACACTCCTTTTTTGTTATTGCGAGTAAAGTGTTGAATATCCTCAAAGTGAATGGAAGAGTCTCAATGCTAATAGAAAACAGCCTTCTAGATAAGAATAATGTTATCAGCTCTTAATAGAACAAACAAGAAAATCATGAGAAATACTGGTAAAACAGGTTTTTATTTAAGTCACTAGAGCCGCAAGACCACTGAACTCTAAATTGTTCCATGTAATGATTATGAAAACGATCAGCATATTCGAAAATAGGCAAAAGCTAGTCTTTTCGCTTGAGTACTCATTTTTTGAGACCATCATGCTAATAACGGCCTTAGTCTTTGCAAAAGTATGTAAATTTGATCAGTGAAGAAGAAACCTACCTGAACTATCTGCTAACCGTACGGACTTGGCAACATAACCAAGACCTGACAGTTTTCTGTATGTTGGCCCAATTAATTATTACGGGGATTTACCTAGGGATTGTTGTGGCTTGCCGCAGTCAGTCCTGGCCGGATTTAAATGCGCGTAGGGTCCTTCAAACTTTTTAACTCGTACATCTTACAAATCTTACAAAGAACTGCATTGAAAACACATTCATACTGCGCGCTCTGGCAGTCTGTTAACAGATTTTAACCGATCGGACATGAGAGTCATATCACTTTACTGTTTCTATCGTGTTCAATTTTTGATTCTTTATTCTTTGTATCGTGGCCCACCTGAGTAGCTCATTTCGGCCCACAAGTGGTCCGCGGAGCATCGGTTGAGCAGGACTGGTTAAGAGTTAGGCCTGTGCCTGAGCAAGGGCGGATATAAGGAAATTTCTTTGGGAGCAAACTCAACTTGAGACCAAGACGTCTCAAATAGTATCAGGGGGATGTCGTGCAAAACTATTTTTTTAGGGGGGGGGGGCATGAGAAGTGGTGCCCGAAAGACTATCTAAGCGGAGCGCCACCATCAGTTGGCGCGGAGCCTACATAAAATTTTGAAAAATCGCCACCTCTCAGACAGCCGGAAATTGCATTTGCCATGCTTGTAAATAGAATTTAAGCAGTCGTTATTTTGAGTTTTCCTTTGCAATAAAATCTTCATTTTACAAAAAGAAAATCAAACTGCAAAATGATCAGAAAATTACCAGATAAAATGTATTGGCTCCTTTACAGGATGATGTGACATTTTATCATTTTCTTTGTTTCAAAGTAAAATCTCCTTTAAAATGAAGGGACCAGAACCAAATTTGTGTTTAATATTCTCATATTCTAAGCACTCTGGTGAAGTTTTTTATTCATTCCTCATGTTCGATTTTCGAGATATTAGCAACTGAAGCTGACACATTTTCTACAAAAGGTAAACTTGAACCAAGCAGGTGCTATGTCATGTATTCATATTGATGGTCAATGTTTTGTTTTCTTATTTATTTAGTTTTGATCCTGCTGTTTGATCCTGCTGTTTGATCTTGAATTGATTAGGGATGCTATCTTGCCCTTAAGGCAAGTTTTTAAACTTCCATTGCTCGGAATGCACTTATGGTTACAACGTATCACAGTTAAATTGTATAAATATGGTGTTAAATTTTAGAGAAAAAAAACTAAACATTTCCATCAATGTGAATACATGACATCACGTCTACTTGTTGCAAGTTCACTCTTTGTAGAAAATATGTCAACTTCAATTCTAATATCTCGAGAACCAAACATGGGAAATGAGTAAAAATTTACCCAGTAAGCTAATGCCTATAATATGTTCCTCTTCAAAATATCAAAGTAAAACATAAATTTGTTCTGGGCTTTTTTGTTTCAAGGAGCTGCACACCGTCGGAAATAAATTGAAATCATAACTTTTCGAATTATATTAACTCATATGACCAGTGGTCGAATGAGCCTGTAAACCTGAACCGGCCACACAGAAGCATTGGTACACTGTTAAAAATTTCTGTAAATTTACAGACTTTTTTTAACTTAAACTTGTTGTATTTTATTTTTAATAGAGATTTTCTGTATCTTTACAGACTCTTTGTATTGCTACAATAAAAAAAGGTTGTTTAACATGTATTTTCTGTTTATTTGAAAAACCATTTCTGTCTGCTTTTTTAACCAAATTTTACTGCTTTGTAAAACTTTTTCTGTAAATTTACAGAAATTTTAACAGTATTTTGTATTTTTCTGATTTCACATAAATATACTGTCATTTAACAAACATTCATTTTGTTTTTAAGCTGAAAAAGAAACAAAAATAAGCCCAAACAAACAAATACGAAATAGCAAGAAAATTTTCAATATATAACATGCATCGTTCTGCGAAGTTTCAGTTTAAAAAAAGCAAAACATTTCTGGCAAATTTATGGCCCTATTTGAAAATTAACTTACATTTATTATAAAAGCATACTTAGTTATTACGTTCTTAGTTATAAATATCATACAACTGGTGTTTTGTCACATATTTTTAAGTAAAAAGAAACTGTAAGGCCCTAATTTCAGAGCACTGACAATTGGTATACTGATGTCAATTCATCGCCACAGGCGCTCATACACTTGATCGGAGCAAATTAAAAACATTTCACAAATTTACTTGAAAGAGTCTGTAAATTTACCACTTTATGACGTAAATCTCATTTTGCATAAATGGGTGGAGCTTATTTTGTAGGCATTTTCCTAACAAAAGGATCGCTGTTGCTTTGAATAATATCTTCTTTGGCGTTTTTTAATCAGGAAGTGATAAACGTATTGTTTACCTTGTCTGGAAATGTTTGCAACCAATGTATTTGCATTTTTTGTCATGTTTATTTTAAAAACAATTATTATATTGTACAAAAAATGTGACTTTCCAATTACAAAGTTCCTAGAAATAGCAGTCTACTTGACAACAACATGACAACAAAGCATCCTCAATGTGTTTTGATTGAAAACAACTTCGTAACGACACATTACGTTGATAAGCAAATACCTGATCTACGTAATGGTGAAGTGTATGTTACGTAATAACATATGAAAGGTAAAAAAGCGATATTGTAATAAATATTAAAACGTCGGGAATGAAAACAGTAGGATGTAAATTCACATAAAATTAAGGTAAACAAAACAGAACAATTCTGTAATTCGATTTTACAGTAGACTTTTGTAAACTAATTTACATGCAAAAACTGTAAAGAAAAAACAAACCCTTAATGTTTTTTCATGATTACAGTCTGGCTGTAAAAAAACATTATTTGGTTGGAAAAAAATTTGCCATAAAAATTATGTAAATTTACAGTGTAGCGCTACCAGCACCAATAACAGTACTGATTCAGTACTGCTATTGGTGCTGGTAGCGCTATCAACGCTTCTGGACGGCCGGTACTGTGCTAAAATTTTGATCCAATTAAGACACCCAAGAAAATTACGCATTAGTTTATACTTTATAAATAATATATGACATTTGTATGAGAGAGACTTTGCCCAGATTAAGAAAAAGGCTATTTTTTGTTCATTACATATCGAATGACGTTATTTTTGAAAAATTGAAGACCATGCTGTGGAAATGTTTGGGGGAAAGTGCCCCCCCCCCCCTCCGTGCCCTGTGGCGAGCCGCTAATGTTCCTGAGTTTGAGGGCAGAACTTTTGTTTGTCATAAATCCATTCTGAAATTTCAAAAATCTCATATCGGAGTGTATAACGGAAGAGGACACTACACCAGTTCGTGTCCCGGGACAATTCTGAAACGTATTCTAAAGGTCCCATACAACTCCACACACTCTGAATGACTTAGTGAGATGATTAATAATGACACGAGATTGGGCTGAATGAAATCGCGTAATACTGAGGTATACTTCATGTTTAGTTACTGATTATTCATAACATTAATAGGTGTTAAATTGTATTACTAATTCTTGCCATCAAACGCACATACCGTTTTCGATTATGCTGGGAAAACCTATTGTTATAAGTTAAAGAGCAAGCAATGGGGGATTTCATGGTCAATTTAATTAAAGTTTTCTTAAAAGAGCAGGAGATATGGCGTTTCGTAAATGTAGTACGTAGTGTAAAGGAATTTAATCATCACGCCTCCTTACCCTAAAGGAAATGTAATGGGATGGGAAATGGGTTTAAGTTATCACTCAATTTGGGAGTTCAATTTAGGAATTTTAGTCGAGTTCCTTCAAAATTTGGATGAAATGTGAAAGTTTAAATTTGGGCAATCTTGTAAAAATGTCACACAAACGTTTGCCAACCTCTTTGAAAATTTTCCTCCACACGCCACGACGTCAACACATCATATAAGCGCGTGGCGAATCTGTACTATACCCACCTTTTCAACATGCTCAAGTGAGTCCACGATCCAAAATAGCTTCAAACGGCACTGTCTTCAACTCTTACCGATGTTTTGTTGAAGGAAATTATACTTCTTCTTCGGGCTCTCGCCGGGGTAGATGCGTTCTGTTAAACAAGATGTTTCTTGATTGGTTGTTGCTTGGTTGTTGCCATTGTATTGTATCTATTGTATTCTTTGTTAGGGTTAGGGATTAGGTTAGGAACTAGGCTATCGTTAGCCAGTAAGGAAATTTTTTGTTAAACAGTTTGCATCGGCCCCTTTTTCCCATTTCTCTTCATTCCTGCATTATAAAATATGACTATTTTAGAATTATTAGTCACTACGTAACAAAAGGATAAATCACTACTGCTAACTGCACGGGAATGTAGGGCCGAATCCTGTGCTAGCTTCAGAATGTGAGGCTGAATCCTGTGCTAACGTTAATTGAATGTGAGGTGAATCCTGTACTGGTGAATGTATGGCGAATGTATGGCGAATCCTGTGCTAGGCGAATGTAGGGCCGAATCCTGTGCTAGATTCAGAATGTGAGGCTGAATGTGAGGCTGAATGTGAGGCTAAATCCTGTGCCTGCTTCAGACTGGTACCACAAATAACCAGATACGCGAGAGAGAATCCAGAAATAAGCTGATCCGAGGGTCATATCATTCAACGCGCTGACAAGCGCGGACCAATCTAGCCCGCATAACCCTGCCTAATGTTCTAAGTGCAGACCTGCCCTACATTTCAGGTTTCGGGAAGTGAGTTCATCTAACCAGGGAGTTGAACTCCCTGATCTAACTGTCTAACTTGATGCATTCAGGGAGTCTGTTGCAACTCCCTGATGCATTAATTTAAACTTGCCACTGATATTTTACTTTGAGTTTGAGTAAGTTGTAACTTCTTGTTCTTCTTCTTACCGGAAATGGTGAATGTTAGGTCCATTTTAGATATGGGTCTGCGTACCCATTTCGGTCAAAGTGAATTGAACCATGGAGCTGTTATTTGGGACAGCTCCCTGATTGAACAAAGTCGACATTTTATCTGTTTGCGACAGGGGTGCAACAACTTAAAGGCAGTCATTCGTCACCCTAAACTACAGTTTCGGTGTACATATATCAAAACTCTCAATTGGTACAGCTCTTCGATTGACATCAGTCACATTCAAACAATGCATCATAGTTAAATTACACAGCATGGGCACTGGGAGTGTCTTGATTACACATTATGGACTTGTATGGCCACTGGGACAAGCCATGAAGCAATAAACAAGGATTGTGTCTGGATAAAGATGAGTTTTAGATAAATGTGGGAGGGGCTAGAAGTAGGCCTAAGTAGGTTGGGAGAATTGGAACTGTTTGGAATGATGAAAATATGCCTTTAAACATATCCTGGTCTTTAAATTTTTAATGACGCCTCTCCCGAGTATCTAAGTTAAATTCAGTTTTAGTAGATTGAAGGATATCCATCAACACAATACCAGCAATGGCGGATCCAGAGGAGGGCGGGGTCGCCGACGTCCGGACTCCCCCCCTTCCCCATCAAATTTCCCGATTTGCCCTTTGCAACTGGTTTTTTTTAATTTTATTTCAAAAAGTAACATGCACATGTGGCACCAGATCTCGTGTAAGGACACCCAATTTCTCCAAAATCTCAAAAGGGGAAGGATTGTCTTTAGAAGGCCCCTCAGTAATGCCATTCCTTTTTTATTCCTAAAAAATGACCACTTTTGTCAAATTCTAAATTTTACTTGAAAAGTTAGACTTTGTAACACCCTGGTGACACCAGTTCCTCTGAGGACATCTATCTTTGTAGGAATTCTTAAAAGGGAGGGACGATCCTTTTGACTTCTTCCCCGGCCGACATAGACCTAAGCGACAGGGGCACTGAAGCGGAGGACTCAGGTGCGGTGAGCAATAGTTTGCCATTTATAATGCAAGATATGTTAGGGGTCAAATCATTAACAGCCGGGAGATCGAGCAGTCGCAAACAATTTCATCAACTCAGCGGATCTTGAATTAAGCCAAGAGTCACAATAGAGAAGCATTAGCATATCAGGCGCGGATCCAGACATTCAAAAGAGGGGGCTGAACTTAGCGAAAGCGGGTAAGAGGGACTTACGCCGATTCTCTGTCTGAATACTTCAGTGGCGTAGGAAGCATTATGAAAGTTGGAGTTGAGACGGAACAATTTTTGAACATGTACCTCTCCCTACCCCATTAACCAAAAGGTACATTTTTGATGACTGATGTCTCAGATGGATAATTTTTCGAATTTTTCACTTTTTCGAGCCAGGGGAAATCGCCCCTCTTCCTGTAGCTACATCACTGCTCTGCAACATTGATCATTGATAACATTTTGAAACTTTAATAATGGAAGAATCCGCGCCCGAAATTTGTTTGTTTGTTTGTTTGGAGATTTGGGAAATGAAAAAAGGGTTTCCTGACCCGGGAAGGGGGACGGAAGCATGCTTCCGGTTCCTCATTTTTACTGGGGACTGTCGCCTCCCCCAGCCACACCCTTCTTACGCCTATGGAATATTTAACTCTGCTTGAAAGACCAAGCGGAGCGACACTATCAGTTTGGTCACCCAGACAGCAGCCGGACCGGAATCGGCGTTTTCCACCGACTTGTAAGAAGCATTGAAGCGGCTTCATCCAGAAGTCCACTTTAGAAGACCGCCCTCTCTTTCCCAGCGACATTGCCTGGAAAAGAGATGGTCCAAATTTCAGCGAATTCCTTTGTTTCGCCCATGACTAAGTTTGCATCATCCGTGATACTTCTACTGCACGTGTAGGGAAGAACAAAGGATTCAGTTGACTTCCACTTCTCACTCCGCCGACACGACAAGGCACGAGCCTCCGTCCTATTTGAACCTTTACTATATTTCCGTAATTATTGACGCCAATAATTATTCGACTTCATAGGCGGCGGAAGCGGGGGGGGGGGGGGGGGGGGGCGCCAGGGACCTGCCCTTCCCCCAATACTTTTTTATGAGATTTGGAGGTGGGCATGCCTCCCCCCTAACTGAATGTCGCAAAATAAATTTTTCAAAAGTAATGAAACAAATTTAAGTTGCTTTTATTACATTTCGGCTATTTTTTGGCTTAAATATTACTTTTCAGCGTGCAAAAGTTACAAAGCTTCCGGGGACTTCGCCCCTGGACCCCCACATTAACGATGTCCTGTAGGAGACTTTATTTTCACCCTTCAAACAGTTGCAGGGTATTCTGCAATTGAGCCCCATATAATTTCGGAATAAATTCAGGTAGACTGTGACAAGCTTCATATCTTCGGAATCTCTTGACTTTTTAGTCGTCGGGTTATTGGATGTATAACTTTCTAACAGATTTGGAGTGGCTAAAATTGGCTACCTTGGTGTGGATTAAAGTGTGATCCTATCATCTGGCATGTTTGTACCTTCTATAGGGTTTTTTCAATTCCTGGGGATGCACAAAATCGTTCCAAAATTATACTTGGTGTGGAGGGTAGAATATTTGGGTCTATTAGCTCAAAAAGCTATGTGTGTTACTTCACAGATAATCACAACACAATGCCCGAAATTTTCGAATATCCAAATTCTTTCAAGCATTTGCCCGAAAATGGAAAAGTATCATAGTGAGGGTAACATAGTTACGAAAGGTTAAGAGATTAAAAAAAAATCGCGACACATTTGGGAAGCCTGTGGCTTAAAAGAAACTATTATTCTTGAGACTGTTTTTAAATCTGGTGTAACACAATACCCGAAATGGCCGATTATTTAAATAGCTTCAAATCTTAGCCGAAAAACACTATATTTAAAGTAAAATTTTCATGGAAAATAAACAAGATCTGCGACACAGTTGGGTAGAATATGAAAAAAAAGGTTTTCATCATCCCAACGTCACACTGTAGTCTTGCAAAAATTTGCCCGAAATGCTCAAATATTCGGGTAAAAGTTATAAAAATGCTGGGACGTTTTCAATTGCCAAATTAATTCAACGGATAGGCAGGAGGGTGTTCAGGTGCCCAAAAGTTTGCCATCCATCCTGCTCTATAGCCAAATACGGGCAATGGTTATGAGAATCGGGTAATTTGTTTTTCGATACTTTAATGATGCAGGGTGAGAATGTCTTCCCGTAAGCAAGTAAGTCTGCTTGGAAATTCATTTCAACACACCTTGTAACGTGACAACTCTGTCAATAAGTGTTACTAATAGAGGAAAAATCATCTACTTCATTTCATCCAATGGTAGTGGTACATTTTATCTAATTCTTCTCATCAAACACGGCGGCTAAGATCCCCATAGGCCTAATTTTTTCTAAAGTAAAATCATATATAGTCGGAAGTTCGGGCACACATTTTTCAATATATATTGAATTTAGCCAAGAGTCGCAATAGAGTAAAATTCATTAGCATGTTTTCAAATCCAGTTCTTTGTAGTTTCCCCTGAAAATATGCTGGAACATTAATCGATTGGTAGTGATACATTTTATCTGGTAATTTTCTGATCAAATGTCGACCGCTTAGATTCCCCTATAAGCCTGGGAAATGTCATTTTTGATTTTGTGCTCGCTTCGAGCCAACCAGTGGTGAAGCTCCGAGCATATATACTCATCCTAGCAGCAATTTAGTTCCAAGTGAACATTTTGTGCAAACAGAACTTCGAATTAGCGACATCTAAGACCTCCTATAAGCGTAGGAAATGACATTTTGACTGTCTGAAGTGATCTGATTTTTCAAAATTTCCGGAACGTTTCGCCCTAACTTATGGTGGTGCTCCAATTAGATCGCTTCATAGCGGAATTTAAGTTTCAAGTGATCATTTTTTACAAAAGGAAACTCAAAATAGGGTCTGCTTAGATTCCCATATAAGCCTGGGAAATGCCATTTTCAACTGTCTGAGGGGTCGGATATTTGAAAATGTTTTGTACGTTTCGCGCCAACCAATGGTGGCGCTCCGCTTAGTCTTTCTGGCTGAATTTTAATTTGGAACGAACGTTCGTTTATCTGTAATTGAAACTTAAAAAACGCTGCTTGTATCCCCTTTACAACCCTGGGAAATGTCATTTTTGGCTGTCTAAGAGGAACGAATTTTCAAATTTTCTGGACGCTTCGCACCAACCAGTGGTGGCGCTCCGCTTTGACTGTCTTACGGGCAGAATTACATTTTTCGGGCAAAAATCTTCTGCCCCCAAACTGAAATGCTCCCTTACGCTTCCGGAAATACCTTACTCAGGTGTGCACTCGAACAGCTGCTTGCAACATTCGGCATGATTCCGGATTTGCCATCCTAGGATACATAGTCCAGTGGGGTAATGAACTGAGCTAATCAGTATCTCAAAAGTGTGTTTTAATCTTAGAAAATTCACAAATTTTTCTCACCAGAATGAGCGACAAATATACCTGGCAAATGCCATTTCCAGCCATCTGGGAGATTTTAAAGTCCAAAATTTTCTTTGCAGGCTCCGCGCCAACTGATGGTGGCGCTACGCTTAGATAGTAAACTCCAGCTACCCCCTACAAAAGTATCTAGCCTTCCCCCCTGAACCCCACCAGGGGCCCTTAAGCGGCCCCTGAACCCCACGCCGATGGGGTTTGTGCTTCGCGGAAAACCGGACGCCTGACGGCGTCACCATTTTGTCGGCTGCCGAAAACTTGTGGCCCCAAGTAAAATACATCTTCCGCCGCCTATGGACTTTTTCCAGAAGTTAGAACATTTATATCGGTGTTCGTAATTTATATTTAGCATCATCGCCGAGCGAATACCCGTCCAACTACTTCAAGGAGAACTAGCTTTTATCTCTACCATAACAAAGCCACGTGATTTGCGACAGGAGAGTAAGAGTTGAAAGTTACGTATTAATTTATTTCATTGGAATACTTCGCATTTACATTTTATTTGGTTATCGACCCGGACTAGATACTTGACCACGGATTTAGCCAGAGTGATTATTTACACGGACTTCGGATTTGTTTTTGGGCGAGTACGTTTCCGATTTCTTACGTCGATCTGTTTGCAGCCGATCCCGACTCATCTCTAAATTGGTGACCCCGACGTGATCTACGGATCGAAGAAATAATTTTTGGCTATTCTATCTCTTATTCAACATTTCCACCGTATATTCAAATTAATTTTACAAGATGACTGGATGATTCTGCCGACTACACAATTATTCAAACAGTTAGTTTAAAATTGCCACCATACTGGCTAGCCGACCCACTGCTTCGGTACTGGTTGAAGCCCAGTTCAGTACTAGGAATATTTCGGCTCAGAAGACAAAATACTCCAATGTGGTACCGTCCCTCTAGCCCGAAATTGCCCAAGAAGTGCGCGATTTACTCCTTATCCCCCGGTTGACAACCCTTACGACAAGCTTAAACGCTCATAAAACGGACGGCTTTGTCTGAGCAGCAGCGCCTACAAAAGTTAATGACAGAAGTTGGTTTAGGCGACCGTAAGCCTACACAACTTCTACGGCATATGGAGCAACTCCTTGGTGCGCGTAAATTGAAGGAGTCCATATTTAAGCAGTTATTTTTACAGCGCCTCCCTGCGAACGTACAATTGGTGTTAGCATCCGTCCGTTAGTGCGGTATCCGCTCCCTCCAACGACGCGGCAGAAATCACGCGACCTCGCGATCAAGTGGAACAGCTTAAGCGGCAGGTGCAAAGGCTCGCGTCGCGTTTAGAAGGGCGAAACAACCGGAGCCGGTCCCGATCTCCCGGTAACAATTCGCACGCCCGAGGTAAAAGCAGCGAACGGACTAACGAAAACACGAATACGAATGGCAAATGCTGGTATCACACTAGATTTGGCGATAAGGCAATCAAACGCCGCGCGTCATGTTCGGAAAACTCCGAAGCCAGCGAATAAACGCGACGACTTCCGCTGGCGCAACTTCGAAAAGTCGCTTGTTATTTTTTTTATTTCTGATCGCAACTCGGGTCAGAAATTTATGATATATACGGGCGCTGAAGTTAGTGTTATCCCGACGAGACGCGAGGACCGCAAACTAGGTTCTACTGGACTTTCGTTACAAGCTTTCAATAAATCGCCCATTAAAACCTACGGTATGCGTTCCCTTACTTTGAATTTAGGCCTAAGGCGCACTTGCCAGTGGATTTTCATTATTTCTGATGTAGGAACCCTTATACTAGGAGTAGATTTTCTTCATCACTTTGGTTTGTTAGTTGACCTCTGCCGATACAGGCTTATTGACACTACTACAAACATAAATGTTAAAGGTATTCGAACCAATAACAAGTCCTTATCGCCGTCCTTTTCTTCTATTTCTTCCGCGTCACGCTTCTCCGAACTCCTTGCCAAATTTCCCAGCATCACTAAACCGTGTTTTTTCAAGCGCCCAGTCAAGCATAACGTGGTCCATCATATAATTGTTACGCACGAACAGCCAGTCAAAGCAAGGCCTCGCAGACTCGCACCTGATCGCCTAGCTATAGCGAAGCAAGAGTTTGAACACATGCTTCAGTTAGGTATTATTAGGCCGTCTAAGAGTAATTGGTCGTCCCCTTTACATATGGTCCCAAAGAAAACACAAGGTGACTGACGACCTTGTGGTGACTATAGGGCTTTGAATAATATCACAGTGCATGATAACTACCCAATCCAGCACATTCATAATTTCTCCGCTTCGCTTAACGGTAACAATGTTTTCTTCTAAAATTAACGTAGTCCGCTCTTACCATCAAATTCCTGTTAATCCTCCAGACAATTGTAAGTCCGCCATCCGCTGAAATCCTTTACGGACATGTTGCAAGGAAATGTGAAAAGTCCACTAAACTTTCCTGGTCTGCCGAAGCTATAACTGCCTTTCAAAATAGCAAAAAACGCATTTGCAAACGTAACACTCTCGCAGCACCCACAGCCTGAGGCCCTAATTTGCCTCGTGGTTGACGCGTCGGACGTAGCGGTCGGTGGCGCTCTTCATCACGTAGACGGGCAATGGAAACCCATCTCGTTCTTTTCTAAGAAACTGTTACCTGCAAAAACCCGCCACAGCACGTTTGGTAGGGAACTTCTCGCAGCTTACCTTGCAATCAAACACTTCCGGCATTTTGTAGAAGGGCGCAAATTCTTCGTATAGGCCTACACTGATCACAAACCTCTCACTTACTCTTTTGCTACCGCTTCGGATAAATACTCGCTTTATTTCACTGGAAAACTTCGCATTTTGCATTATATCTGGATATCGACCCGGACTGGATACTTGACCACGGATTTAGCCAGAGAGATTATTTACACGGACTTCGGATTTGTTTTTGGGTGAGTACATTTCCGATTTCTTACGTCGATCTGTTTACAGCCGATCCCGACTAATCTCTAAAGCATCTTAGCAACCATTATTGTGAGCTTTCGTTTGCAAAAAATTTATACTTCAATAGAAAAAAATGAGTAAGTTATTAAATGGTCAGAAAATTCCCGGATAAAATTATTCACTATCATTGGATGAAATGGTAATGTAAAGAAATTAATTTTTGGAAAATGAGCTGGTTATGGCATTCTTCAAACTATTTGACTGCCATGCGACATAAGATTATGAAGAGTATAAATTCGAGCAACTTCATTGGCCTGAGAAAATCCCTTCGGAAATTCAATGTAGGATGGCAATGCATCACATAGCTACTTAGCCTTTACCAGTTTCATCGAACTTTACAAGGATCCCATGTGTTTGAGCAGCCTGATTAGCTGAAACAGAAATCAAAATCAACGTATAGCCCAATGCTCCGTGGTCAGCATCAACAACTATACCAGGGCTTCAATTCTTACTTGTCGCATTATAATTAACACCTGACCTATACCTGCTCAGTCCACTGGGGCCACGGCCAAATGGTCAAAGCAACGTGATTTGGTCCAAAAGTTTGCACACTCCTGCTCTATACCATAATGAACCACACTTGGAAACTGAGTCAAGACTAACGTGCCAACAGTTCATAGCCACTACGTTACATTACACACATGGGCTGATGTGCGACTGTGTGAACATATTTCAGTTGGTAACGCTCATAACGTCATGACATAAGCCTTTTGGCCGACAGCTATTCACATTTTTCAGATCTTGCTGTTGTGGCCAGGGAGTTGCAGCTCCCTTTAATTGCGAGGGCGAGGCGGCAGGAAATCATTAGATTCATCCGGGCTTAATATCATACGAGGTTCGTGTATTTGTGTTGTGAGGGAAAGGACGAGCCTGAAAAAGCCCCTTGAATGTTCTTGTTGATAAACATTTAGTGTATTTTTATTGTTAATGTGACAAAAAAGGAGGGGCTGAGGCCGTAAAAGCCCCCTCTTCTTGGATCCGCGCCTGAGAAGAGCCCAAACTGCCCTAGTCCTTTCGCACAAAGTAATTACATGATGAAATCAATTTCGACATAGTACAAAAACATTCTAAATCAGATATTTAACATTAAGCCTACTAACTCTTTCACTATTTGTAGGTTGCAAGAATGGAAGGAATATTAGCATTTGAATGCAGGAATTCTTCAGTCCTTTTTTTTTTAATTTCTACACATTCTGTTAGACAAGGGTAGTTATGTGAGGGCGCCTTTCCCCTTCAACGATAAATATTACTCCTATTTGTTTACTAGAGGGAGTTATTTGCATAGTAAATGATAACTCCCAAGGTTGGATTTCCTGCCAACCCTTATCATTGTCAAAAATTCGGCGTCACAAAGAAGTTCTAAATCTGAATATCGGGTAAGTTTCACGTTTTTCAATTGATTTCCGTTCTAAAATAATCTTTTAGTCTACATGTCTTAACAATGTAAATGCTTGATTTATTAAAGCCATTGGCAATCGCCAGTTTCAGGTTAAGGTTACATATTTGTCTGACTAGAGCGTTCATTGCTAGAAATTGTGGAAGAAATTCTAGTTGAAAATTGTTGAACAGGTTTTAACAGGTTTCAATAGATATATAGTAAGTAATCATGAGTCGAACACTATCATGAGTCCCATTCTTAACACCAGTGCATCGTGTAAGTGCGATGTGATTTCAATGTTAGAAAACCTGCGATGCATATTCTTCAAAAAACATCAAAACCAACTTTTTATCACCATCTATTTTATGTTTAAAGCAATAATGTTAGTGATGGCCACATTTTCAAGTTCCGGCAAAAGTGTGAACCAGAAATTTGTAAAAATTACTTAAAATGCTGACGAGAATGCCTTTTTATGAAGCTTTAAATATGAGTTCCGATAGAAAACAGACTATACTCTATGATTTATCGCAAAACTCCCCTTTAATATGGTAATTTATAGGATTTTATCTGTTTGTTTTGAAGCCATTTACTGAAGATTGCTTCATAGGCATTGCTACTTGTAATGCCACCTACATTTCAAGATTCATTTTCTGCAGAGTACTCAATCCAAATAACATCAAAATATAGCGCAATGAGGGAGACATATGAAAAAAAGTAACTGACAGGTTTCATTGATTTTTACAAATGTTTTCATATTTTTATTGTTATGAATTTTGTTAAGTGATCGACTCATAGTAAGTCCAGTATACATAAAAAGTAACTGGAAACAAAATCAACAGGTTCCAACAGGGTTTCAACACAAGAACAAGTTAGCCTAATAGGATCGCGTTACCTGTTGACAAATGTTGACTTTCTCACCCCAAACCTATAAATACCCTTAACAGCTGTTGGAGTTTCAAAGCAGGAATCTTCTCCTTGAAACACTGGTGAACGGTCGGGTAAATTTCATTTAGAAACAAACACTACAAGCCAACGAGAGTACAAGAGAATAGGTCTCAACTTCTGTGATAGGAAGCAGTGCACATAGAAACACAAATGCAGCTAAAAGTGACACAGGGCCATGATAAAAATGGAGATATGCAAAAAAAGCGAAACCTCTACTTTACGTTTACATAAATGACACCAACCGACCCTTCCCATCCCCAAATGAGCCTCTTCCCACTCCATTTCGGGTCACCCACTCCGATTGCAATTTATCCTCCGCCCGCCACTTTCTATGCGAGATGGGGAGGGTACATGCCCATAGTTTTTGAAAAATTGTCCATTCGCTTTGACTTAAAATGATACAATATCCCCAACACTGAGAACAAATCGTTGTACTTGGCGGTGTAGGGGCATAAATTGGTGAATCATTCCCAGTTTCTGGTATAAATGCTGCCATCGGTTTTATTGTGTTTTTTGAATGTTTTCATGCAATCAAGGAAGGATGAGCAGTTCAACCTATACTTCTACGGAGTCACCCTCGATTTAGTTATCGGACTTACGCTTGGGAAGATTTTCAGTGTTGATGACGAGATACTTATATACATGTGCTGTATCTAAACGAAAAGCCAATTTCATTAACAAACACACGACTGAATGTTTTAGACAAAATCCCTCTAGAGAGCATGTCGCTTCCCATCAGGTCTTGTAGGTGGAAAATGAACAATTTGTGAAGGTAAAGTTGTAAAACTGTACGCCTCCAGAAAGATTAAAGAAGAACAAGAAAAATATTAAATTAGCTTTGTAGGATAATAAGATAATGGTACTGTTTGTTACTTCATAAGCTGAATCTTGGAAATACTGTAGACACAAAAAGCAGAGCCATAAAAAGACTGCCGAGTATTTGTTGCTCTGGAGTTTTGTGAAGGGGTACAACATTTATGATGGTACTTGTATAATGCCGGATACGCCTCCAGAAAAAAAATGAAAGTGAAAGTTATTAAATAACGTTGTGGGATAGTACTTCTAAGGGACGGGGTCAGGACTTTTCTGATGGTCAGGGATGCAGATGCCCGATAACCTGCATCGTGTTTGGAGATGATCATTTCCGGTGTTTCAGAGCAGAGTTCGAGGGCGAATCCAGGCCTAACTCATGTTGACTTCGAAAATAAAGTTTTTGGCTGAGGGCAGAAAGCGTTTTATGATTTCAGGAAGACTGTCGAAACGGAGGGCACCATCGGTTGGAAAGTTTTGAAAATCGCGACGCCTCAGGCAGTCAGAAATTGCACTTCGCACGCCTGTAAGGGGGAAAAATCAATGGCTAGTTTGAGCTTTTGTATGCAAAAAGATGTTCACTTCAATAAAATATGAACAAATTCTACGATGATCAGAAATTACCTTATAAAATGTAACACTGCCATTCACGGGCCAAACTTTAGGTGCTGTTGAACACAGGGGTGTCGCAATGGTCCAGTGATGAGGGGTCGTGTATTGTCATATGTCTAGGATAGCATATTTACTAAGCTAAGCGGAAAGCCACTTTCAGAAGTTTTGCCAAAATACCGGACCTCCCAGATCACCAGTAATGATATGTACGGGATCGTTTGAATTTATTTTTTCTGCTTACTTACACCTCACACCACCCGTGCAAGTTAATGTCGATGAAATGCGTTGAAGTAAATTTATATTTGGAATCAATCTGTTATTCTTCTGAGGTCATCTTTAGCTTAATTTTCTGCAGGACACATGAATGGGAGTATATCAGACACCTAACACCTAAACTATACTACTATACTACCTTGCTCCCTCGGGCGGCGGAGAGGTCATCACTTTTCTGGCATACCCAATCAAACAATATTGACGGGTGTGGTGATGGTCATGCCTTTTTCACCACGATATGAACATTTGATGTAAGCTTCGTTGGTTATGCTCCACAAGTTATATTTACCTTATTTCCCCAACTCGTTAAGATGCGCTGGGCATAATATGTCCAGTGATGGCAAACGCGTGCATTCAATTCTAATTTATAAAGTGGAACGCAATTTCTCCGACTTTTCCATGTGTTATAGATTCCGTTTCAGACTATAACGCATGCAATTCATTGTTATCAATTGTGTTGTTAATTTAGACTATGTGCGATTCTTTGTGTTTGGCATTTCTATGTGGACTACTTTCAGCAACTTTGAATTGTTTATGCACGTGTAATAGGAATACATACAATTTGGACAGCACTTGCCAAGACGCGCTTACCGGAGAAGGTTGTGTGGTTTCTACTGTTAGTTCATTTATGTTCGAGTCCGAGGAAAGTGTTAGAGTTCTAAGTTTCTTGGACATTTTGAGCCGAAACTCGGAATTGAACCAGGGACTATCTTCAGACGTCAGGCAAAACGGGTCAAACTAAAGGAATGTATTGCTTATAAAAGTTTTAACTCCAAGCATTATTTAGGACCAGTTGCCCCTCTGCCAGAGATGAGGATCACCGAAGCACCGGTATTTTCAGTGACCGATTTAGATTATTGTGGACCATTGTATTGTGCAGATTTATCTGCTATAAACATAACGTTTTGTTGTTTACTTGTGCTGTGGTTAGAGCGATTCACCTGGAGTTGACAGACTCCCTTACGTTACGCTTTCTGATTGCATTTTTGCAATTCGTAGGTTTTCAGTGAGGGCGTGGTTTGCCTAAAGTCTTTCATTCTTAAAGCCTCTGTAGGCTCTGGGGTTAAGATGAGAAAGCTTTTAGACACTGCAGTCCAGAGTGTCGTTATTTGGTACCTAATGGGGAGGGTATTATGAACGTATAGTCGGGGTTGTCAAGTCTGCCGTCAAAGGGACTTTAGGATCCATGTGTCTTACTCGAAAGGAGTTGGAAACCTCATTTATGTGAAGTAGAATGCTGTATTAATCCAAGGTCATTGACCTTTGTTGGCGACTGTCTGGATTCTATGAGAGTCCCCTATCTCCTAGTCGTTTTTTGATAGGCAGGTTGGCTGGGTTTGTGCCACCTGATATTAACCCTTTACCGTTGTGCTCCGATCGGGGCAGATTTGCGCGCCTCGGGAGTGGGCGGAAAAGCGGACGTAGCCCGCCCCGCATCGGCTTCCGTAGGCCATTGACCCCGTGACCTTAAACTATTGTCTCTCTCGCTGTTGTGGCCGAATTTTCGGGTAGCTGCTCGCAGTTTCGAGCCCCGCGTGAAACAGTAAAGATGTGTGACAGCCGAGCTCTCCGCATGGGTCCAAAAGGACCCAAACAACGGTAAAGGGTTAATACAGAAGTCATAGAGGTGTACAAGCAGGATCTAACTTAAAGGTCAATTTTGGGCAGTATGGGGCCAAGTGTATTTCAAGGAACTTGCCCCAGTTTTGAAAGAGTTTGTTCCTTGTTGTAATGTAAAGGAAGGTTCGGTGGTGTTGATTAGTGAGGATGATGTGACAAGAATGGAATGGCCTATGGGAGTTTTCGTTCGTTGAAACATTCTCAGGGAAAGATGAAATAATAAGATCTGTAAACTTTAAAAACGTCAAGGGGTATGATAATTTCAGCAGTTTTAAATTGTATAATCTGGAAATTAGTAACCCCCAATATTGCCAACTTGAAAAGAAAACGAGGTTTCACAAAAGCCAAGTTAATGTGAGAAAGTGAACACTAGACCAGGTCGTGTACCCGTGGAACTAGATTGGACTTGTAATTACTTTTGTCTCGTGAATTATTTGCAGTTAATGTTTTTTTTTTATATGTTTGCTGTCAATGAACTGTATTTTTGTATGTTTTCTATGAAAGTGTTTTGTATACGCTGTACAATATCTACGGGCATAATGTATAATTAGTTTATTAACAGTAGTATCAGTCTTAAATATACTTCTCGCGAAATCTGTTTGATTGGAGTTTCTCCAAAAAAGGGGGTGTTATAGATTCCGCTTCAGGCTCTAACGCATGTCATTCGTTGTTGCCAATTGTGTTGTAAATTCAGGTAAGGCCGACGTGCAATTCTTAGTGTTTGGCATTTCTTTGTAGACTAGTTTCAGTGGTTTTGTATTGTTTATCATTTGCAGGTGCAATAGGCATGAATGCAGTTTATGCAGCACAAGAATCGAGAAGGTCGTGTGGTTTTCTTATTTTTGTTTCTACCGTTACGTTCATTAATGTTTGAATACGAGGAAAGTCTTAGAGTTTTGAAGTTTCTTGGACACGTATTCAAATTAACCATGACAACGGTTAGCAAGTCAACTCAAAGGGAAAAATAAATTAGCATTAGATCTATAACGCGTGTCAAACCTAAAGAAGCTATATTTCTTGTCCTATTTGGTATTCGTCAGGGGCCTTGGTGAGACAATCCTTCCCCTTTAAAAATTTCTGAGAAATAAGGTATCTCTGCAAACAATATGGTGCTACATATGCTACTGGTACCGTTTGAAGTAAAAATTACGTTACTAACTTACGTATTTTTAAGATCTAAAAAATGGCATCCGTGAGGTAGGCAAGTCGCTACCGCCCCCAGCGTACGCCACTGCCTACTGATTATAACGAAAGGGTTTTCAGCTTCCTATATTTTTTATTCATGCCTGAAATATTGAGGATCATTTGATATGATGTACCCTCCCAAATTTGACAGAACATGATCCCCCATGATCCCCACCAGGGGTGGCGCCAGCGGGGGGCCGGGGGCCATGTCCCCCCGTCGAGGAACACTCCCCCCCCCTCCGTCGGGGAAGGTCGGCGGTTTCGTCGGGGAGGCTTAAAAAATTAAAAAAATAGTAAAAAAACCTACAAAGGACTGAAGTTGCTGGATGGGCCATCTAAAACATATTTTTTGTTTTGTAATGCTATTTTAATACATATCGAAATCGATTTTAAATCACTTCTTAACTCTGTTAAACCTCGTTCTATGTACCTTGTCCTATCTCTTCCCCGTCGGGGAAGGACGGCAATTTTTCTGGCAGGCCTAAACATAAAAAACGTAAAGGACTGAAGTTACTGGATGAATGACCATGATTCTTTTCTTTTTGAACTATTTTTTCTTTTGTAACGCTATTTTAAAGCATATCTGAATCGGTTTTAATCACTTCTTACTAGCTCTTCTATCCCTCATCCCATCTTCAATCCGTGCGCGCAAGGACATGCCTCCGTCGGGGACGGGCTACCCACCCCTGTTGTTGAGAAAATCCAGTTTCGTCGGGGAGCCTTCATCTTCAGACCCACGATAAAAGATATAGGTCTGTAGTCACTCGGACGACCTTGATCTTGAATTTTAGAAGATCATATTTTTCTCCTTACAGAAACAGACCAGGGGTTTTTTCATGTGCGTGCATTCAGTTACCCAATGGTCTGCCATCTGGCCTACCCGGACGGACAGCCGAACTCTTACAAAGGTAATGAATATTGGCCATGTCGTTTTCAGCTACACATAATGATAAACAGTGTTGTGAGAAAATCTCCCCACAAGTCTGACTGAGAATTTATTTGAAGTCACCGTGTAACGTGACATATTTTCAAATACGTTGGAGTTAAACCATATATAGTCTGGAGTTCGGGCAGTCACATTAAAAATTTCATCTATTTAGTGGACCTTACAACTGAATTCAACGAAGATTCTTCAGTTCTTAATGCAGTCAAAAACATTATAGCATGTTTTTAATTCCGTTTCATATAGTCCTCCCCCTCCCCCCGAAAAGAGACAAGACCACTATATCGAATTTTAGCAGTACCTTTTGTCTGAAACTTTTCTGATCATTAGCAAGTTGGGTTTTTTTCTCTATTGAAGTGAAACTTTCATTTTAAAGAACGGTTCAAAATAACGACTGCTTCATTTCTAGTAAAAAGTCTGGGAAATGCCATTCCGGCTATTTTAGGGGTTAGATTTTTAACAATTTTCTGTACGGTCCGCACAGATAGTGTTTTAGTCGAACAAATAACTGAACAGAACAATGCGTGTTTGTAAATTATTCTTCGTTTTGGGGCAATATTATTGAGTGAACATAATTTTATTGCGAAAGAAATCTGAAAGTAAGGACTTCTTCAATTCTAGTTACGAGCCAAGGAAATGCTATTTCCTGCTTTCCGGGGTTCTCAATTTTTGAAAAAATTCTGTGTGCTCGACTTAGATAATCTTTCGGGCAGTATTACATTTTTCGGACAAAAAAACAATTCTGCCCCTCCCAAACTGACACGCTCCGTACACCTATGAGAATAAATAAAATATAAAACATGAATAAGTGTGAAGCCAAATGTTTTCTTTGGGAGAATGCTCAACAATGGTCGGAGGGCCTAAATCTGCATGGTAATATTCAGTAACCTCAACAAAACTTCTGATCACCCCTACCTGATTTTCCTCATGAGAACGTCAGATTCCTCCCTAAAACCCCCAAACTTTCATAAAACTAAAATTTTTCTCCAGTATTAGCTTTAGATTGTTAAAAGTGGCAAAATTTTCCAATTTCGATGGATACTCAGTAAAATAAATAACCACAGCTAACTCTGTTAATCACCCAGCATAACCTAATTTTATTCCTGAAAGGCATATCACTTAATATAAGAAACCAAATTTTTCTTTATAAACTTACCATAAAAAATTTTCTTCCATTAAAGTCCAAACTTTCTCCATTATAATAAGCTCTTAATTTTCAAAGATACGTTCAAAAAAGGGAAAAACATTCCGGGCAAACTTCTAGTCTCTTCTCGAAGCCTTACTTCGTCGGTCTTGTACGATTCAATGCATAACTCCAAAAGAATTTCAGCTGTCGCCCATTTAACGTTTTTGATATTTCCCTTATGAAAGACAGATACTTCAATAAACACTGAGAATTTTTTCTAAGTACCAACAAAAGCCCAAATCCTTGCAAAAGTTGGCAAATAAACTCCAGATTTTTAAGTATTTGTTTAAAACAAAGCTCAAAATTTCGTCGGGCCCCGCGCGCCTCAAATTTTGCCAAGTCACGTTCCACCGGGGCATAACATCGCCTTCGTCGGGGCCTTGAAATTCTGGCCCCCCTGTCGGGCAAATCCTGCGCCACCCCTGATCACCACCCAGCACATGGCTACCGTTCCGACATAAGCCCACTTATTTTTCAAAAATAATGAAAATCACTACTAACATTATGTACAACTATTATACACGAAGACAAAACTTCCCAAATTGATCGAACGAGCCCGGCAGGGGATCGGGAACGTCCACTCTCTTCGGGAACCCAATTTCGACTTAACTGAAAAGCTGTGCTGTTTAATTGTGTATTCCTTACTTCACTATCGAGGAGACTAATTTGGTTATTATGTATATTCAGTGACATTGTTTGTCATTAAAAAGTAATAATTTTCACACAATTTTCTTCATGATATTTCATTTTCCCCTTCATTATGTTGTGTTGTACAATCGAGAAAAAAATCTGCAAGAATTCACAATTGTTACCTTCAATTTATTTCAGTTAGACCTGTAGTTAGAGTGATAAACACAAAATTCCCTTTGAGAAATTTGGAAGGCTCCGTTATGGATGAAAGGTATATTAACTTGATGTTCGAATAGAATGTTACATCATTTCAAATATATACTTTTATCTCAGTGTCAAACATTCGGGGCGATACGCACTGTTAATAGAGAAATTTCCTTACTGGCTGACTATAGTCCTAACCCCTTAATACAATACAAAAACTTAACTAATTCTTAACTCCATACATACATGCATGCATGCATGCATGCATACATACATACATACATACATACATACATACATACATACATACATACATACATACATACATACATACATACATACATACATACATACATACACGCATACATACATACATACATACTTCCATAAAGAACAAACTGCATATGATCAATGCGTATGGGCATCCGCAAGGGGGGCACTTGCCCCCCCTGGAAAATCAAACGTGAAAAAAATAATTAAAAATTAAAATAAAAAAATTAAGAATAAATCATCAAAATACCTTCACTCACAGAGTCAGTTTTTACTCGTGAAATATGCGGACATTTGACCAGGAATAGCAAAAGAGATGGTGCAGTATGCTGAATAGTGAAATCGTAATTTGGGGACCATCATTCGTGATATCTATTGGACATTTGTAATTGTAAAAACTATGTACTAGCCTAGTTGTCAGGTATGTAGTGTGCATATGGCATCCGACCATTGATGAATGCGTTGGTCTTGGTTTGGTCCCGTGCTGATCTCAAGTGGTGACGCGCGGGTGTAACTTGGATATACAAGGTGAACACGGGGGTGGGGGAGGGGGTGTATGCATGGTTCATAATTAGGTAACGGACATAGGCCTATATAGGCTGTTTGACCGTTGTAAGTTTTATCGTGCATAGGCGCGCGAGGCCGTTACCGAGAGGCAGATTTCCCTTCAACAATTTTTTGCACTGAAAATTCTAAAAATCTGAAAATTACAGACATGAAATTCCTGTTTCGGGGCTGGGTACATGCAGCTTAGAACACTCGCCAAGTGTCCTTTCCGGCCATCTGGAGGGTTAGTAAGGCCCAAAATTTTCTTGTACGCTCCGCGCCAACTGATGATGGCCCTCCGCTTAGAAAGTGTACACAATTCAATCATCCATGATTTTCCCTTCAACAATTTTTTACATTGAAAATTCTAAATATCTAAAAATTACAGACACGAAATTCCTGTTTCAGGGCTGGGTACATGCAGCTCAGAACACTCGCCAAGTGTCATTTCCGGCCATCTGGAGAGTTTGAAAGGCCCAAAATTTTCTTGTACGCTCCGCGCCAACTGATGGTGGCGCTCCGCTTAGATAGTGTACACAATTCAATCATCCATGAATGATTTTGCCCCCCTCCCCTTATAAAAATTTCTGCGGACGCCCATGTCAATGCGCTAAGAAACCAAGAAAAGTAATACCAGCAAAACACAATCAACTAAATAAGTAAGTCTTAAGCTATATGAAAGAATACAATCGATACAATACAATACAGTACAGTGCAATACAATACAATACAACACAACACAACACAACACACCGCACCGCAACGCAACGCAACACAACACAATGCAATGGTAACAGTCACTCAAACGGAAACACCTTGTTAGAGAGTGTGCATCTATCGAAAATTTCCACCATAAAGGTGAAAATTTTGCAAAGTATTACTGTGAATGAAAAAGTAGAAACAGATGCTATAAGAAGAAGTCATTGGTGGAAACAATTTTCCATTGCCCTGTTTTCACTTCTCCTAAAATTATTTATTCCCCGTTTTACAATAATTAGAAGAAAGGTTAGGACAAAGGTTCGCTAAGTTTTCCGTTTTCATACGTGCTTTAGGGGAAGCTTAACTATTTTGGCGAGATTGTTTACTACACACCTAAACTATCATAGGAGAATGCTAATGCATATGTTGTCACGTTGATTGTTCGATGATTAATTTTCCAAGGGTAATTAGACGTCGATTCACAATTTCGCTGCAGTTGTTCGGACAAAATTCAAGTAAGTCCGGTCCTATTTTTGTGCCCAAAAGATTTTCTCAAACTTGAAAATATATAAATGTATTTTGTTCTTTAATGCTCAAAACTATAAACGAAAACTGAAGGTTATAGCTCAATGATTGCTTAAGAATTGCCGATGTGTTTCTCACATGTATCCCCTCTGAACGTTCATTTATATTAATACAAGGTTGACCAAGGTGTGGAATAACATGTCTCTTATGTAAGTTATATTGCCGAATTAACCCATAAAGGTTAGCGATACGCGATCTCTTTTCTCTGAGACCCAGATGAAACCCTAATGGGACTCCACATGTGGGATGTCATCCCGGACACCCCACAAAAATCTGCGGTGTAGATCTATATGCTGGATGGGAAGGCTATACTTGGAAGTGTAATTTTACACAGGCATTTTTAAGATAAAATAATCCCTCTGGCGGGAGGCACCTCGCAAACCAATGATCGCGATCCGCTACAGTTATTTCCCAACGAATGTCGTTCTTGGTGTTCATTAGTGAAAAGATCTGACATTCAAACTTATTTCCCGATAGTTTATTTTACCATTTCATCCAATGGTAGCGATATAGCTCATCTGGTAGCCTAAACTATTGTGACCATTGTGCAATTTGTTTATTTTTGGTGTTTGTGTGTTATTGAAGTGAAAATTTTATTGCATACAAAAGCTCAAAATATAACTCTTGAGTTCTTTTGACAGGTCTGGAAATGCCATTTCAGGCTGTCTAGGAGTCACGATTTTCAACATTTTCCGTACGCTCAGCGCCAACGAATGGTGGTGCTCGGATTAATCTGTTTTCTGGGCAACCACCTTTTCCCATTGGTCCCTCTTTTTTGCACGACGCCTCCGATATACACCCTACACTGATAATCCGGCAGACGTCCGGTTCCTTGACTTAGAAGCCATGCCGGACACAGTGGTCACGATGAAAATTTGTAACCTTTCCAGGTCAATAAACGCCTCTAGGTTCCAGATTCCGGAGAATTAAAACCTTTAGAGAATAAAATTGAATGTTTATTGTTAAGACAATTGGTACGAATTTTCTATGTACTTTATAGTTTAGGAGAAATTTTCCAGTTGACATTTCGTAAAGTACATTTACGCGTTATTCATGGAATAAACATTGTTAGACGGATTCAGCCGCTGGTTTCAATGATGATAAATAAAATCGTTGGTCACATGACTTTTGATGTTTTTATATGAAACATTCAAGTGTGTGATTTTTATGCCTGTCCGCTTCTTTCATTCAAACAGAAAATTTCCGCAGTTCTTGTGTCTGTTTTAAAAAGATTAACTCTTTCATCTCGAGCTGACCAGTGCTACCGTTGCAGCCTTTACATCGGCGCATATTTCATCATCAGGTAAATTGTAACAACTGAACAAAATGCTGTTTAAATTCACTCCTCCCTCCAACATTTAGTTTTCAGAGGAAGGGACTTTAATTAACATGGCAGCATTAAACCTCTCAAAACCCAAATAAACTTTGTCAGTCATGAGGACGTCACTGGCATCTCTAACGAAAACTTGACTTTGATTTTATGTTCCCCGATGATATACACGTTGTAAACTTCTCCATCTACACCAGGAGCCTAATTAAGATCCTTATACTCTAATCTTTGTCATAGGATCTGACCTACTTTCAAACAAAATGGAAAACCTACACGACTACCCGAATGTCATTAAAAGACGTGTATTTGACAACCCGAATAGAATGGGGGCAGACCTTTTGACTAACACTAGCAAAACTCTTTGCTCATGGATGTTTCTTTGTTTTTTAGATATTTATTGGAGTAACACTTTCACAACACAAAACTTAAGTAAGAGTACCTGTAATTATTCTAACAGTGAAAACTTTTATTTCATTGAAGTTGTTGCAATCTGTATGAAATTTGACTAATTAAATTTGACCTCCCTAATTACAGTATCTGGGCATTCACGTCCAGATAAAACTAAATGATTACAACCACCCGATAATCACAGTTGATTAGCATTTTAATTTAGACATTTTAAGAGCATACATAGTCTCACTGATTATTTTAACAAAGAGAATTTCACGATTTCGCCAATCGGCTGTACACCTTGCATGTACCGACATAAATGCCACTGTCAGACTGGACGTTGGGGGTATAATTTCTTGTATAAATTGGTTTTAGTGCAATAAGGAACCCTGAATAATTGTTTTTGTGTTTTGATGGCATTACAATCCTGTTACGTCAGGTTTGGTTAGGTTAGCTTAGGTTACGTTAAATAAGGTTAGTTTAGATAGGTTTGTGCGCCTCAACTAGACTACATATTCCTAAAACGTAAAGAATTTGAATTCTCTGCATATTACTGTTACAAAGTACTGCAGTTATCTACAGTATACTTTTATACAACTTTGTGTTAAATGTGTTTTATTTTACAGACGGCACAACGAAGGGAGTATCTGTCTTGCAAAAGTAAGGAAAATTCTCATTTTCATCCCATACGATAACGATTATGCTAATGGTAATATATACGTTAGACCTTCTTCTATAAACAAACACATTTAAGACAGCCATAGTATGCTCTGTGTTGCTTAAACGGCAGGAGCAGTCCAAACGTAAATTAAAACAACAACTAAATTTAACTAATTTCTTCTTATTCCTCTTCCAAATACCTTTAGTTATATTTAGGGACTGAATATTGCATATCTAAATAGAAAAGAATGAGTTAATTCTCACAAATTTCACGATTCACCAAGAAAAACATTATCTCAGGATTGAGATTCATTCATGATATAGGGCAGACTGTGAACTAGGCGCATTAAAAAGGTGACTACATTTTCCAGTGAAGGAAATATTTTCCTCCACTCAGTGAGTGATCTTGCAATATTGAAAACGATTCAAGGACAGACTGTCCTCCCCCCCCCCAAATTTCGCAAGTTCTAAGTTTCCGGTAGGGTCTGGAAAATCCGTGTAGTGTAGCATGTTTTTTAATTGCACTGAAAATCTCATAGACGTCCGATCTCTTTCAAAAATTGCCCGAAAAAAAATAGCATGATAGTCAGGGTAAATTTTTCATGAAAAAGATTACAAACATTTGCGACAGATTCAGACACCCTATGGAAAGCAAAGTCCCCAACCCCACTTTAGAGTGTTACGCACACTCTTTCTTTAAATATGTAGTTAAAAATAGAGACTGATGGTAAGTTTGTGGGCAGAGTGGTTTACGCACCCAGCATTTTATCGGGTAAATTCCTGATGATTTTGAAATTCGCTTTTTTGTTCAAATAAGCGTTTTACTACAAAGAAACGTCTATACTAACTATCGTTAAGATTTTACTTAAAAGTCTTGGAAATGTCGCATAACCGAGAGCAGCGCTCCACTCAGAAAGTCTTTCGGACAGGATTTCATATTTTATGGAAAGAATTATCTGCTTAAAACGTAAACGCTTCCATAAACTTAAAAATATTGGCGCACGGTGACTGTACAAAAGTTACAGGTTAAACAACCATTGCTTGCATGTATGTCATTTAGCTTGCAGTTATAAACTGGAGTAAGAACTCTCGGCCAAATATGTTTGGACAAAAAAGAACGGCAGAAATACTAAATAATTCAATGGAGAATTTGAAAGAGTTTTTATTCATTAACAGGCTAAAAAACTGAAAGACGTCTGGATATTTTCTGCTTGCAGCCAATAAGAAACATGGTGACCCAAAACGAAGAAGGACAACTAGACAAAATGGAAGAGAAATCCAGGAGCAAGCTGACATCTGTGGTGCTCAAATTAGTGGATAGCTTTAAAATAGCACGTGGCGTTTTCCTTGCTTTCGGTGTAGCAATATTTTCCACCGCTTTAAATATACTGACGTATGAAGCAAGGGAAACAATTCACCCTATAGGTGTAACATTATGGATATCGACAACAGTGATATTATTTTCAATTATCGTTTTACTTATTGCCCATCCTGCCTTTCCTAGGTCTGTGCATACGGTCAGCTATCTTGTTGTGGCGAGTTTGTTTACAGGATGCGCTTCAATGTCCCTTCTGGTAGGTGTTGCTATATCTGAACCGGCTGACGTTGTATCTCTATTATTCACTATGCCGGTTATATTAATTGTATTTGATGGTGTAATTAAGAAACAAATGCCAAAAATAATGCATATTGTGTTTACCATATGTTCAATTATTGGTGTTGTTTTTGTAACAAAGCCACCTTTTTTATTCAATCGAATGGTATCCGACTTTAACAACTGGGGAATATTTTTTGGTTTGCTGAGTGCATTTCTGCACGCTGGCGGCCTGGTTACAATGCGTGAGCTAGCCGGAAATCACATATATCCCGTTATTCTATGCATAGGTACAGCTATCACTATTTGGGCGGTATCTTTCACTGCTTCGTTTTTCATTGTGGGTTCACACATTTTCCCATCTTATGTAAGAGTATGTTTGGTATTGATGGCAGCCGGTGCGTGCCATTTTGGTGCTTGTACATTTGTGTATCTAGCTCTTGCAACCGAAAGACCATTCGTTGTTTCAATTATAATGACTCTTGAAGTAGCATTGACATTTGTTGCGCAATGGTTTGTGTTAAACATTGATCCAAACTGGTATGCAGCCATTGGGGGATTTTTAATAACTGTGGCATGTATCGGAGTCGCTTTAGCCAGGCAGGAAGATGACAGAAGTATCAATGAGGGTATAAATGAACAGGAAGGAGAGCCATGTAATAACAATGAATATGAACTTAACCATGTTGGGGAAAGAGAACTTCTTCTTCATGAATATTCAAAAAATAAACAAACCTCTGGTGATTAAATAACTTTCAAAAACGTCAAATAAGGAAGAGTTATGGTTGATAAATTAACTATTGTTACTATATAGGTGGTCTCAAAAGGTGCCATATACAGCGTTTCCGTTGTTTGTTCCTAAAATAGCTCCAAATTGATGCTTGGTGTATATTCTAAATATTCTTAATTCACACTAACCATGAAAACAGGGCTCCACTGCACTCTAAAAAATGTTGTGTAGAATTTACACAACATTGTGTGACTAGTCCACCAATCAACAAATTTGTAAAAAGTACACATGGTTGTGTAAAAAATTTACACAACATGTGTAGAATTTACACAACACTGTGTAATTTATACACATGTTGGGTAAATTTATTACACAACCATGTGTACTTTCTACAAACACACAACACTTTTTAGAGTGTATATGTTTCCCGTACATTCACCACTAGCTTCCACCAAATGTTCACGGGCACTACCGTAGCCAAGGGGAGGGCAGGGGGCTTGTGTGCCCCGTGTCCTCCCCCCCCCCACCGAGGTTGTGTGCCCCCCCCTTAACGAGATTTGAAATTTTCAAAATACTATATGTCTTCTGTAGTTAGAGTGTGACTTTGAAATTTTGTAAGATTACATTCTTCTTTTGAAAGAAAAGACAGTAACATCCAAAGTTTCCAACTGAAAATTTCGCAAAAACACCTGGGAAATGCCATATCTGGCTGTCTCAGGAACTGCGTTTTTTCGGAATTTTCTGCACACTTCCGACTACCCCAAATGAATGTGGAACACAGCTCACGTAGTAACCGTTCAAGCAAGATAAGCCCTACATTTTTCTTTAAGAAAACCACACTCATCTAACTGCCCATCAACTGCTTCTTTCTAAACCAGCCCCTCTTCTTCAAAATGTCAGCTAGATCCGATCTTGGCAGTAGTTTCTCTAGTTTTGTTACCAGTAAAATCTTACTTAAAGTTGCAATGGAAGTAATAAGACCAATGTAGACCAGTGTGAAGACAGTAGAATTACCCTTAAATAACGACCTTAATACTTCACAAACCCCTTTATACCCGGAAGCTTCTGAGGACTTCGCCCCCTGGACCCCTACCGAGACTCATATTGAGCTGCCGATCAACTTCTTTCTCTATAGTTCATCTCCCCATTTTTCAAAATGTCAGACGGATCCGGTCTTGATAATGGAATCACTGGCCTTTTTACCATAAGTGTTATTGGAAGTTATCCTGGTGGTAATTTTTTGACCAGTGTTAAGTCAATAAAAGTGCTCTTTCATAGCGACTTAAGTACCTCATAAACACTTTAAAACCCAGCGCTTCCGGACCCCTACCACTACCAGGGGTCCCAGGGCGGGCCCCTGGACCCCACCCTTTGAGAGACCGCGTGTTTGGTCTAACGGTAAGAGCATCCGCCTCTCACGCAGAAGGCCCGGGTTCGCTTCCCAAGTCGAGTCAAACCAAAGACTCTAAAAAAGGAACCAACTGCCATTGTTCGTGATGCACAATGCATAAGCAATGGAGTAGGGAAAACAAGCCAGTGAGCCACAACTGGAAAAAAGGCCGTGGTCGACTCGACTTGAACCAATAGGTTGGAAACTGCGCCGTAAAACTCTAACTAACTAACCCACCCGTTGAGTCTCGCGCTTCGCGCTAGGTGATGCCTTTGTGGGGCTCGGCTTCAATTCAAAGTCGTTAACAAACCATATTTGTTGAATATCCGAATTCTTTCAAAAGTTTGCCCTAAAAATAGAAAAGTATCATAGTCGGGGTAACATAACTGCAAAAAAAATAACCAACCATTCTTACTTGAATAGCTTCAGACCTTCCCCCGAAAAAACAAAAACGATTTACGCCAAATAAGGGTTTTCATGGAAAATAACAAAAATTTGCGACACATTAGAACAGCTTAATCGAAACAAATTCTCAGCTCCACTTCATACTGTAGTCTTGCTAAAACTTTCTTCGAAATAGTATAATATTTATATATTGACTCACTTTGTAAAATCTCAAATGAAAAGAAATATTGTTTTATTTTAGGGGATTATAACATTGACCTTTTAAGTAGCCGATCTACTGACTTTCTAAACACATTAACTTCATGTGGGTTTAGTCCAACCATTTCACGACCGACTCGTGTTACTGATCATTCTTTTTCTTTGAAAGATAATATTTTAACTAATGTAACGTCGTATAAAGAAGTTGAAGTTCGTGCAGTTGGGATCCTCATTACTGATATAAGTGACCATTTCCCCATTTATCTCAGCACTCAAATTGGAAATATTATGCAAGTAAATCATGATAATTTGATTCAGAGTTTCTCTTCACATAACGTGAATAATTTTGTAAATACTGTAACGTGACACTTGTGCAGGGCAAAGATGACACATGACACAGCGTATTTAAGGTGTACTCATGAATCACTTTATTTGTCTTAGCAAACAAAGAAACTCCTTGAGTTCAAACCTGTGCTTTTTAAGTGCATTGAAACGGCACATACAAAACAAAAACAAAAACTGAAACCGGATCGGGCAAAAACATAAACGCAAAACTATATACAGACTGCTAAATCAAACAGAAAATTATGTTCATTACAGTAATAAGCTATATATACAGATATTTACAAAACTATGTACAGAAAATTATACACACAAATTTACAAGCCCCTTACATACCCACCCTATTACAAATTTGTGCTTTTTAAGTGCATTGAAACGGCACATACAAAACAAAAACAAAAACTGAAACCGGACCGGGCAAAAACACAAACGCAAAACCATTTACAGACTGCCAAATCAAACAGAAAATTATGTTCATTACAGTAATAAGCCATATATACAGATACCCACAAAACTATGTACAGAAAATTATACACACAGATATTTACATAGTATTTACAAGCCCCTTACATACCCACCCTTTTACAAATTGACCACCACACGGTCCCCCCTCACCGAAACGAGTGGACCCCATCGCCTACCGAACGCCGACCTTGGCAAACGAACGAAGTCGGACTCAACCCTCAGCCTCACCTCCGCCTTCACCGATGCCAGGACGACGTCCGCAGGCTTCCCCATCCCCCTAAAAACAACGTTACATCGGTCTCTCCATAATGCCAGCTTTATGGAGGCCGAAACAAAGGTAAGTATGTCCTGAATACTTGTATTGCATGGCGGGGGTGAAAGACCATACAAAGCATAGTCCCGGCCGACCGCCCATGTGTTGCCCATCGTCAAGCGATCGGTCAGGGCTTGGAACCATTCCCAAAGGAGGGCCACAAATTCACACTGCCAAAACACATGTGACACACTTTCCCACTTTGTGCATCCAGTGCGTGGGCAAATTCCATCTCCAAGACGCCACCGAAGACGCTTGAGATTAGTCACAATCGCATCATGTGCGATTCGCCACAACAGGTCTCGCCTGCGGTAATCTAATGATCTGCTGTGGACCACACGCCACACTTCCGACCCTGAAGCATAGTGATTGGACTGGACCTGGCCAACCAAATCTTCAAAAACAGCCTGATATAGGTCCCTTGCACTTAACTGCGAAACGGCCCCAACTCTAAATATAATTAGGAGCGTTTCTCTCATTTGACTGTATGTTTCCGAGGGCCTCCAGCTGTGGGGTTCACTGTTACTAAACAGGGAGGGAAAGAACCGACGGAATGATAATCCCCCCCCCCAATAACGGACAAAATACGCAAAAGGCATTTTGCTGTCTACAGCACTATAAACACACTTGGTCAGGAGAAAACGGAGTTTGGAAGGAAAGTGCACAAGGCCCAACCCACCACGCCTAACATCCTGATATACCATCCCTCTACTTACGAGCTCCGTCTTCCCTGACCATAAAAACCTAAACACAGCCCTCTCGAGACGCAACAGGATACCCTTTGGAGCAGCCAGAACAGTGCCTGGATACCACAAAAGGGGATAAATAAAACGATTGATAACTGTCACCTTTCCGAACAGGCTAATGTGGCGCGCGTCGAAGTCCTTCAACCTAGCTTCCACCAGGTCCACTTTCTCATTCCAGGTAAGTAACTCGGTTTGCCCATAACCAAACCATATGCCGTTGATCCTTATGGCGTCATCTACCCATGATGCAGCGAAGGGCAGTCTTCTTGACCGCCACTTACCTAGGCGAAGTCCTTTGGTCTTACTGGGATTCAGTCTGGCACCTGTGGCTCTTTGAAACTTAGACAACGTGCCAGTAAGGGCCTTGAAGGAAGCTAGGTCGGAGACTACGCATGTGACGTCATCAGCATACTGAAGGCACTTAACTTCAACACCACCGGGAATGTGAAAAGGTTGAAACAAAGGCTCTACTTGAAAAGCTCTTGCTAATGATTCACTAAACAATACGTATAGTAATGGTGATAGGGGGCATCCCTGCCGTACGCCACGTTGGACACTGAAGGGGTCTGACGGTAGGCCATTAACGATAACCCGACTGCTTACACTATTATACAATGAGGTCCATTTAACAAAAACTGGATTCAAACAAAACTTCTTCAAAATTTTAAAGAGGAATCCATGATCAACCATGTCGAAGGCCTTCTCCTGATCGAGGGAGACAAGCGCACATGGAAGATCACGGTCCATCACGTATTCAACTAAGTCCCGCACCACCCAGAGGTTCTGCTGAATACTGTGTCCCCGCACCGCACAGGTCTGAAAGGACCCTACAAGATCTGGCATAACTGTGCCTAGCCTGTTGCAAAGGGCTTTCGCCAGAATCTTGTAATCTACATTTAACAAGGTGATTGGCCGTTTGTTTTTCGGTTCGAGGGGGTCTCCTGACTTAGGCAGCAAAGTTATTATGCCTGTGCGCTGCGAGTGGCTCAATGAGCCAGCGAGGAAGGCAGAGACGAACACATCACGGAGATCATGTGCTATGGTACCCCAGAAGCGTTTATAGAATTCCACTGGAATACCGTCGGATCCAGGTGCCTTTCCGCTTTTCATCTTCACCACTGCCTTCCAGAGCTCGTCAATAGTCAAAGGGGAGCCAAGTTCATCATTCCGATCTTTAGAGGGCGTCTTGTCAATATTATCTAATAGGGACTTTTGAAGGTCTTCATCGACATCTGCCTGGGTATACAGCTGCTTATAAAAGTTTTTGTACTCTTCTACAATGTCGAGAGGGTCCTTATGTACCACACCGTGGGCGTCACGGACAGCTTTTATGCTGCGATCAATGGCATACTTTGTGACGTCCCGGTAGAACTTAATGGTTGGTTTCTCCTCCGCCTCCACACATTGCACACGAGCACGAACCCGGGCCCCGTGTAGTTTTTCATCAAGATACTGTTGGATTGCATGAAGTGCGGAGGGGTCCCCGTTCCTCTCCCTAGAGCAAAGTGAAAGGAACTCCCCCCTTCTTCGACGAGCTCTTGCTACACAGTACTCCACTGTAAAACGTTTGATGCGGCTCTTTACATCATCCCACCACTCTAATCCTGTTGAAAAGGCCGGCCTCAAAGTTCGCCACTTGAGTTCAAGCCTAGGTAGATCAACAGAGCTGTTCCCCCTCAAAACAGGGGATAAAAATAGCATGGATGAAGCTTAAATATTACAAAGTGCAAGCATACCTGTATAACAGAAAGAGTTATCTAATTGTTACTCGGCCATTTAGAAACAATACTCAGCAGAACTTTCAGTGAAGAAAGGTGATGCAATTTTCAATCAAAATGCGATACAACAACAATCATAAGAAGCACTGGAATTATTTAAATGACAATAAAGGTGAATCTGACCCTGTATGTAATATGAATATTCATGAAATACCAAACATTAAAGGGTAACTCCGTTTCAATACTATGTCTGCCGTTAATTGGTCTCATGTACTTTACGAGGGTGATGCCAATGTTGCTTTTGATATGTTTTATGATACTTTCAAGAACACGTATGACGCATGTTTCCCTTATGTAAAAATTAGCAATAACAAGAGTAAACAAAAGAGGGCTTCATGGATCACTTCTGGTATTTTGAAATCGATAAAGCGTAAAGATAAGCTATATAGGAAATATTTGAAAACCCCGTCCCCAGAGAAATGGTCATATTACCGTAAATATAGAAATAAGTTGAACCACGTCATTAGAAATGCTAAGAAGCATCATTATGTCGAAAAATTTACTGAGTGTAGAAACGATAGCAAAGAAACTTGGAAAACGATTAATAGGTTTATTAAGGGTGGGAAAAAGTCTACAATGCCTAATACGTTCGTGAAATATGATTGTAATATTACAGGTTCTGGTAACATTGCTAATGAGTTTAATCAATTTTTCGTTGACCTTGGACCATCTTTGGCTGAAAAAATTCCACCTGTACCTTTCACTAAACGCTCTATGGGAATTCCAAATCCCTCATCTCTCTTTCTATTCCCAATAACCGAAGAGGAGGTTATTAAAATAGCTTATGAGTGTCTAAATACTAGAAAAGCTGCTGGGTTTGACTGTATTCGTCCTAAAATTGTGAGAGAGGTCATTCCTTACATTGCACAGCCTCTTACTCATATTTTTAATATTTCTCTTAAGACAAGTACTTTTCCTGATCATTTGAAGAAAGCTAAGGTTGTCCCTATTTTTAAAAAAGGAAATGTAAACAGGTTTTGTAATTACCACCCTATCTCCGTCCTGTCCTGTTTTTCGAAAGTTTTAGAGAGGCTAATGTTTAATCGACTTAACTCTTTTCTCAATAATCACAACATTCTAAGTAACTGTCAATATGGCTTTCGTTCGGGGCATTCCACTGAGTTAGCTTTGATTGATGCAGTGGACAAACTTCACTCTGCCCTTCAAAGTAAAAAACAATCTATTGGAGTCTTTCTTGACCTATCTAAAGCTTTCGATACTATCGACCACCAAATTCTTTTGCAGAAATTATCCCATTACGGAGTAAGAGGCTCTGCCAATCTCTGGTTTAAAAGTTATCTTTCTTCACGGCAGCAGTTCACGTCTGTAAATAATGTTCATTCTAATTTTCTTGACATAACTTGTGGTGTTCCTCAGGGGTCCATTTTAGGACCTTTGCTTTTTATTATATATGTCAATGATATTTGTAATGTTTCAAAGCCATGCTCCTTAGTACTCTTTGCTGATGATACCAACATATTCTTTTCTGATAGTAATGATAACCTAGAAAACACTGTGAATGGTGAATTGAGTAAATTTTATGCATGGTTTATTACCAATAAGTTGTCACTGAATGTAGATAAGATCAACTACATGGTGTTTTCTACAGGTAAAACTTATAATAATTTTAATATTAGTATGGCTAATGTACCCTTAGAGAGAGTGAAGACAGCAAAATTCTTAGGCGTCTACATTGATGACAAACTTTCATGGGGGACCATATCAGCTATGTAGCAACTCAAGTCTCGAAAAGCGTAGGCATACTAGCTAAACTTAAATTTATTCTGCCTTTAAAGGCACTGAGACTAATATACTTAACCCTTATTTTTCCCCAGCTCTCATATTGCTGTAGTGTCTGGTCAGGTGCGAATAAATCTACTCTAAGTAAATTATCAATTCTTCAGAAAAGAGCTGTCAGGCATATGACTTGTTCTGCACCACGGGACCCAACCAGTAGTCTGTTTGCCTCGTTGAATCTGCTTAAACTACCTGACATCATTACTCTGAGCTTAGCTGTATTTACATACCGTTGTTTGAAAAACTTGCTACCAACTTCTTTTTCTTCCTTCTACACAGTAAAAAGTCAGGAACATTCCTACTATACCAGACAATCTGCTAATCCCCACCCTGTCTTAGTCAATCAAAATAATCATAAAAGGAGTGTCAAATCTCGTTCAATTTTCATTTGGAACAGGCTGCCCCAGAATTTACGGTCTAAGCCCTCTATAGTGTCTCTAAGGAAAAGCTTACTTTCCTATTTCTTAAGTTCTTATTAACTGTCGTAGATGAGTGGATTAATGGGTGGGTGGGTGGTTTTTGGTGAGTTGCCCGAGACGGGTTTTCGTCTTTTCTGTATCTTGTCTGCTTTTTTTTTTTGGGGGGGGGGGGGGGGGGCTCTTTTGTCTCTATTGTTTTTGTTTTCTTTTTGTTTGAGGGAGTGTTCTTGTCTTTAAGCCCACAAGGGTTTTTAAGAATACTTCCTTCTACATCAATCACTTTTCTTGTATTTTCAATTACATGTTTGTACTTTATCTATGTGTATATATTGTTGTGGAAAATCAAAAAATAAATAAATATGAAATAAATAAATATATTTGGCAAAAATTTGCTGCGACGCTTTCAATTTCAATTGCCACATTTATTACACGGACAGCTGACGGCCGGGAGGCTTTTATAGTTGCAGAGTCCGATCGTGTTCATCTATATGTCTATTCTGCCCCTATAAGCGAATTCGGGCACAGGTATAATAAAAATCGGGTAATTTATTTTCAAAACCAAAATGAGATGGTGTGTAAATATATTCCCATAGGCTACATGTGCCTGAAAATTCTTTTAAACCCACCTCGTAAAGTGAGATTTTTTTCAAAAGGTGTTAGAAGTGAAATCATTACAGTCGAAAGCCTAGCTCATGACAGTGACATAGGCATTTTCATCAATTTAGTTCAGCTTGAATAGCCAAAAGTCGCAAAAGAGTTAAATGATCAGCATTTTTTCAATTCATTTGTATACTTCCCTAGAAAAAATACAAGACCATTTTATCCAATTGTAGAGGTACATTTTATCCGGTATTTTTCTGATCACTTAGAAAGTTGCTGAGTTTTTCTATTATTGCAATTAACAAACTAAACGCAAAATAGCGACTGCTAAGATTCTGTTTATCAGCTTTGGAAATGTCATCATGACTATTGGCCATATGAGGGGTGATTTTTCAAAATTTTCTCTACGCTCCGTTCTAACCAACAGTGGCGCTCCGCCTATATCTGTATATAGTCTAAAGGGAAGACTTACATTTTTCGGGGAAAACTAATAACTTTCTGATCTCTTTGCAGTTTGCAAATTTAGTTTGAAGTGAACAAATTATTGCAAAGTAAAAATCAAAATAGCGACTGCTTATATTCTATTCATAGGCCCGGGAAATGCCATTTCGGCTGTTTGATGTGTCACATTTTTATACGCTCAGCGCCAACTAATGGTGGCGCTCCGCTTAGTCGCTCGGGCAGAATTACAGTTTCGGGAAAATCACTTTCCGCCAAAATACACCCGTACGTCTATGTTCCTTCAAAGACATTTATTTGACAGTAATTTACTTCAGAATTTCGTGTGTACCTAGCTACTAGGACTAATGAAAAGCAGTGCTCTGTCATTCCCGTTTTCTTTTTTTCTTTTCTTTTCATTCATTCATTCCCTTATTCATTCATTTATTCAGTTTTTGAAGGGAAACTTAGCCTTTATATATTAATGCTTACCAGTGGCGTAGCTACTGGGGAAAAGAGCGGGCCCATCCCATAGACTCATTCCCTGGCCGGCATAGACGTACAAGACGGGGACAGGGGAGTGGAGGGTGTTCAGATGCGGTGAAAAATACTTTGCCTTGCACGCAAGATATGTTAGGGGTAAAACCATTAACAGATGGGAGTTCGATCAGTTACAGACAATTTCATCAGTTCAGCGGATCTTTAATTTAACCACGTTAGCTAGTAAGTTAAGTGAGTTGGGTGAGTTGGGTGAGTTGGGTGAGTTGAGTGGGTTTAGTGAGTTAAGTGAGTTAGGTAAGTTAAGTAAGTTAAGTAAGTTAGGTAAGTTAGGTAAGTTAGGGAAGTTAGGTTAGTAAGGTAAGTTAAGTAAGTTAGGTAAGTTAGGGAAGTTAGGTTAGTAAGGTAAGTTAAGTAAGTTACGTAAGTTAAGTAAGTTAAGAAAGTTATGTAAGTTAAGTAAGTTTAGTAAGGTTAGTAAGGTTAGTAAGGTTGGTCAGGTTGGTAAGGCTAGTCAGGTCAGTCAGTCAGTCAGTCAGTCAGTCAGTCAGTCAGTCAGTCAGTCAGTCAGTCAGCCAGTCAGTCAGTCAGTCAGTCAGTTAGAGTTTCATGGTCAGTTTTCCAACCTATAGGTTCAAGTCAAGCCGGCCACCGCCTTTTTCCAATTTCCAATTTAGCCAAGAGTCACAATAGTGAGGCATTAGGATATTTTCAATTCGTTGTATAGTATCCCCGAAAAGAATCAAGACCATTTCATATAGGCCTAATAGTGATAGTACACTTTATGTCGTAATTTTCTCACTAAGCATGTTCCTGATTTTATTCATATTGCAAACAAAAGCTTCAAATAAAGACTACATGGCTAGAATCTCTTTACAAACATGAATTGGCCATATTTTTGGCCAAATGATGGGTCTGATTTTTCGAAATTTTCTCTACGCTCCGCGTCAACCAATGGTGGCGCTCCGCTTAGATAATCTTAATGACATATAGAATAACGTTTTGTGGCTAAGAAAAACCGCAAATTAAAATGCTCCCTTTCGCTTGTACCGTTTGATGCTCTTTTATTTTGACTCCTAAATTACTATGCAAATTTAATGACAAGTTTTACTTCTTAAGGTAGCATAAATGGCATAAGAATGCATGTAAAGATACAAAAATTCCAGTTTTATCCTCATGAACAATCACAATTTAACTTTTAACACTGTTCCTGTCAAAGTCGAAAGTCTTGCACTATCTTGCATCTAGGTTCCTTGAAAACGCCAACCCCTCCCCTTAGAACCCTCCCCCAGGCTGGCGGTCACTCAACATGCATGGTCCCTCCTCCAGAGAAATCCTGCCTACGCCACTGCATTGGTACATACTAATGAAGATATTGTTGAAAAAGATAAATATACTTAGCCTTATAGTTGTTATTTCCAATTGCTGTATATTACACTTTAAAATACAGGTTATATCACTTAATGACATGGTAATGTTGTTATACTTGTAAATTTGCATATTTTATATGAAATACATACACGTTGACCGGAAAAGTTTTGGGGAAATTTCATACCTTTGCCCCTCTGGAAAATATCCTAGCTACGCCGCTGATGCTTACCTCAATATTGAGCAAAGCAGGATTCTTTCGCTGAACTGGTCTATGAGATAGTACCGTTAGGCAAAATTGTTAATACGTAATCGGGTGAACATACAGATTTTTCGTGACGGAAAGTTTTGACTTCTGACCGATCAAAATGAACCTTACAAATGATTTGGGAAAACATATGATAATTTTAAATCCATGTCAAATAGTTTGACCCACTACACAAAACAAGAAATAGGCCTATAACACGTTTTCTTGCTTACTTGGAACGGAAAACACCAACTTGTATCTTTTATTATCAATAGAACAATCATGAAATTGATTGAAACAAAACTGACGAGACTTTTCCTCAAGATATGAGAATGTCGGAGACTTACAACTATTGAAAGAGAAATGTTTAAACTGATCAAAAGTGAATGAAATATATTGATTTGTCGTTTGCCGATGTTTTCCAAAATCCTGTGAGAATTTTATTGCACTGGGAGTGAAATGATCTTACTTCCGAGTTTGAAGGGGCTCATTGAGTTGTCATCGATAATCTAAAAGGATAGCCCAGTACCAAAGTAATGTTTCATATGTTAAAAATGAACATTCTAAGCATTCTGGTGAAAGATTAATTCATTTGTCATGTTGGGCCCTCGAGGTCTATTAGCAGTTAAAGTTGATACATTTTCTATAAAAAAAAGTGAACTTGAAGCAAGAAGGTGTGATATCATGGATTCACATTGTTAGTCAATGTTTTGTTTTTCTATGTTTTTCATCCTATTAGTTTGACCTTGAATTGACAGGGGATTCTTTCTTGCCCATAAGGCGTTTAAAGTGTTTAATCCCATTGCTTACAGGATGCTCCTACAGTGTCAAAAAATATTGCATAAAATTGGTTTTAAATTACAAATAAATACAAAACATTGCCTAACAATGTGAATCCATGACATCACACCTGCTTGCTTCAAGTTCATTACAGGTAGACTAATTTCAAAATTCAAGTATTAATACCAAGAAAACCGAACACAGTAAATGAATAAGAGTTTCACCAGAATATTAGTTAGAATATGTTCCTCCTTGACATATCAAAAATACATTTGACTCTAAAATATTCTTTTAATTAGAGTGCTAGAGCTGAGGGTCACTTCTACATGGCAAGGTTATAGTTTGCATTGGCAAAATTAGTCAAGTTTCATATTAAGTAGTCACAGAAAAGTTAAACTGAGAATTTTGTGGTTTCCTAATTTGTAACAGTTTTATGCATAATTTAAAAAGTGTCTGTCACGACGGAAACCAAATTCTCTATCTCAAACTCTATCATAAAACAGCTATTTCTATATAGGATGTGGGAATTGTCAAAGTTTGACCATTTGTCATTGGTATGTGAAGAAAACTTACCAGGTTTGGAAAAATTTATTGAAAATCATGAACCAGCTCAATCCGCCACTTTAAATTAAAGAAGATAAACCTTCAATCTGAAAAATGATGTGTTCATTCGAAAACAAGATAAATTTTGCAGGAGATAATCATTCGTCTTTCATGTTAGATTGTTGCTTTTCCGATACAAACTTACAAACTACCTTGGATAGTTCAGTGGACTTTTGACAAAAATAGTAACGTCGTGAAATCTGAAAAACCACGTGATGTGTTATATGGACCAAAGGGCCACGTGATGTGTAACATGGACCGTCCATATTACACGTACGTGACAAAGTTACACCAACTTGAAAAGGAATAGGCAATATATACAATCCTCTCTTCACCTGTCCGGTTTGTTTTATTACACGTTGGTTCCCACGCAGATACTATGGGTCTTGACCTTTGTCTGTGTACATTATGTGTAACTTTACCAAACCAATCCAAGCTAAGTGCAATTTTAGTTAATTAAGAGTTGGTTTACTCACGCTGTTTGCATACATTTTTTCATTCTTAAAATCTGTTAAAGGATTAAGAGCGTGTACTGTAGTCGGTTACTGTCATTTCCTACAAGACATGCACATGTTAATTACCATTGTAGCACATATGGCTTATTTTATTCAGTTATGTTAATAAATTTGCATTCATATATGTAACCTGCACTTTGATATGCTTGTGTGATTTATTTAGTTCCTATCGGTCAGTTATGCAGTATTTATCAGTACATCTATTCTCTGCATATCGCTCAAGCTTTAAAGTAATGGCAGAATGCTATATGAGTTTTAAGTTGCAAATAAACCATTCCGCTAGTTTTTTCACAATCCGGTCGACCTATGTAAAGTTTTTTCAAACAGTGGAGTACAGTAGCTAAACTTTTTTCCAAGGAGGCAAGCACCCAAATTGCTCGATTCTTTTCAAACACCACTCTGTTATTAGGAAGGTAGTAAGCTCCGCGGGAAGGGCCCCGATACTTTTATCCCTCAGCTTGTATAGCTGAAAATTTAAAATTCCAGGTTAAATGTTAAGAAATTTGAAAAGTTGTTGGTTTACTGGGAGATCCGGTTAGATGCGCACTGTTTAAAAAAGTCTTTCTTGATTGGCTGTTCCCATTGTGTTGTATCGATTTTACTCTTTGTTCGGTTAGGGATTAGGAATATCGTTAGCCAGTTAGGAAATTTCTCGTTAAACAGTGCACATCGCCCAAAATTCTTTATTTCCTTTTAACAAATCTGAGATTACGGGGACGTATATTGCTACATAATGTTTTCTAAAGCCTGCGAATGAGGACTTTCCGACAACATGTTAAAAGTGAAGAGCTTATATTGGAAAAAATTTCAGATTTTATGACAGATAATTTATGAAAATAGCACTGTGGTTGCCAGTATCACTCGTGAGGGATTTGTGTCACATACGGCAAAATTTCCATCTCCAGAGAACTTGAAAAATTAACCAATTTGAAACTGATTTATGAGAGAATAATACTGCATCAGGAATCGCAATTCGTAGCGCGAAAAGTGCGCGGAAAATTTTGCTTTTTGGAAACAATTAATTACATATATTCAGCTTTTATTGGAGTTTATTCGGAATTTCATGAAAAGAAGATTGGAGGAAACCATATTGTATTTGACTGTGTCACAAATGGAAAATTTCGAAATTTTTCAAATTTTCAGAGCAGTTGTCCCCTGCCCCTGTAGCTACACCATTTTTTAAATGAGCATAGTCTTACGAGATAATTTCCATAAGTTGGGGCAGATTCTTGTTCGAACAAATGGAATTGTGCCGAGCGCTACTATTATAGCGTACCATATACGGCGTACAGACACACGATTTTGAAAATTCGCGACCCCTTTTGCAGCGGAAATTGGCTTGTAACTAGTCTCTATAAGCTGTCGTGATTTTGAGCTTGTGTTTGCAATAAAATGTTCACTTCAAAGAAATAAGGGAAGTGATCACAAAATTAATACAGTTATGTTGCCGCTTTTTGTGTGAGAAGGGGAAATTCTACTAACTGTCTTACGGTCCCTTTTCCTGACCACCGCCCAAGGTATTAAATGTTTTGATGTCTCCAAGGTCTCAGATGCAAAATGGTACTGTATTTTGCTTCTTTCTTTTCTTTTATCCATGTTTTCTGAAAATGTCATGATTGTTATGCTACCAATGAATAACAACTCTTGATATCGATGAAAAAAACAAAATATGATGTTGCTTTGTCCAGTAATATGTTCGACCGATATAATACCTAAGCGGAGTGCCACCACGACTGCTTCATCTAATAGTAGTGGCATATTTTATTTGGTAATCTTCTGTCTGGTAATTTTTGATGAATCAGTATGTTGCTGACTTTTTCTACTGTTGCAAACGAAAATTTAAAACAGTGACTGCTTAGATCATCTTTATAAGCCTGGGAAATGCCATTTCTGGCTGTCTGAGGGATACGAATTTTCAAAGTTTTCTTGTTGAGGATCTGGAGTCAGGCAAATGTCACCGACCCGACCCCCCTCCCCAGAGTGAAAGAGACCCCACGGCCATCGGCTATTAAGGTTACAGGTTTTTGCAACAGAGGCTTAGTATATGCTTGTCTGGTTAAGTGAATGTGAACGGCTTTGATTGTACTCTTAAATATTATTTTAATTCAAACATGAAATCGTTTCATGATGTTTATTTACTGGTGTTAAGAACCATGTATGAACCTAGTCTTCCAAATGATTATGTCCTTCAGACTGACGGAGTCTACTGCTGAAGGTTCTGCTCGGTCTCCGCCCCCCCTTACCCCATGTAACTTGTAGTCTGTACATGTCAGGTCGTGGATATGGGACGTCCTTTTAGTTTCAAGCCCAAAAGACTTCTTTAGACTTAATTCTAATTTCATTATGTTCCTGTAAAAATGACAAACCTTTTCCTCCTAAAAATGGGGTGGGGTGGGGGGTTGGGGTATGCATACCCTCCCCCACACCGGGATGGTAAAAATTGTATAAAGAGTCAGGCTAATTGTAGCCTAAGTCTAATTACTTTTTTAAAATACAGTTATAGTTGTTACATTATTTGATTACCTTATTTTTTTTGTCATATTCTTCAATAAAATGATAAATGTAAATTATATTGTATCTATCTTCCGTATCATTTGGTAAATTCCCGTTTTGTTTAGATATTGTGCAATGACGAATACTAAATCTAGCGTTTTCCGCCAACGACCTTTGGTAACGCTGTTTGTGACATCGCATGTGTGTCTATGTCAACTTGGGCTACGACTACTGTCAGATAATAGGCCAGTGGTTGATACGAAGGCTTGTTCGGGGATGTTGCAGAGTGTGTACAGTATAGGCGATACGAGTTGAGATATGAATAAATAGATCAGAAGATTATTCAAGATGATTGGCGGTTTTATTCCGTTCAATTAAAAGCCGGCAAAAAAGAGAATTATTAATATTTAACTATGTACAGATTCACTCAGGTGCTCGTTGTCTGAGGTCTGCTGCACGTGTGTTTGAGTGTAACCAAAACTTGCAATCTCGGAGCTTTCATGTCGGCGGGAAGATCGGAACACATGTAGTCCCCTGATTGGTTAAAAGTTGTGACGCACCAAATTAAATAAATATTAAGGAATGTGCTTATCTAAAAATTACCAATGAGAAGGCTTTAGAAGGTGAAATTGGCCACACCTTGAAAATATGGGATACAGCATACAAGTGGAACTAGGGCGAGGTAGTTCGTCACGTTCACCGATAACAAGTGACGGGAAACCAGAAGAGACCTGGGAATCTAGCACAAAAGGAAGGGAGGAACAAGATGGCGTTCCTGTTCCTGAAGAATTCGGCAATTTGCCAATTGTGAGATCAGTCTACTGTGAAGTTTTGACAAATTATGAAATTACAAAATTCCCAATCAATTTTCTCTAATTGAAGCTCCATGTTCGTCATTATGTCATTCAAGAAAGCAGACTTTTCAGCGCCCTTCGCGCGCCACAAATTGCAATTCCTTAGCAGAAGTGTTCGCTCATACCTTCACTTTGGTAAACTTTTCCAAACTCTGAAAGTGACGAAATCGCAAATTAGCTAACCTTGTGACACCAGATCACGAAGTGACACCGTTGACTATATACAGTGCTATTTCCATAAATTTTCTTTCACAAAATTCCATACTTTCTCCAATATAATCTCAAAAATGTCGTCGGAGAGCCTCATTAAGTCATTATGTAGGCGTTGGATAACATTATGTAGCAACAACGATATTTGGTCGCCGTCCAACCTAAGATTTGCCGAAAAATGCAAATTCTTCAGTAATCTGGCAATCCTAATCCCCCAAATTTTCAAATTTCATTGCAGGAAACCGAACATCCAAACTTCGCTAGTGCAATACAAGCTCCATATTTTCAAATTTTTGGAAAGGGTGAAAATTTCAACGCGCGGAGAGCGCTGAAAATTACTCTCCTAGTATATAGAGTGGTTATCACACTAATAATATGGTAAAATTGGATGCTTGCCTACCACCCTTATTTCCCATTTCCTGAATTCTAATCAGAGACTAAACAACAGCCATACATATGGTGGCGCTTCGCTCAATGTACATTTGATGTCCCATCCACAAGCAGACCCCCACTGCAAATCTCTGGATCCGCCACTGCCACCCTTGTTCAAGACTATCCCATTTAAATTGTTTAATCATGTTGGAAACGCTGAACTGTGGCTTTTAAGATAAATCTGTGTACTCTCCCCTGGACCTTTTTAATATTACCCCTATCAGATTGAGTTTAGGATCCCAGAGAGCACTACAGTGATCTAGAATGAGCAAAATAGGAGGTTTCTTTGGTTGACTTGCACAATGAGCAAGATTTTTTCTAAATAGCCCAAAGTCCGATTTGTTTAAGGTGCTATTTTATTAACGGCTTTTCCAGCTCATATTTGAAGAGAGTTCTACACCCAAATAAGGATAACACATATGATCGATGTACTTGTTCCCAAAGTGCGATTCCCCATCACATAAAAGTGCGGTTTTGAAGTGATCCTATGTGTGACCCTCCTTGTGAAACATTAAGATTTATTTGAACCTCATTTGCCAAGTTTTTCCCGTACAGCTTTAGGTCGTCCATGCAGAGGAGGTGGTTGATCTTCTGCTCACTTTTCGGCCTATAATCCTGTCTGATATTCCTGAGTATGCAGCTGACGTTGGGTTGAGTGCTACACTGAAGAGAAACGGTGACAGAGCTTCCCCTTGGAATATCCCACACTCTACTTTAGTGTCAGCCAGATGGTTTTCTTTGCACGTGAGTGCAGTTGATCAATTCTTCATTGATTTTTCGACAAGGTTGTATATCAGTGGGTCGACTTTGTGCATCTTCATGGTCTCCAGTATCCATGAGTGGGGGACTGAGTCGTACGCTTTCTTGTAATCAATCCAGGCTACGACCAGATTTGTCCTTCTCTGTCCCTTCTTTGTCTGGAGTCTTCACATAGGATCTTGTCAATGAGCAACTGGTCCTTAGTCCCGCGGCATCCAGGGCGAGCCCCTTTCTGTTCGTGTGCTAGGAGCCCGTTCTGCAATATGTGGTTTGAAATGGTATCTGCCAGGATGCCGGAGAAGATCTTCCACATGGGTCTTTCACAATGCAGGTCACCCCAACCCATCACATATGGAGATCAGCAATCATCAGACGTCAGCCGGGTCAACAAGGTCTGCGCCAGCCACTGTGTCTTCGACGGTGCGATGGTGAAAATTGGGCTACTGTGGACTATACCGTATGGATAATATGATCTAGAAGCTGGGAGGAATGGACGTTATTAAAGTAACAAGCCTGTAGTTGGTGGGGTCTGATCTTTCACGATTCTTGTAAATAGAGGTAACGATAAGTATCAAGTCAGGCTGTTGATTATATCGTCCATCGGCCATTGGATAATAATTCCTAGAACATCGCGGATATAGTTATTAAAAGTTCTAATTATACCCCTCCCTAATTTCCTTATTTTCCTAAACCCGAATTTATGGGAAGATTCACCGTACTTAGTTATTACCCTTAGAGAAATTACTCGCGAGATTTGTATTAGAAAAATCTCGCCAGATTCATTAGAGAAATCGGGACACGGAAATAATCTCAAGAGAAAATCCTCGTGAGGATAAGGATGTTGCGAGAATATTTTCGCGAGAAATAATACCTCGCGAGAAATTTCTTGTGAGGATATTCTCACGAGGACATTTTCATGAGGCCCTCCTCAATCCTTCAGTGTCAATTTTGTCCCATTTTCTGTATGAATCTCACAGGACACTACAGTTATAACTGAAATAAATGTACAGGAATATAATAACCTCAAATGGAAAATCTTGTAAGGTTATGCTCAACATGACTATGGAAGCTGGACATTGTTTTAAGTTTGTGAATACCAGACTTGCATGAAAACTTCTTGTAGAGAGCAACCAGCATGTAATTGTAAGCATAATTTTGACTATAATAAATTTACCTGCCTGCCTACAGTTCTATGCCTGACCAGATTTTGTTTTAGTCACAATTAATTAAAAACATAAGTCAGTACCTAAAGGCATATTGATTTAAACTTTACATTTCACCTACACCTGGCTAACAAAGTCAGAGAAAGTAAAGGAAAGAAGACAAATTTCACCTGATCCTGAACAGATACAACAACCACCACCTACTAATAAATACCCAATTTAATGTACATCAGTTACTGTTAAAAGCAGGGTTGTTGATTTTTTTTTAATCTTGATTTAAATCAGTGAATTAAACCAAATAAATTGATTTAAACCATGATTTTGTTCAATGAATATCATGATTTTACACACAGAAGGATGAATTATTAAAAGCGGATAAATATGCACGTACATGAGAACTAACCTGTTATTGCTTGAACCTTCTATCTGGCAATGCAATTTTCCCAGTTTTAGTTGCTTGCTTCTCAGTTAGCCAGGAGTTGGCCATCTCTTCTCTAGAAAACATGGCCGTCATCAGATTGCTGTCAAGACTTCCCCAGGTCTTTGCCGTGCTTGCCTGTCTGATAATGTCTTTGCTTATGACAAAATCATTCCGTGAAAGCAAAACAAAATATTTGTATTAGATCACTTTTAGCAAACTGCACACTCCTAGCGCCAGCACGAGTAAAGATATAAGCGGATAAATGGGACTTATCGAAGATTCCCTGCATTTGTCTTTTGGTTGGTTTTAGCATAAGTTCATATGTGGCCCAAATGAAATGGAGACACTGTATGGAATCCAGCACATGAACTATAACAACCACCTTTTTTACACTTGCCAGATACTGTACTAAACTGGGACCCTTATGGGCAGCCTCATGCTTCTTATTTGAGGGGTACAATAGAAAGCTGGAATCACTATTCCATGGGACTAGAGAGGTTGCCCATCAGATAGTTAATAATTATGTTATTTGGATTTTTTCAAGTAACTAATGACAGGCTACCCATTACAGCCATCCACCACTGAAACAGATGACAACAATGCTGATATACTTTTGCAAGGTAAAGGGAAACATTTCAGGGCACAATCCAGAGGCGTCGATTTGGGGGGAGACAGGGGGACATGTTTCCCGCCACTTTTTTGAGTGGAGGAGACCAAAACGTAAAAGTCCCCCCACCCCACTTTTTGTGAAGTGAAATTTAAAAATTAGGTACTACCAAAAGACTGTACATGTAGGTTATGAAAGGTGTCCTCTACCGATTACGATCGACTAGCTTTCTGTAATAAATAGTTCCACTTGTTTACTTTGCAGATCCCCAAAATTTTCACGCGCTCCGTACGCTTGCGGTCGTTTTAATGAAATCTGTGGTCTTAAGTGAATGACCAGCCTAGCAGGCTGGAATTGGCAAACACATTTTAAGGAAACTGAATATGTCTCGGTGAACAGTCTGCATGCAACTTTTTTTTAGAAAAATGTATGATTTCTAATGCAAAATTTCGACACGCTCACATCTTTCCTTTGTATAGCGATTCGACCATTTAATATTTAGATCATTATCAGAGAAGTAAAATCACACTGACGTAATTTGCTAGGTAAGAGACTTCAATCAGGAATTAGAGGTACCCTCCCACGCATCATGTCTGCAGATAGTGTATGATGAGGTGTCGTTCGAAAAAACATATTTTAATGTTTTTTCTATCAACAATCTTACACCGGTAGGCCTATGGAAAGGTGTCTTAGTAGCACGGTACCAGTTAGTACCATTCCCCCAACCGCGATCTGTGATTTTCCCGTAGTAGATTGAAGTGCGCCTTTGGTCAAGTAATGGATTTATTTTACATTCTTCAGATTACAAATGGTTCCTTATTATTAGAACTTTTGCACAAATCTTTCGCAAACTATGACAATTTTCGTTGTGATTCTAATTACCCATAGGGTACACCCGGTATTTAAATTGACGGTATAGTCCGCTGAAGTAATTACCCACACTTCCAAGTTCATATTTTGAAAATTTTGGAGTTTCTCAAAAGACTGGAACATTTAGCACCATTTTTCATCCGAGCCCCTTCTCTTAGACACCCAGTAGCGTAGCTACAGGGGGCAGGCGGCTCTGAAAAATGAAGAATTGTTATTTGTGAAACCAGTTTTCTGTGTGGTTGACAACTCATGAAATTCCGAAATCTCCACATTAAAAGCTCCTCATTTGTCATTATTTGTCTCAAAGAAGCAAAATTTCCGCGCGCTTCGCGCTCCACAAACGATTCCTAAGCGGAATTGCTCCCTCATACCTTGAGGAAATTTTTCCGAGGTCTGAAGTTTGTAAGTGGTAAAACGGAAATTTGCTATATGTGACACCAGATCATCAAGTGACATCAGTGACTTCAGTGTTATTTCATGAATTTACTTTAATTCATAAAATTCACATTTTTCTCCATTTTACTCGCTCTTGACTCAAAAAATTTCGTCACAGAACCTCATTATGAAGGGGTTGAATAACTTTATGTAGCAACAACAATCTTTGGTCGCCGTTCTATCTTAGATTTACCAATAGGAAACGCAAATTCTTCAGTTATCCCCCAACTTTTCAATTTTTTACAGGAAACCCAGAACCCAAACTTTTCTGCAATACAAGCTCCATGTTTTCAAATATTTGAAAAATGGCAAAAATTTCATTGCGCTTCGCGCGTAACAAATTTCGGCCCTATTAGAGTGGTGTTAACGCTCAAAACAAATCTGAAAATATGGATGCTTGCACCCCCTCCCGAAAAATGTCTAGCTATTCCGCTCTACATACCTTACCGTGACAGGAGGTACAATTAGGCCAGATGTCCCCACACTTTTAAAACCAAATCGACGCCCCTGGCTCAATCAGCTGATATGCAGTGTCTTGCAAATTATTGTGGAAAATCTGTGTTAGACCTTGAGGTTACAGAATATCTGAAGGTAATTGTTGATGGAGTCAAGTATGAGAAGGAAAGAGGTGACAAAAACTGTAATAGGTCATACGAGATCGTTGCATTTGGTCTGAAACATAAAGGAAAAATTAAACATATTATACAAATTAGGAGAAATGGCAATACAACGGTCATATTTGTTATACAGCCTTTCATAGTTGAAAGAAATAGTGTTGCCACAAATAAAGTAACCAGAGCAAAAGCTGACCACGTCATTTTAGTATCTGAAGAGACACTCTTGCCTTCACTGGTCATGTACGCATCCTATAGTTTATTGAAACGTGTAACAGTGAAACTAGAAGATGCCTGCTTTTGTTGCATATACTTGCAAATATGATGGAGTTGGATTAAACTGGATACTAGTGAAACCATTGCCGGTATTGCATGTTTTTAAGAAAACTTCATGGATCAAAAGCATATAACATCCTCTGTTAGTAGTGAATTTTAATGCATTATTGTGATAAATATGATAATGCATAAGTTTGTTTAAACAACCATTGCAAAAATTGAAGGAGGCATGCACAGCCCATATTGTTCAGAAAGACATCAATTCTCCTTTAGGCATATAGGCCAATTCAAATATTTACAAAGAAAATACCCTTTGATTTATTATTATTACTATGTGAGCACTCTTTAAACTAACTTTAATTGCTTTAAACCAGTCAAATGGCCATTCCAAAACCAACACAGATTTTATGCAGGTAACATTTTAGTAGTTACTGTAGTATATGTTTTATTCTGCTTGTGTATGTTGCAGTTGTTGAATGCTGAACTCAAATGGACAAAATAACCTTACAGTATGCACTATTTGTGAACAGAGTTGTAAATTGCATATTTTAATCTGGCACGTAGTTATCTTTTTTCAGGGAGGCGGTTCGTCATGCCAGGCAGGACTATCTAAGCGGAGCGCCACCATCGTTGGCGCGGAGAGTACAAGAAAGTTTTTGGCTTTACAACAAACCCCTCAGATGGCCGGAAACGGCACTTCCCGAGTGTTCTAAGCAAGAATATGTTCATCCCCTACTTCGAAATTCTCCTTGCTTCTTGGAGCTTCTTGGATTGTTAAGCCCAGCGGTAGACCAAAAACAGTCAATGACTTTCACACACAAAAGTCAACGCGGACGTACGTAGGCTAGAGCCTAACCATATGGGATTTGTTTCTTGTAATTACGGAAAAAAATCATTCCGGGGGTGGAATGAACATTGTTGGTATCCAAAATTATTCCTGAACATTTGTGTCTAATTGGGACCTTAATGGAAGGTTTATTACCTTGTATCAATGTTAGTGTGGGGCTGCATAAGAGTTACTGTACAAGTCAATGGGGATGGAGTCTTAAGGAATGTGTTGCACTAAAAAAAACAGCCACTCATCATGTAGTGACGCCAGGATTCGGGGGACAGGGGGTGCAGCATTTCAAGGCCCGACAAGGGCGACGAGTTAGGCTTTGTGGGATGTGACTTGCAGCTTCTTTTGAAGAAAATTTAAAATTTTTGAAAGACTAAGAACCATTAAAAATTCAGGGTGTTTATGAAAGAATCTGTCCATCATATAGGCAAATTTAAAGTAAAAAACGTGACAAAGACAACAGCTGAATTTCTTTTGAGGTTACGCGTTGTTCACACAGACCCAGGTAATAAGGCTCTCAGATGAACCTGGAAATTTGTCCGAAATTTTTTCGCTTTTTTGAACGAAGATTTTGGAATTAAGAGCTTATTGTATTGGAGAATTTTTGGACTTTAATGGAAAAAATGTTTTATTTTTGTAAGGTTACAATGAAAAAATTGTTTTTTTTTATGAAGTTATATGCCTCTCAAGAGCAAAATCGTCGGTGTTTAATAAAATTGGCTTTAGTTTTTAATTGTACGGAGTATCTATCGAAAATGGAAAATTCTAACATTTTTAACAAATAATATGAGAATTTGAATCTTATATTGGAGAAAATTGTAATTTTGTGACAGATTTTGGGGGTGTTATGGAAGATTCTGACATTTTTATGAAAAGCATCAAGAAGGGGGTGATTTAAAGTTTTGTTAAGTTTACTTAATATCACCATGCAGATTAATGCCCTCGGACCAATTGGGAAATTTCCTCCCTAAGTTTGGTCTCCCTTATATTTGAAGTTTTAGGCGTACGGGAGGGGAGGGCAGAATTGTCTTTCTTGTCCGAAAAAATGTAATCCTGCCCGAAAGACTAACTTAAAGCGCACAGAAATTTTTGAAACACTGAAAACCCCCAGACAACCAGGAACGGCATTTCCCAGTCTCGTAACCAGAAACAAAGCAGTCGTTATTTTATGCTTTCTTTCGCGGAGTACACAAAAATAAATTAAAAACATAACTCTCCAGATAGCCGGAAATGGCATTTCTCAGACTGTAACTAGAAATGAAGCTTCCCTTAGAAATGAAAGTTTCACTTAAATAGAAAAACCAACTTGTTTTGTGATCAGAAAAGTACCAGCTAAAAGGTATCGCTACTAGATGAAATGGTCTTGCCTCTTTTCGGGGGGGGGGGGCACTGTGCACCCGAATTAAAATTATACTAATGTTTTGACGCTATTGAGACTCTTCGTCGTATTCAATTGCAAGGTCCACTAATTGATGAAATTTCTATGCGACTACCCGAGCTGCCGGCTATAAATGATTTGACTTTCAAATTCAATGTGTTTGAAAATATTTCACATTACAAGCTTAAGGTGGCAAGTTATAGTAAAATTCTCATGAGAGTCTTACGAGTTCGCATTATTTTTTCGCGAGTTCTCATAAGATTTTACAAGATGTCGTACAATTCTCACGAGTTTTCTTGAGAATTTTATGAGATTTTTTCCGTAAGGGTATTAAGTCTTTGATTTCTTCTAATCTCGTTCATTAATGGTCGGTTCTCACGAGTTCTCACAAGACTCTCATGAGATTCTCACAAGTTCTCATAATATTCTTTCAAGTTCTCCGACGAAAAATTCTCACGAGATTGTCACGAGTTCGTATTATTTTCTCACGAGTTCTCATAAGATTTTTACGAGATCTCGTACAATTCTCACGCGTTTTTGTACAATTCTCACGAATTGGAGAATTTTATAAGATTTTTATCATAAGGATATTAAATCTTTGTTTTCTTCTGATCTGTTTAATTGATGGTCGGTTTACCCATGGGTAGAACAAACGACTTGAGCTTAATTTAACTAAAATATTTTTATCAATAGAATGGAAAAGGAGGCCCCGTAAAAGAATCGTACAGTCCGTTTGAAGGGAAAGATTCAATTAAATCCTTGGTTAGCTTAGAGTTGAAGGTCACCGCCTTATCAATATCAATGTTACAGAAATTTACTTTGTGACGGTGGAGGAACACTTTCCTCTTGAGCGACCTAGTAACTTTGGGTTTACATATGGTATCACGTGCCATTTGAAAACGTCTGGTCTGGTGGCTCCTCCTTTCAGTTGCCAAAAAATCATCCAGCCAGTCAGAATTTTGGACCTGCCCATCATCCCTCTTTCGACAACCGGAGAATATCGTGCATCAGCGAGCGCCAGTGTCGTGAAGCGAGGACGCGTTTTTCCCCCAGGAAAGTTGGAATTCTACATGCGCTAAATATCCGATTTCCTCATACCTAAAAAAACTCGTTGGTCATCGAAAAAGGGGAACGTGCGCCTGGTGCTTACCCACCTGAATCCGCGCCTGGGCGTATTCTACAACCTGAGCACACTGCAAGTACAGTATAGATTTCTATAAAAACAAGTCTTCCGAGCTCAGTATTAATAACCTAACCGATCCGAAAAATTTCTCCTATGCAGATGAACAGAAGATTGTGTAATTTGTTATTCTAGTTCACAAACACCAAGTTGAATTTCAACTCCTTTCAGTACGGTATCTCTCTGGTGCTATACCTTACACACTAGTTTTAATCAAACAAGGTCAAAACAGTTTTGATGCCGCAGCTAACTTCAAAGTTTCTTACAGGTTATCACAGAGAAACCGTCACGTTGCGACACTCAGTTTTTGTCAAACAAAAACACTAAAAAATATCTTTGCATGAAGAGTGTCCACACCAATTTTTCACAGAAAACTCAGGAAAATCAAACTTCTCCTGTTCCACTGATAACACAAAGGCAGTGCATGGAGTAGCCAAGGGATGGGGGGGTTAAGGCCCCATTACCCAACCTGCCAATTCAAAAAACACCTAAAAAACAGCGATTTTTACACCCCCCCATTACACCCAACCCCCACCCCCACCCCCCTCCCCTTCATGACACAATCCTGGCTAGGCCACTGCATAAAGGAGCAATTGTTCAATGACCACATCACGTCTTCTACAGAAAACGGACTGGGCCTATCCCCTAACAGCCCCCACAGATACCTCACTGGCAGGACAACTGTGTCTTTCGTTTAGTACGTATCAGCTTTCCGTAATACATCACAACAATACAGTTTTCTGCATATATATTGAAACCTTTATGCTGTTTCCGTTTTTCAGAACAAATTGGCCCTGAAACGAGCAAATGTTTCCCTATTCTTAGCGCTTATTTTGCCACAACTTTGTAACAACAGATCACAGAGATTTACTTCGAACGGTACATAAAAGTATAACATATCAGCTTGTCAGAAATATATGTCAGAGAAGCAGGGCAACTTGAACCGTCATTTTTGCGCCCCAAAAACAATTTTTCAGTTTCTCGCGAAACGTCAAGTATGTATAACGGTTTCACAAGCTTCAATCTTGTTGCGTCATTTTGCATGACGTCATTGACTTACTTCTAACGGAAAACGAAAGGAGACAAATTTTCTTTCAACTGATGTAAAAGGCAATGCGTTTGGTCTAAATAAGAGACCGTCACTTTTACAATCCAATCAAATTTAGTATTTTTTTTAAATTGAAGGTGACGTGCTGTATTTTATAGTCCGGAAGCCTGTGACAGAAGATTTCACCCCATACCTTACAGATGGTTTGACCCCTTGAAGTTACGAAGGCCATCTAAGTCATTCACAAAAAAGTGTAAGATTAACCCCAGTCGCTGGGTCTAGACCCCAGACCCCCTAAAAACCCCTTGGACGGTTGTATTCACCACATCTCTTACATGCACCAAACATGGTCAAAAGGAAGTAGCATGACACGTCATTTAAAAAAGGCAAATCTAACAACATTTCCGGTCGGGAAGGTGTTGTTAGACCCCCAAAAAAGCTCCCCTCCCAGATGGTGGCATTCACCCCATCTCTTACATGGACCAAACTTAGTTAAAAGGAAATATTATGACACGTCATTACGTAAAAGGCAAATATAACAACATTTCAGGTCAGAAAGGTGGGGGCAAAGGGTCTGACTGGGGAAAAATGCCCCTTCCCCCGGTGGTGCCTCTACTGATAGGAAGTGAAGATCCTTCATTTATTCCCAATTTTTCAAATTTCCTAACAAGGGGAAACCCAGAATCCAATATTTTCTCCAAGACCAGCTTAATATTTTCAAATATTTGTTTAAAAAGGAAAACCTTCCGCCGTGACGTTTTAGTGGTATTCACGGAACTAGAGGCGCTTTCCCTCCCCGGCCTTCCGCCAGAAAAAAAAAGAAAGAAAAATCTAGTTTGATTTAATGTCTTAATCTAAAATATCTGCACCGCTCGGCTGAAGGTTTGCGTGCACACACGCAGAGACAGTGGCATCAGCTTTGCAGTAAACACACTCCACGGGCTTGTTTTAACCCTTTACCGTTGTTTGGGTCCTTTTGGACCCATGCGGAGAGCTCGGCTGTCACACATCTTTGCTGTTTCACGCGGAGCTCGAAACTGCGAGTAGCTACCAGAAAAAGTCAATGCCCTACGGAAGCCGATACGGGGCGGGCTGCGTCCGCTTTTCCGCCCACTCCCGATCCGCGCAAATATGCCCCGATCGGAGCACAACGGTAAAGGGTTAAGTGAATGAAGTTTCCGTGTGTCTTTAAGTACAAAAACGAAAGAAAATTTACTCTACTTTTAAAGAGTGTAATTTTTAGGTGATGATAAATTTTAGTCTACTGTCGGTTCAGCATTCTTCTCGGTGTTGATTTCTCAAGCAATCTTGGTTTCCTGAAAAATTAAACATAGCAACCATATTACATCGTCAGCGAATTCCTTAGGCTTTTTGGAAAGAAATCTTTACTCCTGTCTAATAAAATTATCTCACACTTATCCGATCCTAATTGAAATGTTCTGCTTTTGTTTGGAATCCTTAAGGCCTGTCCACACAGGAAAGGTTGCGTTCCGTTTCGAATACGACACGGCACGTCATTTTATCACTTTGCACGTAAATCAATGGAGTCGTCCGCACAGGATGCGTCGCGATGCGTCACGATCGATGCGGAAAAAAGTTGACGTAACAGGCCGGATGCGTTAAATTTTGTCAAAGTCCATGTGCGTTCAGAAACAGAGTTGACGTACGGAAGCATGCTTCAACTTTGATTTTTTTCATGTTTTTCTTACATGAAATACAATTTAACGGGATATGTTTCAGCTTAAAATCACAATGAAATGCCTGTAAAATAAGTAGAAAAGCTCATTTTTGGTAATTTTCACAACACTGGGAATGTATACGTACGGATATGATTCTTTGGGTACCCACTACCCTTGCGATATTATTGACTTCGGTGGTGGAAAAACAGTTGTATTCTTGTTGTGACGGTAGGCAGGGGAAGTGTTAACACTAGACATGGCTTCACAGGGACATTTCATGGCACACGAGAAAATATGTAGTGTATATAATCAGTGGCGTAGCTTCGCCGGGCTTGTGGGATCGAGCCCTTCCCCTCAATCGTTGCGCTCCGAGCGCCCCACAAGCGATCTGGGCCAAAAAACTTCACTCGACTGGGCTACTCATCTTGACAATGAAAGACTCTCTCTCTCACGCGGAAGGCCCGGGTTCGCTCCTCAGGTCAAGTCATACCAAAGAATCTAAAAATGGAACCTACTGCCATTGTGCGTGATGCTCCGCATAAGCGATGGAGTAGGAAAAATAAGCCAATGAGCCACAACTGGAAAAAAGGCCGTGGTCGGCTCGACTTGAACGAATAGGTTGGAAACTGGGCAGTAAAACTCTATCTAACTAACTAACTGACTGTAGAAAATCTCCATTCCAATCAATCCACTGAAATCAGTGGCGTACACAGGGGAAGGCCGTTAGGCCATTCCCCTCACTGATGCCGATTTGTTTTTGTTCCTAAAAATACGCTAACTTTTTAACACAAATTTTACTTCTAAAGGTAGCTAACGTGACACCAGAGTGCATGCAAGGACACCTAATTTTTCAAAAGCCTTCAAAGGAAGAAGGGGACACCCCCTCCACTAGGACACCTCAACCAGGCCGGCGATGACGCAACATACTGCATTTCCCTACACTTCTATGAGAGAAATCACGCTATTTAAATACACTTTTTGTCCATCAGCATGCATTGTCACTGGAAAGAACACACTGCATCTCAAAGTGACGCATCGAAATTGACGTACGTAATGTGAACGCATCCTCTACAGACAGGCATGCGTCTTGACGTATCCGGGAGGATGCGGAAAAAACGTGTATCCGGAACGGAACGCATCCCAGGCTGTGTGGACAGGCCTTTACGCACACTGCCTCGTTGGTAAAAAAAATGAGCAAATTCAGCGTATGGCTGCTAGGTTTGTTTGTAATGATTACTACCCCCGCAGTAGGCTACTGTTTCTGAACTGATTAAGCTAGGGACCTAGGATGGGTTTTAGCCTCAAAGAGAGAAGGTCTGTAAAAAGGTGTTACCCTCCAGATAGCCCTGGCACATTGGGCCTTTTGGTCTTGCCGTGTGTCTATCTCCTACAACCGGCCCGGCCGTTTGGTAGGCATCTGAACTCAAATAGCGACACACGTACTATCATTCAGGCAAACAAGACTGACTGTTATAAATACAACTTTTTTCCGCGTACCGTCAACCTTCGGGTGGACCAGTTAACTAGCCGACTTTGCTTTGCTTTTGCGTACCGTCAGACACTGGAACGTTTTTCCCCAGGATATTACCAGACACGAATCCAGGCGGAGCTGGCATCAACAAGTATAAACGTACGGCAATTTTTAGTAGTGCAACTCAGTTCATCACACCCGGCCTGTTTTCAAGTTCTCTTCAATTGGGTTATAATTAGGCCCCCCTTTTTGGAATCCGCGCATGATAAATGACCTCCAGGACCTTAAATTATTCAAGAACCGGAATAATTTAATGAGCCCGATGCGTCAAGAACGCTGTCTTGAGGTCCCTCAGACGGGAGGACTAACTCTTTGCAAGCACACGTACAACTCCCCCCCCCCTCCCCGTGCGCTTTCCAACTCTCGACCTGGAGTGTTGCACAGTATTATTCATACAGATTCAAATACAGGGAATTACTCATCACCATTGTCGGGGGAGGGGGCGTGGCTCCCTGTCGGGTAAATCCTGGCTCCACCCTGATTATTTGAAATAACAAAATAAAAAAAAAAAGAAAAAATATTTCAATGGCACTAATAGGCTTTCTTACTTTTTCTAAGCCCCACATCCTCTGAAAGCCTGCTACACAGGTTATTCCGTGCGGTTAAAGCACCAGTCTGAAGCAGGCACAGGATTCAGCCTCACATTCAGCCCCACATTCTGAAGCCAGCACAGGATTCGGCCCCACATTCGCCCAGCACAGGATTCGCCATACATTCCCCCAGCACAGGATTCACCTTACATTCAGTTAACGTTAGCACAGGATTCACCTTACATTCAATAAACGTTAGCACAGGATTCAGCCTCACATTCTGAAGCCAACACAGGATTCGGCCCCACATTCGTCCAGCACAGGATTCATCTTACATTCAGTTAACGTTAGCACAGGATCCACCTTACATTCAATTAACGTTAGCACAGGATTCAGCCTCACATTCTGAAGCTAGCACAGGATTCGGCCCCACATTCGCCTAGCGCAGCATTCGGCATTACATTTGCACACAGCACAGGATTCGTTGTTACAATTCATTTGCCTATAGCACAGGATTCGGCTTGTAATAATACCCAGCACAGGATTCAGCCTCACATTCTGAAGCTAGCACAGGATTCGACTTACTTTCACATACTATAGCACAGGATTCGTTGTATTATGGACGTACGGTATGCAGTGCATATCAAAAACGAATCCTGTGCTAGCACAGGATTCGCCCAGCACAGGATTCGGGTTCGGCGAATAGTGTGAAGTCAAATCCTGTGTTGGGCGAATAAAAGGCCGAATCCTGTGCTGGGCGAATGTGAGGCAAAATCCTGTGCTGGGCGAATGTGGGGCCGAATCCTGTGCTGACTTCAGAAGTGAGGCTGAATCCTGTGTTGGGCGAATGTATGGCGAATCCTGTGCTGGGCGAATGTGGGGTCGAATCTTGTGCTAGCTTCAGAATGTGGAGCTGAATGTGGGGCTGAATGTGAGGCTGAATCCTGTGCCTGCTTCAGACTGGTGAACTTTCTTTTATACAAATTTGATATGGTTCTGTAAATACCTTTTGTAGCAATTCCGGTACCAGACCTCCCCCAGGCTCCATTCAGTGGAAAGTTCACTATATTGCTGAAAAATTACTCTAAGGCACCCTTCATTGCCTTGCAAAGTAAAGACCCCCCTCCACGATGCATTAAATGGGTAAAACTGATCGCAAACTATTTCTTCTTCTCTCTTTAGACATTTTTCTGCGTTTAAATTGTTTGATATTGTATTTATTCAAGAGCTTCCGGGGCTTTAATGCAATTCCCTGAACCCGGCCCACGCAGTGAAACTCGCACTTCGCGCCTGTGGTGCACCTTCTCAGCGTAGTCACGGGGTGGTTTTGGGGTTTAAACACCCATAACCAAACCTTGAAATGAGACTCTTCACTTTTCACTCGTGTCGTGCCCCCATGGAACAGTCGTGCCTAAGCTACTGTTCGGTACACAGCGATAACCCTCTTCGAAAAATTCCTGAATCCGCCCTTGGCCTATGGAGAAATATAGCTAAAAGACTTTTTGGAACTTAATCTGAAATTAATGAGCATTCATTCCGGCATGCACCGTGCCACTGGCCATGGAGTGTGAAGATTGACAATTGAGCGCGAAGCGGGAAGAAGTTTTACATTAGAACTATATTGACATGACATGACATGACATGATATGATATGGTACCGTATGAAATGATACCGTATGATATGAAATGATACCGTATGATATGATATGATACCGTCTGATATGATATGATACCGTATGATATGATACATTACGGACGCAGGCTTTGCCTCTGTATCCGCATCAGACAGCAGACCATTGTACACAACTTAACATCAACAGACTATCATATTTTTACATTCGCTTCTTCTGCTTGGTTACTACGATTGAGATGGATTTTAATGGCGGATAAAGCAGTTGAAGCAAATTAAAGACTGAATTGATTGCACGATTTTTTGCAAATTTGAAAGAAATGTTAGGATTTAGAAAAGTTCATAAAGATTCATCCATCATTCGTTCCAGAGACATGCCCTCACCATCAGACACAGGATGAAGATATTTTTCTATAGAAACTTATTCCACCGTGAGGAATCCGTGATGGGATCATATAATGCGTGCCGAAATTGAAGCATTTACCTTCATGAAACTTTACTGCGCAAGACATCAAACCGATGGAAATATGCCGACTTCGTGGACCGTCCTAACTTAATTTTTTTAGATAACTTCTAAAACGAGATTTTACTAGCAGAAAAATACTCAATGCGGTTCTTAATTGCGTTGCATTCTTTAAAGTTTAAATTTAATGCCGAGCTCCGTGTATAGTCCCAATGTGATTGCAGGATTTCTGCTCGTTTAAGAAATCAAGCAAGACGGTACAGTAGAAAAGCTGTTAAACATTTCGAGCGTAATATTGCAAGGGAAGTAATTAAGACAAACCCCGAGGTTTTTTGGCCTTATGTTAAGAGCAAAACGATTGTTAAGTGTCCTGTGCATGCCCTTAAAGATAAGTTAAGTGAGTTCCGTGTTATGGATTCTGCAGGAAAGGCTGATATATCCTTAACCAGTTTTTTAGGAGTGTTTTTAAAGATGGGGACCTCAGTTTTTACTTTTTATTGGAAACAGAGCTGGTTGGTCTGACAGTGTCAGACAGTGCTGTACACAGGGATGATGTTCTGAGTAAATTGAGTAAGTTGAATGTTTCAAAATCTCCAGGCCCAGATGGACTCCACCATAGGGTTCTGTTTGAGACAAGGTCCCAGATTTGTGGTGCCTTGTTAGTCATTTTAAGCAGTCTATTAGATCTTCCCATCTTCCTAGGTAGGCCATATAACGCCGCTCTTTACAAAAAGAGGGCTTTCTGATCCGTCAAATTATAGACCTGTCAGTTTGACTTCTGTTGTATGTAAGGTTTGCGAATCTCTTGTCTGTGATATTATTGTGCTGCACATGATGCAGAATAACGTCCGAACAATATGGCTTTGTATCTGGTAAGTCGTATGTATCCCAGTTTATTGATACTTTTGAGGATTGGACTGACGGTGGAATGAACGTTGGTGTAATCTATACTGACTTTATGAAGGCGTGTGATAAAGTGCCTCACCAGATGAGGTTATTACTCAGCTTACTTATTAAGCTATATTATTACATGGTATTGTCTCGATTGGATAAGATTTTCCTGTCTGACCACTGCAGGGAGCTGCCACTCTGACCGCAGGCAAAGGATGTGTTTTGGTGGTCATTTTTTGATTATTGACTGAAATAACGAGTGGTATTTCCCATTTAAGGAAGTTTTGGGTCCTACGTTATTTTTTGATTTATATTAATGATTTGCAAGATGTTATTTCTGGATGTCATATGAAAATCTTTGCAGATGACCCCAAGCTTTATGATGAAGTTAGTTCAGTGAGTGATTGTGAGTTATTGCAGACAGCTATTGATAAAGTGTTTGACTGGTCAGTGACCTGGCAACTTCGTTTTCTGGCACCCTGATAAGTGCCAGCATCCAGATGGTTAGGATGGGGGAAAATTCTTTGAGATTCACTTAAGCTATGATGAATTTTAGCGGTGCCAGGCACTCACCGGTGAGCTTAAGTCCTAGCCAATAGGATATTGGTGAACTTGTTGATAATGAATTAACCTTTCATCCTCATATTTCTGGTATAGTGATCAAAGCTAATGGTGTATTAGGTATAATCAGGAGAACTTTCAGGAATTTGCATGCTTCTTATGTTCTTATGTTTTATAATGCAAAAATGCATCCTATCACTTAGTATGGTATCCCAATCTGGTCTTCTTCTTATTGGAAGGACAGTATTGGATCTGTCCAATTAAAACGTGCAACTAAACTAGTTCTTGGCTTTATGGAATTGTCTCATGTGGAGATTACGTAAATTAGATATGCCTGTCTAAGGTACAGGAGATTGCGTGTTGACATGATTTAGGCTAATTTTATAAGAATCTGCATGACTGGTGAAACGGCTGCTAATAGTACGCTTTTTTATAGGCCGGTAATGGACTCTAATACTCTGGGGCTCCAGTTTGAGCTTTAAAAGCTGACTGAAACAAAAGTGCTAAACAGGGTTTCTTTAACCAGCGAAATATTGATGCTTGTAACTCGCTTCCGGCACACGTCGTTAATGCACCATCTTTAAACTGGTTAATAAAGTCAAATTTTGATAAAGTTGGAAATGTAGATACTAGGTTTACTTCATTAACTTGGCTTCATTAGGTTAAGGAACTAGTTGCTTGCGACGAAATGGCCTATAAATGGCCAAAAACGTCTCAATGATGATTACTGACATTTAGCTACGCTTATAGACGAATCCGGACAGATTGTGACAGTCTGATTTTAGTCGGCAATTGGGGTTCATCACCTTTAATCTTTAAATTTCCTTCCTTACCTGTTCCATGGATGGTTGTACACTAAACTGTATCTTGATTTTCTCAACTTCACTGAATATGAGGATTTGAAATTCACGTAGACAATAAATGAAGACGATTACAGACAGGCTGATGGACCCCACTACTGGTTGCATGCAGTCACTAAAAGCAAGCGTTAATCGGATTTTTCTATAGTCTCTCATGCAGCAAACGCGTGCGTTATCTGGTATAGATGGCAACATATATGTGAAAATGTTTGAGACGGTATTGATAACAAAAGAATTAGTCATCAACTGAGGTTAGAAGGCGGGGCGCGAGAAAAATAGGGTAATTTGAAGGAACGGTAGTAATGGTGCTCTTACCAAAGGCGGATGTAAGGAAAATTGTTTGGGGGAAAAACTCAACTTGAGACCTAGACGTCTCAAATAGTATCAGGGGATGTCGTGCAATTTTTTTTTTTTGGGGGGGGGGGGGGCATGAGACTGCCCGAAAGACTATCTAAACAAAGCGCCACTATCAATTGGCGCGGAGCGTACAGAAAATTTTGAAAAATCGCGACCTCTCAGATAGCCGTAAATTGCATTTGCCCGGCTTGTAAGTAGAATTTAAGCAGTCGCTATTTTAAGCTTTCCTTTGCAATAAAATCTACTTTTAAATAAAAGAAAATCAAATTGCAAAATGATTGGAAAATTGCCAGATAAAATGTACTGGTTCCTTTACAGGACGATGTGACATTTTATCATTTTCTTTGTCCCAAAGTAAAATCTCCATTAAGAAAATAGACCACAACCAAATTTTTGTTTAATATGTTAAAGACAAACATCTAAGCTCTCTGGTGAAGCTTTCAATCATTTCTCATGTTCGGTTCTCGAGATATTAGCAACGGAAGTTGACACATTTTCTACAAAAGCTTAACTTGAACCAAGCAGGTGCTATATGTCATGTATTCATATTGATGGTTAATGTTTTGTTTTGTTTTTTATTTATAACAGATCCTGCTGTTTGAAGTTGAGTAGGGATCATATCTTGCCCTTGGCAAATTAAGTTTTTAAACTCCCATTGCTCGGGATGCACTCATGGTTACAACATACCACAGTTAAAATCGAATCATATTAACTCATATGACCAGAGATCGAATGAGCCTCTAATCATGAACCGGCCACACAGAAACATTGGTAGCGCTACCAGCACCAATAACAGTGCTGATTCAGTACTGCTTTTGATGCTGGTACACTATGAACGCTTCTGGGCGGCCGGTACTGGGCTAAAATTTTGATACAATTACGAACTATCCTTGACAATTACGCATTATTTTATACTTTATAAATAATATATGACATTTTTATAGAACGCTGGGTTACTTTGCCCAGATTAAGAAAAGGGCTACTTTTTATTCATGTCATATCGAATAAAGTTATTTTTGGAAAATTAAAGACCATGCATTGCAAATGTTTGGGGGGGGGGGGGGGGAGCACAAGCACCCCGTACCCCTGTGGCGAGCCGCTAATGACTCTTACTGTTTTCTGCATATAACATTGGAAAAATAATTACATCATGGGTCAAGTACCCTCGTCCAGGCTTCCTCAAATAGCGGCGCGAATGCCACAAGTGGCCCGCGACTTGGTTTGGAGTTCGCGTGGCGCAAAAAATTACCCGGGCAGAATATTAAAAAATTTAACTTTTCCATAACCTTTTTGAAAGTCTCAAAAATAGGTACTTTAAATAAATCTAATACTTCCCACAGACTGACGTCACATACCGACAAGGATATAATAACGTATTTGTTCTCACATGAACGAAAATCACCGTCACTGTTTACAATTAATTAGATTCAGGGCTTGGTCGACCCACCGTTACCGGTGCATCGGAAAAAATGTAAATTTGGTGAAAAATTTTGGCCTGGAAAATTGAACAAATTTTGTACCATTTTCAATGTTAGCCCATTCTGAAACGCAACTTTTTCAAAAGGGGACGTTGTGTCCCCACCCCCTATAGCTTATACCCCTCCCCCAGAACGGCGATCAGTGGCGCATTATATTAGTTACAATTAACAATGTGATGCTTCAGAAAATTTAGTTGGGGAACCCTGCCCTAGTAAAATGTTGGCGATATATTTCGCCTATCCCCGGACTGACCGTGACGCCAATGGCTAGGCTTTGACTGTACAGTGTTGTACATAAAATAATTGTGATGTGCTTCCTCGTTTAGTGTGTGATCTCTGCTTGAACTGGATGCAACAAGTTCAACATGGTTAACTCCTCTGTGCCCCTAAGGTGGATTAATATGCTTTTATTTCCTGGAAGACAGACATCGGGAATTCAAAGATTAAGAAACGTTGTTAGGTATTCACAAATTCTGAATAGACTTAAGGCCTTAGTGTAACTTAATAAACAAACCGTCATCAATGGGTGCTCAAGTCAAGTTGAATTGATGTATTTGGTCTGGTTCTGCGAATCTCGTAGCCAAGCTAAGCAAACAAGATTTAGGCTTAGTCTTCATTTCAGTGACTTTCTGAGTGTTTAACCAGTCAGATTTTACCGAATTAGGGATACATGCTTTCCCAACATACAGTGTTTGGATAGTGATATTAATTACACTATTCATGATATGGAATATTCACGCAAAGTACTACTACTAGGCCTAGGCCTAGACCTAGTTCTGGAGTATAGTCATACGTAGGACTAGGACTAACTTAGTGGTTGTAGGCTAGGCCAAGAGTATGGTAAAGCTTTATCATCCGTATAGCGTCTTAAAACAAGAACCAAACAAGCTTCATACTCTTTAGGCTGATGGAGAGTAGAGACTAGCCAACTAGCACACATGTAGACAAGTTATGGGAGATTTCAAAGAATTGTTATGTTCACTTTTTTCTGATTGATGGTTACTATCACAAAATATTTAGCCCCCAAGCAGAGACGGTGATCATCAAAATTCTGTCTACAGTAGCTCTTGATCAGTGTCTATGCACTAGGCTCTATAGACCCTGTGTTTCCATGCTTACAGGGCACATAGTGCAGGATGTGCATATAGGCATGTATTGTATAATGTAAAGATAAAAATTGAAAAAGAATTGGAATGATATTTTAGAGACTTTTGTGTTAAAACAAATACATGTGTGATACTGACCAGCCCAGAGTGCATTTAGTGCAATATACACATCCTACCCAGGAGATCTTTAGCATGGACGTACTGTACAATTTCTCAGCAACTTACCTTCTGCTTCTTCTTTCGATAGGCAGTACAAATGCCTGAGAGGCTCATAATGATCTTCCCACTGTAAGTTGACTTTTATCCCCTAAACTGTAGTAGATGGTACTTCCTGGGCCACATAACTGCTTGCCCAGAATTGCCAGTTTACAGAACCTTCATTTTCGTTGGATTTTTTTAGAAGCTTTGTTGTTTGTTGAAACAGACCACTCTAAAGAAAAGTAATAAAATTCTGGCATGTACTGTATTACAGGCAACTTAATTTGAATACATACTGTGCAAGTACAATATATCCAAATAATGAAAATGGAATAAAGCCCGATGAAATTCTTTAGAAATGAGGGACAAATATGTTCAAAGGATTATGTTTAGTACCACTTTTTATGGTGATGTAACTATTTATTAACAATCTACAGTAATATCCAGTGGTGCACTAGTAGGCATACAGTTTCAATAGCTGAACAATATAATGTTTCAAAGGTGACTTTTATAGTAACAAGGGCATGACCTGATGATATAATACTCTTTTTAAACTCTGCAAAGAGTGATCCCAAACAGTGTTTATATACTGAAATATACTGTACACTGCACTTTTGTCAGCTTTAAAGGGCCAATCCTCTCACCCCAAACTACAGCTTTGGTACGGGTGTACCAGATTCTCAATTGGCTCAGCTCTTTGATTGACAGCTAATTCAAACCATGCAGAGTACCAAAGCTTATGTTACACAACATGAACTGTACTGAGAGTGTTTTGATTATATACATTAAGTTTTTCTATACTCACCTTGAAGCAATAAACTGAGATTGTATCTGGGTGAGGATGAATGTCAGATAATTGTGGGAGGGGTTTGGGTTATGAGAATTGGTACTGTTGGGGTGAGACAATTGGGCCTTTAACAGACAATTTTTAATTGGCAGAGAAACTGATGATGTGTTGTTTTGTTGTTAAAATTAGTGGATTTTTTCAGCATATTGAGACTGTGCATGAGGGTTAGGGATAAAAAGGGTATTTCCCCTAAACTTATAACCTTCTGGATAGTGCGAGAGAAACTTCTACTTCACCATTAGAGCAAGAGAGCATGAGACCACAATATGTGAGCTATGCTGATTGCCAGAGAGTTGACAGCCCTGTAGTTCAAAAAATTTCATAATTTAACTCTCACTCTGTCAGTTGGGGCAGTGAAGGGGGCAAAAAATTTTCAGGAATCAAATTTGTGAAAAAGGTGTGAAGTCAATAGGAAATTTTAAAATCAATTTCAGGGAAGGAGAGCTAGATCAGTCTTGGGTACAGTAGTTGTACTTACAGTATTGCACCAGAAATGCTAATTTTTTAGAAGTAGATTCCATAGGCTAGTTGTATCCCTAGCACTAGAAGCCCTAAAGTATATGCTTTGTTATTTCTTTGCTTATCAGTACTAGCAGGACACTAGTACACACAGTTACTTCAAATTATTTTGTTTACAATCAGATCTCGATTTGTCATACAAAATCTGATGGTTACAGTATCATAATTTCATGTTCCAAAGTTTCCATGATGCCCTTCTCTGCCATAATGCACTACTGAACATGAAAAAAATACCACCTGTGAGAAAGTGCAAGGAATCCTGTTGTCGTGAAAAAAAAAGGTTCTTGCTTTGAAATCAGTCAGAGCTGCCTGTTTCCTGCAAAACACTTTGCAGTTTCAACCATGCTATATTTATTTGAATGGCTCCATAAAGATATGTTCAAGCCATTTACTCTGTGGCTCCTGGCTGGCAAAACAAAACCAGTTTTGGTTTTGGTGGTACTGTAGCACACCTTTGGCAGTGAACTTACTAAATATTAATAAAGGTTGAGAAGTGCATGAACAAAGTCAACTCGAAATTGTTTGCTTTTTCCTCAATTTACTGTATGCAAAAGTCATACTGTATTATGTGTAGAAGGGCTGAAAAAGATTTTCATTTCCCCTGAAGGGACTTAAATTCCCCACAATTTGTTCTATACAGTACTTTGTACAAGTGTGGGTACAAGTAAGGGAAATTTCCCTCCAGTTGCCTAAATGGCCCTGCAGATGCCCAAATTTCTGAAAGGGATTATCCCAGCATCCCAACCTTTTCTACCACTAAATTACATTCTCTTCTGGGAATGACATGTTTACTCTCAGTTTTCTGTATTTCTGTCATTAGATTGACACAAGACACATCTCCATTGACTCTTTCAAGAAGAAGAAGATTGTTTACTGTGAACCATGGGAGTCTTCTAACAGCAACACTGTGTGCTGTACCTTTTGTTTCACCATCAGCACCTGGAAGAAATCTTAGGAAACTTGAGGTACTGTAAAATACATTGTTAGTAATGATCAGCTAAACTATGATTTAAACATGCTTTACATTTATTAGTTGGCAGCAGGGTTTTAGCTAGAGAAAACAGAGCTGGTTAAAATGCAGTAAGTATCACTGGGAGTAGGAGAACTTTCACAACCAACTAGGTTTACTTTTGGGAGGATGTGTGTGAACACACCTCAAATTTGTCATGACACTCATCACCAGAAAGGTAAAAGAGCAAAAACATGTAAATAATAGTATGTAATGTGTCAGATTTTGAGACTTCTGTAGAATGGTGTATTTACCTCTCAAAAATTCCCTCACAAGTTTTAGGTCTACGCTACTGATGTATGAATTTTCCCAGCTTACCAGCAAAGTCTTTTTTAAAAGCAATGTGTTATTATGAAAAGAATTTTCAGTTGCAATTATGCATTTGTAGTTTTTGTACTTTACATTATTTATTTGAAACAAAAATTCAGAGATTTGTTATTTAACAGTTCAGTTAAATTGTATCTCTTTTAGGATATTGATTCATCTAATCTAAGTCATCGCTCTCTCCTTCGTAATGCAACAGCTGCAGTAGTGACATCATCCATTGCTCTTGTATCACAGGGTCTTACTTCCCTCAATGAACTCAGCTCACAGTATGTTAAGGTAAGCAAAGCAGTAATAGTCAGTATGAGAAGTAAAGAAGATGGTAATATATAAGATGGGCAGCTAAATACTATGGAAGGATTTATCACTTAGTTACTGTACAAGGGCTTCTTAGTCACAGCTGTTGACTTCCACAAGTTTTATGGCAGTCCTTTGGGCAACCATTTCACTTTTTCTTAATTGTCTGCAAGGAAATTTGTTGGGTGAAACATTTCTCTCACATTTTTCTACATTTTCTCACAACTTCAAAAAAGTGTATATCTCAAGCAGCTGGAAAAATGGCAGTGGCCAGCTAGACTTAACTGATTGGTTAGTAACTGGACCATAAGACTACATCAAACTAACTCAATTAGCTACAGTATTGTGCTTTTTTGTTTTGTAGCTGGAATTCAATGGTGTGTTTGTGTGTTCATGTATTTATTGAGTTTTTATTGCCTCAAACAATCAGCCAACCAAAATATTTTGCTCTTCTTAGTTTTGATCTCCTTATTTCTTTCATCTACTCTACCTTTACTATGATAGTGACCTACTCTATTCAAAACATGACTTTTGTTACAGTGTACTGTATTTTGGATTTTCCATCACACAGCACAGCCAAATTAATATTTTGAAGAGTAAGGCTGATTGGCTCACAGTGTGGACTTCATTAATTTCACCATAAATTTGCTTCCTGGATTTTTGTGCAAATTGACTCAGTTTTATACAACTTACCATCCTGGGTGTGACATTAAACTGCATTCAGGTGGGGGTGAGGAGGTCATGTGTGGCAAGTACAGTAGTTTGTTCTTGACAATCACTTTCAAAATGTGCATTTTAGACTGCTACTACTCATCCCATAAACTGGGGGTTGTCGACACCACCAAACCGAGCAAACCCTTCCATGGTTGTCCCCCCATGGACTGGGTGTTGTAGGGTGTGCCCATGACATTTCCCACCTGCCTTGGGTGTGATGGGGGGAGGAGCATGTGCTTTGTTTAAAGTATGTACTTGAACTGTACAGTATTTGAAGCCATGTTGAAGCTTTACCGTTTTATGTGGTTGACACTACAGACAAATCCTAACAGCTACTGTAGGCTCCTGTCAGTTATTAATAGGCTCCTCCAGTCTTAAGTTGTCGTAGTAATTTTATTGTCAACATGCCTATTATTTGGTGAAATTTAGGGAATCATAACATAGTGTACAATCATCCATGATACTTTAATTAAGAAAAAAATTATGCAGATGAAAGCCCATTTAAAATGATACCATCACTTGTCTGATCGTATTTGTCTATATAACACATTCCTGTTAGTATGTCATCAAATCTCATCCATCCATCTATCAAATCAAATACTTTACAACTGACTGCTTTTGTTTTACAGGAAGTTTATAATTTGGTGAAGCTGTATGATGAGCACAATGCTATAGCTGGCAAGCAGCTCGGTAAAATGGAAGATGATCTTTGGCAAGAAATTATAGAAATGAGGGTGAACCTCGCTGAAACAAAACAACAGATACAGGTATTATGATCTTCAGGAAAATTGTATTTGAAGTATTCTTTGTATGGTTGCATACTTGCAAGGTACTGCAGCAGTCGGTGTGGGGTACTGTACAACTCTTCCAGTTAGTCTGAATATTTAGCAGCATGTTTCATCTTTCCTTCAAATGTCCAAACATTTTTATGAAGATGTTTGTGAACAAATAAGTGATTGTGTAGAAGGGGCTTTAGTTTTGTAGTAATTGCTTCTTTATTGGTTGTGTTGTGGACCTACAGGTACCTACTGTATCAAAGCATTTTTTGGAGAGGATGGCAGCCAGTTGTGATGGGATTATGAGATTTAAATGGTATTGCTAGGGTATTAATATCAGATGACTGATAAAAGAAAGGAATTATCTAAGCTAGGTTATCAAGGATAAAGTCCTTCGCATGAATTAAAATTTTACATTCGATCTTTTTCCAAACAACTCGCTGTCTTCACAGACATTTTAAGTTGCATTGTTAACAGCAATGTGAAGTATAGATATGACAGTAGTGATCACACAGACACATCCAGAAAAGAGCAATTCCAATACTGGCTCCACTTCAAGTGTTCTTAGTTGCTGTACTTCAACGCTGTCTAAACTTATGTCATCTGCAGTAACAGATTAAATGTTTTTCATTGAAGGAAGTGGAAGCAGTCCTGTCATCATCTTTGTTAGTCCTCCAATCGGCAGGAGAGGCAGCATTTAATGCAGGTATGATGGTTGTCTTTCTGAAAACTGAAGTAACTTTTTTTTTCTTTTTTTGCCAAACTGTTGTTTATGGTAATGGTACTGGACACCTATGCATGAGCGGGTAGAAGGTGTGGTGATATGAAAATGACTTGATGGATATTTCACATTTAAAAGAAAAAGGCATAAAAAATACAGACCTAAAGCCACAATACCCAGTGGAACAACAATTAGAAGAATCGTTCCATTTTTACACTTTCATTATGTTTAAACACGGTCTAAATATTCCAATTGGTTGCCTCTAAAGATGGACAACCAAATATGGATTGTGTTTTTTTTTTCATTCTTCAAGTTCTTTTACAGTATAGTTCTATGGAATTAAGATGTTTGTCCCCTTAAAAATTGAAGATATCATTTTTTTCAAATTGTGACCTATGTGGTTAGAAATTAAGAGATAATTTGTATTGGGTTTGATTGTATTAAAGAGGATGAATGGAACTCCGTACATCACTTCACACCACAGTTTTTTAGTGGGTATTGAAATTGTCATACTTTGAGGGTGCTTCATTTTAAACACCCACAGATAATAGTCACTTCTATCTTATTTTGTACTTAAAATATTTTATTTTCATTATTTTACAAAATTTTGGCATTTGAGTGGCTATCAACTGTATGTTTGAATGAATGTTAAATGAATGTTACAGTAATTCATTTCTTGACAATTGGCCTGCAAATGGTATTTCTGACCTTTCTCTGGTACAGTAGGGTTATGTCATTGAAGGCTATTTCATGTACTGTAATACACAGTATATGGCTCTGTTGAGTGATATGCAGTTTTTGTAGTCAGGAAAGATGCAGTAATATACAGTATGCATTAATGCTTGGGAAGTGAAGGCCTGCATGAGTTTTCTTAGTTGCAATCTCATAACCAACAGAATTCAGCAGGGAAAATCAAAGGCATATTTCAGTAACTTTTCATGAATTTCTTGCAAGAAAGACAAAAGTATTTCTCTAAAAAAATATATGTCCTTCAAACCCTGTGGCAATACTATTTTCCTAACTTTGTTAAAAATACCTTTTCTCTTCAACAAAGCCACAAGAAGTTATGTACAGAAATGTGTGCACATTGTGAATCAGAATCCTTTCGTTTTTCTTTATAATTAAATGTCCCATGTGTCCTTGAAATTTGATACTGTTGGCTGGTTTGAATACCTTTCCTGTAGTTCTAGTGCTGCCCTCACCATATATGGGTTATAGCAAACAATGTGGCTTCATATTACCTGCAGTAGCATCAAAGCTGTAAATAAATTGAGAGCAATATTAAATTTATATTTATCCCTCGTTTTTCTTTATAATTAAATGTCCTGTGTGTCCTTGAAATTTGATACTGTTGGCTGGTTTGAATACCTTTCCTGTAGTTCTAGTGCTGCCCTCACCATATACTGGTTATAGCAAACAATGTGGCTTCATATTACCTGCAGTAGCATCAAAGCTGTAAATAAATTGAGAGCAATGTTAAATTTATATGAGGCAATAACATCACAGATTTCCCATAATGCACTAAATACCTAGCAAAATTTGTATTTCTTTAAAAAGTGGTATCTTCTGAACAAGGGCACAAATCCGGGGAGGGGGGCAAGGGGGACCTTCTCCCCCTCAAGTGAAAAAGTGGGGGGGCCAAATCGTAATTTGTAAGTAAGTAAGTTCGTAAGTTTTTCTGAAGCTTCGGAAGTGCTAGAACACAAGAGCTTCCAGGGGCTTTTCCCCCTGGACCCCCACAGGGGCTTTGCCCTTGGATCCCACCAGGGACCCTTTGGGGCTTTGGGCTTCGCGCTCATGGTGCCCGCCACGCATGCACAGTTTAATACTAATGGGCACATCATAAGCATTTTCGCCCCCCACTCTCAAACAGAGATTTGCGCCCCTGCTTCTGAATGCAATATGCTACTGAATGCAGTTTTCACCTTCTGAAAGAGAAACTTTGTCTGCATATTTTGAAGTCAATTTTAATTCCAGGGAATGCCTTTAAGTCCCCTTGGAAAATTGTTCCCTTAGGAAAGTAAATATTTCCATATAGCCATGGTCATTTGAGTATGAATCACTCCCTGAAAACACATTTCACGCATGTGGAACCTGTTTAGCACCACCCCAGTCCCACACCCTTTCACTGTCCTACCTACTTACGGCTCTGCAAAGTTACCTTTAATTCATCATTTCCTTGCATTACTTCTTCCAGGTGTAGAAAACTCAGCAATTGAAGCCAAGACTAAACAGCAACAAATATCTGAGTATCTTATTATGATACAAGATGATGTTAAGAAGGCAGAGACAGAACTCACAAAGATTCAGGCAAAAAATATTCTAGAGACTACTGATGATGGAGAAACATGACGACAGAAGAAACTGAAGGTCACACGACTTATGCTTGAAGACGATAGACAGTGACCAAGATGTGTGGGAAAGTCAAACAATATATATTATGGCACTTATTACAGGCTGCACTTATCAGAAAAGTTACAATTTTTAGGCAGATCTTGAAAAATATTGATTTATATTATTTGCAAAACTCAATTGGAGTTCACAATTCGGCTTTTTGTGCATTGCAAGTTACCCTGGGTATTTTTTCCTAGTATAAATGTCCTAAAAATCTTATCTTATCCACCTTAGAAGTTCCTCTAAATGTGTTTTTAAATTTAGCAGTTATAAAGAAAAGATGCAGAAAGGAATTAATCTCCCTGAATTTAAAAAAGAGGTTACCAAAACATTGTCACGTAATTGAAAGGGTTGGCACATTGGCAGAGTTGTCACCAGATCCATTTTAGAGTCGGGTAAATTGTGATCACTATCCTGGGGGGGGGTTCAAGGGGTAGGTAGGGTCTCCCTCCTCTTTGACAAATTATTGCAGATTTGAGAGTGCTTACAGAAAACAAGGAATTGTCACTCAATTCTGAATATATGTAGGAATTTTTTGTAGTCAGGGTAAGAAATTTCTGCCACCAGTGATGCTGAGTAGTGGGCGGTCATTTTCAGAGCTGGGTAGGATGGCCCAGCACTGTGCAGCACTGCCCTGTGTGGTGACAACCCTGTTTGTTGGTTAAGTTCAGTTTGACTTGGTTTGTGGGGTTTCATCCCTCAACTTGTAAATTTCTGGTTTAATTTACAGTAGCTGCACTGTGTTCTTTTTTGCAGCAAAGGGTGATTAAAAGCATCCACCCTGTGTTAGTATGATACACTGAGATGATGATGATGATGATGCATTTCCCTTGATATTCACCACAACATGAAAACTACGAATGCCACACTTCCATGGATGTGATCTTTGCTTTATAATAGTCACATGCTCACTTCTTAAAGAGTCAATGTCATGTGAGAAATGTTGTGTGGATTTTATGATGAATTCGCGTAAAAGGATTTAATTTACTTCAAAATAGAAAAATTTTCTCTTTCACATAGTGAAAACAGCATCCCAATACTGTAGTATGTAATGTTGGTAAGATGTTAATTTCCAAAGCAATTTAATTTTTCCTCGAGATTGTGGGAAATCTGTGATATCATAGCAGCACATGTATTTGACATGGCATTCCTTTTATTTATAATTTAGATGCTGTTGCATTAAATATTAAACGTCTTTGCTATCTGTTACTCATGGTTTATAGTGAAGGACAAGATATTCAAACATTCCAACAGTATTAAATTTAAATGACAAAGAGGGCATTCAATAATATAGAAAAATGAGAGGGATTTAGGCAATGTGCCCGCATATCACATTTCTTTTGCTTTTTTGAAAAGATACTGATTGATAAAAATCACCAATCTTTAGAGTTAGATATCTTGAGTTAGGAAAAGTATTACAACAGGGCTAGGGCATTAGTCTTGCAGTTGAGAGGTCGGCACTTTGAGTCCTGGACGGGTCATACCAAAGCCATTAAAAACAGAACATACTACCATTGTGCTTGGTGCTCAGCATATGCAATTGAGTAGGGAAAACAAGCCAGAAGTCACAACTGTAAAAAAGGCTGTGGCTGGCTTGACTTGAACCAATTTGTTGGAAACTGGGCCATTAAACTCCATCTAACCTAACCTAGCCTAAACAGGACTTGAGAGACATAATGTGGAATTTTTTGTCTTACTTTTGTGACCCTAGTGAAAAGCCACTGGAATATGCCTTAAAATTTCTACATGCTGGAGAAATTAAAAGCTGTGAGACCACTCTTTTTTTGTCACCCAAGTGGAAATATTTTCTCAAAAATGGGAGTACTAGTTTGAGAAAGCTTGTAATTTAACTTTCTTTATTAAATTTTCTTCTCTGGTTTTGCCTCCCTTTTCCCTCTTCAAACCTACTTATCCCTTTAGCAACAAAGTAAATATTTTTAATGTTCAAAATTCCTCTTAAGGAATAATGTAGTGGTACCACACAATAATTTAATTTGATCCAACAAAGTCTTGTTCTCAAAAACAGACTGCAGAAAAAGACCAAAAAAAAAAAAGAAGAAAAGATTTACTAATTTCTCTACTATTTCCCATAGTCTCAAGGGTTTGAATCCTCCAATCGTGGTACATCTTTTGCTCAATTGAGATTCACCATTGTAGTCCTCCTCTCACAAACTAAGCAATTTATGAAAATTCATGTAGAACTATGGCTTTGCTATTACTTGCTACAGGTCTTTTAAAGGTCATTATTTGAAATTGGTATTGATATCTTTCGAAGTTAATTACCATAATATGTATCATTGTCGATTAAGGGATGTTGGCCTTATATTTAGTTTTCATTGCTGTAACAAATTAGTTATGTGATGGTGGCTCAGTCCTTTTGTTAAGTTAATTGAGTTAAGTTTTGCCAAATAGAATTATGAAGGATTGTGGGAAATATTTTTGATGGGCGTTTTGTGAATATCACTTTACAGTTTCCAGAAGTGATTTGAATATTAAGTGGAATTTTATCCCATAATCCTTTGTAGTTGTTACAGGTATTTGGAATGGTTTCTATAGTTTACATACATTATATGCAAGTAGTGATTGTACAGTCACGGTTGCTAGGTTTATCTGTGGAACTGTGGTAAAGAACAAGAGTTCCCTATCTCCTGGAGCCTGTAATAGTGTGCTTTAAAGGCTTGGTACAGTAGTAGCTTTCATTTTTTAATTGAAATAGTAGTAACCAGTTTACAAGAACAAGTTGGTCGCAATTAATACACCATCACCCTATGACAACACCCAGAAGAAAAGTAAAAATGAGAGGCTCAATCTAACAGCCTCAGGGACAATAGGTTGAGAGTATTATATTTAGCAAACCAGATTGACCTCCAGAACTCCCTGGTTTTTATCTGAGTATAGGGAGGTATGTTTAGTTTTGCAAGAATAGTTGATTACTGGAATCCTGCAGTACAAGTCAGTCCTGTAACTAGACAAAAATACTGAAGAGGGAAAGATGGCTTTGGGGTGGGGCTAACTTTTTAAGTCAGTAGCAACTAGAAAAATTCTAGGTCAACAAATATTCTTGGCCAGAGGCTTTGGATCCCCCCTCCATGTAGATGGGTTACAACTCTTGTAAGTATCTAGCTTCTATTCAGAAATCAGAAACAGTTGAAAAGTTAAACCCCCATCTGCTTTCATAACTGCTTTCATAAAATAATGCTTTGTGTTTATTAAAACAATATTTTTTGTTAGTCTGGAAAAAATTATCATCAAGAATATGAACCAAGTTCTTTTTGCTGCCAAAGATTTAAAAGTGTGTGATTAATGGTATTGTTCTGTTTTATTAATAGAAATATTTTTATTGCACGTCATTAATTGATAGAATTTATTTGGGAGCAGCAGGCTAAGAAAGGTATTCCCCTCAGTCAGACTCCCTGGCCTAATGACCCAGAGTGGTGAAATGTGATACCATCTTTTTACATTGTTGATTTGACATATACAACTGTGTGACATACACATTTAAGACATACTATGCGTTAAGATATCAAAGGTTTGGATGGGTATTTGATGTAAAAAATTGGAAATCATAAAAAAAAACGTCATGAAGGTTAGACCATATATGGCAGTTGTTAATATCCTTAATTTTTGCAGTTAACATTTCAATCATAGATGAGAATTTTGTTTTGGAACTTTAGATCTTGTCCTTGAAAATCATTAGTCTCAACTCGCAAATCATTGACTATATTTGATGAGAGACTAAGAGATAACACTATGCACTACTTAACATAATTACTTTAGAATAGAAAAAAAAACAATTTAAGGAACATTTAAATTTCAAAGATGCTTATCTCGGGAAACATAAAAGGTATTGACATAATTCCAACAGATTATATGCCAAATAAAACTAGAGCTTTTGCTGGCATGTTACTGTACACTATCTTTAAGATGATTTGTGTGGTAACCATATGTTCGAAGTCAATAGCTTGGAAGAAGCAACAACTTTTTTGAGTTTAGAATTTTTGACCAATTTTTCATTGAAAAAAGCAAAATTTATTTTTTTTAGCTGTATTCAACTGATGTACTGCTTTTTATCCCGCATTGGGAGAGGATATGTCTCCCTCGTATGCTTATGGTGGTTATTATCAGTTTTATCTGTACCAGGACGAGCTTGAAGTGAAATGCTGTCACCCCAACTTGAAGTGGTACTCTTTGTATGGAACTCTCTGTAATGTGCTCTATGTATGAAACTCTTTGTGCTGTGCTCTATGTATGAAACTCTCTGTACTGTGCACTCTGTATGAGACAGTAGACTGTCCGGTTTCATGATTAGATCTTGAGAGTAAAGTAAAATATGTTCTCCTCAAATGCGAAATTTACTAAGAGCAAATATTTCATTTACCATAATGGGAAATAAGCAATATTGAACTCCTAGTTAAATATTGTGAAAGATATTTTGAAGAGAAGTAAGAAGAAAATTGTCTGACTAATATAAGCTGTTGTTTCAAAATAAGTTTGGGACGACTGCCCTCTACACGTTATCGGTGCAATTGGCTGATGGTTGCGTACTCATTATCATGCAGACTTGACAACAAATAAAAAGTAAAGAATTGTAGGGATAGATTCCGAAGTTTAATGACAAATGTATCCAGATTATGCACTTTCACCGAACGGGTCTTTGCCACAAATTCGGGAAGACTTTTGATAAAGTAACTCCAAAGTTACAGATAACTATACATTTTGTACACTTGTAATTGATGTAACAGATTGCTGATACTTGAAATAAAAAGAGTGTGTTTATGAAGAAAACAAAAGTGATTTTATTTTTTTTTGGGGGGGGGGGTGTAAAATTATTTTCGCGATAGCTGAAGAAAAACATGATCTTCATCGTACATATTCCATGGCAGTTTTGTTAAGCATTCACGATGCCTCCGTTCTTTGGGTACACAAATATCAAAAATATATACATATAACATTGAAGTATCCAAAATGTCTGTATATTTGCAGTATGATAAAGAAGAACAAATTCGGAGACAGTTGCTGTCAGTTTTGGGTACCATACTAATTGATTGCACTCTTTCCGTTTCTTATGTATTTCTATGTTTTTCTTATGCGTAGGCGCGAACAATTCTGTTAGTGGTATACTTAGATACCACCTCTATTTTTTTTCTTTTGGTTACTTGCCAAAGACAGGCAAGGGATCTATGCGATGGTGATGATATTAATGATGAAAGGAAGAACCTTTTCGTTCATGGGCGTCGATTGGGTGGGGGGGGGGGGGGACAAGTCCCCACCCACTTTTTAGAGTGGGGAGAATGCAAACGTTGAAGTCCCCACTTACTTTTTATGACCTGAAACTTTAAAGTTAGGTACTACCAAAAAGACTTTTATGTAGGTTATTTAATCAATATTGGCGCCGGCTAATACTTATGGTTGGCGTTCATTTCAGCGTGTTTGCTTTGCAAATCACCAGAGTTTTCGCTAGCAGTCGCAGTGATGTTTTTCTTATCAGTTGCATTTTAAACATACTCACGTCGGTCTCTACGATTAGGTCAATTATTCGTGTGCGTAGGCCAGTAGGTTCCGTCATGGAGGAACACAGCCCTCAGGAACTTAAGAAATCTGAAATCTTTGGTGAATGACCAGGCAGCAGGCTGAAACAGAAGTAAAATCACACGGACGCTTGCTAGATAAGAGACTTCAGTCTGGAATTATTGGTCCATATTCCATCCCATGTCTGCAGATGGTGTATAATGAGGTGTCACTCGGAAGGATAATGAATGTGTTTTAATGTTTTTGTATCAACAGTGTTATACCGATATGCAACGGTGTGTCAGTAGCACTTGTGGGTACCACTCCCTCTGTTCGATTTGAAAATTTCCCGCAGTAGATTGGAGTGTGCTTTTGCTCATTTCATGGATTTATTTTAACCATGTTAATCACAAATGGTTCCTAAACTATTAGAAACTTTGCATAAATCCTTCTCAAACTATCATAATTTCCGTTGTGATTCTGATCAATTATAGAGTACACCCGGTACTTAAATTTAAACTGATCGTAGTCCGTTGCATTAATTACTTACAATTTCAAGACCATGTTTTGAAAGCTTCGAAATTTTCCTTGGAACTCCAAATAGTGAGGCATTTAAGACACCATTTTGAATCTGGGCCCTTCCTCTCTGGCACCTTACCAAGACAGGGAGACGGGAGAAATTTTAGTCCAGATCTTCCCTCACTTTAAAAATCAAATCGACGCCCATGCTATCTTTTTCATGGAGGTCAACTTGAAAATGTTACGTGGAGTCATCAAAGTTTTAACCACAAAACCGTAATTGTTTTATATACATACCATTAGAAAAGAACAATTTTTTTTGATAGAGATCATTGGTCATGTAAGGTCACCAGAGATCCAGAAACATCCATTTGAGAACACCATACCACAGCAGAATTTCCGAAAAATTCCAGAGATCGTCATTTTCTTATCTTAGGAAGTTACTTAGTGGATACTTAGTACAGGTTTATCATTAAACGCCGTAAGACACTTCTAACAGGTTTTACTGAAGGTCTGCGGGCAAGATCAAGTTGACCTGAGAAACTGTTTCATACTTTCACAGCGCGATATCTCAAACTGTGCCTAGCAGTGAGGTTTTTCCCGCACACAGGTTGAAGGTGTGACTATGGAAGTAACCTCCGATGTGGTACTTCCATGGTGTGACGTATTTCTAATGCTGTACGAGTGAAGTGAACAGTTTTTCTTGAAAAAAGCAAAGATGATGGTAGACTGTTATTAAAGAAACAATGAGTAAATGTTGAAATCATAAGCCTAATAATGTTTAGTTTTAGTAGCCGTTGGTATGATCACGAGGGCGAGCAGAGCGTTTATATCGAAGGGCTCTTTTTAAAGAACTGTTAATTTATTTTAAATGACGGATAGTGGCACCGGACCAGATAATACAGCAATAAGACAAATGTGGTAAAACAAGGGTAGGTAAATCTGTCCGATAAATCGAGCCAACAATGCTTAATATCTACACCTTTAGAGACCTGATAACAAACGTGTGAAATGTGATTTTCCCATGAAAGATTGAAGTCGATGTACACTCCAAGAATTTTTTTCATGATTAGCGTGCTTGATTCGTCGACTGACCATCAAAATGTACATCAAAGGCATAGTTTCTATTAAACGAGTTGAAAACTAGATAGTTTTAGATGCGTTCAGAGAAAACTTATTTGCGGCGAACCACTTTGAAAGTAGAGGTAACTCGTTACAGACAGTAGTCTGTAATGTTAATAGGTCGCTATTTGAGGAAAAATATTCGTGTCATCGGTAAATAGAATTATGAGATTAGATTGTTTGGAAGCAGGAAGGGGACCAAGAATAGGACCCCGCGGAACTCCACATTTAACATTTAAGTATCAGCTTTACAATTCTTAACTGATACAAACTGCTTTCGATGATGTAAGTAGCTTTTAAACCAGGAGAGTAAAGAACCTCCTCTGACGCCATACTGGACGGACAAGTTTTTATAAAAGAATAGGGTGGTCTATTGTATCGAATGTGTTCGAAGTTCCATGCTAGTCAGTGGCTTTACCAATCATATCAATAGCATAAAGGCTAGTTCGGTTGATTGCCCCGAGCGAAAACCATACTGACTATTTGTAAGGAAACTTTATTTTGCATTAAACATTATTCTTTTTAGAATTTTAAGTTGAAAGACCTGGCAAAACGGAAACAGGGCTATAGTTAGCAAAGAACTCGGAATGGCCACTCTTGTAAAGGGGAACAACTTTTTCCTTTTGCATTTCATCATGAAAAATTGAGGCTTTAAAGAATTACAGAAGTTGTGTTCTAATCGTTCAAAAGGCAAATATTACCCGAATTCTCAATATGTTCATCTGGGGTTACCAAGCGTCAAAAGCGTAAAAGTTCCTAATAACTCCCAAGATCGACAAGCAATCGCTAAAACATAAGTCTCTCTGGTTCTCGCTAATGGTGACATAATGCAAAGCTTTATGGAACTCTTCTTCTAACTGAGACCGAGCAAGTGAAGGGAGGGGGGGGGGGGGATGATTGCGTTTGTCGGAAAAGTAGCTTATTCTTTTCTGAAAAACAGCAAACATTGTGTTCTAATCTTGGTAGGATTGATTCAGTCCACAATTTGGTGTGCCAAACGTGTTACAGCGAAAATACCATGCCATCCTGTATCATCTCTACACTTAACGCCGAGAGAAAAAAACCTGTTTCAGCCAGTGTATTCCTCCATTAATGTATGTGCATTTTGTGGAGAAAACGTCTAGAGACCAAGTTCCTCTCGATCGAGTGGTCGCCTGCAGGTAATATCCCACCACAGATACCAAAGACTCTTAAAATGGAATTACTGCCGTTGTGTGTGATGCTTGAGCTCCGCATAAGCAATGGAGTAGGGAAAGCAAGCCAGTGAGCCACAACTGAAAAAGGCCGTGGCTGGCTCGACTTGAACTTAAAGGTTGGACACTGGGCCGTAAAACTCCATCTAACTAACTCCACCCCATGCTCTGCATTTAATTTAGTAAAAGTCCGCCGAATGCAAAACTGTCACAAAAACAGTGAAGTACACATTTCACCATGATCATTTCCTACCAATCACATAGTCCCACTCTTCGGTTCCGCTTCGGTGATTCTCCTATTGCCCTGCTGTCTGAAGCAAAGGTATTTCATGAACACGTGTATTTTAGATAGGCCTACCGTACCAAATAGCAGCTCCCTGGTTGAACCTCATAATAAATGTCTTTCCTTCGCAGTCAACGTCATTTAATTGTTCTCGTATGGTTTCTTTGTTGTTGTAAAGGGAAGTAAGTTGCAAGTTATCGTACCATTATATAGGTTTTTCTAGATTTAATTTAAAGTAAAAAATCTCATCAGCTTTATTAAAATAAACTTTGTTGGCCTCATTTCCTGCAAAGATTACAAGGAACGTCGTAACACAATTCTTGGCTCCGTGGCATTTCAAGTTCCGTCTCGTGGTGTCAATATGAAATTTGTTCAGTTCTGGTAAACAAAATGAAGGGCGCCTAGTGAGATTGAGGGCGAATCTGCCATTACTATGCAAATTTGGATTAGTCTGGGGCGCAAAAAATCTCTTATTTTCAAGTTTATTGAAAAAAAAACTTTGCGCTTGCAATGTCATGCCTGTGTAGAAGGGTGCTCTTAACATATTGAATGTTAAATGAACTGAAGTGGGACGGATGTCACTGTATGATTGAAGGAGAAAAAAGAAAAACATGGTATGGGACATGAAAAGAGTAAAGGAACATGAAAAACTCATATTCTTCCCAGGTTACAATGCTGTGATCCTATGTAATATTTTCTGCACCACCTATCTTGTAACACTAATAGGCGGGATTACGGGGGGGGGGGAGCAATTGCCGCCCCTCACTTTTTTCCAGAACTTTTTTTTTACGTCTTAGGTTGCTTTTGCTAGAGAAATCCAAACTGGAACTGACAGAGCTACGTTAGTGATACTTAATTAAGTTGTAAAATGTTCAAACAGGTCATATACCCGTATACTGCATTGAAAACTAAATAAAAACAATATTCTTCCAATACATGTCTTAACGCTGTTTTTTCGACACGCTTCGCGCGCACCCGTTTTAAATACTTCAGGAATCGGGGTTACTTCTTGTAGAACACTTATTCCATTGTAACTGAAACTTATCACCAGTGCCCGGGCCTACACAGCTGAAGCTCTAGCGTAACTAGTGAAAGGGGGAGGCAGGGAGGCGGCCGTCTTCTGGTCCCCTTCTCTGACCAAAAGCCCCACCTGTCTGAAAGGGCGATGATCTTATTTGACTTTAATCTGGGGATCCACTCTTTTTCGGCTGAAGTGAAAAGGTGCCAACCCCTTCTCTAATTTCCATTTATTTCTCTATTGAAGTGTCTCAAAAGTCTACTTTCGGCGTGTTCTGCGCGTCCCATCACAGATAAGGACTCTATAAAAAATCTCATGAACAGGACTCTATAGGAAACCAACGGTACCTTTTTTTCTTAGTACAAATACCCTCAGGGGTCACCCTGATTCAGCTGTAGTCAAAAGGGACCACTCATTGTCTAATTTTATTTCATTTTCACTACTGAGATGAAGTAAAAATTCATTTTTTCGACGCGCTCCGCGCGCCCCTGTACAGGTAACGATTCTGTGAAAGTGACCTGAAAAAGACTATATAGGAAACCAGAGTATGTTTGTGCTTCAGTGAGAATGTCTTTAGAGGGCCACCGTTATTCAGCTAAAGTTAAAAGTGGCCAATCCTTTCTAATTTCCATTCAGTTTCATTAATGGGATGTCTTAAATATTATTATTTTTTCGCGACCCATCATAGATAAGTACTGAATTCACATCACATGAAAAGGCCTCCAGCTTTCTGAAAAGACGATCTGGGGCACCAAGGAGGGAGCCCCTGAAGAACCTCCATTTTAAATAATCCATTCTCCCTCCCTGCGCCCTCTGCTTTATCTATTCCCGCCGACTTTAATCATACGGAGTAAGGATATAATTGAAAGAAGTCAAGTTGTGATATTTGTGGTCTGTTAAGTGCCCATCTTATGTAATTTAAAGCTGGAGAAAAAATGCATTATTTCAATGCCTACAATTTTGTAAATACCCAGGAACTTCCGGGGCCCCTAAGGCTGGCCCCTGGACCCCATGCCGTTAGTGGGAGCGCTTCGCGCTCCCGCGGCGCATTCGGCGCCGTTTGGTAGCCTGCCCGAATCTCTCCACTTTCACAGATCAAATCCCGCTGTTTGGTGAGCGTGCTCTCCCTGTCCAGACTTAACATCACAGAATAATTTCCCCTTCCGGTGAACTTGAAGTCACAGCCTGGCCCCCTTGAACATTTTTGTGTTTTTTTTTTGCTGTGCCTTCGATGACATCCGATCCTTAAACTTTTTGTTTTTGCTTTTTAACATTCTTTGATAATGCACATTAGAAAAGTTATTTCAAACAATAAATCATATTAATATTGAACTTGAACTTAAATATGAGTGAGTTTGGTAAACCGTTTCTCTGTGGAATTCTAGGGGACTGACACTCTCGATTTTAGAACCTTATATGACTTATTTAAGATGTATGGGCAATGGGCCTCCTACTTTATAGGTGACTGTTGTTCACCCTTGCATTGGTTACTTCCGAGTCACTCGACTAAGTCGTTACAAACTCTACGTCATAAGTCTGACTGTACAAAATTACTTCAGGACCGGAAAAGATATTGTCGTGTCAGTCGAAACACTCAATTAAACATGTCGTGATACAATGATGTAACTGTGTCCTATTTCAAGAAATGTCGTTCGAAATCAATGATTTGTACTTTTTTTGTCCGATGAACGTGTTCAAAGATGTATAACAATGTGTTAATATTATTAAATCAGCATAAAGTGAAAAGTTGCCTTCTTCATTTCGCTCTCTGCGTCATGTCTACATCTAGAGTTTTCGTCCCTATGCCTCCATTCTTCATTGAAGAGTTCATTTTATTCAGGTGTTAACCGCCAGCTAAGTAAGATTCCGTTTTAGATGGGTTTAAGGTACTGCATGCAGAGCCCTACTTGAGAACATGCAGTGATCGAGGTCAAGACCCATTGATGCATGTCAAGAATTCTTAACCGGGTATTTCCCCTGTAAATTCCCTATCTACTTGTCTTTGTGCGTCAAATTGCACTTTCCAACCGACTTCACTAATTCGTCAGATGTAGCTTTGAGCTACTATGCTACCGTGACGGTGCATTGACATATCCCCTTTTCTTAATGTTAAAGCGGCTCATTGAGTTGGTTCATGAAATTCAACAAATTTTTCCAAACTTGTTAAGTTTTCTTCACAAACCAATGACAAATGGTCAAACTTAAACAATACCCATACCCTTCATACAAATAACTGTTTTATGAGTGAGTACTTAACGGTTGAAGTCCGTTTTCAAAAATTCGTGACCAGACACTTTTTCAAATTATGTACAAAACCGTTACGAGTCACGACACTAGAAAATTCAAAATTTTAACGTTTTCTGTGACTTTTGGACTTGAAACTTGACTTGTTATGCTAACTATAAGCATTGTTATGTGATAGTGAACCTTTGAGACTCTCATTAAGTTATCGATATCAACTCAATGAGCCTCTTTAAGCTTCCATCGATCTTATTTCTTTATAATTATCTACCCTTAAAAGGTAAAGCACCGTTATCCTGTAGAAAAGATCACTGTAAAGGTCTTGATTCGATCACTTCCTGCGCAGTCGATTAATGTTTGGGGTCGATTGTGGGGTTTTTTTTTCAAAACGACTGCGCACCCACCTATACAATGTTGCAATTCAAGTATAAATATCTTCACTGGCGACTCGGAGAGAAATATACCCGTTTGGAAACCAATGGGAGTCGACGTCATTTACGATCTTGATTTAGATGTTGATACTTCTAACGATTCCTGTTCCTGAAATAACTTACATTGTATCTAAGATCAAAAAGTAACAAAAGATAAACCATACTTGAGCATGGCCGTACGGGACTCTTTCTCTCAGCGAGGCGGTGACTTTTTGCCCAGATCCCAACCTTGGACATAAGCTCTGTCTATCTGAGGCAGCAAAGTCTGTCTGATTCAGCAGGGTTTTTGGCTAATGGGGGGTGCATCCCCAGCCTTCCCGTCCCATATACGGTCATGTACATCAGTTGCCTCTCCGCGATAGACACACGTTGCTGTACACTTTCCTGATGTTCTGCAACTTTTCTCCATCATTAAGTAATATCTTTGAATAGAGATATGTGTGGAATTTCTCTGCAGACTTCAAATAACATGAAACTAAAGGTGACGAATTACGACGAAGGGTCAAAGTTTTATAGTTGTACGACAACCGACTGACATGATGTTGAGTTCACACAAAGTGGGGTTGTTCTTCTCATGTGTATTTTTACATGTTACTAATCTTATTGTAGATTTAGAAACGGAGAAAAGAGTTTTGACACGACTCAGAAGTAAGATTAGCTTCGGAAACGAAAATAGCTTCAAAGATTATGTATCTGAGTGTCCTTCTTTAAAGTGTGAGTGGGGTGAGTGCTGGAACTTGCAACAACTTTGTGAAGGACAACAGCTTTGGGGTAATGAAATTAATCGGCATCTAATGAAGTACCAGACTTGCAATATATTCAGTGGGACACTACGGACACACAACGGAGTTGATTCACTCTAAAATCCACTCGTATAGGCTATATCTTAATTTATCAGCATGAACAGGGGTTTGTGTTGTCAACCCTTTTCTGAAGTCCTCCCGACCCTCTGGCAAGGGGCCTTTCGGCGAAAACACACTATAAACTGATTCTCGAAGAAGTTATAGGCTACGTCCACTGGAGGACAACACCTGACAACCTCAGGGCCCTCAGACCATCTACATCATTGGTCTGTTATGTATGGCTCCATTCTAGACTGGTTGAAAAGAACAGATACTACACATGAACGTAGCCTAAAGGCCGAGAAGCGACCCTTCACTTCTATGCAAAGGAGATCATACAGCGAGGGTTAAAACTTAGAACTTCCTTATATATATTTGGTGAAATCTAACCATAAACCGATGAATATAAAGGTGTAACTGAACCAGTATACAGATTGGTTCCCCATAAGTTAGACCTAATTTCATTTAAATCTGATTGAATTATTTGTGTGAGTGTGTGTGTGTTTGCTGGTAGAGGTATTACCAGACCATGGCGGTTAAACATCTACACAGTTATTATTGTATGAGGTTTATTTACAGATCCACTTGAGTGATCATCAGGGGGAAGTGTCACTTTTTCGTAAAGGTCATACATTATGTACTCAGAAAGTCAAACGGCGTTGTGACGTTATTGAATACCAATTGCTGTTCCGGGCACCATTGCCCAATTCTCATGTATTAGGAGTGTAAGGTATCACGTTTCACAGCCAGTTAAAGTTCAAGCATCATTTCTACACACATTCAATCGCTAGCATAGAGCACTAGTAACACGAAACGGAACAAGTGATATAATAGAACAGATGAAGGGAAACAATTTTTAAAAATTTACTTTCATTCGTCATTCCTTTTTTTGTTACTTTACTAAGGATTTAATTTTGATCGGAGATGGAAATCAACTTATTCGGATATCTTAAAGTGTTCCTCGTCGCTAACGTTTTGATCGGAAAAAGTTGCTCACTGGTCCAAAGTTCAAATGGTAAGCATTGGCTACATACAGATTTCTAGGAGTGTGCAGATTATATTTTTAAGTCCCCACCAACATGTAAGTGACAATATGTAAGTATTAAGTAAACTTCAGTATATACAATTACTTTCTTTAATACATTTGAATATCACCAGCTTTATTCTTGTACGTACACCACAGAACTAGAGACTTGGATTGCTTAATACCCTGTATTACATGGTATTTTACATGGTAAAAATATAGCCGAACCATCTGAGAGACGCAGAGGTTTCTGATTTGGGTGACCAATAACTGCAAAAAAATTACTGCATGCACTGCAAGCTGCAAGACCCGGTAACCCGGCCTCGTGGTGCGGGAGGTTATGGCGATTTTTAATATATCAGCGCCCTCAGATGCTATATAATCAGTGGCGGAGCTGCCATATGGTCTGGGGGTGGGGGAGCAGTCGCCCCCCGGACGGACCAAATTGTCTGTCAGCGCCCTTTTTAGGAGTTTACCATACTTTACTCTTGCGCAATTTTTGGCAAAAGACATAATTTAGTAGCGTTGTTTTCAGGCCCAGATAACAAAATGCTCATACAGCCACCAGTAACTGACTAAATGCACTTTACTCTGATGATAAGGGTCATCTTCTGTAATATAGGGATAGGTTTTGCCGAAACGTATCTTCATGCTTTATACGCACTAATGAATGTTGTTGTTCATTGCTTCCACACCAAGCGTGATTATAAGCATACAAAATACACAGACTGACATTAAATTAACCCCCGGCCACGGCCATAAAAGATGTTACAAAGGGCGCAACAATAATTTTAGCGCAACTAGCCCTCTTGTTGTCGGGGATAGTTGTCAACATCGACAATAAAAAGAGTTTATAAAGATACCAAAATAGCTTCCTCAACATTTTTCAAAATCATTTAAAGAGAACGTTCAGGTTAAAATAAAATAAAACTGCTATCATAGTGGTAATGGTTTAGGAGTTTTAATGAGCAGTTTCCATTTTGCTTTTCTTAAAGTGATCATTCTCATGATAAATGGCTATTCCTGACACTGCACGATTATCCCACGAAAATGCTTACTTCTGTACTTCCGGATTCTCAAAAGCCAGAAAATTGCATCAAAAAATGTACACCTGACGGTGATTAATTTCTATAACGTTTTCCCTCTGTAAGTTTGCTTGCTATTTAGCTCTGCTTGCAGGTTTAATCTTTATCTTCACAAAGTAGCCCACTATTACATTAAAATCTTAGGTCGAGACCTAACAATAACACACAAAATATAATAACTGCCTTCATACTAGAATGTGGAAGTGAGGGATAGAAACATGCGCGTCCGCGGGAAGGGGCAAGGGGGGACTTGCCCTCCCCTGGAAAATAAAAAAACCTGAAAAACGAAGAAAACATAAGAAAAATTAGCATCACTATTTCGTAACAGTTCACTCAGTGTTTTCCCTATTTATATGCGGTAAACAGGCTTTAGAAATGTCAATTCCAGCGATCTGAGATGCATTTTGGGTCAAATGTTTTGGCGCTCCGCGCCAACTCATGGTGGCGCGGGGCTTTCCCTCTGAAAGAATTTAGTCCCCCCCTCCCCCGAATTTTCTTCCGCGGAGGCCCATGGATAAAAAATTTAAACATGTTTTAATAGAAAAACTTGCTTAGGAGGAATGGCAGAGTAGTCTTCTACCAGTCTACCAGGTGCGGAAAATCAAATGGAAAGTCTGAAAAGCCGTGGCTTGGATCGTGATGAGGCTCAGGGTATTTACTCCTTCGAATCGCCACTGCAGACCATTTTCGCCCCCTCTGACCGAAATCCCTAGCTCCGCAACTGTATATAATGCATTATCTAGCATGCTTTGAGGCATTTTTCATTTTGGTACAAACATTTATTTTTCAAAATTCGATTGGGATTATAGAAGTTTCAGGACCCAGTATATTGTTTGGTATGAAAAATGAAAAGAGACAGGAGCCAACAAGAAGGACGGTATTAATTACCTTGAATTGTGTGAAAACACTCTCGGGTAAATCTTGCAAATCTGAGTTTTATATTGCCATTGCGTTTACCAGACGGTTCTAACATCTTGACAGCTTGAAGGTTTTACTAGCTTTTCTCAGACGTTCATTTGTCAGGCAAACGTCAGACTGAAATGGTAAAGACTTCATAGACAACTAGTTTAAATCACATTTAAGGAGGGCAGTGAACTTAGAGACAAAGATTCCATGTATAACAGTATGTACCCCTTTATTTAATGCAGAATTGGTTCAAAAACGAAAGGAAAAATTGGGAAGAAATGCTGATCAAATTTCAGTTCTTTTGGAAAATAAGAATCCACGGCCAGACCTCAGATCGTCATCTTCCTCAACAATATTAGTCTGTGTAAAGCATTGATAATGGTGATTATTTTTAAACACAATACTTAACACTGTAACTCTTTCTCTGCGTTAACCTACACGGTTGCAGAACGTACTTGAACGTGGTCTTGACTCAGTAGCTTAATACTGTATGTAAACATGATATATGCATATTGCATAATAGCCTTATTATACTCAAAGCTCATTTCATACTCAGACTAAGTGTGACCCTATACCAGTAATCTAATAACTGAATAAATCGCGCGGCATCAGGAAGTATGTCCGGGAAAGGGGACTAGGATAGTTCATTCCGGCAGCTCCTCCCCCCTTAAAAAAAACAAACTGGAAAAATACTGTGATTGATATAGGCCTAGTAGTGGTAAAGATACTTTTTGCCATTTTTACACCCCTAAATTATGTCCCTAAACCTCGTTTTTAAAGTGTACTTCAAGTCATAAAATTAAAAAACATGAAACAGCATGAAAAATTAATTCTTAGACTAACAAAACAACTCCCATCTTCATAGGATATTCTTGACGCGAGATACAAAATGTTGAACTTTATTCACTTAGAGGCCTGCATGTATACACGAGCAACATTTTACATTTGTAAAACATTCTCAAAGCGTGGTAAGAGAGCGTGGTGACCTATTGGTTAAAGGACTGGACTTGTGATCTAAGGATTGCCGGCTCGATTCCCACCTGGTCATTTTGTTGTGTCCTTGAGCAAGATGCATATCTCGATTGCTTCTCTCCACCCAGGTGTTAAATGGGTACTTGTGAGGTAGCTTGTATGGTGATGCGCTGTATGTGGCTGCTCCTATGGGAAGTCCCCCATATAACGATGAAGTGGCATTGTGCAGGGCACGAACAGCAAGGGATGTGCACTTTTATAGTGTGGGTTTGAAGAGTTACAAATGACCAGGCCTTAAGGCGCTGTATAAATCCAACCATTATTATGATTAAAACACTTCACCTGCCACAAACCCAAAACATGCTTGTTTTTGGTTTGTTGCACAGTGTACAGGTGAAGACAGAGTTAAAACAATTTGAAAACAATTTGACAATGTTTTGAGAATGTTTTGGAAAGAACTGACAGTACATTTCTTTTGAAACATTTTCAAAACATGCTCTTAACCCTGTCTATACTGTGCAACAAACCGAAAACAAGCATCATTTTGGATTTGTTGCCAGTTGATGCTTTGACAATGTTTTGAGAATGTTTTGCAAATGTTGCTCGTGTATACAGACCTTCAAACAAATTGGTCTTTTGCGCAATAATTTGAGACTTTCTCTTGTACAACTCACAGAACTTGCTTTAATTGTTTCCCTTTAAAATTAAAAAAGTTTTTAAGACCTTGAACACTTCTTCTTTGCTCGCACAGCATGGTGCACAGGGAGGGTTAAATAAATTACATAACCCTTTAAAAGGGTAATAGTGCCTCTACCACGTCTTGGTACGGGGTTCAGTGATTTTCGGAACAACAAAGAAATCCAAAGATGTAATTTGAGTAGTTCGGTACAACAATGACAAACACAATCACCAATTATTATTGCACAATGGACCATTTTAATTAATTTGAAAAAAAAAAAAAAAATTCAACATTTTCTATCTCAGTTCGAGAATGTCCTATGGAGAGAGTATTTGAGAGTTGGACTGGTTTAATTCTTTTTTCATGTTTTTGAATATATATATTTGAATTTTTTGATTTGAGGTACACTTTATTTCTGTAAAACGATTCATTAAAAAAACAAAATGGGGCAGCTATAACGGCGGCGACCATAAGCATTTTATGCAGTTATGTTGCAAAACTAAGTTTGCCCAAATGGCCGGAAATGAAGTTTTACGTGGCGTGAAATTGAATTCATTTTATTGCCCATTTTCAGTCATTAAAAGAAACATTTTGTACTTAAATTTGCTTGTATGAAGTAAGGCAGTGTTTCTATCCGTGGTGCACCCATTCACCCACGGTTTTTGTCATGTGGGACAGAAAAGGTGAAAACTTAATTAAAGGGCAGAAGCAGTCTTCCCAAATTGAAGAAATGTAGTAGACTGTCCAGTTTCATGATTGGCTGTTGGGAGTCATGTGACAATGTTTTTTTCTCTTCAAATGTGAAATTTACCAGAAATAACAATTTGCTTTACTGTGAATTTGCAATAGTTATCATAAAATGTAATTAAAGATACTTTGAAGAGAAATAAGATGAAAATTTAGTTATTTAGCTTTTTCTTCAAAATATATATTTTTTTTTGGGGGGGGGGCTGCTCTTTACCTTTAAGCGATCAACTCCTGGCCTAATCATGCCGAATACTCAAATGGAACCTACCATACTGTCATTGTCCTCAGTGCTCGTTGTAAGCATAAGCAATGTAGTAGGGGAACAAGACAGTGAGTGAAATTACTGGAGAAAGGCCGTACATAGCCGGCCCAACTTAAAACAATCGATTAGAAACTGAGCCGTTAAGCTCCATCTAACTACTTAATTGGAACACCATCATTAGTTGGAGTGAAGCGCATGAATATTTGGGGCTTAAAATTCCTCCCAGATCTGAGAGTGACGATAGACAGGCATATTTAAGCCATGTAAATAGGGGAAAATCCGGAATATCGTAAGAATTAACCGTGGGTATAAAAAAAATTATTCTCAAGGTTTCTGGGAGCTGTTACCCGTTGGTCCTCTAGCGTCTGAGAAAATGGCAGTTCATACGTACAGGTGATGCTGACCATGGTATGGTCAGATCAAGGAACATGCTTGACGGTTACGTTGTACTTGACTTAGCAGAGGTGTGAAAGCAAGTCCGGTGGTTCCTTTGAAATAACGTAAGAGGTGAGATTTCTATTTGAAATATCTGGCTATTGTACATGTACACATGACATAACTGGAACTGGGAGTACAAGGAAGCCTTGCCATTGTTCTGTTTCTGCATTTTCCAGTTTTTGCAATTACCAACTTGCCAGCCAAAACATATATACTAGCTGGAGTTTTTGCGATGGATTTTGATTCCTTAAACGAATATTTGAGGAGAATGTGGTAATTATTTATAAAACAAATGGGTTTCTTGAAAGAGGATTTAAAAGTTAATGAGATAAAACCTGACAATCCTTCCTGGGATGTTAAAAGACCCAAAAGTCCCCTACGACTTGAGTGCACTACTGGTTTCCACATATGAAGACAATAGTTCCCGAAAAAGAGACATACTAGGGGTATGAGCTGGCTGGGGTTCATTACTGAATGGGACTGAGAGCTATGTTTCCCAGTAGTGTATGTTAAAGAGGTGACCGAGGAGCCGTTTATGCACGATACTCACCTAGTTGTATTGAGTCGAGACGTGCAGACTGCAGGTCAAAATTAAATTTAGGTTACATTTCCGCCTAACATATAGTCTTAAGAGAGGTTCAACTTTCGTGGCAAAGTATTATGAAAGTTTGGAATGATAAAGAATAAGGAAACGATTTCTATTCTGTTTGTCTTTATTTCATTTTGTGCAATTGTGTTTTAATTGCTGTAGTTTGTTCTCTTTCTCTGAAATCCCAAACAAACGTTTTCTATAGAATTCTGTAGAAATGTCTATAGAGCTCTATATAACTCTGTAGAACCAACGATTTTCTGTAGAAATGTTTACTGTGCTCTATAGAAATCTGAAGTCCCTTTAGAATTCTATAGAATAGCCGTTTCTATCGAGAACAAACTCTATGGACTAAGTCAACAGGATGCTCTATAGAAATTCTATAGAAAGTTATTCACACGTTTCTATAGAACTTGCATAATTATATTCTGATGAATTTTGATACATTTTCTATAGAACACCTAATTTACATATTAATTTGCATAATTTGAAATGTAAAAGGTCCATTCAAATCCCTTCTTTGATCATTGCAATGATAAAAACGTCCGCACCCAAAATATTATTCTAAATTGAGCAAGAATTCCTAAAATTCCATCTATATTCACAGAATTACTTATGGTATTGGGTGAAATGGGCGTGGGCAAAATTTTGACGTAAAAATTTTTTACATAAAAACTGTAAATTTATGCTTATAGAAGGTTTAAACAAATCAGATATTTGACAAGAAACATTTTTATGCAGAAAAGATAAAAAGTTCATCAATATAGATAGAGAATATTAAGATGTATGAACTCAGTGTTTTTCTTTAAAAAATATGAAATAACATTTTTCACTATAACCAACGAGTCACAGACGTGGTACATATTCCATTTGCTCACATGTTACGTTATCAAACAATGCCCTCAACAATGAATCGAAACTCCACCCTCGGCCCCTGGGTAGGACATTAAACTGTATCCTGTTGTGGAGTTTTTGTAAACGTGGGAATAATGAGCTTACCTTTTGCCACAACTGCCTCCGGGGCACCCTTGGGCAAGGTGTACCTTTATACTTGCCCTGTGCTTTTAAAGGCAGTCATTCGTCACCCTATACTACAGTTTCAGTATGCATATATCAAAACTCTCAATTGGTACAGCTCTTTGATTGGCATCACATTCAAACAATGCATCATAGCTAAGTTACACAGCATTGGCACTGAGAGTGTCTTGATTACACATTATGGACTTGTATGACCACTGGGACAAGCCATCAAGCAATAAACTAGGATTGTGTCTGGATAAAGATGAGTTTTAGATAAATGTGGGAGGGGCTAGAAGTAAGTAGGTTGGGAGAATTGGAACTGTTTGGGATTATGAAAATATGCCTTAAAGTACTGTTGCCTTCGGGCTTGTTGTTGCCTCCGGGCTTGTTGTTTCCTTCGGGCGTGGTGTTGCCTTCGGGCGTGGTGTCTCCTTCGGATGTGGTGTTGCCTAGGGGATGTTGCCTCGGGCGTGGGGTGGCTTTGAAGGACGATGTTTTTGTTGTCTCGGGGGCTGATGTTGAAGGCGGTTGTCGGTGCGTTGGCGGGTTGTTTGGTTATTGGGGTGGGGTTGGAGCGTTTTTTTTTTCCGTTTGTGACAAATCTTTGGTTCAGTGTTTTGTGTGTGGATGGCTAATGGTTAGCGTTGTGTTTTGTCCGGCCGGTTTGAGTTGTCTATTTTTACAACGTGCCCGTTTCTATGTACGTTTTAAAAAAGCCTCGGTCCCTGGTTGTCTTTCCCGAGACATAAGGGGATATTAAAAGTTGAATCATTTTGGATGCAAAATTTCATGCACATTATGCTTATGGTGCTGAATGGTCAGTTTGTATACATCTGCAAAAGTCAAATTGCAGGCATTAATCTATAAAACTTCCATACAATTTCTACGGAATCTCTTTAGGAAAGAGGATGATTTCTCTATAGAACCCCGATACTATTAGTATAGACCCTCTACACGTTACCTATAGAATCTCTACAAACCACATTAATTCTCTAAAGAAACTTATCGAGTTTCTTTCGAAACCTATAGAGTTTCTTTAGAAAAGTGGCCCACATTTCTAAATAACCTCTGTGGGGTTTCTTTAGGCTTTCTAAACCGTGTTTCTTAAGAGCTGTTCTAAAGAAACTGTAGGATTCTATAAGAGATTCTATATAGGCTTTTTAGAAGGACTATAGGAATTTTTATAGAAAATCTTATGCAGTTCCTACAGAATTTTTTTCTATAGAATTCTATAGAAGATTTTTGTATGGGATACCACAACCTTTCCTGTGGTCACTCGTTAATTACATTGTGTCAAAGAGAACGTCTGTTCTATTTTACTCTCAATGCAAAAGCTACAACTTTCCTATCCTAAAACCCTTTAACATTTGAATTTAATTTCCAGATTATAGATGACAAAATGATATGAATTGTTCCAACATAAAAAATAAAATCGTAACACCGTAACCGCCTACTGTGTTTCAGCATTTTTTTAAATCGTTGGTGACCTTAAAGGAAAATGCAATCGAACCAATTTCGACCAGAGCGTGTATTAGATTCTCCAAAACCCCGAATGTCTCTTGAGAATCCACATTTCTCTATCAATCGTGAAATTAAAGAGAAAACACCACCCGATCTATTTTCCAACTTGATTTTCCGCAAATTACAGTTCCTAGCGCAGTAGTTTTTGCTCATAAACTGAAAATGACAAAATAGGAACTTTGCCATAATTACGTGACAACAAATTATCAAGTCAGTGATATTTTCATAAACTCTTCATAATTTTTTTTTCCATACAATTCCAAAATTATCTCCAATATAAGCTTGACTTTTTTTTTAAAGTACGGTAGAGTCGGAGAGCCACCCTTGGTAGGCTCAGATAACATTTGTAGAAATAACGATCTTTGGTCGCCTTGCAATGTCAAATTTGCCAATAGGAAATACAGATTCTTTAGAAATCCCCCAACTTTTAAATTTTCTTTGCAGAATCCAAAATTTTCTGCTAAACAAGCTAAACATTTTCAAATATTTGTTTAAAAGGACAACAAATTTCTGCGCGCTACACGCGCCGCAAATTACATCTTTAGAAGAGTGGTGTTCACACTTTAAAAAATCGGAAAACTTGGGTGCTTGCCACCCCTCTCTCTGGAAAAATGTCTAACTACGACATTGTTTAGAATAAATTATTGTCCTTTAAGAATCGATGAGATCATAAAGAAAATATTTTCTTCATAGGTATAGGATGCATGTTCTTTCAAAACGCTATAGGCCTACGAGGCTTAGTCCAATAAGCTTTCGTTAAATGTCATGTTCTGTTTAAATTAGAGACTTTTCGATTTCAGGATGGTAGACCAAAAGGACGGAACGTGCGGCAAAGATATAGACTGCGAATGAGCAGATGCCAACGTCACTCCGTCAGTCCGTCCTATTGGTTTCCGGAACGATCGCAGGCCGATTTAAGGTTCGGTCTAGAAACAGACGGTACATGAACTAGTTGTAATGGTTATTTCCCTCCTTCTGTCGCCTTCAAACCCGAAACATTTTAACAGTCAGGACCGAACCTCGTATATGAAACTCACCGTCCTGTTGCTCGACCGTCCTGAATCGAAAAATGGCTAATGACATATGTCACATGAAGATGTTTATGTAGTGCACATACCATGAAGTCATCCAGTTTTTATTATTTTTTGTTATATGAATATAGATGAGTTTCCGATTACATTCTTGGACTGTGCTGGATCTTCTATCCTCGCCAAACTTGGACAAAGTCAGGAAGAATTGACGGTTTACTCTTCGACACCGGAAGTAAGACTAAGGGTACCAAGAAATATTCTAGAAGAAATTAACCTGGTAGACAATGGCGATCACGTGTTATACTTGAACAGGAAGGGCTACGTCCTCAGAAATGACCCTCTGTACGGTGAAGTTCTCCGTCAATCAGAGCTGAAACAGTTCGTCCAAATATATAAAGTTGAAGACTCCAGCTTTCCAGTCACTTGTGGCGGTTGCGTTTATCACGCTTTGGCTTTGGACGGTAAATTTAAATCGAGTTTGTAATCGAACAATTCCCCTTGGCAATTTCCCACCCCACTTATTTCCAGTGATGGTCCCAGCCTGGGAGGAGTTTGATGCTCCTGTAAGGGAAGAACGGTGGTTAAATCAATGAGACCACTATACAGAGTTCTTAGGAGTCACCCAATTTTGCGGTAGAGTCGAGTCATTTGCTACTTTTAGTGTGACTCGAGGCACTGTATTATTTCTATGAGGTAAATTATGATACAATTCCTCGAGTCATTTATCTTTTGAAAATTTGTGACTCAAGTCATGACTCGTTACAACTCTGCCGCTAAAAGACTACAAGGACTAAATAATAGTGGATCATACCTCTTCTAGTTTGATCCTTCTGAAATTTATCATCGGCTTCACTAAATAGTTACGAATGACCCCAAATTTCAATATTATTATATTTTTTATTCCATTTTGTTTATGTCTTTTCCTCATCATCATACAAGTATACGAACCGTGACATTTTATTTATATTACTTTATTTCAATAAAGTATAACTAAGTCCGTAATGATGTGAAGGAAGTAGGACAAAAAACCCTCACGAGCTTGGCAATGTGCTCTACGCTCTTAAGGGGCACAGAAGAAATGAAAAACAAAAAATTAACAAGAGACCTCACTTATCCCCTCCCTCTTTACACCTTTCCCCTCCCCGAAAACACCGCAATAAAAGCTATATTACACGGCTGGAGTTTCTGTGCTAGTCTGCTCCCACACAAAAGCATAAAAGTACAATAACAACAGTAATGGTAGCAAGGAAGCGTATACTATAAGGCAGGACTCATGAAGGTAGAATACCAGTAAGTACTCATGTTTAATTTTTCCTAAGTTAAGCCTGAAAGATTTGAGACTTGGGTTGTCAATAATATATTTGGGTAGGGTATTCCAAAGATTTGTGGCACGATGCAGTAGGCTTGATTTAGAGCAGTGGTTCTCAAACTTTTTCAAAATACCGCTCCCGTAAGGCATCCATGACTGATCCAACGCCCCCCCTCCCACCCAACATGCCATCATATTTATATAAGTCTTTGACTTTGAGCTTTCGACTTTCAATTTCCAGCACCAAAATGACCCAGATAAGTTTTATGTTGGGTAAATTTTGTCAGTAGTTGTTAAACCTTTCAGAGAAGACAGTCTGTGTCAACCACTCTGCAACCTCCTAGGTTCCCTTATTGCATGAATGTATGAAAACCTCCAGGGACCCCCTAGTCAATGCCAACGCCCCTTATTGCTTGCAAAATCCTCAGCGCCCACTTGAAACTTTTAAACGCCTCTAGAGAGAGGTAGGGACCACTTTGAGAACCACTGATTTAGAGTGAGAGTGAGAGTGTGATATAGAATTTACACAACACTGTGTAATTTATACACATGTTGCGTATTTTTTTTACACAACCATGTGTACTTTCTACACATTTGTTGATTGGTGGACTAGTCACACAATGTTGTGTAAATTCTGCACAACATTTTTTAGGGTGTACCTTGGATCTTTTCGAAAATATTCAAGTTTCTTGCCAAAATCTGTTAGTCTACTTGAGCAAGTCCAAATTTTTACACACTAAACCATAGCAGACAAACATCTTGGTGCGCTTTTTCTCACATGTACGGTAACGATAATCTAGCGAGCTGTATGCTCTGTCTATGTATAGGAAGTCCGTGGTCAGGTGGTTGACACCAGTGTGACTTAAAACGGACAAATAAATGAATAGTCAAGTGACGGTGAAAAAATTTACTTGATAAAAGAAGTTTCTTAAAGAACAGAACTACCATGTTCTTGTTACACCATTATATGGAACTTGACAAAGCTTCAATTTGCTACCCTCTCCGTTCAAACAGCCTACCTCTTCCTCTGCACCCTCGTCAGGAGTGACATTAGTAACTCCTCTGCTTAAAGATGCAGAAGTTAGTTTTAAAACCATTAAAAATGTTCATTTTATACCTAACTTCCTGTGGTTACCATTAACCACTCATAAAAAATGTAGTTGTGTAATGGGAAAAAATGACAGTTTATCTGTTGTGTAACCAACAGAATTAGAGGAGCGTTTTCTTACACCCGAACTCCTCTGTGTGAGGTCGGGTAAAAGCGTTCAGATTTTCTAGAGGTGGGAGGGGGGGGGGGCTCTTAATGAGACACTGTGCTGATTCTTCCTATATTACGTCTAGGAAGAATACCCACCTGAAAAATTCCCTTTGACAATTGACAACCTTGACTACTTAGAAAATGTAGACTATTTTAAAGACAGGTAGGCTTATAAGCAGTACACTTTTAAACCGCCGGGGTAAAATTTAACCAGGATCGGTGTTCTATTTACTCCAACACAATCTTGATTCAATTTTAAAGCAATTCCAAGGTTAAACTATAACACAAATTCTGATTTAAACAAATAGGATTTGAGTTAGCTTAACCAGGATTTGCGTTAATATATAACCAGGATTATGTTTGAGTAAATATAACACCCATCCTGGTTAAATTTATCCTAGGTGTTTTAATAATGCAGGGAGTATATTTCTTGGTAAAAATTTTATTTATGGACGTACAGGTTGGGGGTGTTCAAGAAACTCTTACCTGATTATAAAAAATCCTACAATTTAACATGTGATAAATACCAAAAATGGCACTCGGTGAGACTATAGTAAACCCCAGTTCGGTTGTGAATCTAGTACCTTGAAAACGAAGTTGTGATTTTCTTGTCCTGGGTTCACTGTGCTGTCACTCATTTCTCATTTTTACTGATTTTAAGGTCAACTCAAAATACTTACCCCTTCAACCCAACATCCCCATTTCCTTTTCCCCTCCCAAAAGTTTTTGCAAAAGATGCTTACGCCGGTTTTTGTACTGCTGCCGTTGAATAAGATGATAATTTTAATAAATGTAACTTAATGTATAGCTAACAGTTCTTCATTATTCAGTTATTTGATTGTTTTTCAGGTTCATCCGGTAGCACATGCCCATCGGGTAATATTGAAATAGCGGTTCCGATAGATTGTGTTCGCGCAATGTTTCACATTGATTGGATTGAACCGCATGAATACGTCAGTGAGAGACAGGAATACGAAAAAAGAAAAGACTTGGAACGAACTGGTCCCGCCCCTGGGGATGGATTCACTCCAGGCTTGTACCAAGTCACATATACAGTGAATGACCGTGATAGCACGATCTGTAATTTTACGGTCAGAGTGAAAGGTAACCGCAAATGACTACAGAAATTCATTATTTTAATTTAAATAAAATCAGCTGTATTTACTTGCAATATACCCTTTTACATTTGTACATAAGACTGCAACACAAAAATTGTACATATGGAAAATATTTAGCAGGAGTTTTATGAGTGAAAAGCCGTGGTCACTGCAACGAATTCGGATCAGATTCCGATCAGATTTGCCGGTTTTTGTTTTTGTTAAAATCTTCTCCACCTCTGGTAAGTTGGATTTTTAACCCTTTCCGACCAGAGATGGAGAAGATTTCAATTAAGACTCCGTATCGGAAACTGATCCGAATTCGCGTGACCGCCGCCTAAGAGTGGGTGCATGGATGAAACATACACTCAAGATAATCAGAGTGCGAAAAAATGAACCTCTGATTTGCAATATATGGAAATGATTTAGAAAGAATGAATCAATCTTCTCCAAATAATGGACAGGTAATGGAGGATAAATTTAAGGATCATTTAATTATTAAAAAACAAAGAGATAAATTTGTGTGGGTACGTGTGACTCCTGAGTGGCTAACAACTTTGAAGGGTAGTAATTTCTAGAGTTACATTCGCTGAATGTGTCAAACCTTCTCTTTATGTAGCCTGTGTCGCACCTCTGTGTCATACATCCCCTTAATTTAGCTGCCGATTTTGCGATCAGCTATAAGTTGATAGGAAAACTTCGTCCGCTCCTCGAAAAACTTGTTATGTTTTAATTTTTATATCTGTATGTTTGAAGACTTGCTTCAAGTCATTTAAAGTTAAGTGTTGTTGATGTTTTGTATTTTTCATCTTAAAGCTTCTTGTCCATACGATGAAAACGTTAGTACCATCATCGGACCAATGATTTTTAATACTACACTGGTTGGAGATTCCACTAACTCAATTAATAGGACTTGCCCTTCCTTCAGAGGCTCAAACGGTAAGATGTAGTAAAACAAGACGAGAATTGTTCGTTTATCAATAGTCCGACTTGCAGAATAATTTACATTACGGTGTATGCTTTGTGTTAACAGGAAGTCTATCTTATAAAGTAGACCTTTCAAATCCCCTCAAACATTTGATTGAGAGCCAAGGGACGAAACCAAGCAAATACTCCCAAGTGGCAGGCGTTCATCGAGGCATGCCGAAAGTGAGTGTGTGTGTGTGTGGGGGGGGGGGGGGGTGAAAACCTCATGAATGTACTCCTAGACTTCCGTCATGCTAAATTTCTAGTATTTGCATATTTTTGATGGTCTGTCATGAGTTTGGGAATATGAAAAGATCGTGACTGCAATTATCCTTGACAACGGAGAGCTCAACATCTTGAAGAGAATTCACTGGAAGATTAAGCTGATAAAAGATTTCTAATACTGCCCTCTTTTCAGCTGCCCTACCAAGAGCATCTGGAGAATGTATTTATCACCCACAAAGAGGTCCAATCTGGAAGGAGCCAGCTGATCTTACCGATTGTTTGACAGGAAAAAGTTTCGATGAAAGATTTGACATAATTCAGGAGGTAAGTTGAGTTGATGAAGCTAAGCCACATGAGTCAAAGGGACAATATAACTTCAAATGTCCGAAATATTCTTTGGGGATATTACCACAACTTTTCCTATTGGATAAGTTTCCCTCTGAATCCAAGCGTACTGCAGAACGTTTTAGAACATTTTTTTTAAAGGTAATGTTATCAGGAGTTAAAAACAAATAACACTAATAAGCCTATATAGGTCGAAATCTTATTTACTCAGAGGTAAGGTAAAGGTGATATGCCCTGCGTAATGATGCAGTACTATATTTTCTATGTGTGATTTATTGAGCAATTTAGATAATCCTTTTCCATTTCTGAAGGGGGGATACATGATTTTAAGTTTTAAGGTTGAAATATGACTGATTATTTCAAATTATGCGTCGACTGAAACTTTTTATTGCAGTTTACAAATAAGTATTTCTTACAAAAACCATAAACATAAAATTTTCAATTATCTTTAATTTACAATGACACAGGTCACAATTTATTAACATTTAAATGTCACACACTTTGTAGTACCTGTCTAGGTTGTGAGGGGCTTTCCCTGGAGAGGAGATGATGGAAGTGATTGAGATAAAAGTTTTCTAGACAATAATATGTAATTTCAAGCTGTAACCAAACAAAGAACAAAAGAACAGAAAAAATAAAAAAAAAGAGAAACGTTGCCTTGTGGAAATCAAGTTATCAGCCATAACAACTTATAATTGTGCGATTATTTGTGGGCATGCGCGATACGCTCCCCAAATTTGTATTGCATGGTACGGTTTTACCTTGACGGCCGGCGTCCAGTACGTACTCCTTTTTGATTTCCACGTATGCAGCCAGCAGAGAGTGCAGGCGTTATGCATCGCCCGCCAAGCGATGGGGCTACGGTATGTTTCTTTTTTTGTGTTTGGCACTAAGGTACATTTCAGGCACGTATCCAGGAATTTCGATAAAGGAGGAGTTGAACCCGAAAGAGTAAGCACAACTCACGGACTTCCTATACATGGACAGAGCATTCTGAACGGTAAATTGTCGCTACTGTAAGTGTGAGAAAAAGCGCACCAAGATGGCCGTCTGCTATGGTGTGAAAGTGTGAAAGTTTGGACTTGATCAAGTATATCACCACATTTTGCAAAAAAAGGGAAATATTTTTGAAGTATGGCAAGACAAGGAAGTATGGCTTAGCCAGGATGGTATTCCCAGAACCTAAGCAGTCATTATTTTGAGGAATTATGCAATAAAATTTACACTTCGTTAAAAAGGGAACAAATTGCACAATAATCGTAAAGTAAATGCCATATACCATTGGAGCTGGATGAAAAGAAATTGTAGAAAAAGCAGATCTTTGGAAATGAGCATACCGGTATATGCGTAAGTATAGTATTATAAACTTCTTCGTTGGAGCGAACGAGATTGATAAATATAACTTCCGAATAGCTTCCGTTAACGGCAAGAATAAGATTGTCAGCTTCAAGGGAGAATTGCAATACATCACATACCGGCTAAATGTAAGCAGATGTCAGCTTCCTCAAACTTTGATCCCATGTGTTTGAGCAGCCCGGTTAATTCAAACTTTGACTTTCCCGAATTCACATGTGAGTGAAATTGCATAAGCACTAAAAATAACTAACAAAACTAACTCAATTTTAGCTCGAACGCCTAAGGAAGCCCTCATGTACGTTATTAATTTTATGTATCCTAAATAAACAAGCGGGCAATTTTTTCCAGCCAAGAACGAATAAGGTCCGTATAAACGTAGTATATCAACGTACTCGGCACGCTTTAGGTCCTCACCGTGAAACCGTAGTTATCAAGTGAAATTATACGTGACGAAATAAGTACACTCTTCAATCAAAAGAGTGAACTTGGTGTAGTCACCCTCTAATACAGCAAAATTTGTAAATTAACACATTCAGAGAGTTAACTCACTCCAAAAATAGTGAAATTCACTCCAAACAGCGACGTTTCACATTTGATGGAGTGTTCAGTGATCACTCTTAAAAAAGAGTGATCATTGCGCAGGCACAGGCTCGAAAAAGAGTGAATTTTCATTTTTCCTTGAAGTGGATATCACTATTCTTCAGTTCTTGAGAAGGATTAACACTCAAATGGAGTAAATTCACACGTTTCACTCTATTAGAAAGTGACTAAGTTGACTCTTACGATTTAGAGTGTATGTCAGCTACTAGTACAATGCTTTGCAAGAAAAGAATGAGTTGTGCAAACCACTTACATAAAGACTTGCTTGTTTCCAATTTGACGGGTCATCCAATTTGTTTCTCTTTCTTACTACGCAACGATGTTCATTAGACGATTAAGAACAGCTATTATCCACTTTCATGAGTGTGCATGTGTTTAATTTAAATGAAATTAACATTTAATTTAGCGTATCATGAAATTTGTGTACTACAGTTACTGGCTGATGTTAAGAGTAGAACTGACGTTCCTTTAAGCGAGACAGTTGAAATCGGTTTAGCTATTGATGCATTCTCAAGACTTGAAGTCGACGAAGACAAAGAGGAATTGCTGACTGAGAGGACTTCCATACTGCTCCAAGAATTGATAGAACTGAATCTTGCCTCAGCAGAGGTAAGTAGAAAACAAAGATACATGTAAATATAAAATACATATAAAGACATAATTGTGCATTGTTGGGTGTAGTATCATGTGTAAATAACTTTTCTGATCAGATCCATGTTGCTACCACTACGAGCCTTAATGTAAAACTCTTTAGCATGTTTTTGAGTTTTGTTCCCTGCTCAAGACTTAGGATATGACTCAAGTTCGTGGCATATCTGTTAAGAATGAGACGGACGTGGGGTGATTGGGAATAATAGCAAGTAAACCAACAAAGATTTGAGTAATTTATGAGATTGCTATAGGGATTATAAGCAAAATGAATCGGGACTCGAGTCATTGGGTGGCTAACACTGAGTTACTTTAGTTGTTTAATCTGTGATAATGGCAAGTTAAGCACAACTGCTCGTTAGTATACAGATAAGCACGATACAAGTGCGACGGAGAAAAATCTTTTCGCAAATTCGAGTGCGCATCCTCACAACCTGAAAGACTGGAGATAAACAGAAAGGCATATGACGTTATTCGCCACTGACGGGTATATGAGCTGAACCATATTTCCTATACCCAGATTGGGGATGAATTCATCTGAAGGACACTAGAAGCAAATTTGGTGCAGCATTTGAGATAACTTAAGAAAGTTCTGTTTAATTTAATTCTGTAAACACATTTTCAAAAGGGGGATACAATTGTCGGCAATCACCTCTTTCTGCTGTCTCACATACTCAGAAATTTTTAATCTGGGGGCCCGAGCTTCGATCAGTGAAAGTGAGCTAAGCGGCTGTATTTCACACATTTTGGAACATATTTAAGCATGTACAACCACCTGTTAAAGGGGTAGGTATGTTGGGCCCCTCCTTGATTCACCCACTGGGTCTGTACATAAAGGTCATGTGCCCATTCATGTCCTCCAACTTTCTCTCTCTCCGTAGATCACGAACATCGTCCTCTCCGTGGTTGACAATTTTTTCGACAGGGAGAGAGATTATGATGACGAAGACAGTTCAAATAATTTTAATAACATTGTGACGTCACTAGAAGCACAGGCTCGTAACCAGATCCAAAGTGGTTCAAACTACACTGGAGTTGAAGAAAACGTGGCGCTCTTAAACGTGGTTGTAGGAGAGGCTGATAATGACTTGGTGTCTTTAAGTTTTGGTAACTTCAAAGCTACGGCTGGTTTATCAGATGAGAATGTTCTTGGAAACCTTCAAGAACAGAATCTTAGGGTGGTAGCAGGTCGGATTGATGAACCTACGAATAATGTATTAACTTCAGTCTCTCTGCCAGAGAATATTCGTACATATGTCGCGGGTGAGAACAAAATATATTGGATTTTACAATTAATTATAATACGGTAAATATACGATTATTGTAAACACAATATTCTCAAAAATAGATCACTGAAAATTGGAATATTACCAGTGAACAAATAACGAAATTATGGGCAACTTATTCACTCCATTTTAAAACGTCAAATCTAATGGTATATCGTGGGCTAGGATGACCCACCGTGCCCCCAAAGCCTGCGTGATTGGTATCATTTGTTCAGATGACACACAATATTGTACATGTTACCATGGAAAATATTGGGATGAATTATATTGCAGGGACAGGCTGTACATAGAAATTTTGAAATTTAAAATGGTCGCAAGAAAAGCCATTTTTGTTCATATCCCATGGACGAGAGGCACCAAGGGGCGACCCTCCCCGAAATCGGAACCATATGGTCCCTTGAATAAAACTAAAGGAATGATGGTAAATATTCAAGTCCCACTCATTGAAAACGGCTGTTAAAAAGATGGCAGCAAATTTATGCATATTTGGCATTACCGTCACTAATGGTAATGATAGCATAGGATATTTTAATCTTCAAAATACTTTTATGCCTATTCTTAAAATTTGTTCATGATGCACTGCAAAAACTTAAAATACAATTTTTGAAACTGTTTTGGTGCGATTTAGGTTAACCAAGGTTGTGAAAAAATGTCAACCAATGGTAAATTGTATTATATTAAACTAAAAATGAAAAAAAAAAAATCGTTACAGTAAATTTGTCAGAAATGCTCTTTAACATCTTCCCTTATTATATGTAAAAGACAACAAATTATATTTCAAAAGATTTTTGTTGAAATGCGCGTCACCCAAGACTGCAAAAAAGGCAAAATGACCGTCAACTGTTTAGTTACTTTTCATGTAAATAGTAGGAAAATAGTCCTTACCAGCTATTGGTAACACATTTTAACCTAAAACAGATTATTAGAGAAACTAGGTATCCCATGTATCATTTTGGGCATGTCTTTACTGATACGGGTCAGTAAACACAGAGAAAAACAAAATGGCGGCCACAAGTAAAATTAGCCTACATCAAGTTGTATTAAATTAAAGGGACAATCCTCTGACCCCAGACTACACTTCTAGTACAGGGTGACAGAAACTCTCAGTTGGCTCAGCTGTTTGATTGACTGCTAATTCAAACAATGCAGAGTACCAAAGCTTATATTTCACAGCATGAACTGTTCTGAGGGTGTTTTGATAATACACATTGAACTTTCTATACTCACCCTAAAGCAATAAAATGAGATTGTGTCTGAATGAGGGTGAATTTCAGACAATTGTGGGAGGGGCTTATTAAAAAGGTTGGAAGAATTGGTACTGTTTGGGATGAGAAAATTGGGCCGTTAATAATTGAAAATAGTTCGTTAAGTTACATCTTTGCAGGTGTCCTTTTTGTTAGCCATTAGAAGGGTAACTAAACACAAGTTGGTTATAGAAACATCCATTTTTGGCAATTGTGACAACCGAAGGTAATTTTTGAACACGTGGGATGATTTTACCACACAGTAGGCGTACGTGCCCAATCGTTTTTAAAGTGTACATTCCTTTCTGTACTTGCATCTGTTATTCCTGATCAAACAAGATAATTACAAATTATTTTCATATTATGTAGGAACAGTTTTTACTGCATAGCATTGCATTACATCAAAGCCTTGGTTGAAATCATTGAAGACATATCAGCTACCATCAGCAACATCGTTCTCATAACCAACTTTAAGAAAAGTCTAAAATTAATTCCCTATTGTTTTATTCCAGGGGAATCCTTAATGGTCAGCTTTCTTCTGTACAGAGATGGTGCCCTCTTTCCTACTTCCGGCGTAGCAAGTGACGCTGTAGAGTCAGACATAAGACGGGCGGTTGGGTCTCAGGTTGTAGCTGCTACAGTGTATAATGTTACCGACTTATCGCCAGTCTTTGATGAAGATGACCAGCTAATAACTACCTTTACTCCTATCGATGTATGTACAAACCGTATAAATCCTCATTAGAATTTTATGGGATCCCATGGAAAGAATCGGATCCTATTAAAAATTGTTCCAGTTTCCAGACCTTAGATTTTTATTTCTGTAGGATCCGATACGGCTTTTAGGTCTAACTGGCTTCTGGATTTCTCATTCATTTGATGGGAAATCATTAAAATTTATTAGACTCCATTAGTTCAAATTTCAGACCGGTTAGTTTTAATAGTTTTAAATGGGATCCCATTATTTTTTAACACGATCCCATTAAGTTTTCATGAGATTCCATTTATTACCTTTTTGGCAATATCATAGTAAGGAGGACATCAAATTTGAGGTGGAGGAGGCAAATGTACCAACGATGCTTACAGTGTTAAAGTTTACTTTCAGTTTTTCCAGTAATGTCCAATGAATTCTGCCGCGGGGTTCGGAAGTTCCCGTTGTCTTTTTGTCATGGTGAACTTGATCTATTCCCTTTCGTGAGGAAACTGCTATTATTCCTGGACTCAATTATCCGAACTGCAAGAATGTTAAACATTAAAATCTTTTACAACGCCAATATTCTGTGACACCCTAAAATAAATGGACATATGCAAGGTGAATGTAACAAACGGTGATGTCTAGCTTTTGTTTCTACGAAAAAAGAAAGAAATCATAACAATAATAATAAAAAAAATTAAAAAAAAATGACAGAGACCAAATAAATCGCTGAATATAAATTGAATGGTGTCGTAGATACTAATATTCCGACACGTCCAATAATTTAGAGGATGCCTCAAAATATAAACCATGTAAAGATGTTTTCTTGTAGTACCCTTCCTTTGGTGTGGTTTTGTCCCTTGACATTTTTGCTTGCCAGTGGGTGGTAGGGTCAACGTTCCCTCTAGATCTTTGCACTTCTCGGCTACCATAGTCCCAGGTATATGACCTGCCTAAAATGGTTGTTTTTAAATTATCAGGTCGCAGAAGAGGACGAAGAGTTACTTCCAGACAGAGTTTGTGTCTTTTGGGATTTTTCAAACGGAGGTTTCTGGTCCACCGAAGGATGCACTTTAAGAAACACAACGTCATCACGTGCCCAGTGTCAGTGCAATCATGCTACCAGCTTTGCTGTATTGGTCGTAAGTGCATGTGTAATTTTGTGCAAGGAAAATCTCATTTTTTATATTTATATTTAGGCACTAACCCAAAGTTTTCAGAGTGTCTTCGATTGCTTCGACTGGAGTTGTGGTTTCTGTCAGGTGTTCCTAGAGCAGTTACAGATCTCCCTACCTCCAAATTTAGACATTTCACAATTTTACAACTTACTTCTTCACGCCTAAGAAGTGATAAGTAATCATACAGCATCATTGGCAACCGTTGTGTAAAGTAGAATTTGAAAATTCAATCTCTTGTTTGAATTGATATTTAAATGGCCTATATTACCCTTCAAGTTGTCATGTAAACATCGATATTTATGATCCTTTAAATTTGCAGAACGTCAAGAAGCAGGCAGAGATCTTCACATGGATCAGTCAACTAGGATGTGCTCTCTCTGTCTTCGCATTGCTTGTTACAATACTCAGTATACTCTCTATCAAGTAAGTATCAGCATACCATGGCGGAAATAGGGAGGGGTTAAGGGAACAGCGGGAGAATCCCGAATTAAGAGTTCCTTACTGTAGCCCGCAAGAGATTACACCGTGTAAACCACGTCTTAAATTTACTATTCAAAGTTTCAAAATGCTTCAGATATCCACCTCTGAGTATCATCATCCTCTTTTCTTCCAAGACATCTCAAAGAACCCCTTCCCAGACAACATCCGTCATCATATCTGTTATATATTTTCGTTCGAGTTTGGTTTGAGTGACAAAGTGACCCCACCTTCGATCAGAGGACGTGGTTCAGTATGGAACGCCATAACCGTCAGCTGATGCATATGTCAGTTGGTGGCCTTATTTCACATGTAGATGTTAGTACATCGTTTATCTACATTTATCTTCTGGAGTAGAGTACTATATCACGCTCTTTCGCAGTCAGATAGTCAGTTTGATAAGATTTAACGACTCCAGCACGGATGTATAAAGTGACATGAGGGTGAAATACTGTTCAAGCCCTCCCATTTATAGTCGCCTCTTACGAGAGGCGGAGAATACCGTTGGAATATTCTACAACCCCCAGCCCCCAGGGCATACAGGCCTACTCGGTTTTGTGACGCCGACAACCCGTCAGTCGCAGGATGAGTTATAACGGCATCTTGTGTGCATTTTATAGGCGAGAGTCGGGAACAAACTACTCACCACACACGACCTCCTCATCCTATCTCTACCTGGATGCACTTTTGCAATTCATGCTCTCGATGGAATCTTATTTGAGTGCCCTCTTTTCGAGTTGGCACTAAAATTGTTTTTACCAGAACCAATGAACTTTCCCTGATTCAAGATTATTTCTAGAAACTTGTCAGGTTATTTAGCTAGTGTATCACGTGACCTGCCCTCTTAATTCAGATTACTATAATTATGGACAATCGGTTATTTCAATTAGAATGTTCCGTCAATCTAATATTTTGATAATAAATCATAATCCCATCATTGCTGATCATAACTCAGAAAAAATTAATTTTCAATTTCATTCAATCTTTCCAACTTTTGTGGGTCCATTTACGGTCAAGTGACCTTGCGTAATCCCGAGATTAATTCACAGTAATGGATTACCGCAAACATCTTGGACATCTCCATTTTGCTCGGGTTATGCTGTTTAAATTAGGTTATCTATGAACGAAATTTACTTTCATTTTAATCAAAATGTTGTTTTGAGGTGTATGAAAGTACAAGGTTAAAGAGCAACTCTGAACCTGTGCACTAGGTCATGATAATGCACGTTCAGACTTTCAAGCTATCACTGGATTCACTCTAACCTAGTCTTCGTGTTTTGCTTGAATTTACTACGATCATGGATTATCCCACGCTTGTGCATGAACCATCATTGTTAATGTAAACCTCTAAAGAAATTAAGAGCGAGTAGTGATGAAAAGCAAAAACAGTTTGCTGGCGTCATTAACCCTTTACCGTTGTTTGGGTCCTTTCGGACCCATACGGAGAGCTCGGCTGTCACCCATCTTTACTGTTTCACGCGGAGCTCGAAGCTGCGAGTAGCTACCCGAAAATTCGGCCACAATAACGAGAGAGACAATAGTTTAAGGTCACGGGGTCAGTGGCCTACGGAAGCTGATGCGGAACGTGTTACGCCCACTCCCGGGCCCGCGCAAATATGCCCCGATCGGAGCACAACGGTAAAGGGTTAAAGCAGGTCAATTTGGTGTGGTGTTTACTCGTAGCCATTTCAACCGCTTTTTCAAAACCACGTCCCCTGGTTAGCAGGCTATTGTTGAATATTAATAGTTCCCTGGATTTATGGGATCCTAGATAACTGCATACAGGTAGGATGAGGAGATCGTGTGTGGTGAGTAGTTCGTTCTCGACTATTGCCTATAAAATGAACACCAGAGTCGTTATTACTCATCCTATGACCTGCAAACCGAGCAAGCTCCTCCATGGTTGTCCCTGGGGCTGGGGATTGTAGAATATGCCCACGGCGGTTTTCCCGCCTGTCGTAAGAGGCGACTAAAGGGAAACCGCCAAACGTGAACTGAACAATTCTTGAAGTTAGGTTGAACTTTGAACTTTTTATCGAGTTGACTGACACTATATAACCTTATGCTATATAACACATTCGTGTCGGTGTCGTTAAATCTCATCTAACGAACTAATTATGTAACCCTACATTTATCGTAACTACAATCCTAGTTACCAAGTGCGTACTTAATTGAGAAAGCGCCATCGTTATGTGGAAACATTCAGTCACAGCGTTTGCATTGCATCCTAGTACGTGAGCCCATGCTTCCATGACAATGAAGATGTAAGAAATTTGACGGGAGCAAATTCAAACCCTTGGAATAGCGAGCTCTTAAAAAATCTCTACATTATCTTGATTTCCACGTACTTGTTGTTGTTGATGTGACAAAAGAGGGGCTATTTCTCCTTCCCCTTGGATCTGACCCTAAGTGAAAGAAGTCGTTTTAAGTATTTTTAACTGTTTTTGCCTTCAGAATCCTTCGCCAAAGGACAAGTCATCAAGTACACGTTAGCCTTATGATAGCACTGCTTGGACTGTACATGGTGTTTCTGTTTGGAGCAGACCAAACCCAGAACAAACGTGTTTGTATCGGGGTCACTGCAGCTATGCATTACTTCCTTCTTTCCGCCTTTGTTTGGATGTTTATAGAGGGCGTCCTTCTTTACAAGAGTATAGTGAGCACCAACGTATCCGGCAAACTTCCTCGGTTCATTTGGTATTCTTCTTTTATCGCCTGGGGTAAGCACTTACTGTTATTACTGCACCCTCACAACATAGATGTCCTCTAATGTCCCAGTAGTTGGCCCTGGTGCTCCTAATGACGTTTGGGGTGCAACAATTTCTCTAAGGTACGGCGACATGCCAGGGAAATGCTCACTTGAATGGAAAAATTCGAACCATGTCTACATCTTGTAACGTTTTCGAGGTATGCTATAGCTCTTTCAAATTGAATGGGTCTGCACTCTGCTGCCTATGAAAAATGATGTATGATGTTGCACAGTCTTGACATTTTTTGTTAACCCTACATAAACTTTCTTTTAATTACTCCTAATATATAGTTTAACGATATGATAAGTTAAACTGGTGGTTTTCAGCACACATTCATAACTACCCCAAATAACACCCTCACGACATACTTATGTTACAACTGGCCTTGAAATGAAGGTTTAAAAACAAAGTATAAAATTAGCAAAATATGACTTCTCCTTTTCTTGACATCACAAGGTTTGCATATTATGTTAATGCAGGTTATTTGTAAATCAGAAATTAGCAGTGGCGTAACCACTGCTAATTTCTGATTTACAAATAACAAACTGCTCCCGGACACAAAAAACGGGAAGGGAAGAAAAAAACGGGAAGGGAAGGAAAGAAAGGAAAAAGAGAGGGAAGAAGAGAAAAAGGAAAAAGAGAAAAGCAAGGGGAAGGAAAGGAAAGAAAAAAAGGGAAGAAGAGAAAAGGAAATCTTTCTGCAATAAAAGCTTCATATCAACATACTATTGTTTCAAAAGAGCAGAAATTTCTGCGCGACATCCCTGAAGCAGTGGTGTTCACGTTTGCAAGAAAAGTGGGAAAACTTAGCTACTACTTGCAAGCCCGATACATGCCATTTCCGGCTGTCTGATGTGTCGCGATTTTTTAAAATTTTCTGTACGCTCCGCGCCAACTGAAGATTCCAGGCAGGGGAACCATTGGCCTACCATACTCAAATGCTCTCAGACACAAATGTCGTCGGATACCTTTCAACCCTGTCAGTTGTGTAGTCTTTGTAGATGGATTCTTTAGTTGTTGAAGTGTCAAAATTTTATCAGTGTTCAATGTTGCAGAGCAGTGGCGTAGCTACAGGAGGCAGGGGTGATTGCGCCCTTCCTCAAAAAAGGGAAAAATTCGAAAATTTGCCATTTGAGGCATCAGTCAAATACATTGCGATTTTCCCAAGCTTTCCTTCATTAAAATTCCGGGTTCTTCCTAATAAAAGTTCCATATATGAAATCATTAGTTTTAAAAAAGGCAAAATTTTCAACGCGCTTCGCGCGCATTTAATTGCATGCCTTAAAGCTGTAAGTGATCACTCATATAGTAGTCAGTGGATAATTTGTCCTAGCCGCTACAGTGCCGTTTCCCTAAACATTCCTTCAATGTAGGCTTTCATTTTTGTCTAAAAAAGGCAACAAAGTTTCGAAAGTTTTTTAATGTTGCCGAGAAGCCTTAGATTACACGATCCTCAGTCGACCTGCTATCTCAGATATATGCTTATAGGAAACGCAGATTTTTTGTCCACCAAATATGCAAATTTCCTTACAGAAAACCTTAAATCTAATCTATTTTCTGCAATACAAGCTCCATATTTACAAATGTGTAAAAGGATTCAAATTTTCGGTACGTACCTTATACGATAGTGTTCAAACTTAAGGAAAAAAATCAGATTTATTTTTTAAAAAAGTTCTTTCTTGCTCGTAGAAAAGGCAAAAAATTTAGCATGAAAATGTAACTTTTGGTCAGTGGGGTAGAGTGAGTTGCAGGGTCCAAAATTGCCCCCTCACTTAAAGGGCCAAACCTCTCACCCTAAACTACAATTTTGGTACGGGGGTACCGAAATTCTCAATTTGCTTAGCTTTTTGATCTGTTGATTGGAGGCTAATTCAAACAATGCAGAGTACCAAAGCTTATGTTACAAAACATGAACGAGTGTTTTAATTAAATAAATTGAGTTTTTCTATACTCACCTTAAAGCAATAAACTGAGATTGTATCTGGATGAGGATGAATTTCAGACAATTTTGGGAGGGGCTTTAGGAAGAAGGTTAGAAGAATTGGTACTGTCTGGGGTGAGAGAACTGGGCCTTTAAGGCCCTAAGACACCCACAAACTAACACAACTCAAGTAGCACAAAATCGGGAAACCTCTATGATATTGCGCCCCCCCCCCCTCGGACAGTCAGGTCTGGTTACCGTGACGCCACTGGAAATTAGCGAGGTCCTTTTTTGATGGAATTTTGGTAATCTTCTAAGTTGTTAATGTTTTTTAAAATCAAATACTCAATTTGTCATTTCCATGTTACCGGGCCCTAGAAATTGGATTCCGGTCAATCCCGTGGATTAACTCCTTGTTCTTAGTTTATGTGCGAAAGCATGCTTTATATTAGTCAGGGTAACCCTCCCTTCGATGGAGATGTGGTAACCCCGATACTTGTTCAGACCTCTCGACGCCAGGGCGCACATGGCAATAGTCTAATTGAATAAATAAAGTAAAGTAAATAAATTAAAAAAAATTAAAATAAATTTTGACACCACATAAAGGTACAAAAGAAAATTTCCCTGTCCAGACTTTCTCAAATTTAGCTATTGGCAAACGATATAGAACAGCCCTAACTCTCTGTTGCTCTGTTTAACGTAATTAAATCTTACGTATTCCGTCACACATGTTATGCAGCTATACATACCTGTTCTAAAGCGTCGAGATACCAATGCTCTATGACTTTTGTTATTCTTAACAGGTCTATCCCGAATATTTTCATAAGTTTTCCATGATAACGCTAATGCAAGGCACTCAAACAGGTTTGAAGCGTATGCAGTCAGCATTTTATATGCTAAGCATTTCGGTTAGAATCAAATTCAACGGAAAATTACGTTGTTTTGATCAAAAAACGAAGTTTTATTCCATTAGTGCTCTCCCATTGGCTTAGAATTCACAACAGTTTGAAAAAAATTGAGCGTTCTCGTTCTGGATTAGCGAACCAAACGTTTTTGGTTCGTGAAGCTAGTTTGTCGATTACATACCTGACGTCGAGGTGTTTGAACAAGGCAGGGTCACCTCGACAGAAGGGTTACCCTGACTAGCTTAATCTTGAAATGTTGCTCAGATTATCACATTTATTTGGGAACAAATTATGTTTAACTTTCCGTGTCTGCAATTTGAACAGATAGTGCTGTTCACTACACCTGGTCACGGTATCAAAGCAAAAGTTAGCATCATTTTTGTTAGAGGAGAGGATGTCAAGGAACTTTGGTGCAAAATGGTCCGAAATTTTTCATTTTTACTTTGGTTAATTGAACTAGTATTTTTATCCTTCAGTGCAAGACATTTTTATTGCAAAAAAGGTTGTGGGCACGTGCTAAACATGTTACCCGTTGCTTCGTGCTAGGGTTCAAAGACAGAAGTGTTTGAAGTGGACAGTTATACTTCGATCATTATTGAAAGTTACTTTTGAGGTTTAAAGGGCAAGAGCAGTCAATCCAAATGGAAGTAGTGAAGTAGACTGCCCAGTTTCACGATTGGCTGTTGGGAGTCATGTGACAACGTTTTTTTCTCTTCAAATGTGAAAATTACTGGAAATAACTGCTTGGTTCATCCTCAGTATGCAAAATTAAAGTCATAAAATGTAATGAAAGATACTTTGAAGTGAAATAAGATGAAAATTGTGTTATTTAGCTTTTTCTTAAAAATAAGTTTTGGGGCGGACTGCTCTTTACCTTTAAAGGGTACCTGAAACGGTCTGCTTTGTTAATGAAATAAACGTATCTTCTTCCATATATCAGAATCGTTATTAACTTCAGTAGTAACACTTTAATGTGTGAATATGTTGGGGGATGTTGAATGGTGGCTGGTGGAATACGGTGAGGTAAGAGCACCACGTAACTAGGTTAGTTAGCAAGTACTATGGGTTTCCGTGCATGCTTGAGACACTATAAGTTAGCACTGTTTGTCTAGCATTTTCTTCTTTTTATCCAGTTTTGCCAATCCTTCCGACTGTTTCACCCTTTATCTTTGTTCGAGTCGTTCCTGAGTTAGCGATGGAAGACTTTTATGAGCTGAATACTTAGTAAGTTTTCTTCCTCATCGCAGTCTATTGAACTAAAACAATTACCTTTATGAATTGAGTAATTCATTTCTCATTAACAATGAAGGTCAGCAGTCAGGTGGGGTACTGAAGGGGGAGGGGATGGACTTAACATTTCTGGGAAGGCGTAAAATATGTAAACATGTAGGCTTATGCTTAGTCGATAGCGACTATAAATATTCCGGTGAGCACAGGAAGTTTTTTCCTCAGGGCGTGAAGACTCTGATGAGGGGAGGGGGGACTTCCTGTGAGAGGATATCCATTTTCCTTCAAACTTCACTACAATCTGACGCAACATGTTCAACTGTATTAATTCATGAAGGAGTAAACTTCTTAGTATATGCTGTGTGTTTTCCATTCTAATGGACAACGTAGTGGCACAGTTGCCTACCAGTGAGTCACTGACAATACGAATTTGTCTTCAAAGACTATGATAAAAGACTTGCTCGGCGTGGGAATGATTTTCATGGCAGAGAATGGTGCTAGGGATATTGGTTTCTTATTTAAAATGTTATCATTAAACCAAAAGTTAATCCTTATAACAGAATCTTCTACATATTGGGTAGCTTGCGTAACGCCTCTGTGGCTGCAGCCCCCTTTAGGCTGCCGCCCTTCAGTTGTTTTTTCGTAGCTATGGGCTGAACGAAAAGACTTCGTCCGCACCGCGGGCTACAAATTGGGAGGTTTAAGGTTTGTAACGAAAAAAAGAAATTCGGAAAGATTAAAAGTGAGGACACAAAACGTAGGTTTCACATTTGAATCCTTTGTTCTGTTTTCTAAACTAGGATAAATCCTAGAAAAATACTGTAAAAGAAAACCTATGACTGAACTGAGTACCAGATTGGTTTAAATTCAATAAAACTTTAGATGAAAAAATGTGATATCTTGTTACATGTAAAGACCTACTATTCATAAGAATAAAAAAAATCCTTTTTTATGATTGACTGGTACGTGTTTTTATTTTTCTTAGCTGTTTCTTGAAGCCGGACTCTTTAATGATGTACATTGGTCTTCTCGGCATTATGGCATCTATCCTCGCTTTCAATCTTGTCGTATTTGTTCTCATCATTAGGCGGCTTTGTTGCCGCAATGACGTCACTGGAAGAGAAGACAAACGCAAATATGTCTTCACATTCATCTCAGTCGTGATCGTTTTTGGTTTAACCTGGTCCATCGGATTTTTTGCCATCAAAGACGCAACTTTCGTCGTCAGTATCATCTTTTCTGTTCTCAATGCTTTTCAAGGTTTCTTCCTTTTCTTAATTTTTGGTGTCCGTGAAAGGGAGGTGAGGAAATTCTGGTCAAGTCCATTCTTGGTAGTGACAGGAAAGGGTAGCAGGTTATCGACAGGTACTACTGGTTCCACCAAGAAAAGCAGGAAAAGCGAAGGATCAACCGACGGTGGTAGAGACAATCCCACTTTGGAAGCAGACACCCGTTAATTATATATATACATATGTACATTAAAGGCCTACTCCTCTCACCCCAAACAGCTCCAATTCTTCCAATCTACTTACTGAGGCCCCTCCAGCAGCTGTAACAATTCATCCCCATCCAAACACATTCTCAGTTAATTGCTTCAGGTCGAGTTAACAAGACCCTAAAGTGTAATCAAAACACTCTCAGTACAGTACATGATGTGTAATGTGAGCTTCGGTATTCTGCATTTTTTTATTTTGCGGTCAATCAAAGAGCTATCCCAATTCGGGTAGATTTGCACTGTTTAACAAGGATATTCTTGATTGGCTGTTGTCATTGTGTTTTATCGATTATATTCTTTGTTATGGCTGGGGATTAGGTTAGAGAATAGTGACTGTCGTTAGCCAGTTAGGAAATTTCCTGTATAACAGTGCGTATCGCCCCCCCCCCCCTTCATTCAGAATTTGTGTGAACTACTACAAAAATGTAGTTTGGGTGAGAGGACTGGCTCTTTAATTTTATATCTATGCTAATTTTTTATGTACATGTCGTTAGAACCTATTAGAAAAAAACAAACAAACACAAAAACAAACAAAAAAGGTTAATATTGCAAATGTTTTTCGGTCTCTCATTTCTGTCCCAAGTATCTTTGATGAAATTTAAAACACAAGACGATCAAATGACATGTTGAAGGTCAAATAATAATTTGGTCAGGCTTGTAAATTTCGCAATTCAGTGGGAGAAAGGATTGCTACAAGATTCTCCTAATTCATTCATTTAATAGGATATTCCTTTGATCAATTAGTAAATACCATAACTAGTAATACAAATGAGCAATTAGTAATACTTATACCCAATTTCAGTATTGTCATATACGCAACCAGCGAATGGTTTGTAAACATCTTTCTCAAATGTTTTTAGAATTGAAGCTAATCCAAATTTGTTTGGGAGCATTTTCACTTAATAGGAAGATGTAATGAGGGTAACGGTTTGATATGTGATACTGGTATTATGTGAATTGTACACTAGAGGGGGGGGGGGCTGTCCCTTGATGGTTTCTAGTGAGATGATCGGCTCAACCCACAGAGTTGAAAAAGAAGCAAATTAAGGAGAGAAGGATCGGAATAAATAACAAAGGAAAACAGATAGAATGGGAAGAAGAAGAGTGAAATTTGGGAAGAAGATTATTTTCAGATTTGAAAGATTTAGTTGCAATGAAGCTTTTGTTTAGCAATTTTCATCACTCTGTCTCTTGTCTGTCAGTTGGTGATCCTTCAGCAAGAGGAAATACAAGACTTTGTATTACAAAGAGTCAGTAGCCTTTCATGTTTCTATACGAAAGATATACAAACCTTATTCGTGAAAGACCTGAACTTCGAGCTGAGTCTGGAAAAATTTTGACTGCCAATTGAGTATTTAATAAAACTTCTGGCATGTTTCAAGTAACATAGAAAAATCACAAGTGCAGAAGTGTGCCGGAATTCTTTCAAGCATCTTTCCGAGTTATACAAGAGCAACACAGTAGCAATTTCGTGAAAATCAAACTTTTTACAGTGAGACAAAGCAGGTACAACCAACGGGTTCTCACTTAGTTCCGAAATGCAGAGCTTGTGATTGATGAGATAAAATCATTGGTCTAATTAGGCCCAAACCTCTCATTTCACCAATGACAGACAGTAAATAGCATTATCTCATCAATCGGTTACGGGTTACTATAGAGCATTAGGCCTGGGTATAATTGTGTGTGTTTTGGCTAATTAAAATTCAATTTGAGCAACGTATGATTAAATTTATTTATGCGAGATGATACTCATTTTTTAAGAAAAAAATTTACAATACTGCCTTAGTTTGAAAAATCTAACCCTCTGCATTTGTAAATATTGCTTTAAAGGATATGTATTGCTCATGTAAATGAATGCGATATTTGACTTAGATGGTTCCTTCATAAAATTACTAGGTATTTGAAATTTATGATTGGATTTTTGTTTAAGTAAGAATAAATAGCACAAAGACTTCAGGGAATGTCTACACGCCAGTAATACTTTTTTGTAGTGAGATCTAAACTTGTATATAAATGAAGGTTAATGAATATTATCCTCAATATGTACACAGATTAAATGAAGCATAACCACGTTTGTAACGCTCCTGTTTGCCTGGAAGTGTAATAGCCTGCCATAATCACTTTAAAATTTTTAAGTACTCGTGAAAGACTCGTTTTGAAACATGTGGACTTCTTACCGTACTTTGGAGAACAAATTTATCACAGATCTTACACGTTAGCACATCACTATTGAATCTGCGTTACGGTTAGCACTTAAGTCTTTGATGGAAATATTTAGGTCATTCAGTTGGACAAAAGTGGTATTTCTATTTGTGAATAGCATAAATGAAGATGTATGTTGTTATATTCAAACCTCACTTTTTGACTGAGCATACATGGATGCGGTGAAAAAGGAAACACATATATAAAAAAGGAGCGTTTCTTTGCGGCCTCTCTTTGGACATTGTTTTCTTATTTTTCATGGCACTTCATTAGATTGGTCATGTATTCTGTCTCGTTTTTTGTCTTTTCTCCTCCTGGTTCGCTTCAACATTTTATTTAAACCGGTTTCAGGATTAAATTAAAATTCAAATGACAGAAGATAAGATAGGCTGTCTGTTTGACACTTGGCATCAAACAAGGGGAATGTGACTGTGGAAATATTAGGAAGAGTAACCCATAGACAAATCTAAACGACCGAGAGAAGTCGACCATTTGTGTACGTGTGGGTGGGTATGTGTGTGTGTGTGTGGGTGGGGTGTGTGTGGGTGTGTGGGTGAGTGGGGGTCGACCTAACGTCTTTACTGTAATTCTAAACTTTCATATTGAGCGGACCAGGAGCTTTTAACGTACTTTTTTTTAACCTATTCATGATACAGATACAGGTTAAAACCAAAGAATTATTGGGCTAATGGTGTCCAAATGTGCTTGGTCGCGACGGAGTCTTCTATACACGAATTGGTTTATGTGGAGTTTCAAGATCAGGGAATTGGAGTCTGTGGCTGTTGCTCTGAAATAAGGCATTTTTCAAAACACTGGACTGCCTGATATCACTTTTATCCTTGACTGGAGTCATTGCAAAAACCGTTTGTGTGCACTGGCAGACAACATCATGAGTAGGCCAACTGACCGGCAGTGTAAATGTAACGACTCTAGTCAAAAACGTTACTCGAATCTGACTGGAATCACTGTTTCAAAGACTGGGGTAAGATTCAAGTCACAAACTTAAATTTGACTCGAATTTTTGCCCAACGTGACTCGAATCAACTCGAGTCATCCTCTATCTGACTCAACTCACGCCCATCTGTCTAAAACAGAACAGAACCATTAACTTCTTTTTTTTCACCCCCGGTACGAGACAACGGCTTCTGTCGACGAGCTCCATATCTGTACAGCACAGACTGTGTGCAGAACATGCATATTTGTTTTCATGTCATGCCATGGTCACCCCGTTCCGAGAGGGGAACTATTCTACATTTTGAAATAATTTTCACCTTTATTACGGCAGGTTTACCCTTACTGCACGAGATAATGGATTTAGGAAGGTGTTTGTAAATGCAACTCATCGGTACAAGACACGTAACACTAATTTTCTTTCATTAAATTCCACATTTTCCAATTTAATAAGTTCTTAATTTTCTAATATTTCATCAAACGAGGGAAAATTTTTTCGGGCAAATTTCCAGTTTCGCCTGAGGGCCTAGTACGTAGGCCTGGTACGATAAAATGCGTAACCCCAAAAGAATTCCAGCTGTCACCCATATAACGTACCCATATAACGTTTTTTATTTTGCTCATAAGGAGAGATTCTTCAATTAACACCCCAACTTTTTCTGCTCCTAACAACCAGAAAGCCAAAAGGCTTAGTGATTCCTTGCCACTGAAATTTAAGCCTATCTTTTTTCAAAGTGACTGTGCTCCGTAATGTACCCACAAAGTATACATGAAAACATCAACGCTTCCTACAAGAACTGGGGTTCTGCTCATGATATCACATCCACATGTGTGAAATTTTGCAGTATCCAAGACTCCAACCATGGGAAATTTGTGTAAATATGATATTGAGACTTTGACCCCTTGTAAGCCAAAGTAAGATTTGATGTTCACCCAAAACTATAGGGATCATTTTTTTCACCATGCATCATCTATATGTCAAGTATGAGGACCCTACAAGTTACCTTTCTTGTAATACTATGCAAGCGTGTCAGACTTTAACACTGACGACCCCAAATGACCTTTGACCTTCACGAAAATCATCTGGGATCACCATCTCAATACGGTCAACCCACACACCCAAATATGAGATTAGTCACACTAACTTTTCTTGAGATATCGTGTTTACAAGCAATTTCTAAGGAATTTACAATTTGACCTCTCGTGACCCCAAATGACCTTTGACCTCCACGAAAATCGATAGGGATCATCTACTCAATATGACCAACTCACAAACCAAATATGAGAACAGTCACATGTACCGTCCTTGAGGTATCGTGTTTACAAGGTTTTGACCGTCTGATCTCTATTGGCCCTTTTTTACATGTCATAACAGTAATAAGTATAAATATAGATTGGTTGTTTTCTAAATAGAGAAATTATAACATTCGTTAAAAATTTGTATTTCAGGTGGAGACATCCACGTGACCTTTATTCCCATTTTAGGGAAAAGGTATTAAAATTTATAGATAGCGGAATAAATAGTCCTTTTTACTTCAGAAATCAAGGTAAATAATGTTGAAATCTTAAAACCTGACTCCGCCCACAATTCCGTCACATGGTTTTATCTCATCTCACATTTTTTTGTGTCTTTCTGTCTTGATGATGAGGTACAAATTACTACAGCCAGGAAAATTAAGTCAAAAGTGAATGCCTGTCAATCGTCTGAGCACCTTTCCATGTAGTTAGTTCGACAGTGACGTAGCCACGGGACTGTTCTGGGGGTTAGAACCCTCTTCCCCATGACCCAACCTTGATATGCAAAAGGTATCTCAAATATCGGTTTTTTTCTCTCTTCCCCCTTAGACTTTTCCCTCATGCCGTTGCTTCAACCCCCCCCCCCCCGCCTCCATGACACAATCCTAGCTACGCTACTGTAGTTTGATAGTGTTTTGAAGGCTGAGCTCCGTTGGTTTAAGTCGGACCGGCTACGGGTTTTTTTCAGTTGTGGCTAACTGGCTTGTTTTCCGTACTCCATTGCTTAATAGAATACCGACATAGTCATAGACGTGTTGAATGGAGTGTTTCATATAAAGTGACTTACGTAATTATCAATTACTATCAATATGGCGCGTTAATTATATACTTCAAATTTTAAGACGCACCTTATGGTTGGTCAATGTTTGTTTGAAGCCTCCAAAATTTCTGTGCATTAACGCATGCAATTTGGGTAAAGTAACTGGCGAACTGGAAACATTGCGCACATTTGACCCGTTAATGTCCGGCGGTAACACGGTTTGTCCTAGCTATAGAATTAATGATGTGCATTTCATTAGCACTAGCTCTGGATGGAAGTAATTCAAAAGATTGAAGAAAATCACCCCACCAGAAAAAAAAAAAAGAAAGAAAGAAAGAAAAAAAAAAAAAACCAACGCAGCGATGTTGTTTACTTTCCCATTTATTATTGTCTTCAGGTATGTAGTCATAACTGACTGTCTAAACAACAAATGAGGGGAATGTACTCTTTTGAGATGCTATCAACGTAAAACGGACAAAAATAGAACAAAACCTTAACAATTTGTACATTTCATATGAAAGGCAAACCCATCCGTTGGTTACACACAGATTCCTTCAGCATCATTACGGTACGAAAAATTGTATCCATACTTTGTGCATTACTGTGTAATATTGTACACAGAAAGCACAAACAAACCGTGATAGAATAGCGTAAAACCTCTAAATTGAGGGGGCTGTTTACAAAATGAGTTGCCACGGGATACACGAACACGTGATGTATAATTGCCAAGTTTTAAAAGAAATTTACACGCTATTATGAAAACTTGCGCAAGCTGTTTTATTCCAGGGCTGAGAAAAACCTGAAACTCCTCTTGAAATGAGTTACGAGCCAGAAATGTCCCTAAATTTACACCCTTAGAATGCTTCAAACAATAACCACATAAAATGTTGGATTGAGATTCTTTAAACAAAAGTTAAACTTAGTGAGGTTTATATACATAATATTCCACATAAAATGTACACACGATATAAGGTAAGTTCTTAACGCTCTCCACAATGTGTTAGTGCCAACACAATTGATGAGGTAGCAGTGTACCCTCTACTGAAGTATTACATTTAAACAGAAGCTAAGGGTGACTGCATTATTATAAATTAAGGCTTTTACGGAAGACTTTGTTAAAGCAATGGCTCATGTAGGAACAATTACATTACGTCTGTACATGTAACAGTTGCATGCCAGTCATAAATGTTACATCTGGCGTTCTTACATGCTCATGCTGCATGGTACCAACAAAAACTCTGTGATGAACCAGGCAGACATGTCAGAAGTCACTGAAGAGATGGGTTTTCAGCCCATATATTATTCTTATTACCTTAATGACCACCTTCCATTGAACATGCGATACAAGATGCTAAAACAATTTAAAACCATTCCTTCCAGCACACATAACATCAGTGATGCGTATCACTGACCACTGAGAAACACAATGTAAAATATAAAACTTGCCAACCACACCAGTATCAAGGTATGTACTACAAACTGTACCCTCCCTGCTCTTCCAGAATTAAGGTATAATGACATGTCCTATAAAGTGCATGGGTCCCCTTCCCTGCTCTGCCAGTATCTCCAATGAAACCCCAACACCTGATGCAAATAATCAGCCCTTTCTGATGAACTCTTGATGTGTTGATGGAGATGCATGTTCATGATAACAACATGCATTATACAAAACTGTGGAAACCTTGTATTAATTTACCACCTCTCAGCATAGGCGTACAAGGCGGGGGTGCAGGGAGGGCACTCACCCTTCCGCATTCTGGCAAAAAAATTGGTCTATTCTGTCAAAACATGATAAAAGGTGACAGGATTCCAGCCAAAATGGTCTTGCCCCCTCCTAGAAAATTACCCCCATATGCCTATGCCTCACAGCCAAGAGACTCAGATTCATGGTGGGCTTTCATTTTAAAATAACAACCACAACAATTCTACCGAACATATCGACTGTATGCTTGTTTTTCATGGTACATTTATTTTTTCTTTCACAATTATAATAGGGTACATGCGCACTGTTTAACAAGGTGTTTCTTGATTGGTTGTTGCCATTGTATTGTATCGATTGTATTCTTTGTTTGTGTTAGGGATTAGGATAGAGATTAGAGCTGTCAATAACCAGTTAGGAAATATCTTGTTAAACAGTGTTCATTGCCCCTTATAATATGGTCAAGAATACCTAATTGGATCAGGTCAGTGAGGTCAGTCATATTTTGGTATGCTTCAAATTTAGTACACTGTTTCCAATACAACACTCGATTTACTTTTAATACCACCAAGACAACTCCATAAAGTGAAACTTCTGCTTTTATCCAAGTCACATGTTAATATTCTATACACCACACCACCAACCTTCTTCCTGCACGTAAAGCTAACATCTGCTGAGTGTAGCAGCAGTAACGTGCAAAACATACTTCATATTTCATTCTGCCAGTCAGTCTTATCAGGACCAAAAATGTTGTAATGAGAAGTCATGTAGAAATAAGGTCATCTTTCAAGAGGTCTTTGTAGACTTAGCAACTATATACTTGAGCATGACATATTGATGTAAGATTAAAATAATATGACTTGTTCGCACATATTTACACCTTAGCAATATTTGATTAATTTTACATTTAATGTGTTAATACCATTGTGAAATTTCTGTTCTTGCTGCATAAAACACATATTTCCAATGCCAAGTCCCAATCCTAAAAACATTTCAGGGGTGGTTTCAGAAACAGTCAGGGTGAGGGGTAACTGGCTTCCAAAAGTAAAAATGGGAAAATAAGGTGTCATTTATGGACATGAGAAATGAAAAAATCTGCTACAAAAGATCACAGCTTTGTCAAAAAATGGGTGGAAGGGAGGTGATGGGGGTCATAGGCCAGTTTTGTTCCCCTTGGATCTGACAATGCATTGGACAGAAAAAAAGTCTAAGAATCTTAATTTAACCTCCCTGAATCCTCTCTGGCTAGTGTATTCTACACAATATAATACTGAACAAGAAATTAAGTGGTATACAAAAACAAACATGTTATTTTACATATGGTCAACTATTTCTACATACAGATATGGTAAAAAACGAATATAGTATAGAATTGAAAAGTATTCCCACCAAAATTAAAATAAATTCTTGATGTACAAATAGAGCACATGTTAATAGAAATGGTTGTGAGTTCAAAGACCTTTTTCCAAATAGTAATTACAAAGGATTATGGGATACACTTTTGGTACATATCATTAGACAATTGACTTTGCTGCAGCCCAAAAAAGACATGCACTTAAGCTCTATCATTATTTATTGGAAAAGGATCTATTTCATTAGGCAGTGGCATAGCCAGGATTGTGTCATGGGGGGAGGGGTTGTTTGGGGGGATGGGGCAGTACATGAGGGAAAAGTCTAAAAATAGAGAGAAAACACCATCTGTTTGGGTGTTTTTTGCATTGCAACATTGGGTCATGGGGGTTTTGTAACTCCAACCCCCTCCCCCGTGGCTATTCCACTGTAATAAGGACTAATTTAAAGGTCCATGAAAATAAAACACTTCAAATGTTTTTTGATGGTAATGTCCATCCTAGAACCTTTGGATCAATGATAGGTTATCCTTGCTTTAGTTTTGGCTATAGAAAGAACAAGTACCTTTTACCCCTTTTTAGAGGAGTTGTGTATTACTCCCTCAGTGTAATACAAAACTGTAAGGAATTCTGAGAAGATATAACATGTAATGAACCCACTTGTAAAGTGCACATGACTCAAATGTTGAAATGCAAAGGGAAACAGACTAAAAAGAAAAGATGATTACTGATATCACGCTCTATAAATCAGTGTTAATGATGTTGTCAAGATTAGATTCTTTTCCCTTTGAAATATTTGTTAAATCATCACTTTTAGCAACTAATTTAAATCCTGTACCCTCATTTTTTATACAGCTTCCTTATTAAGTAACCTGCAAAAAAGAGTTCTTCTCAAAGTTTTCTTTTAGAGCTAAATATAATTATGTAGGGAGTAACACTGCTCTTATGGAAGGAAAAATAATGTTGACAAACACTTGCCAGAAAGCCATAGTAATGAGGAAGCTTGAGTACATGAAGGAGTATTGACTCCTATGCTATGACATGAAACTTTATAAAATATTTCAGTTTAATCTACACCATCTAATTCTATCCAAAAACACCTCTTTTAAAGAAATTTATACTAGACAGTCCATGGGATGGTGCATTATTTTAATTTACTACACAAGGCAGCTCTATAGCCAGGTTGAAACAATGGTATAAGTCCATTCATAAGTTTAAAATGAAGATGTACAAGTACATTCTTAATGTAATGTTTTCATGTAATAATAGATGTTTTTTTTTTTTTAACTTACATCAGTAAAACAAAGTGACAAAAGATCTTAAGTGATAAGCCACTGGTATCAGTACTTTTTACACTGTACACAATGGGTGCGCCACTTGTCACTCATCATTATATACTTAATTCAGGGAGCTGCAGTCAAATTAATCCGTTCAATCGAACAACCGATTTTATAACTCTTTTTACAGTTATTGTTCGAAGAATAATTTGTGAGAAACTGACACTGTTTGTTGCGCAATATTTGTGTAACAATCTACTAACAAAGCCATGCTGCGGCGACTGAGTAATTGGCAATACAAAAACGGTTAATCTATGCAGAGGAATGACACACAAGTAACTGACGGGTCGGTCAGTTAACCAGTAAAAAGATTAACTGTCACAGCCCTAGTACACACACTATGACAACTGTGCCAGAGTGCGTAACGTATACCATATATGCTTGCCACATGGTATTTCAACAAAATAACAGGATATAATGTACGGTCTGGACATACTTTACCACAAGAACCATTTAAACTAATGAATATTCAACACTGGAGACCTCACTACATATGAAATAATATCATCAGAAGAAGGTTAAAGTAACTACAATCAAATAATGAAATATTAGCCTTGACTAAAATAATATCAGGTTACAGCTTACTACAAATCAGAGTGAAATATTCATTTTTATTTTGACTGAGACACCATGACCATACTCTTAGCTACAAAGAACAACTATGCTAAGAACTGCAATCGGGCATTCTTTGAAGCAATTTTGTCATTTTGAAATAAAACCTAGCAGTGAACCTTAAGTGTAGTTATTAACAGATTTAATTCTATTGGTGCATTTCTGAGATTACAGTAATCACTCCTATACTGTAACTAGAGTATTTTAAGTGATATTTTACAGTATGTAGTACAATTTATTAAATCATGATTTAATTATACACTGCCACCCATAATTTGGATACACACTATTGGAGGTTAAGGCTGGAAGGGTTGAGGACAGAGAGAGTGAAGTGTATGGTAGTGGTTCCTAGTGTACTGGCAAGACTCACATAGAATTATGCTCAAAACATGTTCCTATTTTAAACTCCAAAACAAGGCTATGAGGGCCACTAGGTTACACCAGAAGGATATCAGTTGATTTGAAAACCCTATCTAACATAACCTACCCAACTTCTAACATAAACTAATCACTTAAAATACTTTCTGGTGACAACTTACTTTGGGTCATGGACACTAGCGTAGCCAGGATTGTGTCATGGGGGCAAAGGGGGGGGGGGAAGGGGGGTTGGAGCAAAACATAAAGGAAAAAACTAAGGAAGCAAGAAAAACCAGCAAATTCAGTAATTTAGGTGTTTTTGCCATTATTTTCCTTTCAAGGTTGGGTCATGGAGGGTTTAAACCCCCAAAACCACCCCCTTGGCTATGCCACTGATCATGGACCATTCCTTTTGGCAGGAGACATTTCTAAAAACAGCCAAACAACATAAGCAAAAGGTCACACCAGCAGAACGAACTTTATGTTTGGTTGATACCTTAGCTTACAGCATTACCTCACAACTTAGTCACAGTGCTCCTCAATCTAAAAATGTTGGGTGTTTCTCAAATATAATACTGCTTCTTTTTGTTTCACAAAAATTTCTCTTAAGCATATTCTAAAACAAAACAGATATATCTTTCTATCAATATCAATTACACAAATAGAATATTAAAGTATAATAAAGACTGGCTGCATATATTGAAACCTATTATACTACCATACAGAGCCTACACTACTACCTAGTACTATCCTAACCCTTCAATTCTTTGTAGTGTTTCCATATCAACTTCTCCCATCCCAAGAGGATAACAATTCACCTTAAGTGTTGCACTTAAAAAGTCCTTCTAGTGGTCACTCTAATTCTAATTATTATTGAAAAGTTCAGCTTCCTATCTTTGGAAAATATGTATGAAATGACTTAAGTTTCAAGAAATAATAAAAGTTATCCATGCCCTATAAGAAGACTCTAGAGTCTGTTTATAATAATTAAATATCAACAACACGTACTGCACATCTCAAGATGCTGTATTGACATGGTCCTCCTTTAAATGTCCAGTCCAATATAATTCATCCTAACAAGAAATTTGATTACACAAAAGAATGAATATTTTTTAGAAACTATCAACTATAAGGATTGTTACATTAATGTTCTACAAACATGAAAAGCAACTAGAGGACTGTTACATCATTGCTGTACATAACAAGGAAATAATGCTTACAGTCATAGGGGATTTTAAGATTGTACAAGCAGATTTTACTCCCTCCAGGCACTTTTCAAGTGTACAGATCAAAAGCTGAGGGGAATTGTGATTAAGACAGTTTCACAGTCAAATACTAATATTTTAATACTGCAGGCACAAACCTTGGTAAAGATTGTTAGTCTCACTGATTGTGTATTACATGCTACAGTTGCACTGCAATAGCAGGTTAAGAGTAAGATGTTCTGGGCAAAGTTGTTGGACAGATTCGTTCAAGGCAAAGCAATCTATGTATTTTTTGGCATTAAGCGCTTGTTCGTACAAAACTGTTTAAATCTTAGTGTTAACTTCATTTTGGTTGTGAGAGGTTGTCAAAATGATGACAGGTCATGGTCCTGAACAATTATCTTGTGTCTGTCTTACTTTGCTAACAGAGAGATCATTGCAGCATACATACATAAGTCTTCCATGCTGTAGTAAAGACAAGACACCTTGACTGAAGGAGTTCCTTCAGAGATATTTCCAATATCACAACACCACTCCCATATCTGTACATGAAATTTTCAGCAAATTTTGTTGCATTACCACTATAACCAAATTATTTTAATGATGACATATAAAACAATACCAACATGTACAAATTAGAAGGTTTTCAGGAAAACCAAAATGGTAACTACCCAAAATGGCAACTTCAATAGAAAACTCTCACAGGCAAAATTTTCCCCACAACAATTCCCACCCATGAAAACTTCTTGTAACACTGCTTTTCCAACTAGACAATTTAAAATAACTGTATGTGTAAATTCACTGAGAAAATTTTCAGCAAACTTACAAATGCTTAGAACTTGTAGTTTAGCATTTTTGTAAAGGTACAAAGTAGATTTGCCCAAACAGCACGGACCAGGTGTTTGTGTGATCCATACGACCCATTTTAAAAAAGAAGTCTTGTGCAATAGATATTTGTAATTACTTCAAACTAATCATATGCATTTTTTCTATAATCCCCTCCAAACTCTGTCACAGGGCCAAGGGAAGAAAGGAATTTTGTGTAATCTTGAAGGAGTAACTTCTAGTTTGAAAAAGAAGCTCCACCCTGAATTGACCAACTGAATTGACCAACTTTCAATTTTAATTCAACATCACAGGTCTGTCATGCATGGCTCCATCCAGATTAAAATCTTAATTTCTTGGAATTCAACTAAAAAGCTTTAAAAAGAAAGACTATCATTAGGTGTATCACCATACAAAATGAATGTATCATTCCCTTACATAATGCAGCATACAGCAGCAAGGTATTTTGCATTTTAATTTCCTCCATTTTCACTGTGTTACTTCATGACTTGAAAATAAAACAAGCATTACTTTAGACCTCCATTAACACAGTTCTTCAAACAAAACATAGACTAGGGTAGTCTTTGCTTTGTTCTGAATCGTTCCTCTTGTATTCAATATTGAAAAAATTCCTCAATACTTATTCAAATATTCATATGAAAATTAATATGCAACAGACATTACTCCTCCCACTACATTGTTTTAAATGCATAAAAAACATAACTGACCAAACAGCTGCAAGTTGTTTCTTCCTGATAGTTTCTCATCCAAAGATGAAGTACACAGGACCCTACTGCCAACTGCTTTTAAAATATGCATATTTATGAGGAGGGTGGTCCATCAACTTAATACATCATGAATATGAATGATTATCAACACTGCTGGGATGGCTAAAGCAATTGTGTTCCACTTCAGAGAAACTGATTCCCTCCACAGGACAGCTTTGAGTCTATATTCCACCAGAGGCCAGTCCTGAGTTCAAAAATCATCTATTTGGTACAAATCTTGGACGTCATTTCTCTCTAAACATGAAAGGAATTGAAACTTCAGTAATATTGATGTGCACTTAAAAGCATATTCTGGTGGCTTTTCACTTAGGGTCAAAAACAAAAATATTCAAGACCATTGCCACCAAACCCTGCTCCTACCTCAAGATTTCATTTTTCAAATCTGCTCATTCTTGTTAAAGCATACCCCATTTTTCAACAAAGCCCAAGAAAGTTTTGTAATGTGGGCACATTGCCTTAGACTGCTCTTGTTTAACTGTATAATTAAGGGTCCTTTTTGTCCTTGAAATTTGATAGTGCTGAAATAATTGAATATTTATCCTGTAAATCTATTATTACACTACACTATATGTTGGGTATAGCAAACTATGTTGCTCAATATTTGTGTTGACATCAAAATTATAAATACACTGAATGCAATGTTAAGGTAATGTGCAGGCCTCCATTTTCAGGAAAATAATTTATGCTTGTCCTTTGAGCAACCATTTCAGTATTCCGAGTTGTCCAAAAGAAAATTCTAGGTCATTATCAATTAATAAAGAATGAAAATAACACAGGCAAATTTCAAAATTGATTATAAAGAACAAAATACAGCTTTAAAATCAGGGTGCACGCAGCATTGTCCCAATACTTTCCCCTCTCACTGGTACAGTGTTATTAGTTCCTGGTTTCATTGGTACCTGTTTTCATGTGATTGCATACATTAAACCTAACCCTTACATCTAACCAATATCCCTCACTCACAAACCTGACCCCTAATGGCAATCCCCATGAGTTGTGGTCCAATGAAATGGAGTAATGAAAAGGGCGGACTTGTGGGATGGGGCACAAATGGTACAAATTAAGCTTATTGGGAATTAAATGAGATGATGAGAATCACAAAAATATCTACCATCAGAAGTCATTGTTTCAAAAGACATATGAATACCTTGGGCCATTGTTGCATAACACACAATGCAGTTTTCCTTTGTAACTGGCATTCATTCATACTTTGTGTAAATCCTCAACTTGAACTGGCCTATTGTGGTCAGATGAATGTGCATTGCTCAGTTACTAACTCAGTGTAATGCATGACACACTCCCTTTAAAACCACAATATTTTCATAGGGGTTGTTTTAAAGTGGTTATTTACGAGAAAAATTTGTACTTCTTTCAGTTTTTTTTTACAAAAAATGTTAATATATCTGAATGGACAAGGTTAAAAATCTCTGCAGTGCTTTAAAACTGGATATTGCACTTACTGGGTTTAAGTTTATCACTGAATTGAATTGGGCTGTACCATACTGCATCAATTACATTGTGCAATATCCTGTGTCAATCGATGGTACATCTCTCCATCTCCTCTACATGGCATCTTTAATTTGACCCCCCCCCCCCCAAAAAAAAAAAAATAAATAAATCATATTCTCTTTGAACACTTCCTATTTGAGATAAGTTTTCAAATATCCCAAATATATAATAAAATTGACAATGACTTACCAGTGGTTCTAGTTCTTTGGGGTCAATCAGTTTAAACTCAATCACAAAGTAGTAAAAATGTTTGTAGCATGTGTTAATGTGTGCCTCCTGAAAGAAAAGAAGAAAAACATGGAGGCAGTTTCTCAACTAGTGACCTGAAGAGAGGCAATGAATTCGAACAAACTCCGGGATACCATCTTAACAGACATTTTAATATGAGAATGCTGTTAGGGAATATCCCAGGAAGACCAGATTTTCAGCTGTAATTTTGATTTTGAAATACTCAGTTGTTACTGATAACAGACTTCTTATCTACATCACAGTAAAAGCACAAAGCCCTAACCCTGTACTGTACAGTATAGCAAACCAAATAAAAAAAAATTCCTGTAATCCAGGAGGCACTCTTTCTCTTATACACAGCAAGGGTACGGCTCACGCAAAGTGTACCTATGTATCAAAATAAAACAGAAACACTTCCATTTTGGACCAATCTGTCAATAAGTGGACAATCCTAATGAAAGGCCCAGCTAACAAAAACTGGATGAATGAAAGACCAAACATAACAACTGCTCAAAATTATACTGCAAGTGAGCTCAGATGACCTTTGACCTACACAAAAGTGATGGGCTCTCCCTCTCATCAATATATAGTGTTGGTCCTAAGAGTAGTTATTAACTAGAGACAAAGGTCTAATACATGCCTTGTACAAAATTTCGGCCAATTTTAAGGCAAGAGCAAGGTACACCATGGTTTAGTCTCCGACCGTCAGGCGTTGCACTGTTGCACATTTTGGAAACCTCAGAAGAGGTGTATTTTCCCTCACAATTCTCAAACAGTAAAGGTGCAGCAATACTTTTGTTGCTGTAGGAACATCATTTTACACCCAGTTCAACAAAGCAAAAGCTGGCATTTAGTGGCATGGTGCCTATATCTGAGATCTATTTTCAACTTTCAGAGTGGTAAAGCGAAGGTATAAGATACCAAGTTGCCTACTGCATCACATCGCTCAAGCATCAACCCTGTTAACTAATTTTCGTTTGACTTGATACAACGCACATAGCGCCAATGTAAAGCAAGTTAACAAAAGGCTACTAGACCAAAATCTATCCTGCTTTTTTGTGTTACTTCGTGACGCACTTTGGAGGGTCTCATTGAAAAAAATAAGAACCGATGGGAAAAGATGAAATAATAACCCATGCAATTACCACAAGCGATTCGTTTGTAAGTAAGTAAGTAAGTAAGTAAAAATATCCTTTTAAATTCAAAATCTGGCAAAGGTGAGACAGACACACAACTTCCACATTTTAAGTAAACTTTTCCTCGAACAGTACTACAACTACAGCTGCAGCCTCTAACCATGTTCTAAAGGCACTTTAATTATCTGAAATGGGCTTTAATGTTAAATTTATGAAAAATTAAACAAATTTTAATGATATTTTTGGTACAGGGGATTAAAAATGGTAAAAAGATGTGGAAAGAAAAAGGACACTTTTCACGAAAGAGGAGCTGTATATGCCCCAGCTACTTCGGTTTCGCGCGTAATGTTAACTGCGAATTAGTAACTCCAGCTGGATACCGATCCAAATTGTATAATCTGCGTCACTCCGATCTCTGAAAAAGGATAATACCCTTCAACCCATCTAGTATCATTTTTGTGCCGAGGAACGACAAAATCTGGAAGATTAACAATACGAATACAGGCGAGAATGTCACCAAGCTTTATTTCGTGTAATAGGTTCTAATAGGCACTGGCATCTGGGGGTGTGTTGGTTCTCAAGTTATATGGAATAGTTGTAGCTCTAATTAGGCGTAGCAGTAACTTACATGCTATCTAAAAATCCTAAACCACTTCAAACTTACTTAAAAAATGGTGGTCGAACTGTTATTAGCGTCTGGGAACAGTTTCCCTTCCGAAAAATATCGGAATTCGTGTACTAAATTTTGAGCCTAAATTATGAGCCTCCGAGCTAAGCATTAGTGCCAAACTGAATACGGTACACTGACCACATTTTGTAAAAGCGACCAGCCCTTTACGATGAAATGCTTGTTGCAACACTCGACGAAGTAGCCATGTATTGAAATTTTGATCTTTCTGGCAAAAAATCTCATCAGAAGTTCCTGCCCCTGGAGACTGGGTGTCATGACATGGACGATAAGCTTTGGACATGGGGCTGGTTTTTCAATAGAAAATCGCAAGCAGACCTTGGCACCTTTCATGCTATTAGGCGTAGACCTTTTAGGTGGGGATAGGGGGACTGTATTCCTCCCAGAGCAGGGAAAGTGCTTATTTCAGGGCACTGACACTTACATGTATTTTAGTGCAAGTGGGTAGCCTGTAGTAGCTAGTCAGTTCTGCCTGCAACGGACCATGTTGACATGCGGCCCGGCAAAATAGGACTTGAAAAATATTCAGTTCAGGGCAAACAGGATCCCGTATGCCTTTGTGTATTTTTTGAAATGACAGTACCTGATATGTTTTTTTAAATATATCAACTTGAAAAAAATTTACATTCTATTTCTGCTTTTTTAATTTTTAGTTTCAGTTGAGCATAACTTTACTAAAGTTGGTCCAACTTCCTTGGATCAAGATCATTTGGTATCTAATTATGACTGAATTCGATTACGTCAATAGTCAGATATAAATCAATCCTTGAAACTCGTTTGAACTTGGTGCGGGTGCGGCAAAGATATACGGAAGGTCACTGCAAGCGACTGGATTCGATGTCCCTCGTGTGGTGTGTATGTGAACATTTGACTACGGTGGGCAAAAGTTTCCCTGCCTGGAATATGAAGTCTTTCTTGAAAGACTATCTTCAATTGGAGCGGAGCGTATATAGAATGCGACCCTGCAGACCCCAATGACGTTTCAAAAGTTTCCCAAATTTGTTGTCCTTTTAGACAAATATTTCAAAATCAAGAATTTTAATTGTAGAAAAATTGGAATTTTATGAAGGACAGGTCACAAAAATAGCAACATAGCTGCCGGTGTCTCTTAATGATGTGGTGTCTCACAAATGGTAAATATCTGATTTTGATATATCCAGAGCTCAGAAAAGTTTACCAAACTGATCTACTAGTCAGAACTAGTGGACTTTATGTTGCATAATGCGGCGAGCAAATTTAGGCACGCTGGAAAATTCACTGTTTTTTTAGATTTGGAAAATTAAAGGAGGGGTTTCTGACACGGGAAGTGGGGGAGTGGAAGCATGCTTCCGCCCCTCATTTTTCACTGGGGAGGGGCTTTCTCCCCCCAGCCCCCGCTTCCTACTCCTATGCTTAAAAAAGTTTTTTCTTTTTACCTTTCGAAAGGTAGGCCTACCATTTTAAAACAATTGTGCTCAAAGGGTTCCAAATGGAATGTTCACCTATAAAATACATGCAAAATATCAAGCAAATGAATAAATGGCAGGTTCGAACCACTGATTGTTGTGATTATATCTCTAGGAATCTTGGGCCCCTCTCCACACGACACAAGATAATGTATTCATTCAGCTCTCACAGGTCGGTATTTTCACGTTTTGTAAACTTTACCCCACGATAGGTTCCCTTTTTTCCTAGCTGGCAGAGATTCTGGCAAACAGAACTACTACATGATAAACGACTGGTTGGTTGAGACACCGAAAATTCGTACCTTCTTTGGCCTTCACGGTCAAACGTTCTGCCATTTTGACCTTGGACTCTAGTCAATCAATGCTCTTATTGTTGGTCAAATAAATAGTGTTGGCCATTCATATCTTGCGGTATCGTGTGTACAAGCAAAGTGTCTGAAATGCACAAACAGACCAACAAACACACACTACTTCAGCACTGCACAGATTCCTTGCCTGCCTTCGGCAAGGGCTTCTGTCTCTGTAGCTCACTCGCATAAAGCTGGCTCTTTAGCAAAGCACAAGCCCAACTGGCTGATTTCAGTTATCCAGTTTCTTCCCCTTTTTTGGCACCTGCTTCTACCCTTTGAGAACCCTGAAGTATAAACAAGGTCCAATCAAACTTTTTCACAAAATATCTAGACATTTTACCACTTACCGCTCCTATTGCCACTAACATATCAAAATGATGAATGTAGACATGGACAAACACTCTGTACAGTCTTGTCATAATCTTCTTGCAAGTTGCAAAGAAATTTTTGGGAAAAGGAACATCTGGAAAAGATGGAAATATAATCAGTTTAATTTGAATAAAACCTGCATCATTCAAAAAAAAAAGAGACAATTACTTGATGTCTGATGCACTGGACCATCACCATTCTATAGACATATTACTTCATAATAGGAAGGTACTGTATGTTGAATAAATGAAGAGCAACCTAGAATGACAATTGCAATTTCGAATAATATCCCAAAGAAATTCATATAAATTGTAAGCTAGCAAACAGCAAATTGCTTACTATTAATATAATTTCCTGCAAAACTTATTATCTATATGTATAAAAGATGACAGATAATATATTTTTAAGATAATATGTATCTTGGCATAGCACGTCACAGAAAATGATCATCAGCCATCATCAGCCAGACTACAATACTATACTACCAACAACGTTTAAAGTATCCAAAAGCAGAGAGAATTTATTAGCTGCTACCTATTCCGATAAGATAATGTGTTCACATCTTCATTGGAGAAATTTAAAATCACTAGCACAATACAGTATGAACAAACATTGTAAAACATTTATCCATACTAGATTTATTATTCAGAGTGTTTTTGTTGAATTTTTCAGTATACTGTACCACTGAGAGGCATTTTGAAAGTGCAATTTGTGTCAGCTGGTTATGTTTTGAAGAGTTATACACATCAATCATGACAGAGGTTGCAATGCAGGCCACTGTGCTCTCATACACGGAAAACTATACCAAGATTCTGTGGAATATTACTACTGTAGGTCTCAATCACTCAGAACAAATGTTGCTACTGTACAGTAGCTGTGTAATTTAGCAGCCAGACTTTGGAGTATGGATGTTTCTAACTATATAGCAACAGTCACATCTTTACTACAGATTTGACGAGCTATTGCAGTATACTGAACTGAGCTGTCACATACAGAGTACAAATGATAATACACAGGGCACTATACATGTGTAGTCGCACACTGACTAGTGCATAAAAATGTTGTGTGAAACATCACTGGCTGGGCTCTTACACACTGAATACAAAATGAGCAGTCACAACTTAAACACATGTTGCTACTGTAGCGACAAAAATGAACACTCAGGAAGCAGTCAATGCTTCTGTATACAGTACCAGCGCTGTATCTGTCACACCCCGAGTTGACTTTCAACTTGACGGTAGTTGATCAACTAGTAGAATCTTTTTAGTCTCAACTCCGAGTCAACTCAAATCAACTCGAATCAACGACCCCTCCTCCTTCCTGATATTTCCTTTGAAGTTCCGCCCATTGTTAGTCAACGTTGCACTCTCTTTTCACGTACAACTCTGAGGCACAAAGCACTGGGAAATTTCCCAGGCTGGCTGGTCCATAGTGAGGGGTTTATCAGTCCTTCATTGAAAATAGTATATACAGTAGTTTTACAGTGTACTGTTGTGTAAAGTTGAGTGCGAAACATTGTTTCCTGAGGGGCTGCTGTCCGCACAGAAACATAAAGCAGTCAGGAATGAGCATAGTACGCTACAGCACTGATTCTACAGAGAGGCTTCATACAGCCATATAACTATAAATAACTTTTAGGAACAGAAAGTCCCTCACCGCAAAATTACATTCAGTCTAGTGTTCAACCGATCACGTACCTGTTAAGTAATCGGCATACTGAGGGCCGATTATTCCATTGTCAGTAAATAATCGGCATTGGTAAAATTATGCTCATCAGCTGATCATTACCACTGATTATATGCAAACTGGAAAACAGGGCTAAATATACATGAAACTTGGTCTTGGTTGCGTGAAAAATTCCTGTAATTACTCACCCCTTGAACTTCCCGCCAAAACGGGATGTATTAATAATTAAAAACGTATAAATTTAACCCCCACGATAGGAGTGATCGTTTGATATTTTCCGCTAAAACCCTGTAGTATTACCTGCAATTATATTTAGAATTGCATTCACGATGTATTCCTTGCAGTCTTGCAGAAAGCACGGCGTATGCTGCTGTACAAACTGTGCTACACAAAACACATGGTACAGACTATCGAGTTGCAGTGTTTCACTGTTTTTTCAAATCCCCAAGCTTAGCATATTATCCGTGCACGTGTTGTACATGTAGCACGGAGAATCTTGTGCATTTCGGTGGCTATTATATTGCATAAATTAAGCCATTCCCAGCATTCCTTCCGCAATGTTATTTACAGTGGGACTTAAGCAATGTTGTCATATCACGTCATTGCAAACGTAAACAACCATGTACGTGATCTCTGGCAGCAAACTTCTTGGCCCACGCATGCAGTAGACTTGCGTGTGTGTCCGTTTTTACCGCCAAACAAGGTGTCGTATTTTTCTTGGTGACATCATATCGATATGATCCATTGCAAAATTTAAATTGGCCTGTGCATCGTGATTGGTTTAATTGCGTTGATTCTAGCCAGCCAATCACAACTCGCGCCTTTGCCTATGTGATTTAGTGTGTGAAAATACTCGGTCTCGAGACAAATTTTTCCATTGAGTTTGTGTTACGATGATCGCACTTCAGAAGCTTATACAGCCGGCTAGCGCAGCAGGGCGAGCCCCGTGCTAAATTCACCAAGAAAAGACATCACAAATCTCTGCGAACGTGGATTTTTGGGGGATCTGACTCAAGAGCATTTCAGTTGCTGATTCCTTCCAAACAAGACGTAAGTTTTGGACAAGAACTGCAAAAATTATATGGGGGATATTTACATCAGAAAGGAACCATAAGAAACGTTAACTGGGTGCAATTGTTTGCTGCCCAGAACTGCTAAGATTGTCACGATTTTTCTACATCAGGTTCATTAAAGCAGGGTAGTAGCTACAGTACATTTACGCAACTACAACCCTGTAAAATAATGCAAATGTTCCAACATGACTGGGGGATCAAAACTAGACAGAGCACGATGTTGGCCTAAGAAATAAATTACCAAAGGGCATGTGACATCGACTGCAAACAATTCTACAGTATTAATGGTTGTATCTACACTTTTGAAGTGAAAATATTACGAAATTCCGTTTGTAAAACGAATGAACTATCCCTTATAATTTCCATCCTGAACTGGTTATGGTAATACGATATGCACGAAGCAAGGGGGGCCTACTACAGTGACAAAACTTTTAGTCAATTAACCTTCTCTCAAAGTGTGCTTTCACACGGCGCGAGATCAAAGTAACGATCCGGAAGCCGAGGTAAGCCCAGCTTCCAAATGCAAAGACTATACGTAGCTGACTTTCTGTTTAGCTTTACTGAAAGAAGGAAAAATGAAATAAAGATTTTTTTCATTTGTTAACAAGCTTGCTCTTGACCGAAAATGGAGTAAAGTCACTATGTTCATTTCCAGTGACACTCAGCTTGTCTTATTACACTGTGTACGAACTCTTGAAAAACAATAACGGCAAGGGCGACCTGTCATGTTTTCAACTAGAAAATCTATGAGTTATTTACTTCATTTTTTGAAATAGTTCCATTTCTCTAATGGCTGATTTATTTCCTCTTTTACACTGAAGAAACTCCCAGCAAGATCATAATTTTCCAGTCAGGAAGCTTACCATTTTTCTTTAACCATGATCACATATGGCACTGCCAGTAAGCTCAAGCAGACTTGCCCAGTATCATACGTACAGCATATGTAGGAATAAGCAGGGAGCTGTAACAGCTCCCTGGAATAAGCTACTTGCTACTACTTTATCGATCGTATGGCAGACAGGTTATTGTTCTGTCTTCACTTATCCACACACATTTCTTGCTCAAATAAACTTGACTTTTAAGTTAAAAATCCTTTTAAGATACAATAGGACTTCCTCTGCTGGACACAAAGGAGACTAGACACACTAATGAATGAATCGACTCGTAGAGGATTAGGGGCCAGACTGGGCAGACATGACTGACCTGTTCCCATGGTCCTATTGAAATTAACAATGAAAAAAGTAGTTCATCAACTGCAGTTGGTCAACCATCGTCAAACTAGCCTTGGTGAGTTGAAAGCGTGACAGATAGAGCGCCGGTACTGTAGTTTGTAACAGTACTTAGATGAGGTTTCATGGCTCAGTGTCCAACCAACCGGTTTTAGTCAGACAAGCCTCAGCCTTTTTTTCCAGTTGTAGCTCACTTGCTTGTTTTCCTTACTCAATTGCTTATGCTGAGCAACAAGTGCAAAGATTTCCCAATATGTGAAAGTAGGCCTACACATTTTGTTTACTGGTCACTTACCTACATCTGCAGGGAAGATTTTATCATTATTAATGAGTTTTTCCACCCAGTCCATGAGATGACCAATGTATTCATTAGCTGGAAGAGCTACTGGTTTCTTGTACTTTTCACCATCAGCCCACATGTATTCGTATCTGTTGGAATAAAGTTAAAATGGTTTAATAGTGAAGTAAGGTGACCAGGAAAAGTGACAAGAAAAAGCAAATATCTTGGTGGGAATAAATCATTTTGTAACACCAATTCAGGACCAATACAAAATTTGTGGATGGGGGTTGGTAATTCCTTTCAAAAATTTAGGGGACACCAATGATGCAGCAAGGGACAAGAAAACTTAAAAGATGTACTTAGCTCTTATTGTTGTTTACAATGAGCACTGTAATTGTCAATATTTTTTATGTGATAGAGTAGAGATAAAATCAGCACATTCCAGAGTTTAATAGAAGTAAACATGTATGCTATTAATTTTGATGCCATGTTTAAGCAATTGCAATAAACAGTTGAACATTAAACATGTTGAGGGGTAAATTCAAAATCACTCTGCCATTTAGAGGTTTCAATCAGTTTCAATTGAACACCACAATGAATACCATGTCTTACTATCTTTCAAGGTTGAACTTTGGCTTAGATTTACTGTACTGTGGGGTAAATTTCTGTCAAGTTCCTGAAGATCTAAACTTTACTTAAGGTAATACTGTTAAGGGAAAGCTGATGCCAGTTCTCTATCAAAACTAAAATAGTAAACATAAGTTTTATCAATAAAGTCCTGTTTTTGTGTCTTTCTTTCAACATTCATCAAAAATTTAATTTCAATGGTACAATTTTTTTTGTTTTACCATATGTCTCAAATTTTGGCATTTTTCACCCTTTTCAGGTAACTGAATGATGACATCATGCAAATGCACTTGACATTTTCAAAAAATCATTACTCCATCATGGAACATCCTACAGACTTCACTTTACCATCAAAAAATAGCCAAAACATTATTCTATTGAATTCCAATGTTTTGGAGGGGTATTTAGGGTAAGATTTTTCACAGAATGCCACTAAATGTTTGTTTATGTTAAAAAATATCAAACAAATGCTCCAAAAATGCAAAAATGGCCCAAAATTTTCAAAAAATCAAAAAGGATAGGTAGAAATGACCCACTCTACTCAGATTTTATTTGTAGTTATGTAACAACCCCTAGAAACAACATTAGGTGTGAAAAATTGGGTAGAGCAAGTCATTTCAGAGATATTACACAAAAATCGGTCAAAAACCGGTAAAAATTGACATTTTCAGGTCAAAAAACATGCTATCAGAAAAAAATCATAACTCGACAACCCTTGGTCCGATTTGATCCGAATAATTGCCAAGGACTTTGACTAAGGCATCCTTAAAAAAATCCAGAAAACCAGAATTTTAGGCAGGGGTAGGCTTTGTATCCTACAAACAACCATTTCCAAAGACTTACTTGGGTCCTCCACTCATAGTAGGACATGTCTCTGCCTTGCAGTACTGACATATTGTACCATAGATGAGGTTTATTCTGTTAAAAAAGTCCACCACTGTAACAAAAGAAGAATGTCACATGAGAACTACATTACATACAATAATACTGTACAGCACTCTATAGAATTGTTATAGATTTAATCTCCCAATGGAAATACAGCCAGTACAATGAAATCCATTTATTTCAATGAACTGCAATGTGAAATAGCGCCCTCTTCCATTCAACAAGCACTTTTTTGAAGGGGAATTTGAATTTGTTTTACAAGGAAATTTCATCCTTTTAAAACCAATATTTATTGGCAAAGAGTAACAAATAATTACAAATAAGTCAGTAAGGTAGCTTTCTCTTCAAGAAACAAATTTCTCTCAGAGAGAATTCAGTTGTTTGTTGATAAAGAATGCTTCTGTTCACCCAAACTTTCAACATTTCAAAAGATGAAACTTCTGTATTACTCTTCTTGTGCATAATGTTTTTTAATGAGATGAAGCTATTGCTGGGGTTTACTGTTAAGACTCAATGATTTTAAAATGAGCTATTTACTTTTAATGCTATGTTGAAGCATTTTAAATGCAATGTTCCCCTTTAAAAGAAGGGATGTCTGGACATAAGTAAAAGTTGACAAAACCTACTGTATGGTTAGATAAAGGCACAACTCTTATGAAAATCTGGTAAATGCCATGCAGCTGCATGTTAAATAGAGGCAATATTTCTAACAAATTTATTTTCTCAAACATTAAAACAAATAATTACCATGAACAGCAAGCCAGTCATTGAGGTCTTCTTCAGCAGGAAGTTTAACTACTGTCTTAAGGTCCAGCCCAGCATTAAGAGAGGCCACTGCCCTTTTATGAAGTTCATATTTTTGGGTGCCAGGGTCAAATCGCTTTTTCGGCCTGAATGTCTGAAGGTGAAAAAGATTTTGTACATACAGTAAGGCAAACAAGGAGATTAACACCAGAACTAATCATGTCAAAGCTTCTCAGCAAAAGAGTTTATCACAGCAAATTGAACAAACATGTATAAAAAATTTGAAGAAGAAACAAAATGTTAAAAAAAAAAGATGATTACAGTAGCTTCCCTAGGAATAAAACCCATTTCCAAAGTTAGACAGAAGGTGAAGCTACTGTACTGTACTGTACTGGATACTGGTTTAAGTTTGCTTGAAAGGGGGTGGGAGATGGGGCTCAGGACCTACAGTACAGTATGTACATATACTGTACTTTACTTTATCTAGTCAAGATTATCAAAGGAATGACAGCAATTTCATAAGCCTCACATAAAAATTGCAATACAAATGTCACCTACAGTATAGTAGTTGCCAAGTTTCAGTAGACTGTATTGCCACTTTCAGTATTCACAAGGCTGTTTCTTTTTCCCACCTTTTAAAGTACGATATGGTGCAGTACTGTATATTGTACTCATTTACTGTAACAAGTAACATTAACACAGTAAATCTCACCACCTCACTTCTTTCAAGTACTATACATATACAGTACATTAGTTATAAACTACTCAATTCTTGAAAATTCCATTCCAGTTACTAAACAACCAGAAACTGTTTTTAAGGAGGGATACAGTAGGTCCATTCTGAAATGGAAATTGTAAAAAAATTTACCCTTTTATGGTACTAAGTACTGTATATTGCCACTTTTGTGCAACCAGCCGGTATTCACTGCTACAGCACATATTGTACTGTACTGTATGAATGCGCAGTTAGTTAGCGAGTTAGTTAGAGTTTTATGGCCCAGTTTCCAGCCTATTTGTTCAAGACAAGCCGGCCACGGTCTTTTTTCCAGTTGTGGCTCACTGGCTTGTTTTCCCTACTCCATTGCTTATGCGGAGCATCACGCACAACAGCAGTACAGCGTAGGTTCCATTTCTAGTGTCTTTTGTATGACTTGACCTGGGAATAGAACCAGGGCCTTCCCCATGATAGGCAGATTCTCTTACTGCTAGACATACATGTACAGTATGAATGTACAGAAATGCACCACACTGTACTGATACTGTACTGTATTATTGCATGATGCAATAACAATCCACTCATGCTACATGTCCATTACACAAACAGTTGAAAGTAGGAAAACTCTCCTTTGTATGGCAAATTTTCCTTTGCCCCCCCCCAAAAAAACATACATGTACTGTAAATGGGGGGGATTTCCCCAAATGCAATTCCCGAGTGCAAACACTGGTACAGTAAGAGCTACAGTACAAAAGCATATACAGTATTTTACTTATACAGTAAATAATATGTGTATAAATATGGAAACACTGCACTGCACTTATACTGTCATTGTACAATATCACTGTATTTGAGAGGTTCACATTACTGTAGATGGAAATGTTACCACACACCAACATGAATGTGTTGGTTTAGCCAATTATTTCCATACGGGAAAGAGGAAGTACTCTGCAGTAAAATTAAGCAATTTGGTATTTATACAATTTCCTTTCATTCCTATACCATACTGTAGTTCCAGATATACAGGATACAGTATCACCAAATGAAGTTTCTAGTTTTGACCAGGCTTGAACTGTACACTGTACATGTAAAGGTTCTTCAGTAGATACACTACTTGCAGAGTGCAGTATATTCAGTACCAGGGTTGACAAAAAAATAGCCACAGAAGAACCCTGGTTATGACCCAAAGTGAGCTTGAGGTGACAGGATTTACTGTAAAGCGTAATACTGCACCACATCCATGCATTCATGAGCAATACCTTGTTCCTTCAGTTTGTTTTAGGGGAGAGTCATTTTTCTAACTGGACAGTATACTGTAGGCAGTCACAGAAAATATAAACAGTAAGTAATTTGGCAGTAACTTCCAGTTAGATGACTTTGCCCTTATTTGCCCTTATTTACCTTGGTTTTTTACACTGTACAGTAGGAATAAGTGACAGCCCCCCCCCCTCCCCCCACTATTTGTAGAATTTAATGGTTGTAATATTCTCATGCATCTCATGCATTGGATAAAAGCAATGGTTGCAACTTCTTAAATAAAAGAAAACAAAAGATTGCTCAGTAATGATGTAATGACATACTGTACAAGCTTGCTTCAAGTTTACTATGGATTGAAAGTACTCTGAACCCTCAATGGTCTTTTAACACATCCCTACAAAACTAACATATTGAGAAATAGACTTTAAGTTTCTACATTTGACCAGAAGGTTTTAAATGCTGAAAGCATCCCCTAACACAGTACAAAATTGTGTCTACACACTTTGTTTCAACACCTTGCTTTAGCATTTTATCTTAGTGTTTCAAATGTACCTTATACTTTTTGCCATGTACCCTACTATACAGTACTATTAAATTTTATGTTACTGCATAGTTTACTTTTTCCCATGTAGTGGGGGTTGTAGAATTCAATCACAGTATTTCTGGCCTGGCCTAGGAATCAACCACAGGGAAGGACCTTGCATGGTATTTGTACTAATCTGAAACTTTACTTGAAATTTTGAACGGTATTTTAAACTTTATTTACGGTGTTGACTTTTTTATGTACTGTAGTTGGCATACTATACTGTACAGTACAGTATGTGTTGTTGTGTGGTTTAATTTCATCAAACTACTGTACTGCACTAACTAAAACTGTACTGTAGTAGTTCAGGACACTTTCTGAGAGTTCTAGGCAACCAGGAACTAAAATTGGTTTATCAATGGAAGCAGCTTTCACAGAAAACTGTTGTTAGAGGAAAATTTTGTAACGTTATACCTTTTTAGGCTTTTTTGTTATTCCAGATGCCCTTTTGAACTCCACAAGAGCCATACATAGACATCTGAGATATCACTTTAACAAGACTTTCAGACTTTGACCCCAAGTGACCCCATATGACCTTTGACCTCCATCAAAAACAACAGGCTCCCATCTCCTAACCATAACCTATCCACACACCAGATACAGTATATTCTTGAGATATCACGTTAACCACATTTTCAGACTTTGACCACTGGTGACCCCAGATGACCTTTGACCTCTGCGAAAAACAATAGGGACCATCTCCTGACCATAACGCATCTACACACCAAATATGAAATCTATCTAAGTTTCTGATCTTAAGATATTGTGTTAACGATATTTTCAGACTTTGACCACCGGTGACCCCAGACGACCTTTGACCTATACCATCTCCAGACCATAACGCATCTACATACCAAAGATGAAATTTATCTAGGTTTCCAATTTTAAGATCTCTTGTTAACAAGATTTTCAGGCTTGGACCCCGGTGACCCCAGATGACCTTTGACCTCCGCAAAAAACAATAGGGACCATCGCCTGACCATAACGCATCAACATACCAAATATGAAATTTACCTAAGTTTCCAATCTTAAGATATCTTGTTAAAGAGATTTTCAGACTTTGACCTCTGGTGACCTCAGATGACCTTTGACCTATGCCAAAAACGGTAACGTTCTTCCTCTCAATATGGCCCATCTATGTACCGAGTTTGGAAACTGTCAGACATTCCTATCGTGAGATATCCTGTTAACGAGCAAAGTGTCACAAACACACACATACATCCACACATACACACACACACACACACACAGTCATGTTTTTACACACAACTGAGGACTTCATTGTTATCTCCATTGTGTCTGCTTACTTAACCCTAACCTTCACAATAGACTGTCTATTGTTAGACAACCGAGGACTTGAGAAATCTTTTGAATTTACTACCGAGGACCTGGACCTGGAAGTCTATTGTTTAGGTCCTCTGTTTTACACAAAGACAAACCCACATACACACACACGCACGCCATCGTGAATGCATAGGTTTCACTTTCATTGAAACCAAAAAGGGGGAATATATAACTGCTAAAACCCAAGTCAAAACTGACCCTGTTTAATTTAATTAAGTGATTCCAGGGGGACAAAAGCATACTTCAAGGCCCCTGTTAGGTGCAATTTGAAGGGTTTTAAACTTGGAAGGCCATTTACTAACTGTATGTACTGCAAGTTAAACATTGCTGAAAAAGTGTCCTCTTTTTAGTTAGAAGCCAACATACAGTATCAACATTTTCTAATTTTTATGGAAATGAAAAGGTGGGGGGGAGAGATTTTACTCACCTTCTTCTGTGGGGGAGGGGGGGCAAATCCCCCTTTACTGTACCACTCTGGTGGAAATCCTAAACTAACTGTTAAACCTTTTACCTTTTAAAGAACATACTGCCCTACTGTAATTCTCAACTAATGTACAGTACAATACTGCAACCTGGCTTTCAGCAGTCAGCTGGATTACAGCAGAGCACAGCCTAAACCAAGGTACTGAATAGCAGTTTATCTGGAATTAATTTTTTATTTATGTTACCAAACAATTTCTCTCCAAACTGTTTCAATATGTTGATGATTAAACAAATTCTTCATCAATTTTCTTTCAAGAACAAACAGGGTTTTACCATACTGTACTGTACTTAGTACAGTAAGACATGTCTCTCTTGTTTCACTCATACAATAATTCTGTCTCAAAACAGTCTAGGTACTTCCTCAAAGACAGCAGTTTTATTTTGATAAAATGTGATTCATACACTTTTAGCAGGATAATATGTACAGCAAATTGCACAGATTGCACAAGGAGGGGCTCATGAATCTGAGTTGAAAGCTGTACTGCACAGAACATAGAGGTAAATGCGGTAAATGCATTAAAGTGTACCTCAAGCCAACATATTCAAAAATATATCAAACAGCATGAAAAATGAATTCTAAGAGTCCAACTCTCATCTCCATTTTACATTATTGAGCTGAGAAGCTGTATAAAATTTTGAAGTCCCTTTACCCAAATTACAATTTTTGTATTTCATTGATTTACTTAATGTTACTGCTAATTGTATCAAGGTATGACACTGTCCAACTGTTACTCTTACAGTGTGGGGTAATCAAAGCAAACAGGAAGTGTTCAAGGTCACAACAAAACATTTTTAAGCCGTGTTCCCATTTGATCCAGGGAGGTGGATCTTGATCTACCGAGGTGGATCAACATCAGTTACCTTGATCGAGATCCGCGTTCCCATTTGAGTGAGTGCGGTAGATCAAACGTGTTTTATGAACACATTGCGCAAGTGCGAAAAGGTCACCAATGTTTACAAGTCGGCCTGCCATGCATTTCGTATCGATGTATCACAAAAACATACATGAGTGTAACCGGAGATCCAGGGTCACTTGATCTACCGATGTGTTCCCATTACAAACTTTGATCCAGCGCGGTGGATCTGATCTACCCCGAACGGTCGATCAAAATCGGTGGATCTTGATCTTGAGTGAGTGTTGTTGATCTGCGTTCCCATTAGTGTTTGATCCACCTCGGTAGATCAAGATCCACCTCCCTGGATCAAATGGGAACACGGCTTTAATTTCAGAGGGAAACAAAGCAGGTCCTGTGAGTTGTAAAAGTCCTGTGAGTTGTACAAGCCAAAAAATAAGTATAAGTCAAAAATTAAGTAATTTGTTTTAACTGAATAAATCTCAATACATCTCAGCTGAAGAATGTGCTGCAGTATGAAGATGGGATTTAAACTGATAGACAGACTTCATTTTTCATGTTGTTCAATATTTTGATTTTTTTTACCTTAAGATCATAAAGTACACTTTAATTGGAGCATGTACAGTACAGTACTGTACCAAGATAAACCCTACTGCACTGTACATGCTGTACAGTATGACATACTGTGAAAATAACATCATACATTTTCCATAGAATTAACCAACTGGACAGTTGACATGATATTGTAATTAGAAAGAGGGGGCAAAGGGGTTTCCAGGGCTCATATGGCTAAAAATGAATTTTCTTGAAGGTAAGACAGTATGAAAGGGTTGGTGTGAATAAGTACGTTTGTCTGTTGATACAGCATTTCCTGGTTGGTACAGTAATACATACATGCAGCACAGTAACTGACATTTACAGTACACTGGTGGTATACACCTTAGGGAAGATACTCTACTGTACAGTAATATCCTGTGACATTTCCTAAACCCTTTTCATGACCACATCATTACTGTAGTGTACATGCAGTACTGAGGGCTAACTGTACAGTCTTTTGATTATTACCAGTTTCACTGAAACTACTGTAATAAACCCAGGAAATTTTGGTTATCCAGCAGAAACGTGCATAGTTTCATTTTCTTATTTTGCAATTGTGCAATTGGTAAAATTCCATGAATTTTACAAGCCTGCAAACACTGCATTACTCAGGCCTTGAGTTTAAGATTCTCCAGATGTGCTATAAATCACACTCCTCAAAAAATTAAAGAGTGCAGTACAATACAGTAGGTGAGCTGTTTCACTACTGTAAACTCTAAAATACATGAGATTGAAATCATCATGTAGCCAGCCATGCAAAAGTTACAGTGTTCAGTGATTTGAGGAGGGAAATGAGAGGAAAATCATGATATTTAGCTGTTCTTTCCAAACACTGTACTGTACTGAGAGTAATTTAAATAATTACAGTACACATTGGTATCTTGCATGGCTGGAAAAAAAACCCAGCAATTTGGGAATGTCATTGCAGGGAAATTTTGGTATTTGGAGGGAAATTTGATTACTTTTGTAGGTAAAAATGTGAAACCTTTGGGAAATTTTGATTTGTTGGCTGGGAAATTTGATTTGCTTGCAGGGAAATAAACATTTTTTCCAGCCCTGGTCTCTTGTACAGTATACTCACCTGAAGCAATAAAATGGGATTGTGTCTGGATGAAGATGAATTTTAGACACATGGGAGGGGCTTATGAAAGTACAGTAGGTTACAGTAGGGGAATTGGAACTGTTTTGAATAAGAGGATCAGGCCTTTAATGTGTTACATTTTGAACCAATAAAATGTGTCCTTGTGCCTGCACAGTGTTGTTTGCACACACATCCTGTAAGACAACACCACTGCATTATTAAAGTTAGAAAAACTTCATAGAAGAGTAGGTACTTCCTGTCCAGCAATGTACTGTAGAGAAAATATCACAAGGTTTACAGGAAGTCGCACTGTAAAGCACGCATTGTACACTGTGTTAACTTGTGTGCAGATGCAGCACAACAGTAAATTGTTTATAGTCCTACAGTATAGTACTATGTAGTATCAACTGAACTTTCTGAACATCCACTGCCTGTTGTACTGTACATGCAGCACTTATTGTACACTTGATGCTCGCAGGTGCTATCTAGTTCCTGTGCCACTTGTCCCTACAAGTGCTGTCTAGTTCCTGTGCCACTTGTCCCTACAGGTGCTGTCTAGTACCTGTGCCACTTGTCCCTACAGGTGCTGTCTAGTACCTGTGCAACTTGTCCCTACAGGTGCTGTCTAGTACCTGTGACACTTGTCCCTACAGGTGCTGTCTAGTACCTGTGCCACTTGTCCCTACAGGTGCTATCTAGTACCTGTGCCACTTGTCCCTACAGGTGCTGTCTAGTTCCTGTGACACTTGTCCCTACAGGTGCTGTCTAGTACCTGTGCAACTTGTCCCTACAGGTGCTGTCTACTACAGTAAATGTATCAGTCTTGTTCCTTTCATTCATACTGTAGACCAAGGTGCCCTACTGTAGACAAAAAAAAATTCCTTTTTCTTCCAGTATAACAAAGGTTTACAAGACAATTGGTCATGGTCATTACAAAAAGACCAAGAGTTTACTAACCAAAGGTTCACAAATCAAAGACCAAAGCTTCACACCACCAAATGTTCACTGGTTTTAGACCAAAAGATTACAAGTCCAGTTGTTCTTTAATTTTCTCTAACCAAAGGTAAACTATACCAAAGGTTCATAATCAGAGATTTAGCCAGAAATGCAAAAAAAAAGGGGGGGGGTGTTGTTACTGCTAAACCTCAAGTTCAATCTGATGGTGTCCCAGGCTTAAGTTACATGTGGGTCCAGGTGAACAAAAGCTTGCTTCAGTGACCCTGTATTGAAGATAAAGACCCCTATCAGGTATAATTTGAAGGTTTTAAAGGTCATACAGTAGGTAAGTTCAAACATTGCTGCAAAAGTGTCCTCTTTTTAAGAAAAAAAACCAAGATATTGGCAGTTTTCTCAGCACTTGCAAAAAAGATATTACCTCCAGCAAAAAAATTGCTGAAGTAAAAAGGACCGACTCCCGCAAAAATACACTTTACCTTGGCATTATTATTATTAGTTAACTTATCAATGTAAACGACAGAATAGTCATGCAATTACTGTATATGTGAATGGCAAGTTAACCATAATTGTTAACACACTTGGCATGGCACCGTACTGTACATAAACATAATTTGTTTCAGGAGTTCTGGAATTCCATGGCAAGTTAACGATAATTGTTTACATACTTGGTATGGCACCATACTGTAAACGTAATTTGTTTCAGAAGTTCTGGAATTCCAATGAAAAAACCAGCACAGATGCTTTAAGAATTTTTCCCAATTTCGTATCAAAATGTTAAAATGGCTGGTTCTCTGCTGTGTCACATTCATGTGTTGTGTGCAGCACTACATTTTGCAGTGATCCCTTCTTCACAGTGGTGAGTTACATACATTCAATTAATACCGACCGTAGTGAACTTTTTCAATCGAGAATTTCTGTTAAAACGTGAAAAATTACAGCTACGTTTTGTTTGTAAAGAAATGATACTGAATACATAATTTGCTAAAATTACATCACAGAGGAAATTTTTACCATGAAACATTTTCTCTTCCAATCATTACTCAAAGCGTTGGCCTACATGTAATTTTGAGCTGTGTATTGTGCAACTTTTGTACTGTTACTTTCCCATACAATGTCACGCAATCTATCGCCTACTGTAGGCACAATTTTTGCCAATGTTGAATTGATTTGCCTAGAGCTGCATTTACTTTGGCATACTTTTTCTAGTAATGAAAAGGGAGCACTGTACTGTACCCACCTCCTTCTGGGGGGGGGGGGGGACAAATCCACCCCCTTGCCCCCTCTGACAAAAAACACTGAGAATTCACAAACCAAAGGTTTCCTAGACCAAAGGTTCAGAGGGATTCCATGGAAACTCAAAAAGGGAGTGGTTCATTTTTGCCAAACTTGACCAAAATTACAGGTGGATTTAAGCAGGTGGAGGGGGAAGAAGGGTAAAGCTTACTTCATGGCCTAAATATTGGTGCAATGAAAAGGGTTTTAGAGACTTTATTTATGTGGGTACTTTAAGTTTAAACATTGCTGTAGCATTAGGAAACTGGAGAACATGGCTAAGAAAATATTTTCCATCTTATAAGACCGAGGTGAAAAGCCACCTACAGTAAAGGCATACTGCACCTGAACAGTACTGTACATGAACGTACAGTAATTGGTGAATTTTAGCAGTACTGTACAGGTACTGATGTATACAGTTCTGTAATGATAAAGCATGTACCTGTACATGCACTACTTATCCCTACAGTATATAATACACTAACAGTACGGTACAGTTTGTGCATGTAAGCATGTGGGCTATACGTATATAATCTTGAATCGATTTTTGGTCTTGAAGCACTTTTTGGTTGACCACCCTACTGTACTTACGGTGTACATGTTGTACAGTACATGTTAACACAGAATCCATTATAAAACGCAGTATAATGAGTACAGTACAAATATGTCACATTATCATTATAGGCATTGTCACCAGTGTTCTCATTAGGCCCTCAAACCCAAGAGTCCCTGAACCCTCAACTTTTTTTTTTCAAGAGTCCCATCATATTTCTGAGGGTGCCATATTTTTTGGAAGAGTCCCAAGTGAAGCAAAAAAAATGCAGTAATCAGTGACGCTCCGCAATTTCCATTCAGATTTTCTGTCGTGTACCGACTATTTAATTTAACAATGGGCCCGATGCCGATTACCCATTATTAGAAAGAGGGAAGTCACATGTTATGCGTATCGTACCATATCGTAATACCATAAACCTGTTCAGGATGGAAGATGACTTTATTTACCACAATTGTTAACATGCAAGTTCTACACTGTATATCTTCACTACAGCCTTCTATTTTTCTTAACTTAGGGAAAACAAATTACTCTTATAATTCCCCTCAAAAGGTCCCCTACAGAGTTCACTTCATCATCTTAAATTTCAGGGCCATTCATTTATACTTTGATTGAATTCATCATTTTTAGCACAACCTTCACTCAATGTAATGAGGTTTGGACTAAGTACAGTGTACCCATAGTAAATCATGTAAGCATTACTGTACATAACCATAGTTATATACTGGGTTAGGGATAGGGATATATACATGCATGTGCATACTATGCCATTCCCAGGTAAGAAAACCGAATTACTGTGCATTGTAACAATTCTTCCCTTTCACCACAACAGAGCACCAGCATACAGTAAGCTGTAGAAGGGATCTACCAAATTAAATGCATTGTTTTTGTTCACACTGAAGCCAAAGCAGGTTGATAAATTTTAAAATGCAAATTAGAGTAGTTCCTTTTGGTCCTCACTGCAGCCAACAATTGATTGTTGAATATAGTTCAGTTGGAATTTAGCAATTTTTGCTCCATGTAAATGATGGTTGTTATGTCGCGTGTGCCAACTTACTCAGGGGTGGATTACAGAAATCCTTGAAATATGGTAAGTCATAATAAAAATTGAGCCTTTCCTTAGTTGCTTTCAGTCTCCACCTTGTGTAAAAATTTTGGCAGTTTTACAACTAGGTCTAGGCCTACAAATAACTGTTGCATCAGTCAACATGAAACCACAAATACAATGCCTACTGTACCTACCGTAAAAAATATTCAACATAGGCAAGTTAAGACTATTGATTCAGCATACATACAGTAGCTTTGAGGGGGATTTCATCTTCAGTTGTAGAATTTTTTTAACTTTTTAATAGTGTTTGCAAAGGTTACCTGGGTGCCGGCCTGCAATTGTACAGTATTACAGGGTTCCAAATCTACTACCCGAATCTTAAAAAAAATTGTATGCCATAAGGATCACCCCATTAACGCCATTACCCATGGTAATGGACTTCACTATTTTGCCAATTTGGTAAACATTTTCCAACACTGAGAATGAACAGACTACAGAGCCCCTAGAAAAAATGTGTAAGTTTAAAAGTTGTCTGTACTTTGTTTCCGAAGTTGAAATTTTTATGAGCGTGCCGCCCGAACGTGCTATCGTCACGTAGTGAACTTATACTTCATATCACTTGTCACCTTGCAGCAAGCAAGTTATCTGATGGCCAATTCAGAATCATATCGTACTGTTTCACACAGACATATCACCCCTGCCCAGGTTGCAAAGACAGTTCCTATAAGTTTGGCATGCTAGGTAAACTGAGCCTTGCATGTATACGATCTTATAATTAATACGGTATGCCACCTCAAGTATTATCCTCAAATATTACATAATTGTTAAATGTGCCAGTTTTACGCAAATCAACACTTTGCCGCTATCTGTAAAGTAAAAGAACATCAATGTACTAATACCGTACACATTCAAAAAAAAAGTGTGAAACCTGTGTTACCGTGCCTGGATGTTAACACGAGGCTAGCTACGTAAGAACATACATTTCCCACTAATGATAATTCCAAGGCACATTTTATAGTAGTGTGAGGGATGTTCACAAACATGACATTGTTTGTTTACAACAGGTAATTTGGGACGTGCAAGAAAACATTGGGCTCTGATTGGTTGACATTTTTATACCAGTGTTTTAAAAGGAGCTCATACTAAGAGCTTAGAGCTCTTAGTATGCTTGCTTCCTGAGTTGGAAAGCGTCCCTAAATTCAATATCAAATTGATATCGGCTTCGGGAAGTACTAATTTTCTTATTTGACTGTTTTCTGTTATGTTTCTTTTACTTGTCATTTTGAAAAGGAGATAATAAAACCTTCTGACAAATCACATGTTTTTGAACTTGAGAATGTGATGGCTATACCTCTCTAATGAAGCTATAAAACCATGCATGTCTTATGGAGTGTGCCTTACAAAATGCTCATATCTTTCAGTCACCGAAACACCGGGCCCGGGTGGTATTTATTGAGTTTCCGTACCCGGAAGTATACATAATTTTAATGACCACACAACTTTATAAGAGAGGGCTAAAACTTTAAATTTTTTTTTCCTATCATTTTTAAGTAAAAAATTCTTCTTTTTTTCCTCACTCGGGAAACGGTGCTATGAGTACGAGTACACCTGCATATGGCCCACCCTAACCCTATACCTATGTGTACATAACCCTAACCCTAATACTATGTGTACGTAACCCTAACCCTATTACTATGCATACGTAACCCCTAACCCAACAGCTATGACACAAGTTCCGGGTATGGAAACTAAGTTAGAGCCACCTGGGAACCCGACAGGTATGGCGATCGGGTACACGGGTCCTATTTTTTAGTATCTGTGCAAAAACTACTCTTTATGTTGCATGTGCCTAGGCATAGGCCTATCCTAGCCTTTGAACAGGGCTGTGTGTTTTGTTGCATGGCCTAAGCTGATTACACTCCACATCACAGCCCTTGCCCCGCTAACACAAAAAATCCTGTCATTAGGCTTTCTGAACAAAATACGTTCTAAACTGGTAAATATTACACACACGGAACTTATTTTACCACAAAATGATGTGCAAGTGACTTTCAATCTAAAAGTTACCAATAAATCGGCTTTCATGGGCAGTCAAAATGCAGCAAAATGACACTTCGATTCTGGTTAGAAACTCCTTCGTTTGAATGAATCCTCGTACAATCAGTGTTCCTACATGAACTTGCAAATAGTCAAAAATCATTCCTAGAACGTTGTAATCATTTCACCAAATCGATAACTTTAACGATCTTTCCACCTAATGAATGTAAATTCCATATGAAAAATTGTTGTTTCTTGGTATTTGAAGCTTCTAAATGTTTTTGAAATTGTTGAAACGTTGTCAAAATTTTTCCAAGTGTGAAAATTTTTTGAATAAGTGGAAACCCCTGGTATGACCTTTGACCCCAAAGTGGATATCGCGAAGATGATGGGTCCCACTATTCCGCACGCTGACACCCGCTGGCATGCCCTGCCTCAAGTTCCACCCGCTGCCGTACAATTTGTACAGCAGCGCGTGGAACTCAGTTGTACGAAAGCACGTGGCATTTTGTGGAACTAGTGGAAAATTCAGGGATCCATTCTAACATATGTAATGAAAAGCAACATTTTGCAAACAAAATAAGTGAAAAATTGGCACAATGGTTCGTTGTATTTTACTTCCTAAGCAGTAAGACGAAGACGACTACTTAGTCGTTCGAAAGCTTGCAAACATGTTACGTGAACTTGCAAATAGTCAAAAAAAAAGAAAAAAAAAAAGGCAAACATGTTACATTCAATTTTTGGAGGCAAAATACACCATTATAACATCAAATCTGGGTGAACAGCTTATGCAGAAAGGTGGATGTGGTGCCAGAGGTCATCTGTGTAAAGTTTGGTGAGAAAACATAGGAATTGTGAGAGATGACCACCCTGGCCAGGGTTGGCTAACATAACATAACATAACAGGTTGAAGGGCAAAGGAGGGCCAAAGGCCTCATAAGATGCCCTGAAGTCCAGGCCCTAATCATTTTGGCTCATGCCAGAGTTAGCGTGGATGAACACCGGCAAACTTCGCCTTCACTTATCAACTAGTGCTCAGATTAGCATGTACTAATTGCTCCCAATCCTGCTCTAGGGACTGCCATTTAAGGTCCCCATCCGACGGACGTGAGCGTATCCCCAGTCTTTAGCCACTTTCCCAAAGGCTGGAGGGGATGGAGGTTATACTTGCTCTGCACCACTGCTCAACAGCTGGACAGCAGACAACTTCCTGAAACAGACAACTTCCTGAATCGGACAACCAAATACCCAATTTTGTAATTCACCAATTTTTTAAACCCCCTCAGCATCACTGTGAACAGCTATGCTGAACAAGCCCCGGAAAATTTCCAAGTGGTTCCACCTGGATTTGATCCAGGGACCTTCAGCATGCAAGGCAGTACGCTCAAACCACCGAGCCATCTCCACCCCGAAAAAAATTAATTTATAAATTATTTTTTAAATCCCCTCAGCATCACTGTGAACAGCTATGCTGCAGAAGCTAATTTTTAGACCCCAAAAAATTTCCAAGTGGTTCCACCGGGATTTGATCTGTGGACCTTAGGCATGCAAGGCAGTAAGCTCAAACCACTGAGCCAACTCCACACCTAAAAACAATGGTGTCAGAAGTGGAACAGGTGAACTGAGCAAGCGGACAACTTCCTGAGTCAGACAACTTCCTGAAACGGACAACCAAATACCCAATTTTGTAATTCACCAATTTTTTAAACCCCCTCAGCATCACTGTGAACAGCTATGCTGAACAAGCATACAACTTCCTGAAACGGACAACCAAATACCCAATTTTGTAATTCACCAATTTTTTAAACCCCCTCAGCATCACTGTGAACTGCTATGCTGAACAAGCTAATTTTTAGACCCTGGCAAAATTTCCAAGTGGTTCCACCAGGATTTGATCCGGGGACCGTCAGCATGCAAGGCAGTACGCTCAAACCACTGAGCCATCTCCATTTAATTATTTTATAAATTATTTTTTAAATCCCCTCAGCATCACTGTGAACACAGGTCATCCTAGCATTATATAGTATATATACATTACGTAATGGGAATTGCCGTGTACGAAGCCGGTTCTCCCATTGTTGAGCCAGTACATGTAAATGCTGAGAAAGCCTGTTGTATCGATATGCATGTTGTACGTGAAGTTCGCACGTATGCCGCATGCAAGTTTTCTTTCATAGCACAGCTAGGGGAATTCTACGGTACAGTACATACCTGTACGTGTTGTATGTACTTGCGGCAGGGCACACGTTTTGGTATGCTGGGATATATGATCCGCACGTTTTCCCCGTGCAGAAAAAAATTACAGTCTGGTCGTTTTTGAAAGCACACTTGAAAGCAGTTCGAACTATCCAATGGGAGAACCGGCTTCTTACAGGGCAATTCCCATTACGTAGTGTGACGTCATGAATTGGAGAAGAGTGATCTAGTCCATTGTTAAAATTGAATCGGAGTAGATTTTTGCATTTGATGTGAGGTTTTTTGTTTAAGACAACTGAAAGTTTGTTGTGTTTCTTTAGAAGAAGATGATAAGAAGGTTCTCGAGAGATCTGAAGGCGTAAATGTAGTATGAGGTGAGAAATCATGAACAGTTTTGTGCCAAGCACTGTGTTGGTGTTAGGCGGTGTGTCCTACCTTTTCCTTTTTATATATATACTATATATACTATATAACGCTAGGACGACCTGTGACTGTGAACAGCTATGCTGCAGAAGCTAATTTTTAGACCCCAGAAAATTTCCAAGTGGTTCAACCAGGATTTGATCTGTGGACCTTCAGCATGCAAGGCAGTAAGCTCAAACCACTGAGCCAACTCCACACCTAAATACAATGGTGTCAGAAGTGGGCTTATGATGGGATTTTTTGTGTTATTGGGGCAAGGGCTATGATGTGAAGTGTAATGAGCTTAGGCCATGTAATGTAACACACAGCCCTGTTCAAGGGCTAGGCCTATCCATGCTACACTACTGTATCATTATTGTATGTGTATCCTAGTAGGCTAACTTGAAACTGAAGGACTGGGCCGAGCAGTATTCATGCCCATAGACCTTATGCCAATTAAATAGAGGACACTTCAAAACTGCAACATGGGAAGGATTATTCCATGTATGGGACCACAGAAGTGAATCGTCACCATTGGGAAGGCCAATGGTCACAATGCCGATTGGGAACTGTGTTGGAATAATCCTTCCCACAGTGCAATGTTACAGTAGCTGTAACAAAGCAAAAATTGGAGTTTATCCTATGACATATCTAGTAACATAGGTAAATAGCTTCCATCAAACCATTTAATTTAAAAAAAAAATTAGTGTCATAGCATGTAAAATGGCCGAGATGTTAGGGAAAAGGCGACTTCAAATTTTGAATTTTCTTAATGGATTTCGCCATGGCAACGGCAAAAAAACAAAAGTTAACAATTTTGACTAATTTATGCACTTTTGGAAAGTAATTTAACCATTGTTCCTTTTCTTTTTTTTGTGTTTAGCTAACAGGTAATGGAAGACCTCATGGAATACTGTAGAAGCTGTGAAACTCATTTCCTGTCAGTGACCTACATTGAATGTTACGACTAATTAAAAATGGTCAAACGATGCATGGTCGCAAAAATGTCCCCCTCTAGAAAAAGAGGAATTGTATGATTTTCATGCAGTCATAGATATTTTTTGAAAGTCCATACCTCAGATGTTCCAGAATTATCCTGAAGAGTCTATAAGATTTTACACAAGCATGAAGAAATTGGTATCATGCAAGTCAATTAAGACCACATTAACAGTCGTTAAAGAAGCCAATATATTGCAATTTAATTAACAGAAATTTGCACAATTTAACACACTTTTCATGTGAATCAATTCTTACTTTGGCTTTCTTGGCAATGAACAGTAATTAACATAACAATGCAGAGCAGAATTCTAATAGGAACATCAATTTAGATAATGACAGTGTTGTTAATTGCTTAATTAGCCCTAATTGCAGTGTACGTACTGCACAATAGGCATATGTACCAATAGAGCACAAACAGTGTGTATTAACTCCACTTTTCTTTGGCATCAATAAAGGTGTTGGTTGATAAGCCCATGAAGCATTCAAAATGTTTGTGCACATTGCACCCTGCATAATATGTTTTTTAATTATTCTAATTACTATAGGGTGACATTTTGCGCAATAGTTTGCTAATTGCCACTGTTACTGTGTACTGTACAGTGTGTGTACAACTGTATCGTACATGAACATGCATGCAAATGTGGTCACATATTATACTGGGAAGGGCAGGTGTAAATCCCATATTGTGCTATCTTGATAATTGAAATGTAATTAAGATTCTTGTTAATTGATCCAGCTCCCCTAGAAGATATCCCTCATTACAGTATGCACTGAAAACTGCAGCATAAATTGGATTGCACAGCCTGTTAACTTAAGCCTAAATGCTACAGTGTACATGTTCTGTGCTGTGGGGACAAAATTACTGTGAAGTCCTTGGCCAAATCCCTGCTCAAAGCCTGACCATCCCAGGGTCGGGGGCCGGTGGGGGGGGGGGGGGCTCGTGGTGGCAATTCTTACATCCCCAAAGTTACTGACCCCTGTATGCTCTATGAGGGTGATGTTTTTAAGTTTAACTCCACAGTAAGGCTGAGCTTGCTACAAAAGGGATGCAGATGTTTAACAGGTAAAGTAGTCTTGACACTAGGGCCAGAGGCAGATGGGCCAGGTATGTGACACTGAGGATGATGATATAATGGTAGGTACAGTAACAGGTAGGCCTACTAGACCAGGCTAGACCCCTTGCACTTTTTAAATATTCCCGTAAATTTTTAAAATAGAGCAAATCTTCAGTAAAATATTTGCAAATCATTTTTTTTCTCAAAAAAATGTAACACTTAACAGCCTGAATTTTTGAAAATTATATATATTTGCATAAAAAGTATATGGGCACAGTATTAACGTTATATGTACACTTGACTACGAGGCAGACAAATAATTAATGAACACCTAATTAAAGGTTACAAATCCTACACATCAATAGTGCTGCATGTAGTGTAGTACCCACATTAAACTCAACGTTAGTGCTAACTTGGCTATAAAATGCATTGACTACGATCATTAACAAATAAATTGTCTTCAAACAATAAGGTTTATGAAGCTTATAAAATTAACAGTTTTTCAGAATGAAGTGACAAAATAATCAGCCAGAAATCAAAAAGTTAAAACCACCTTGGATTAATAACTTCAAAGACGACAAAACAGACACCCTGTAAACATGGTGTAACGAGACAAGCACTCTACACAGTAGATACATACATGCAGCATGCACTACCGTAATGTACTGCATGTGTATGACAGGCATCGTACACTAACTATATTATGTAGTTACCATCGAGTGCTAGGCAGTGGCATTCTTGACCGAGATACAAATTGCCAATCCTTGGTACCGTAATTAATTTAGTATGGCTATATAGGTGTTGAATAGTTCTTGAATATTGCAAATGTGCTTTTTCATTACTCTCTTAATTAAAAAATTATGCTAATTAGAAAAATTCACTTACACATACGTACATGAAAAAAAATCGTAAACTGATCGAATCATATATCATTTAAAAGGATTTTTTGTCCTCTTTCCAATTATGACAGTCAAATTTATTTTAAAAATGTAGATTGGCAATGTTTCGTCATCAAATAAATCATGTTGCCAACGACAAACACATACCACACTGTCTCACGCACTAAAAAACTACCAACAACGGCCACAGTGTGTGGCATGGAATTGCTTCAAACGGTATGTGAATGTATCAAAATAGGCCAAAAAAATGCATTGTGGAAGATTTTAACCCTTTTACTACAATTCCTGGCAATTTTTTTTATCAAATATGCCGAATATTAACTAATTACGGCAAAATTAAAACCCAGTGTTTCCCCGTAATCGTTGTCACTGTGTAACGGAAACTGATGACGTCACAAACAGCTGATCAAAAATTTTCAGTTCTAATACTACAGTAACACAGTACACAGTTGTGCAGGGAACGTGCACGTTAGTTACAGCTAACTGGCATAAGGTCTATGGACTGATTGCAATTTCTGTAACATTAGGCTAGAGACACAGGCCTAGCCTAGACCACAGGTCGTCCTAGCATTATATAGTATATATAGTATATATATAAAAAGGAAAAGGTAAGTCACATCACCTAACACCAACACAGTGCTTCGCACAAAACTCTTCATGATTTCTCACCTCATACTACATTTACCCCTTCAAATCTCTCGAGAACCTTCCCATCATCTTCTTCTGAAGAAACACAACAAACTTTAAGTTGTCTTAAACAAAAAACCTCACATCAAATGCAAAAAATCTTCTCCTCCGATTCAATGCTAACGACGGACTAGATCACTCTTCTTTAATTCATGACGTCACATTACGTAATGGGAATTGCCCTGTATGAATCCGGTTCTCCCATTGGATAGTTCGAACTGCTTTCAAATCTGTCAATGACCAGACTGTAATTTTTTTCTGCACGGGGAACCTGAACAAGAAATGGAAAACGTGCGGCTCAGAAAACCCAGCATACAAAAACATGTGTGCCCTGCCGCAAGTACATGCAACACGTACAGGTATGTACTGTACCGTAGAATTCCCCTAGTTGTCCTACGAAAAAAAAAACTTGCATGCGGCATACGTGCGGTCTTTACGTACAGCATGCGTTCTCAGCATTTACATACACTGGCTCAACGATGGGAGAACCGGATTCGTACAGGGCAATTCCCATTACGTAATGTGACGTCATGAATTGGAGAAGAGTGATCTAGTCCGTCGTTAGCATTGAATCGGAGGAGAAGATTTTTTGCATTTGATGTGAGGTTTTTTGTTTAAGACAACTTAAAGTTTGTTGTGTTTCTTCAGAAGAAGATGATGGGAAGGTTCTCAAGAGATTTGAAGGGGTAAATGTAGTATGAGGTGAGAAATCATGAAGAGTTTTGTACGAAGCACTGTGTTGGTGTTAGGCGATGTGACTTACCTATTCCTTTTTATATAGGCCTATATATACTATATATACTATATAACGCTAGGACGACCTGTGGCCTAGACCACCCACCATTTTTTACAAGCAAGCCTAACCTTAGGCCTTGCTTACACATCGTCACTGTCTTGCATACACACATCACACGACATTGAACCTAGGACGAATTGTACAGATACAAGCGTTAGGTGTTTGATAAGCGAATAGTACGAGCCTAATGTTACCAGTCTACATTGTCAACACTTCCTGTTTTGTTCATCTTGCCGTGCATTACAGCACTTTCATTACTTTTGTACATAATTTTAACCTAACATGTAAATTTGGACGGAGAGTACTGTCTGGATAAGAATAAATACCTTATCTTGTTTGAAAATTTTTGCGAAATCCATAGGACAATAGGTTGGGTTCTGCCGCCTGTAAAACTCTTTATTGTTGTTGTTCTTCTCCTTGCGATTAATTTACTACAGCGCTGTACATACTGTATTTATATGTAAAAGGTATATGACTTCGGTCATACTAAAAGTAGACCGACTGGCCCTGGTCGCCCGTACTACCTAAATGGAGCCCGGCTATGCCATGTGTGTAGTTTCCGATAGAGGGCGTACTCACAATTGTGTCTTTATTGCACTACTAGTAGCAACATCAAGTGGTTGTATACCAAGCGAAATATGTGTATCTTTCATATGAAAACTTGACATATCATCTTAACCGGAAAAACCACATAACCTTTGAAAAAGGTGTTTGATAGTTAATTAGAGAGTCTTTACATAAAAAATAGTCAATTCCCAGCAGATGGTTTGCTATAGTCTTCGTTTTGTAAATTAAAACCAACAAAATATGCCCCTTTCATTTTCCTTTAGTATTCGTAGAATCTCTGCAGATTGACATTAATTTTAATACCTTCGATCCTTAGCATAGCTAAAAAAAGGATATTAATCGCAGAAAATATTTTAGGCCTTCTGTGTTTTGTATCTGTGAAAGGGCTGAAAATCTAAGCCGAGCTTCGTTTTGTATATCAGGAATTGCGTTTCCCCATGGAAAGATCTCACGAAACCACACCGTAATGTATTTTGGATGGCCGGTAAGTAAGGCTAACACTCTCAATGTCTAGAAAGGTGTTTTGAATTAATAGAAACATCTCTGAAATGAATGATTGCTCAATATGCGTTTCCGTAATTACAAAAAAGGGTGCTTATGCGGTGTCTTTGCACAGGGGTATTGGTATGGAATGGTGGGGACCGTCTCCTATATAGCAAGACAATGATGAAAACACTGGAAGGAAAAGAGGTCGGAAAAGAAGCATTCAACTCATGCTTTGCCCCTGTTAACATATCAAAATACCCTGGCACCGGGCCCCTGTTGTTGCATTCGTTTTGAGAATCAAGACCCGGCCCAAATATGCCCCTTTCCTCTTTCGTTCTCTTGTGTTTCTTACTTAGAAAAGGGCTGAAAATCCAAGTCTTCGTTTTTTATATCATAAATTGCATTTTCACTTTTGAAATATTTTATACGACGTAACTGTTTAAAGGCCGACAACCTCAATGTTTGTACAGGAGTTTTCAATGGAAGTGTCTCTGAATTGAATTCGGCTAGTTTTTTTAGGTTTTGCATGCGGTATTGTTGCGCAGGGACGATGGCAGGGGTGACTGTCCGATAAATTCGCAAGGAAATGTGAGAAGAGAAGAAAAATTGCTAATGATGATCTCAGCTTAGTCGTGGTCACAAGGGCGGCAATATCAATTTCATATGATGGGGAGCCAATTAAGCCTGGAAATAATCCCAATTTATCAAACGGAGCATCAAATCATGCATCTGAGTGATATCAAACTTCAAGTTCCTCTCTGAACGTGTCACTGCATCATTTCACATGTCAATAACATCAGTAGCTAGGCTATAACAACACCCAACGGCGGGGGATCAGCAATCGCTTGAACTTAAATCATACACCATGTTCCCCTTGGTTCAGAGATGTATAAGTGTCTAAGACGATTCCTGTTGTAATAACCAACATACGAGGCATATACGAAGTGTGTGTGTGTGTGTGTGGGGGGGGGGGGGGAAGTGCTGGGGGTTAAAGTAAAAATCACTTAATATGCCAACAGGGTGGGTCACACCTCCGCGATTTTCGATTTGGTCGGAACTTTTCTTAACCGGACCAATTGTTTTTTATTCAGATTGTTGTAAGATGTACATGCTATATCGATGTTAATGTCTCACGATAAACTGTTCTGCTACCTCTGCTACCATTAAATATAACTTTTATCGTTGAACAGAGCGATACAGTACTTCAAAAAACAATTCGATTTTTGTAAGGGTCTGTGCCCGCCGGAAAACGGGTTTCTGTAGATCTGATGACACGAAAAAGTTATTCTACTTTCCACTTTCGTAGTCCTCTCATAAAAATCATACATTTATACAGATTGGGAAAAGTTTGCTCTGACTTTGGATGAAAATTTTAACCAAACCTCATAAAAAATCAGACCGTATACTGATCCTTTTTGAAATTACTCCAGTGCTACCCACGCTTAACGACGCATCAACACGAGTGTCAATCAACTCGATAAAAAGTTCAAAGTTTAAATTTTTTTCGAGTATGGTTTAAGTTCAAATTTGGTTTTCCTTTGGTCCCATCTAACGACAGGCGGGACATTTCGGGCACATATTCTACACCAACCAGCCAGGGGTGGCCCCAGAGGGGGGGATGCCCCCCTCCCCCGTCGGGGAAGGTCGGCGATTTCTTCGTGGAGGTCTAAAAATAATAAAAATTGTAACCCTATTTTAAATGCATCGGTTTTAATCACTTCTATACTAGCTCTGCTATCCCTCCCCCATCTTCAGTCCGTTCGCGCAAGGTCATGCCCCCTTTGGGGAAGACTTCCCTCCCCCTGTTGTTGAGAAAATCCAATTCATCGGGGATCTTTCATCTACAGGACCACGACTTCAGTCACCCCGACGGTATTCTTGATTTTGCTTACTAGAAGACCATATTCTTAAAGGAAACTGGCAATTCCAAGTTTTGCTTACAAAAACGAACGAGAGGTTGTTCATATGCATGCAGTGTCCAATGGTACCTTTTCCAAAGTCCTCCCCGACCCTCTGGCGAAGGGCCGTTCGACGAAACCAAACTTGAACTGCTTCCCGAAGAAGCTACGTCCACTGAAAGAGAACCCTTAACGACCAACCTCACGGCCTTCAGACCATTTACATTATTGTTCTGTCATGCATGGATCCATTCTAGACTGGGTGAAAAGAACCAATACTACTTATGATCTTAGCCAAAAAGGCCGAGAAGCATTGCCAAGTGGTCTGCCATCTGACCCGCCCCGACAGCCGAAGTCTAGCAACGGTAACAAAAATGGGCCAGGCCGTTTTGAGCTCCACAAAATGATAAACAGTGGCGTGAATATGTTTCCCCTTAAGTCTAACTGAAAATCTATTTGAAGCCATCTTGTAGCATGACAGTTTTTCAAATACGTTGGAAGTAAGATCCATTATAGTCTGGAGATCGGACAGTCACTAAAACAAAAATCATCTATTTAGTGGATTTTGCAACTGAATAAAACGAAGATGCCTGGTAGAGTAAATACCGCTGCATAGTTTTCCCCCGAAAAGAGAAAAGTCCATTACATCTGATTGAAGCAGTATCATTTATTTGGTAATTTTCTGATCACTTGGCAAGTTGGGTTTTTTTTATTGAAGTGAAATTTCCATTTCAAAGAAAAGCTCAAAATAACGACTGCTCCATTTCTAGTTACACGTCTGGGAAATGCCTTTTTCGGGTGTCTGTGGGGTTAGCTTTTTTAACAATTTTCTATACATTCCGCGCCAACTGATGGGTGGCGCTTCGCTTAGATAGTACTTTGGTCGAAAAATTACTGAAAACAATGCATGCTTGCATATTATTCTTCTTTTTGGGCCAGTATTACAAAGTGGAAGTTTTATTGCGAAAAGAAGTTGAAAATAATGACTATCAATACTTTGTTTCTAGTTACCAGCCCGCCGGGGAAATGCCTTTTCCTGCTATCTGGGGTTCTTTATTTTTCAAAAATATATGTGCGCCCCATTTATAGTCTTTCGGGCAATATTACATTTTTCGGACAAAAGAAAAAACAAAACAAATCTGTCCTCTCTCAAACTGAGACACTCCCGTCCGCCTGTTTTAGAACTTCAAATATATGGGAAGCCAAAATTTTTCCGCGGGAAAATTTTCCAATATGGTCGAGAGCATTAATCTGCCTGATGATATTCAGTAACCTGCAACAAAACTGTACAAAACGACACATCACCCCTACATGATTTTTCTTATAAGAAGGTCAAATTGTTCAATAAACCCCCCAAATCTGTCATAATATAAGCTTCAGATTGTTAAAAGTGGCAAAATTTTCTAATTTTGATGGATAATCAGTACAACAAATAACCAGACAACTCTGTTAATCACCCCGACATTCTACCTTATTTTGCTCTTGAAAGGCATATCACCCTCTTAAGAACCCAATTTTTTTTTATTATAATCTTACCAAAAACTAAATTTCCTTATATTAAATTCCAAACTTTGCAATATAATAAGCTCCTAATTTTCAAATCTTAATTGTTCAAAAAAGGATTAAAACTTTTCGGGCAAACTTTTGTCTAGTCTTAAGACCTTATAGTACGCAAGCCTAGAACGATTAAATGCATAACCCCAACAGAATTTTAGCTCTCGTTTTTTTAATTTGTTCATATGAAAGATGGATTCTTCTATAAACACCCCCAAATTTTAATCGTCCTTACAAGAGCCAAATTGCTTTCAAAAAATAAACTTCAGATTTCTAAGTATTTGTTTAAAAATTAGCCAAAATTTCAGCACGCTGCGCGGGCCTCCAATTCTGTCAAGTTACGTCCCACCGGGACTCATTCATCGCCTTTGTCGGGATCTTGAACTGCTTGCCTCCCTGTCGGGGAACTTGCCTGCCCTGTCGGGAAAATCCTGCCTCCAGCCCACATGTGAAAAACCATGAAGAGGATGAGTATTAACGGTCTTTTGTGCATTTTACAGGCGATAGTCGAGAACAGACTACTCGCCACACACTACCTCCTCACCTTACATGGGGTTTAACGTCATATCCATGACCCTAAATATTCCAGAATTTTCCAACGGGTTGGTCTGAAATGGGTGTATGGGACACAGACCTTCTACTGAGAGCCCTTTTTTCACCAGGACGGTGGACGATCCATGCTTCCATCCCATTGCAAAAATAGTACAATATCATGAAAGTTGTGTATTAGGCTAACAGTCAGTTAAATCGGTTATCAAATTGATAATTTCTGAATGTTGAGACATGAAGCAAATCATTAGCCTTATAAACGTAAAACGACTTCAACACTGCTATCGGGCGGGCTTCGATCACCAACATGATCGTTCTTCTTCGTCCATTATAAGTTAGCTTGAGCCAGATTATTTTCCAATGCCCACGCGACTCCAAGTAACCTATCCAAATCGAAACACCACGGGTAATGCCGTGAACGCTAGTGGCGGGTTTGACAGGGAAGGGTGGATCTAGCAGGACCGATGTTACATTATGGGGCCTCTTGAATTAGACGTGAGTGGTACGACAGTTGCTCCTAATGACCTTAAGGAAAATGATATATAATTTTGCGGGTCCCTTTGTGTGGAGACCCTTAAGCAGGTTTTCTGATGACTGCATTCAGACATGCATGTGTCCATGGATGGAGAAACGAGTAGAAAAAGGGCATCTCAATGAAGCTTAGAAACTTAGAAAAAGCAGGAAAACGTAAATAATTTTTGATGTCTTTAAATTGCTGTTTTGTCGGGTGCGTTGCCCGCAAATACCTCAAAAAATTGCACATTAGTTGAAGGTAGGATAGTCTTCAAAAATCCTATGTCTCGGGGTATCACAATAACTATTCTCCAAAGCTTAGAACAATCAATCCGAAACTCTCGTAAGATCTGATTTTGATGGCATTTAAATTTTAAATACTCTTTCACTGCATGTTTAAGTCACTTTATCAGACTATATATGTAATACATGGATATTTAGGCCTACTTTCTATTTCAAGCAGATAAATAAACTGGCGGATGATCACTTTCGAAGGTGAAGGGCGATTAAAGGATAGTGGTGTATAAGTGTTAAATGTTCATGTTTTAGTTAATTCTTGGCAGGGTGTACAGAACTGTCAAGCCACATTCATACGTTCCCTTCTATTTTTAGAGAAATGGTTTTATCAAGTGTTACATTTTAAAGCGGATTTTCGTAATTTTTTAGCTTTTTGTTCTATTGAAGAAGTTTTCATAATGGCATACTTATTTTTTTACATAGTTTCTGAATCTTTGGTTTTTTCCCAACCCCTCCCCAACTCCAGGATCGCCCCTCCCCCATTCTCTTCCTTGGCCACTTCCAGCAGGGAGTTGTCAGCTCTGACAACTCTTCGCTTCCAGTGAGTTGCCTTTCGACGACACCACTCACACGGGAAAATGGTCGCCGTTGTTATCACTATTATGTTTTTGTTGGTTTTCTGGTATTTGGTTCGAATCCAGCAGTAAACTTGTCTTTAGACATCCAATGTCTCCGAGTCTCACCATAAATTTTCTCCAAAGCTAAGAATAATCAATCATATACGAATGCAATCATCAAAAACTCTCATAAGATCAGATTTGCATCACATGTAAAGAGCAATTATCTTACACCGAAACGCTTTCGTATTTTGACATGTGTTACTTACAATTGACAGTAATTCCTTAATCTCATCAGGGTAACCGCAACCGTCGCGGATTACCACAAGTGTGATCATGCCTCTATTCAAATTGGTAAGTACCCATTGCCAATGCCAAAGCCCCCAAAGAGCACAAAACGACCTTTTCAACAATGTGGTATTGTATCTCATCAGCAACGGCAGGTGAACGTACAAATTGCACAGATGGGCTACATTTAGGAAGAACGGGCGGTCCGGGCGATCCGGGCTGCATTTAGTATGACCCAGGCTAATTAGCTTTGCCTCCGAAACGCCAAAACAACGAATTTAGTACCGACTGTAGTCTAAAAAGAGGGCACTCTTCTGATTTAAATATAGAGGCGCTGCTTTCAATAGCTGTCGAGTGTTTTCGGCGAAAGTAAGTGCCCTCTGAAACGTTGACTAACATCTGACCCTCCTGCCTCTGTGTAATAGTGGACGGAGAGAGCATACACCACATTAAAGGCATGTTCTGGAGACAAAATTGGTTAACTTCAAAAAAAGCAGAAAAATGTTCCTTTCCAGAAGGGGAAAACTGCATTTGAATAGCTTATAGCATTCGGAAGATACAAAATTTTAAAGTACTGCAATTCTTGGGGGGGGGGGGGGGGAGGATTTGATGCATCATGGGAAATCTGTGATATCATAGTTGCACATTAATTTGACATTTCATTCAATTTGTGTATAATTATGGTACCGCTGAAAGAAAAACTTGAGACTCACCTGTTTTTATAATTGTTCTGGTTGGACTGTGACAGCGCCACGAGCGTCTTCTTGGAGGATACCGGCGCTTAAATGTCATTATTATTATTATTTATTAATATTAAGCAACATTGTTGGTTGTGCTATACGTATGGTGAAGGGTAATGCTAGATCTACAGGAAATGGTACCTAAATATTCCATCAGTAACAAATTTCAATTAGGACAAAGAGGATGTATTATAAAGAAAAACAAACGGAATTTTAAGCAATGTGCCCACATCACATAACTTTCTGTAGCTTTGTTGAAAAGCAGAGGTTTTTCTTTCTACAAAAATAACCAATCTTTGGAGTGAGATACCTAAAGTTAGGAAAATGGTATTGTGATAGGGTTTAAAGGACATGGTGTGGAATATTTTCGTTTTTCTTACCAGATAGACGCCAATTAAAAGCCACCAGAACATGCCTTAAACATCATACCTGTCAACTCCCAGGGTTTCACCGTGAGCCTCAAAGTTTAAGACGTAGTCTCTCGGTCAAATTTTTAGATCTCACGGTGAAATAACCTTATTCAAAATAAGGTACAAAAACTATGCAACACTCATAACAATTATTAGAATTCCAGAGCCAATGACTTTCTACCTACCCCTCGAAAAATCGGTTTTCATTTTCAAAATTCTGGGTTTTTAACTTTTCGAATTGAAGTCCGCAGTATTCTTTTTCAGGCCGTAGGCCTAGCCGAATTCCGGCATGTTTTCTTGTGATAACGGAATATGGTCCTTGCCTTTGCATGTGTAACATGCGTCCCATAACACAGTCGAACCTAGAAAAAGTCTGCTGATTCGACGATAAAGTGCTTTTTTCGTGTCCCTATACCAAAAAGATGAACGCCCTTTGGTGAACTTGTGGTAGAATTGTCATCTTAGACCACGTACTGGCGTAGCCAGGATTTTCTATCGGGAAGGCAGGGGAACTGCTCAGACCCTGACAGCCGGTCTGGGGGAGGCCTCCCCTTTGAAAAAATTGGAATATTTAAGTGCCCCAGGCTCAGATGCAATCTGATGCAACATTTAGCATCATTCGAAGTCATTTCATGGTTTCATTACTAATAGTAAATAGTGCTCTGCATAGAACAGGGGCATCCTGAATCCGGGGCTGAGCTGCCATGAGAAATATTTAGTTAAGCAAATCAAAGGTCAGTAGTGGTGTTTCCTACGGAAGAAGCCACGTGTCATCCAGCAGCCTTTTTGCCTTGATTTATTTTGAACATCAATCAACGAGTAATATTCGAACATTAAATTATTTTAGGAATATTTACAGACATTGATTTAAGAAAAAAAAAAACGAAAAACAAAGAACACAATTTAATATGCAGTGGCGTAACCAGACCTGACTGTGCGGAAGGGGGTGGGGGGGGGGGGGGGGGTTGTGGGGCAATAGCGTAGATGTTTCCCGATTTTGTTCTAGTTGAGCTGTTGAGTCGATGTACACTAAGTAAGTTTGTGGGTTTTTAAGGGCCTTTAGGGAAGTGATGTGCTCAGTGGTGAAACCGCCCTGCCTCCTGTAGCTACGCCACTGCTCTGCAACATTGAACATTGATAAAATTTTGACACTTTAATAACTGAAGAATCCATCTACACAGACTACACAACTGACAGGGTTGAAAGGTATCTGATGACAGGTGTGTATGAGCAGTGGCGTAGTTAGGATTTCTTAAGAGGGGGCAAAGGTATGAAATTTCCCCCAAATTTTTCTCGGTCAATTTACAAGTATAACAACATTGCCATGTCATCAAGTCATATTACATGCATTTAAAACTTAAAGTATAACATAGAGAAATTGAAAATAACAACTATTAGTATATTATTTTGGTCAACAATATCTGGTTTATTTGTATGTACTAACGCAGTGGCGTACGCAGGTTTTCTCTGAAGAAGGGGCGGGGGGGGGGGGGGGGGGGATGCAGTATGGTCTAAGGGGAGGGATGTCCGGAAATTTTTTTGACGTTTTCAAGGAGCCTAAATGCAAAATGGTGCAAGATTTTCTATACTTTGACAGGGACAGTGATAAAATTTGAACAGTGGTGGTTCATGAGGATAAAACTGAAACCTTTGGGTCTTTACATGCATTCTTATGCAATTTATGCTAACTTACGAAGTAAAACTTGTCAATAAATTTGCACACTTTTACGAGTCAAAATAAAAGAGCATTGATCGGTTTATGATTTGTGCTTTTCCTTGGCCACAAAACGTTATTTTGTCATAAAGATTATCTAAGCATCATTGGTCGGCGCGGAGCGTAGGGAAAATTTCGAAAAATCAGACCCCTCAGATGGACAAAAGTAGCGCATTCATGCTTGTAAAGAGAATCTAAACATGTAGGCCTAGTCTTTATTTTTATTGATGCCACCAGTGGGATGCAGAGTCTACCTTTTTAAGTAAAAATTGGAACTTGACAGAATTTGCCTATTTGTCGGAAGTTAAAATAATGGCAGCACTGAAGGCCCTTGCACAGACAATTCCTCCCCTTTCATAATTTTTGCAAAAACTGGGTGCCCTTCTATGTAATCTGGTGCCATATATGCTATCTTTTGAAGTAAAATCTGCGTTACTTAAGTTTGACTACATATTTTTAAGAACAAAGAAAAAATTGCATATGTGAGGGGGGCATGGCCCAATGGTCCCCCTTCGTATGCCACTAAAAGGAGGCCTAATAGTGGCTTGATCACACAGGATATCCTGTTAGAACAGCAGTCTGTTAAGTGTAGAAGTCTACAAGGTACTCACGGACCCGTTTATTGTTACACCTCAAGTGAGCAGAAAGCTATTTTCCCGAACTAGCCTGTAAGCCTCCAAGGATTAGGCTAATTAACAAAATCTAAGTATGCCATGGATCCTGTTCATTCTAATTTCTAGACCAAATTTAAGTTTATCGTTGGCCATGGATTGTTTCAGCCCGGCCATCGTTATGTACACCAGGGACCCCCTGTGTAAAATGGCTACTACTAGCTTGTAGGGTAATATAATAACCTCGGGAGGTCTACGTTAGTGACTTGTCAGTTTTCACATCCTTTTACTGAATTCCCAAAGTGTAGATCGCAGGGACTGTGAACAAGGGGATAAGTTCGGGTCAACAGCCTTTCAGTGTTAGTTGTACCGTATCAGCTGTTGTTAAATTCCTGAATAACAGCTTTCTGTGCACTGAAATACACTGATCATAACACCCGAGCGTATACAAGAGAACATTCAGTCTGCGACCCGCAAGGACATTTCTGTGGAACGCGAGTAGGGTCGGTTCATGCGACACTGACGAAATCTGGGTTAATTTGTTGCATGAAAATACGAATTATGTATGACAAATGTCTCACAATTTCTTATTCTAACAAAAAATTTTGAGAAATTTTTGTTGGAATAAGGGAATTCATCAAATTTCCCAAATTTCATCAAATTTGCCCAAATTATTTTCGGGGGGGGGGGGGGCAACTTTCCCCCTGCCCCTAGTAGCTACCCAGCCAACATGCCCAGCTGGGTTTCAGCTGGGCTACTTGCTGGGGCCCATTCGTGTTTGTCAGGTGTTCCCACGTGGGGCCCAACTGGGCTGGTCTTTCCCAGATGAGGCCCAGCTGTGCCCCGCTTCAATAACTGAAGCTTAGCTGGGCTTCAGCTGGGAAAAGCTAGCCCAGTTGGGCCCCACGTGGGAACACCTGACAAACACGAATGGGCCCCAGCTGAAACCCAGTTGGGGCCCAGCTGGGCATGTTGGCTTGGTACGCTACTGTGTATGAGACCATTTGAGTACGGTAGGCCAATGGTTCCCCTGCCTAGAATATACAATCTTCGTTTGACGCGAAGAGTACAGAAAATTTTGAAAATCGCGACCCCCAGACAGCCGGAAATGGCATGTCTCGGGCTTGTAAGTAGTAGCTAAGTTTCCCGATTTTACTTGCAAATAAGAACACCTGTGGAGTAGGGATGTATTGAGCGCGCGCCGAATTTCTGGCCTTTTGAAACAATAATGTGTTGATATGGAGCTTGTATTGCAGAAAGCTTTGGATTCTGGGTTTCCTGTGTGGAAGTTTAAAGAGTTGGGAGTGTGTGTGTGTATTTGTGTGTGTGTGTGTGTGTGTGTGTGGGGGGGTGTTACTGAAGAATCTGCACTTCCCTCAAATATTGTTGGCAAGGCTGTGCATGATTGCTTTTCTAAAGTCCTTCCGACTGTCTGGCAAAGCGCCGTTCGGTGAAACCAAACTTTAAACTGCTTCCCGAAGAAGCAATGTTATGACTGATGAACTGACACTTCACGATGACATTTCAAAAGTTCTCTAAACTATGTAGACAAAATATTTCAAAATCAAGAGCTTCCATTGAAGAAAATTTGTAATTGTTTGAAAGACATTATACAACAAGAGCCCAATGGTTCCTTGCTGGATATTATAAGAACTGTACAGCCAGTCTCCAAAATAGACCTAAGAAAAAGCTCATACTCAATGTTTGTAAAATCTTCACAAGGGGTATATTAGTACTAATATTAAATGAAATCAATGATTAAATTTTTTTTAACTTACTAACATTCAACTTATATAATGCTTGGTGATCCTTCAAAAACATTTCTTCATTTCGATATGTATTTATGCTTGTAATCAAACTTGATATTATCACCAATAAACAATACACAATGTGGTCAAAGAGAGAGAAAAACACCTCTTGAACTTCTCTCATAAGTTATTTTTACCTGCTCTTGCAATTACTTTAAAACAATCTACCATTTGACCTGTTTGCTATCTCTACACAGGAAAGAGGGTTTATTCAGCAGTTGAGCAGAAAGCAAGTGATTAATGGGGTGTGATAATAGAATGAGGATTAGGTTACCCCACAGAGCACAGCAGTATTAAAGAGACATACTGTATAATCCATGCATTGTTTCCACTGGCAGAGAGACCAGTTTAATGTAGTGTGACCTATGCTCATTGAAATCTACAGATTTCAGTTAATGCCCTCTTACAACTTTGAATGATCCAAAATCTGTGTACAACCCGAAGGAATCATTACTGAACGAACGTAAAGGACAAATTTCTAAGGTGTTTGGGTGTGTAAGCATGCAGACCAGGTGAGACAAAAAAATCTGTTGAACCTATCTTTTTCTAGCTTACAAGATTTTCTAAATAACATTTCCAGTGGTTGACCTCCAGTCACCTTGAGGACCTTTGACCTTAACCAAACACAGACTGATTTGAAATCTGTCTTTCCTACCTTAAAATACTGTGTTAAAACGTTTTTCAGTGTTTGACCCCTGGTGACCCCTTGACCTTCACCAAACATATTAGATTTCATCCTTACACCATAACACATAAACACACCAAGTATGACATCTATCCAAGTTTCCTAACTTGAAATATCATGTTGAGAAGGCTTTTAGTTTTTGACCTCTCGTGACCCCAAATGACCTTTGACCTCCACGAAAGTCGTTAGGGATCATCTGCTCAATATGACCAACCCACATACCAAATATGAGATTAGTCACGCTTACCCTTCTTGAGATACCGTGTTTACAAGCAATTTCTAAGGAATTTACCTATTGACCTCTCGTGACCCCAAATGACCTTTGACCTCCACGAAAATCGATAGGGATCATCTGTTTAATATGACCAACCCACACACCAAATATGAGCATAGTCACATGTACCATTCTCGAGATATCGTGTTTACGAAGTTTTGACCTTTTAACCTCTGGTGACCCCAAATGACCTTTGATCTCCACGAAAATCGATAGGGATCATCTACTCAATATGGCCAATGCACACACCAAATATGAGATTAGTCACACTTACCGTTCTTGAGATACCGTGTTTACAAGCAATTTCTAAGGAATTTACCTACTGACCTCTCGTGACCCCAAATGACCTTAGACCTCCACGAAAATCGAGAGGGATCATCTGCTCAATATGACCAACCCACACACCAAATATGAGCATAGTCACATGTACCATTCTCGAGATATCGTGTTTACGAAGTTTTGACCTTTTAACCTCTGGTGACCCCAAATGACCTTTGATCTCCACGAAAATCGATAGGGATCATCTACTCAATATGGCCAATGCACACACCAAATATGAGATTAGTCACACTTACCGTTCTTGAGATACCGTGTTTACAAGCAATTTCTAAGGAATTTACCTATTGACCTCTCGTGACCCCAAATGACCTTTGACCTCCACGAAAATCGAGAGGGATCATCTGCTCAATATGACCAACCCACACACCAAATATGAGCATAGTCACATGTACCATATTTGAGATATCGTGCTTACGAAGTTTTGACCTTTTGACCTCTGGTGACCCCAAATGACCTTTGATCTCCACAAAAATCGATAGGGATCATCTACTCAATATGGCCAATGCACACATAAAATATGAGATTAGTCACACTTACCCTTCTTGAGATACCGTGTTTACAAGCAATTTCTAAGGAATTTACCTATTGACCTCTCGTGACCCCAAATGACCTTTGACCTCCACGAAAATCGATAGGGATCATCTACTCGATATGGCCAATGCACACACGAAATATATGAGATTAGTCACACTTACCCTTCTTGAGATACCGTGTTAACAAGCAATTTCTAAGGAATTTACCTAATGACCTCTCGTGACCCCAAATGACCTTTGACCTCCACGAAAATCGACAGGGATCATCTGCTCAATATGACCAACCCACACACCAAATATGAGCATAGTCACATGTACCATTCTCGAGATATCGTGTTTACGAAGTTTTGACCTTTTGACCTCCACGAAAATCGATAGGGATCATCTACTCAATATGACCAACCCACACACCAAATATGAGCATAGTCACATGTACCGTTCTTGAGTTATTGTTTACGAAGTTTTGACCTTTTGACCTCTGGTGACCCAAATGGCCTTTGATCTCTACCAAAAACAACAGGGATCATCTATTCAATATGGCCAATGCACATACCAAATATGAGATTAGTCACACTTACCCTTCTTGAGATACCGTGTTTACAAGCACTTTCTAATCAATTTACTTATTGACCTCTCGCGACCCCGAATGACCTTTGACCTCCACGAAAATCAATAGGGATTATCTACTCAATATGACCAATCCACACACCAAAATATGAGCATAGTCACATGTACCGTTCTCGAGATATCGTGTTTACAACGTTTGACCTCTCGTGACCCCAAATGACCTTTGATCTCCACCAAAAACAATAGGGATAATCCAATCAATATGACCAACCTACACACCAGATACGAGGTTAGTCACACTTACCCTTCTTGAGATACCGCGTTTACAAGCCAAAGGGTCACATACACACACACATACACACGACATCACCATCGCATAGATTCCTTGCCTGCCTTCGGCAAGGAATTAAAAAATGAAATGAACATAATAAAGGTTTTATTTGAAAATAAAGACTATAATATTGCACTCTTGAACTAATGGAAATAATGGAAAAATATTTACAAATTTGTATTGACCTGAATTGAATTTAATTGAAATAAGATTCGTTGCATATTTGAAATGATTTAAGCTGCAAAGAGAAGTTGCAGTCACCCAATTTTGACTACATTTGATCTATAGTTACACACATGACTCATTTTAATCATGCAACTGAATCTCAATTTGTTACTGTATTGATAAAAGTTATATGCTCATGGAGAAAGAAGTGCTGGTTTAATTTCACTACGCAATATTTTGGTTCTAAAATAATACTAATAGTAAGAGTTAATTACAGAAATGAGAGGGGGGGGGGGGCTACCCAAAGTTCACTAGCTTCAATGTTCTCAAGGTTTGATGTTTAACTACAGCTCTTTCATGAATTATTCCCAGGATAATCTTATCCTCATATGTGATTAGTATTTTGAGTCAAACCCCGGGAAGAATGGGCCCCCGGAATTACATTAAGATACAGCCCCAATGAGATGGTAATAATATTTAGCTGATTTTATGAAGTAAAATTGGAGTGACTTTAAAATTGAATGTGTTGATATTGAAGTTCAAAATGAAATTAAATAATATGTAGGCTACAAGAGGAAATGAAAAGGGTGGTTAAAATAAAATGATCACTTCCTTATTTAAATAATCAGCAAGAAGGGGGACTTTTGAAACCTCAAATGACTCAGCCTCATACTCTTCATTCTCAACATCATCCCACTCAACCGAATCATACTCAACAACACACTCACTTTCCTCACACACATCAATCACTCCCCCAACACATCTCATCCCCATCGTCACTTAACCATAAATGTTTAATTCTCCTCCCAACAAAATCTTTTGCCCCAACCTGCATAACAACCAAATCCCACCCTCCATATCATTTACAATTTGTGTCTGAATACTCCCACTCTGTGTCACTTTCTTCATCATACTTAATCAAAAACTTACTATCCTTTCTTTTCACTACCCCCACAATATTTAACCCCCCTTTCCCATCATCTGTATGGTGCTTGACAAGTTTCCCATCTACATTTCTCCCCCCCCCCCCATTCTGTTGATATGATTCCCTCCCATTATTCCCTTCCTCATTTCTTATCAATTCCCTCATGTTAGATTTCAATTCTTAAAGCCCGTCCCATTCTGGAAAAATTCAAAGACCCTCTTTGTTTTTCATTTTCAATACAAACCTCATAAAACTTCAAACGCACTTTCACACTCTCCATCTGCTCTTTCTCACTCTTTCCACTCAGCCCCTCATTGATACCAGTCTCACTCTTCCACAAACCCCCATTATTCACCAGCTCATCAGTCAAACTCTTCACCCTCTTTCATTCTCTTTTCGCTCAGCTGCCTTCTCTTGCCTCTCTTTCCACTTACACACTTTAAACTCTCTCATCCTCTCACGAAACTCTCTCCTCTGATCTCGCACTGACTTTCTCGCATACTCCATGTACTCTTTCCTTTTTTCATCATCCAACCTGTCACGCCACTCACCCATCTCATTCTTAGCACACATAATCATACCCTCTAAAGCAATCGTCAAAGCATTCGGTTTCTCTCGCAGCAGTTTATCAAGCATTCCAAAATCTCTCTCAGTACTCTCATTTCTTGTTGGCACACTCTCAGTCTCACTTCTCATACCCTCACTGATACTTGCATACTTCCCACCTTTCAAATGATCACCCAACATGCGCCTCCCAATCACACGAAAAGCTGCACACAGTCCCTCTTAAAAAGCCTTGCATTCAACATCTCGCTCATATTCAAACAGCAAAATTTCATACACACAATCCACTCTCACTTCTTCATCCTCAAACATCCTCTCTCCTCTCATCAAACCACTTGCTTCTCTCGCCCACTTTTCACAGCACTCCATAAATCACTCATACCTCACACTCATTTCCGCAACATGCACTCGCTTCCCCATTCACACCAGTTCGATTCAAAGATCGCCATAACGAGGAAGTTATCATCTTATCGATCATGCCTAGTGCTCTGCATCCGGACTTGAAAGAAAGAACTTCCAGATCAGCATGAACAACTTTCATTAACTGATTGTCTTTTTCGACTTGTTTGAACCAGAAAGCCAAAAGGCTTAGTGATTCCTTGCCGCTGAAATGTAAGACTTTTTTCACATTGACATTGCTTTGCAATGTTTTTCAATTAACAGGGCTCCATAATGTGCCCACAAAGTACACATGCAAGGCATCCGATCTTCCTACATTGAGATCCCCCTTGCCCGTTGTGAACGCAAGTGACATTTGACCTCCACCAAAAACTTCTGGGATCATGTATTCACTATGTGCCATCTCCATGACAAGTTACAGGACCCTACAAGTGACCTTTCTTGAAAGACTGTGCAGGAAAGCTAGTCAGGTTTTGAACTTGCGGACTATAAATGAACTTTGACCTTTGCGAAAATCAATAGGGATCATCTACATAATATGACCAATCCACACACTAAATATGAGCAGTCACATGTACCGTTCTTGTGATATGTTTACGAAGTTTTGACCTCTCGTGGACCCAAATGACCTTTGACCTCCACCAAAAACAATAGGGATCATCTACTCAATATGACCAACCCACACACCAAATATGAGCATAGTCACATAAACCGTTCTTGAGATATCGTGTTTACGAAGTTTTGACCTCTCATGACCCCAAATGACCTTTGAACTCCACTAAAAACGATAGGCATCATCTACTCAATATGGCCAACCCACAAACCAAATATGAACATACATCTACTGTTCTCGAGATATCGGGTTTACAAGCAATTTCTAAGGAATTCACCTATTCACCTTTCATGACCCCAAATGACCTTTGACCTCCACGAAAATTAACAGGGTTCATCTACTCAACATGACCAACCCACACACCAAATATGAGCATAGTCACATGTGCTGTTCTCGAGATACCGTGTTTACAAGCAATTTCTAAGGAACTTACCTACTGACCTCTCGTGACCCGAAATGTTCTTTGACTTCCACGAAAATTGATTGGGATCATCTACTCAATATGACCAACCCACACACCAAATATGAGCATAGTCACATGTACCATTCTTGAGATATCGTGTTTACGAAGTTTTGACCTTTTGACCTCTCATGACCCCAAATGACCTTTGATCTCCATCAAAAACGATAGGGATCATATAATCGATACGGCCAATGCACACACAAAATATGAGATTAGTCACTCTTACTCTTCTTAAGATACCGTGTTTACAAGCAATTTCTAAGGAATTTACCTACTGACCTCTCGTAACCCCAAATGATCTTTGACCTCCACGAAAATTGATAGGGACCATCAACTTAATGAGACCAACCTACACACCAAATATGAGCATAGTCACATGTACGGTTCTTGAGATATCGCGTTAACGAAGTTTTGACCTTTTGACTCTCGTGACCCCAAATGACCTTTGATCTCCACCAAAACCAATAGGGATCACATACTCAATATGACCAACCCACACACCAAATATGACCATAGTCACATGTACGGTTCTTGACATATCGTGATTCCGAAGTTTTGACCTTTTGACCTCTCATGACCCCAAATGACCTTTGACCTCCACGAAAGTCGATAGAGATCATCTACTCAATATTACAAACCCATACACCAAATATGAGCATAGTTACACGTACCGTTCTCGAGATATCGTGTTTACGAAGTTTTGACCTCTCGTGACCCCAAATGAGCTTTGATCTCCACGAAAATTGATAGGGACCATCAACTTAATGAGACCAACCTACACACCAAATATGAGCATGGTCACATGTACCGTTCTTGAGATATCGCGTTTACGTTTTGACCTTTTGACCTCTCGTGACCCCAAATGACCTTTGATCTCCACCAAAAACAATAGGGATCATCTACTCAATATGGCCAATGTACACACCAAATATGAGATTAGTCACACTTACCCTCCTTGAGATACCGTGTTTACAAGCAATTTCTAAGGAATTTACCTACTGACCTCTCGTAACCCCAAATGATCTTTGACCTCCACGAAAATTGATAGGGACCATCAACTTAATGAGACCAACCTACACACCAAATATGAGCATGGTCACATGTACCGTTCTTGAGATATCGCGTTTACGTTTTGACCTTTTGACCTCTCGTGACCCCAAATGACCTTTGATCTCCACCAAAAACAATAGGGATCATCTACTCAATATGGCCAATGTACACACCAAATATGAGATTAGTCACACTTACCCTCCTTGAGATACCGTGTTTACAAGCAATTTCTAAGGAATTTACCTATTGACCTCTCATGACCCCAAATGACCTTTGACCTCCACGAAAATCGATAGGGATCATCTACTCAATATGACCAACCCACACCCCAAATATGAGCATAGTCACATGTACCGTTCTTGAGATATCGCGTTAACGAAGTTTTGACCTTTTGACTCTCGTGACCCCAAATGACCTTTGATCTCCACCAAAATCAACAGGGATCACATACTCTATATGACCAACCCACACACCAAATATGAGCATAGTCACATGTACCATTCTTGAGATATCGCGTTAACGAAGTTTTGACCTTTTGACTCTCGTGACCCCAAATGACCTTTGATCTCCACCAAAACCAATAGGGATCACATACTCAATATGACCAACCCACACACCAAATATGAGCATAGTCACATGTACGGTTCTTGACATATCGTGATTCCGAAGTTTTGACCTTTTGACCTCTCATGACCCCAAATGACCTTTGACCTCCACGAAAGTCGATAGAGATCATCTACTTAATATTACAAACCCATACACCAAATATGAGCATAGTCACATGTACGGTTCTTGACATATCGTGATTCCGAAGTTTTGACCTTTTGACCTCTCATGACCCCAAATGACCTTTGACCTCCACGAAAGTCGATAGAGATCATCTACTCAATATTACAAACCCAATCAACAGGGATCACATACTCTATATGACCAACCCACACCCCAAATATGAGCATAGTCACATGTACCGTTCTTGAGATATCGCGTTAACGAAGTTTTGACCTTTTGACTCTCGTGACCCCAAATGACCTTTGATCTCCACCAAAACCAATAGGGATCACATACTCAATATGACCAACCCACACACCAAATATGAGCATAGTCACATGTACGGTTCTTGAGATATCGCGTTAACGAAGTTTTGACCTTTTGACTCTCGTGACCCCAAATGACCTTTGATCTCCACCAAAACCAATAGGGATCACATACTCAATATGACCAACCCACACACCAAATATGAGCATAGTCACATGTACGGTTCTTGACATATCGTGATTCCGAAGTTTTGACCTTTTGACCTCTCATGACCCCAAATGACCTTTGACCTCCACGAAAGTCGATAGAGAACATCTACTCAATATTACAAACCCATACACCAAATATGAGCATAGTTACACGTACCGTTCTCGAGATATCGTGTTTACGAAGTTTTGACCTCTCGTGACCCCAAATGAGCTTTGATCTCCACCAAAAACAATAGGGATCATAAACTCGATATGGTCAATGCACACACCAAATATTAGATTAGTCACACTTACTCTTCTTGAGATACCGTGTTTACAAGCAATTTCTAAGGAATTTACCTACTGACCTCTCGTGACCCCAAATGACTTTGACTGCCATGAAAGTCAATCGGGACCATCAACTTAATGAGACCAACCCACACACCAAATATGAGCATAGTCACATGTACCGTTCTTGAGATATCGCGTTAACGAAGTTTTGACCTTGTGACCTCTCGTGACCCCAAATGACCTTTGATCTCCACCAAAAACAATAGGGATCATCTTCTCAATACGGCCAATGTACACACCAAATATGAGATTAGTCACACTTACTATTGAGATACTGTGTTTACAAGCAATTTCTAAGGAATTCACCTATTGACCTCTCGTGACCCCAAATGACCTTTGACCTCCTCGAAAGTCGATAGGGATCATCTACTCAATATGACCAACCCACACACCAAAAATGAGCATAGTCACATGTACGGTTCTTGAGATCTCGCGTTTACGAAGTTTTGACCTCTCATGACCCCAAATGACCTTTGACCTCCACGAAAGTCGATAGAGATCATCTACTCAATATGACAAACCCATACACCAAATATGAGCATAGTCACATGTACCGTTCTCGAGATATCGTGTTTTCAAGTTTTTGACCTCTCGTGACCCCAAATGACCTTTGATCTCCACCAAAAACGATAGGGATCATCTACTCAATGTGACCAACCCACACACCAAATATGAGGTAATAGTCACACTTCCCCTTCTTGAGATATCGTGTTTACAAGCCAAAGCGTCACATACGCGCGCGCGCACACACACACACGACATCACCATCGCATAGATTCCTTGCCTGCCTACGGCAGGGAATCAAAAAGGTCAACAGTTCTGGATACAAGAAATACACACCGGCAGCATTGTGGAAAAGGATAGTGAATCTGCTTCCTTTGAAAGGTGCCAGAGGAATATCTTTTTCCACGCCGGTGGACTTGAGAAAAGCCAGAAAATCCACTGGTTTTCCTGACTTTTCACAAGCCCTCTGTTGATTGCTTTTGCAAACAAGTCGAATGAGACGCACAGTTCCTGCTTTACTTCCTGGTACAAAAAGACCTGGTGGCAGGCGACTACTAACAACATTTGTTCCAAGAATATTTTTTTCAAGCAACTGGATGGTAACCGCAGTTTGATCTGCTGGACCTACCAGGAAGTGAAGCCCACAATAAAAGTCATTCATCCTGGTCACTGATGCTTTCTCAATATCATCCAGTTTCATTCATTCAGTCCTTAATTACAAGGGGCAGGATGGAAGTCCTGTACTCTTGAAGGAGCCTGTGTCCCTTCTTCTCTGCAGCATGCCGATCTGACATTGTGTTTTTACAATCACAATTTTTGCTGTAGAGGAAGGGGACTCCTCTGAATGGTGTTGAGAAAGATAAGAGATTACTTCTTTCAAGACGGAGATAGTGCACTCAGCAGAACCTGATGGCATGTCTCGAAGACCAATTACTTGAGCAGTTCCATCAGGGAAGCTGATATCATAGGTACCGTATTTGTAGCCCCACTTTGTGGTTCCATCAGTACGTAGGGTGACAGCTTCTCCTTGATCTGCAGCCTTGATTAATGAATCAAGGCACTGGAGCTGTGCAAGTGCGCGGCCTTCGAAAAACATGCATTTGACAAATGTTTTACGTGGTAGTCTGATATCAGATATGTCTGACAAGTGTTTCAGGACAGATCTGATAAGAGATTCCACGTTGTTGGCTCCAACATTTTTGATCATCAGGTCTTGGTAGAGAGCCATTACATCATCTGTATACTTTCCATTTTGGAAGGTACATAGCCTATTTTCCAAGAAAGCAGAGTTTTGTTTATATTTCATTTTCTTCTTTGAGTCTTCTCTGTTCCTGGATTGTTCCTTCGAGTTGTAGTTTTTTGTTTCAGTCGTAGCACTCTGGTCCATGAGGTTTTTTTTTTCTTCTTTTCAAAAGAATAACTTGTACTTTCAGTTTTTTGATTTCAGTTTCCTGATTGCTGATTCGTAATAGTTTTGACTTTCTTGTCTAAACCTTTTCGCATTTTTTCTTTTCTTCTGAAGCACCGTCTTTTGTTTTGATGTTTTCTCTTCGAGTTTGCTTTTCTCTGCCCGCACCTTCAAAGCCACCTCCATATACATCCCCCTATCCTCCCCGAATTCATCTTCTAATGCCCCCTGAAGAAGCACTTTTTCTTTAAGCTGCTCACCATTTGTATGCACCTTGTAGGAGTGTTGAGAAGACTGTGAGTGTGAAGGTGCAGAAGTTGAGGTTTAGGTAATAATTTCCAATTTAGATGCTAACAATGTTTTGAAATTCATCATGCCACTCTGAGATTTGTTCTTTGACATTCTTTTTTTTTCATTCAGTCTTTTCAATTTTGTGAGGCAATTGTTTTGCCTCGACTTCTTGCAAGGCAAAAACCCTTAACCACAAATGACAGTCCTTACCCTTTCTACCCTCTCCATGGCCCCTTCAGACCCAAAATGTTTTTCAACAAATGCATTAATTTCCAGCAGGGCTGCATTATTTAGCCCATAAATACCCCCCCCCCCCCACTTCCCATCGTTGCTAATGCAAGTAAGGATTGCATCATTGGTTACCCCAATTTCTTTTACAATAAGGCCCAATGTCCTGGGCATGACGTTAAACTGCATTCAGGTTGTGGCTTCTGTTCTATTCAGCCAGTCTAGAGCAGGACCACTCAGTGTTTGCCCTTTGGAGGGCGTACTTGTCCATTTGGGACGTTAAGCTCCTTAAGGGAGCAGAACTCCTCCGGGAGTAATCGTTTGGTTTTCGCCCCTTGGCTCTTCGCCAGAGAGTCGTGGGGACTTTTTTTTTTGGGGGGGGGGGGGACTTTTAGAAAAAAAAAAGCCCAACTCCCTCAACTTCTGGACCTTCACTCATGGTTGAAAGTTACAGAAAAAAACTGGATCTGAATTATAAAAGTCACAATATCAACTTGCTGTTGACTAATTGTTCCAGTAAATATCAATACAACTTTACAAGGGGCCACTAAGCTGCACTGAATAACTATTTGTTGCAGGCCTAGGCTATAGACTAAGTAATGCAACAAGTATTGGCAAAAACTTTTAGGCTAGAAGGTTAGGCATACATAGGATAGCACAATACCTTTGGCCAAAGCCTAATGTTGTGATTCTACCGAATAATATATGAACGGGAAACACAACTTAGGCTACAACGTAGTTACGGGGCCTAAGTGCCGTTAACTAAAATTTGACCTTAACTACTAAAAATACCTTAATTACTAAAAATACGATATATCTACCTCGTAGATATTATGTCGTTGCAATGAGTAACGTGAATTTAGTAAATATGATGATCAAATGGGTGTACAGTTGAAATAGCGAAGGGCCTAATTTCGCGAAAAAACACTAACCAGTTTCGGGATTGCAGCGTCCTTGAATCGGCGAGCGGCAATAAACTTCCATACGCCATAGAGCTAATCATTACATCGTTCGAAAGCTAAGAAAATGGCCTTTTTTCATGAATGATGCATGATGATTCAAGTTAAATTATAAAAATTAGGTCAATTCAAATTTTACGTTTATAATAAAAATATGAGCCTCAAGCCCCAACCCGTCAAGTTTCATATCATTTTAAAGCTTGAAATGTCTTCTTTTGACGTATGACATTTTGAAATAACTTCGCAAGGTTTGCGAAGCCCTAACGGACGGTGCAAACGGCTAACGTTATTCCCGATATGCTGTACGCATATCTCTGTGTGTGATTCATCGTAGGAAGATGTCCAAAAAAGTGATGGCGAAATCCATCGAATTTGACGTAATTAGTGAGATTCTGCGCAATATTATCGGATCAGAGACACAGTAAAGACTCATTTATTGTAAGTATGTATTTTGATAATCTGATGTCTATTTCTTCCTGAAATTTTAAACGTTTTTTCACATTCATTGTGCGTACAATGTGATCGTCTCGGGAAATTTTTGTGTGACTTCACAGGTGTGCGTCATGAGTGAGTACTATATTAAAGTGTGTACTAATACTAGCAAAACTGACTTTCGTTTGCTTATATTGTGCTGAAAACCGCGTTGTGAATTTTGCCGTTTTCGCACAATTTGGTTCACAAGAAAGATGCCTCGTTGCCAGACATTTGGCTGCTCCAACGAGCCATCGAAAACGTCAGGTACTAGCTTCTATGCCATTCCCGATCCAAAGACAGATCGAGAGAATTGTCGGCTTTGGCTGAATGGGATTGGAATCGACAAGTTTGATATCAGAACCCATGTCTTCAACAAGAATCGTCTTGTATGCGAAGAAAATTTCGAGCAAGAATATTTTGCAAACCTGACAGAGTACCGGATGGGGTTTGTCAGCAGGAAAATTTTAAAACAGGTTGCTGTACCAAAAATTCTCAGCCACAGACCGAAGGCCAAGGAAAGGACTCACAGTGAGGCAAGGCGAAGATCGACCACTCGCAAACAGGTGAGAATAAATAGGCTAGCCTAACTTTATGATAAACGTTAGGCCTTACCACATAAAGCCTAACGTTACGTTAGCCTGAAAATAAAATCTGACGTACAGGGCCGCCATTATAAAACATACTAGGGTTAATGAAAATGTGAGCAGATCTTGTGGTCTGACTATAAATGGTTGCCGACTTTGTGTCTGGCTAGGCCTTGCGTTAGAATAGCATTGGCCACAAGCCTTTGTAGCATGACTTAATTTATAAAATTCGCTAACTCTCACAGCTAACCCAAAGCAGCCCAGGCCTAGTGGTATCACATGTTTCAAACAGTTTAGGGTGTTTCTATCTAATCTAATCAGTGATAGGGAAGTACTGCTTTGTGTACATACAAGAAAGTGTTCAATGATGCAATGAGCGAAACATACTGTTACAGAATTGGAGAGACATGATACTCAGTGTACCTTCGGATGCTATAGAACACCCGCCAATAAATTAGTGTACGGTGTAGCTGGCTATGGCGTTACGATGGAGCTGATGTAGCCAGCGTAGCCACATGAGGGAGGTCTTTTGGAGTAAAAGTATTTTCACTAGTTTACTCACTTATAACACTGATCATTGGTGGAGCCGAAGTAGCCACATGGGAGGTCTTGTTGGACTTTTCACAATTTAAAAAAAATGGGGGCATGTATGACTATGATAAAGAGTGTACACGCCATGATGTTGCCGGCAAACCCGGTGCAGCCACTCCAGATATATGCCTTTGACTTAAAAACTTTTTGCAAGCATTCCCAACCATATAACACCGTAGAAATCAGTAAGAGCAACGATGAGTGGTTCTCAAACACGACATTACCATGAACTTTAAGGGGTTGTTTTCCCCTGGCGGGGTACAGTTTTCAATTTTTACTCCGAATGCACACCTGGCAATAGACCAACTATACCTCAATTGTGCACAAATCTCTTGCATTACTGCACATCCCTTTACTTTGCCATTCTTATGGTTTTCATTACAGTATGTGGCAGTTTTCTCTGATTGGTTTGCCACAAGTGCTTTTACTGTAACTAGCACCCAAATATAATAGTTGCCAGTATAATTTCAAGTTGCATCAAAAGCAACTAAGCAATGCCTAAAAGTACATGGTGATAAAGTCTCAAATACTACATTCTTTTTGTAGATCATATCACGAATTCTACATGATCAGCCGGGTCCCTCACAAGAACCGAGCAGTCAGCCCGAAGCTGTTCCAGTTCAGCCGGGTCCTTCGTAAGAACCATGTAGTCAGACAGGAGGCTCTCCACAACTTTTGCCAGAGCATATGCTTGTCAGGGACAGTGAAGTGGATTCAATGAATGTAGCTCAGGTAAGGGTATTGACATTGATTATCAACTTGTGATTTTATTGGAAATTTCTCAGGTTTAAACCCAGCAGTTGGATAGGCCGAGAAAGAAATATTTTTTCATTGTCTGTCAGATAGAGATATAGTAAACGAAATACTGCACTACTGGTTTCCTGTCACAATCTTTTTAAATTGGCATACTTGTAATGTTGTATCATTGAGTATAAACTGTACTTATTGCTCTAGACCAATTTCAGTGAAGATAAGTACTGTACATGGCATAACATAATTTTCATCCATCATGATTAGGTATGACTGCAGGGAGCAACTTGTTCGGGTTCGCATCGCAATTTGCGATGCAAAAAAAAAAAAAAAAAAAAAAAAAAAAAAAAAAGGAAAATTTGATAATTGCGACACATCATTTGATCTTGAATAGCAGACTTGCGACGCAAAATTTCAGCAGGTCTTGCGTCGTTTTGAATGTCACAGAATGAAGTATTAGGGGGATATAAAAACGGAAATTGGAAGTCATGAAAACTGATCGAGCAAAACAAAAAAATCGGCCACGTACTTGCTCCGCAAACTATGTTTGTTACTAAATAGAACCACCGGAAATTTTCCGCTTTCAAGAGTTCTATCCCTTTGACTCGCTCCGCAGGAGATGCATTGTTTACACAGCCTAGGGGCTGTAACATTGTACAGGGGAATAATAACCCGCGTCATCGACGGCAAAAGCCTCGGAAAGCACCTGGTTTTGCCCTTAATTATACTGGTTGCGACAGAAGATTTTTGCCGTCGATCAATCTTCACATTGTGCTCAGTCAAACATGCTCTACATTCCCAGATCACTGTGTTTTAAACTCCTAAAAGGGTGAATATTTAAAGCGCTATTTGTCTGAAATTAAAGGCCACTCCATAAATATTTCATGCTTTTGTTCACGCTGCACAACTCACGATTCTGTGCTGTACGGTTCTACTGCACGCAAAGAAACTTAGCTAGCGCCAAGCCACACTGCATTTCAAAATGTAATCTGCCGATCAAGGCAAGTTTGACCTCGAGACTAGGCCAGGCTCAGAAATGTTAGTGTAAAACCTTGTTAGGATAGCACACGAGCCAAAGCAAGCAACTCATAACATATCGTACCAGGAAATTGCTGAGGTAAAGTTTTTAAAAATATTAGGCAGGGCTTAGTTTGAGTATTTTACACATACCGGGAAACTATCTAATGAAGTGAATGTCATCTAAATAATTTTGTATGCCTATCAGCTTTACGTTTTGGGGTGGCTCCCCTAAGAAGGAAATGCCTGTTCACTGAAGAATGTGTGAGTTTAGGGGGAAGAGGCAGGGTAAATTGTAAAGATATTAAAGGACCTTCCAGGAATTGAAGAAGTACATTGATTGAGTACTGTGTTTAGTTTTATTTGAACCTTCAAATATTGTAGTGAACCTGGATGTTTTTACTGTTCTAATGTTACAATGTATGGCAGGTGTTTTATTGCATCTCCTAATGGGATATATATCTTCATGATTGCATTTTTCACAGACCATCAACAAATGAGAAACCTGCCATTGTCTCTCAAAAGGAGTCAGAGGGTGAAGGCTATGTGAGTAGTTGAGATGATATTGCAGCTCATCACTTTATCAGCTAAATGTGATTGTTTGGTGATTTAGTGATAAAACATTAAGTTAAATACTTCTTGTGATTAATCGCAGCAAGTGTCCTTTTCAAACCTCTCTGACTACTGCTAAGCTATTCCATTATCCTCTCGAGCCCGATTTCTGCTTCAGTATTGGTGGTATTCAATCCTTATATGCTGGACCACACTTGTTTGCCCTTTAGAGGGCGTACTTGTCCTTTTCGGACGTTTAGCTCCTTAAGGGAGCAGAACCCCTCCGGGAGTAAATGTTTGGTTTTCGCCCCTTGGCTCTTCGCCAGAGAGTCTAGGGGACTTTTAGAAAAAAGACTTACATTGCAAAAAACTTATTACTGTTTGTTCTTTTGTGGAGTTGTGAATTAGAAATTTGTGTCCTGGTAGCTCAATGGTGGGTGGGTAAATTTCTTGTGTCAGTGCTGCCCTTCCAATTCAAATTTTGTCTGTGTGCATGGAAAAAGTGGAAAACACTGTATAAGGTTTGGGTTCATTTCATTTTATGATAAAGTGGTAAACAACATGATACATGCATTTGTGCAGATTTCTTCATGCTATTTATGTTGATAAGATTATCTTTCTCGCTTACAATACACAGATAAGGATGATATTTCACTCATAAAACGGATGGAAGATGTTAGGCTGATCCCAAAAGAATGGGAATTCCCCCAGAATGAGTAAAAATACACTCAAAAAGAGCAAAAGTATCCCTCTTGATAGAGTGCTGACAGGGAACCACTCCAGGTGCTTGTTAAAGAGTGATTTTTCACTTTTCTTGGAGTGAATTTCACTCTGCTTTGGATTAAATAACGTTCTATTGCGGGAATTCATGTTTTTCACTCAAAGTGATAGCTATATAACCAATCAACCATACTATCAGTGTTCGCGCTAAGCTGCGCGATTGCGGGATTCCCGCAACAGAATCAATAATCCCGCAAGAAAAATATTTGTCTGCGGGAAATTCCCGCACTGTTTTTCTTGCATAAGCGATAGGGTTATAATCAAAGCACATCTTATTTACTTGTCCGTTATACGAATAAAAACTCTGACAATCGAGTCATCGTTTGTATACACGTTTGTGTAAAACGGAGCTCTACACAGTACATCCTTACACCCATACTGCATGGACTGGGTATGCATGTACTAGCTCTACCTATAGTATAGGGCTGTAGGCCTACCGTACGATCGCGCAGCAGTGGCAGCTTGCTCTGTGCAGTATGTGTACTGAAGCTAATCGCTCTGTGTGCAAACATCGGTCGTGTTTTAGACTGTTGTGAAGTGTGAAATGGCCTCCAAGTCAAAGTTGGATTATTTTTCAAATCGCTACAGAGTAGCGATAATAACGTAAATAGTAATACTACTAGTACTGTAAGTTAGGCCTTATTACTACTACTACAGTAGTAATACAGTACTAGTACGGGGCCTAATGTTAAGCCTATGTCTGCTAACAAAAGTAGTAAAACTAAGAAGAAAAAAGCTGACAAGTTTCAGTTAAATTGGCTGAAAATTTGGCCGTGGTTATGGTACGAGAAAGGAGAAATATTCTGCGCCACATGCAAAGAAGCCAGGCCAACTGATAGGCTACATCTAACTTTGTTGAAATCATGTTTAGTCATATGCTACTCATTGGTCTATCAGTTTTGGCAATGTTAAAATATACTATATTAATCTCTTTATTGGTAAATGCAGATTGCAGACTCAACTTAACTTCTCAGAACTTAAAGACTCCTCCCCCCCTAAAAATGAAAATCCCCCCCTAAATTTTTCAGAAGGGGGGAATTTCCCCCCCAAATTTCAACTCCCAGCGCTAACACTGCATACTATGCCCCATCCCCTCCTTTCTGAAATCATGTTATCTAGTAGTATACCTCACAAGTGCAGGATTAAACAGTTATGGGATACTCTCTTCACAAGGGTGTCACCAAATTCTAATTGTTCTATTCATTAGAGTCTGACATTTCCATGGGGAGGTGTCTAGAGATGAAAGCTTGGCTTGAGCATAACCTTGCACCGGCAGACCAGTTATGTCCTTTGCACACGCCACTGTTGCGGGCAGAGTGGATCAGGGAGAACCCTGAATTGACATCTTTGCAAATCAAAACAGAATACCCTAGAGTGTTGGATACTCCAGGAATGGTAAGCAAAACTTTTCTTTTAAATTTCCATTCCCTAATTGGGGGCCCTATTTCTTGACACCTCTTCTGGTACTCACAAAATATGATTGAAGAAAGGCTCAACAGAAATATGAAGAAAACTGTCGAATTTGCTGTTGCTGCATAATAAGTTCGAGGGACTGCTCTTGATCTTCAATGAACCTGGCTTGAAAGACAAACACACCATTGGAAACTTTTGTTATAGTAGGGTTATTCTGAGAAAAGAAGACACAAAAACACATTTTGGCCTCTGCTTCCCTACCCTTGCCCTAGCTTGGATTTGGCATATTTGTTTTGGTTGATTTTGGCACCCATTTCAAACAGCAAAACCCTGGTTCTCTGTGCTCAGTATGTATGCACAGTGTGTTGAATTTGAAGTTTTCCTCCATACTGTATAAGGCTATTAAATCGCATACTTTTTTTTCATAGATTTGGCAACCATTGCATAAATTGCATACTTTTTCCATAGATTGAACAAGATTTTGCTGTTTTGGTATGGCAGTGAAACTGCTGATAGCTTTATAAGCAAATGGGATATTTACAAAGACCGAATCTATGCTTACGCACAAACACAGGGTACAGGATGGAAACAGCAGCTGGGAATTCATTCAGATAGTAAGTAACAATGCAGAAACTGTGGAAAGAGTTTACCAATAACATTTGGTTGAACTGAAATTGTTATCTAAAAATGTATGAAAATATACTGTGTGCAGCTTTTGCCAGGAAAGTTAGCAACAACCAACAATGCCAAGTAACATGGTAGTATAATCACCTTAGTCTCTTGGGACCCAGTGGTAATGTTTGTGCCTTGCCAATGTGTTCTTTTATACAAGGCACCCGAAAGATCTTTTTGAACTGCCATGCCAGGTGCTAATTGAGATATAGGGGACATTGGTGTGTTGGTACCACACCTTACATGACGGATATGTTGATATACAATATAAGAAAACATTTTGTGTAGTGCAGTTTCGAAAGTGATTCAGAGGAATGTTTTGCCATATATAGGGCTAGTTGGTGTGAAATTTCTCTTTGTAGATAGTAAATACCCAAATCCCTTGGGAAATTGAAAAACCCTGGGTCCATTGCCCATTGCACCACTGCTGCTGAAAAAATAAACAACAAATTGAAATAACAAAATGGAGTCGATACTGCGTTACTCAAACTGTTTCATCAGTTCATGCTCCTCTTCGTGCTTCGACAAAGGCAGTGAATGTAAGACAAACGTGGGGAAAAAGAAGAGCTCTCATCTCGAGTGAGAATATGTGGATCAGGGGAGGCAATCATTTTGATAGTGGGAGGGGGTCAACCATGGAAGGTCAGATATGGAAACAAGGCTATGACGTACGTGGAAAAGGGCCTTCATTTGATAACGCTGTATGAAATGTTTTGCGACGAATGGGGTTCTTCTGAATGAAAAGTTTAGGGAGTATCTACATGGGAATCACTTTGTTGTGTTTACGGACAACAACCCTCTTGCCCACCTGAATACTGTAAAACTTGATGCCGTCCCACAGCGATGGGTTGCTGCTCTTGCCTCTTTCAATTTTGATATTCGATACAAAGCAGGCCAGACAAACCAAGCAGCTGATGGATTTTCTTTTTAAAACGTACATAGAAACAGGCACGTATGAACAAATAGACCTAACTTAACCCAGCCGGACGAAAACACAAAAGCTAACCATCAACCATCCACACACAAAACACGGGACAAAAGGTCTGTCACAAACGGAAACGACACACCAACCCCACCCGAACAACCCGTCAACTCAACCGAAACACTATATACAGGTTTGTACACAAAATAAGGCACGGAGAAACAAAAACTAGAACCAAAACAGAACTGGACCAAAACAAAATTGCGAACCATTCCCAAAACACCAATGAAAAAGTACAAATACAACTAAGTCAGACCAACACAGAGCAAAACTAATTACGAACCCAATTACATTAAAGTGTTTCAGGATATAACTATGTACACTGCCCATTGCTACCCATCGATCTGGGACTTCACCTTTTTAATACGTGGGCTCGGTACAGGCGTCCCAGACCGATGGGCCATCCGGTCTGATACATCTTCAGAGGCTGACCTCTTAAGACTAGACTCTGGCCCCTCCCCTTCACACAAATCAAACCACCCCTCCCTTGAAGGTGGCTCCTTTGCAGGAGGCTCTGAGGCAGGCCCCCCGCCATCCGACATTGCTGAAACTGAAGAAGACTCAGATTCCGAGGAGAGCTGAATGTCCTCTACTTTCATCATTTCAGCCTCCCTGGGTGCCCTTGGTAAGGATGGCGAAGTGTCTGCCTCAGGATCCCCAGAACCCCCCTCACACTGCTTGGAGGCAAGGAAGTCCCGTTCCACCTCATTTGCTGCCTCCTCCAATTCCTGAGAAGAATATTCTGGGCCTGCTTGCGAGGGTTCAGGTGCAGACTCCACATCAGCACTGGTACGAACAGAGTACGATGTAGGGCAGTCATTAAACATATGTCCCTCCTCCCCGCAGAGATTGCACCGTACCTCGTTGGGACACTCTGCCTTGCCGTGCCCCAACTGCAGACATCTGCCACAGCGCCTATTGGGACACGATTTGGCTTCGTGTCCCTCCTTCCCACACTTAAAACAAGTACGAGGCTGTCCCAGATAACGAATGTGGGCTTTGGACCCCCCTATGAACAGAAAGGACGGTATATCTTTTTTCAGTACGATACGGAACTGCCTCTTTCCATTAAGTATGCCCTTCATCTCACCTTCACCATAGACACACCACCGCATATCAGAAACAGTCCCGTATTGTGCAAGAACCCTCGCAACCAGACCCTGTTCAACCTCAAAGTTCAGGTACAGCACCGTCACCACCACAGAGCGATCATATGGTGTGACGGTGAGCCCTTCTACTCCCTTTAAGGCAGACACTCCCTCCAGAAGGGCTTTAAAGGACCTGAACTTTAGGTCGTACGTGTTGCGGGCTTCAAGTGCCTGCAACATCTCTATTTCTTCCACCTTTACCCCATTTTTCTTTAACAAACTGAACACTTGCGGAGGTGTGACATTCACACCTACCGTAAACTCTAACTTAACAATGCTGCTATCCCTACACACGGGCATAGCAGCTACGGGGTGGCTCTAGGCCACGTTCAATCACAAACTGAACTAGAAAGCCAACAGGCTTAGTGATTCCTTGCCGTATGATATATCATAGCAAACATGGAAACAAACGTGACATGCATGAGATCCCATACAATTATCCTACTTAATTGAGATTTAATACTAGTAGGGTCAAAACTTTTTGACCTCATGTGACCCAAAATGACCTTTTGACATCTTAACCAACCCTTACCAACACGTCCATCAACATGAGTAATTCAAAATTAAGCTTAGTACAGAATGAGTATGGAAGTACTACCACCATGATGGTATGAGATCCCTCACAGTTATCCCCCTAAAAATATTATGTCTACAAAGTTTGATCTTACTGTCATCTCAAACCTTTGATCTCCACACACAAGAGGAATTCCTCACACAGCTTTAATATTCCAGAAAACTGTCTCATTACTTGATAAAGCGGTATTTTGAAACCATTTTTATCAAAAGTTTGGTCAATGGGGACAGCTCTCCATTCTGAAGTCTCTATGTTCCGATGCCTCTATGTTTCGAAAAGTCTGCATTGAGGTTAGTGTTTAAACAAGCCCTCATCGACACACTCTCCTACAAGCATTAGATCAAATACTGTGTTCTCAGAACTTCTCACATACCCCGCGCTCGAGGTAACACTGTATTACCTCACGCTCGAGTAACATGGGAACGCGGGTTAACGCGGGGTCGGTGTTTAAATTTCAATCCACCTCAAATCGCAAGGTTAAGCAGTTTTAAACATCGTGTTTGTTTTAATCAAGCAAGGTCACAGGTATTTATAGCACTGATGACGGGTATTTTCTTACATTTTGCTGTAATCGGTGTGTGAAATATTTGGTCTCATTACTATGGTAACACTATCCAATCAACCAAACACTGGGTACGTGAGAACACAGACTGGAAAACACGGGGTTAGCCTGTGGTTTTGTCTGATTGTAAACACGAGTTAACACTGGGTGTTGGGGGGTATGTGAGACCAAGCCTAAAGAGACATCTGAACAGAGATGTGTAACCTTGGCTATTACTGACAGCAATTTTTGCTTTATGGGGGAAATGCCCCACCCACTGTCTATGGTATCCTTTGCAAATTAACAAAAGCAGATATCCCTATTAATCCATAATTTAACAAAACTTTTAATTCGCCTTTTGTCTACTTATACTGTAGGTACAGCATAACATACAGTACAAGTTTTCCTTGTTTGATACACAGTATACAACATTATGCTTGCTCTTATTACCTGAACTACTTTTAAATGACAGCAGCAATGCAAAATAAAATCTTAATACTTTTGAAAAGTGTCATAAAGGGTAATCTTGAAGCAATGGTTCTATGCATTAAGCTTTATGGTACACTTTTTCTTTTTTTTTTTTTTGGGGGGGGGGGGATAGTGACATGGATAAAAATGAAATGTGAGACAAGAATTCCCACTCGATGATGGTATTTGACATAGCTACATAATCCTTCGCACAGGGGTTACTTTTTTGGTGCAGTTATCCAGATATAAGCAGAGATGAGGCAAGTAGTATGCTGATACATTTTATGCTATCAAAAATTTAAAACAAATTCTAGAATGAAACTAAGTGACAAATAATCACTGTAGAGCATATTGAAACTGTAAAGCAGAAACACCAATCTAGACAGACACCAATGTTTAAAGTTTGTTCAACAAAATTCCTTATACAAACACACTATTTGTTCAATTCCACCAACTTCTATGTAAAGGACACTAATTTCTGAAGGGTGTCAATCTACAGTATTTCAAAGATGACTTTCAGTTTAGAAACTTGATCAAGGTACATGAACTTCTCCATCTCCAGACAATGGCTAGGCAAACAACTTTTATTTGTGGTCAGATGAGACAAGATAATGTGGACAGTTATTTTATGCTGGATTTAGCAGAGGTGTGACTTTCATGGAAGTCTGACATTTTGACCACAAAAAGGGTACTGAATGCCTGCAGGGAATGGCAGGAAATAGTAGTATATACAAACAATGGGCTGGCATGGTTATGTACTGAGATAAAAATAAGCTTTCTTCAGAGGGTTTATAAGAGTCAATTAACACCACTTATACAGTAAAAAGCTTAAGTCAATTGAGCTGTATGTTTGTATGAGGTAATCCTTCAGGACACTGTGGGGATAACTGGCAGTCAACTGTGAAAAATTGGGCGTGATAACTGTGACCAAATGGCAAAGAATGGGTCAGTCACAATTTGATTGACTCTATTAGGCAATGACAGTTCATGTGCGCTGAAGGGTATTTGATACCAAATGATCAGTGTAAATTAGGTTCTTTTTTGTAAAACTAACTAACTGTGGTATATCTAATTAATCAATTCCCACTTCCAATTAATGCATGCTTGCATGCACATGTCCTCATGAGGACAGTAGGCACAAGGTTTGTCAAATATTAGCACTTTTTGCCACTAAATTTAATGTTTTCTTCAGGTTTTCTTTAAGGTTATTGAAAAAGCAATGTAGGCATGTTATAAAAGAGATTTTTGTGCATCACACAGAGTACTCTCTGTTCAAAGTTTATACTTTTGAAGTTCCAAATCAGTCATCTACTTAGTGTGCACAGAAGCATCTTCTAATATTTTCAGACTATGTCCCTAAATGACCCTTATATACAGACTGTTTAAACTCACATGTTCCACATCAGTTTCATGAAAATCTATTTACTTGTGGCTGCAAAATCAGCATACCCATGAGCATTGAAGCATGTATGCCAGCCTGATGAACACATTTTGCCTTTTAAGATTTTATATTTTGCTCTGCCCACTTTTTCATGTATTAATACTTGGAACTTAATGTAATAACAGGGCACAATTTCATGCCAGAATCAACATACTGTACAGTAACTACCATGTGATGTGCCTTTTTGTGCACCTTAGACCTTCTTCCTATGAGTTTGCTTCAGTATTTTACAAGTGCATTTTCAAAATTACCTCACTAAAGAATTTACATAGTGAAGTTAATAAACTGTTCCAAAAAAATTATATACCCTATGCCTATTACATTACACATGCCAAATTATTCTTACCCTTTCACCCTAACCACTCATGGATATTAACTTCAACAGTTATTACTCTTTTGAGATATAGTGTTTGCAAGGTTTAGATGTTTTGAACTCTGATGACCCCAAATGACCTTTGACATCCAATAAAAACAATAGGGGTCATCTACTCAGTATGGACAATCCACTTAGTAAATATGAGATTCCTGGCAGTTACCTTTCTTGACATGTGGTGTTTACAAGTTTTTGAGCTTTTCATCTCTGATGACCCCAAATGACCTTTGACCTCCACCAAAAATAATTGTGATCATCTACTTAATATGGGCAAGCCACCTGCTATGTATGAGATCCCTCACTTTTACCCTTCTTGAGATACAGTGTTTACAAGGTTTTGACCTTTTTCCCTCTGGTGACCCCAAATGACCTTTGACCTCCATCAAAAACAATAGGGACCATCTACTCAATATAGACAATCAGCAAGGTAAGTATGAGATTGCTCACATTTTTCCTTCTGGAGATATCGTGTTTACAAACAATTTCCAAGGTATTTACATTTTGACCTCTGGTGACCCCAAATGACATTTGACCTCTACCAAAAAAAATAGGGACCATCTACTCAATGTGGACAATCTACATGCCAAGTTTGAGATCCCTGGGGGTTACCGTTCTTGAGATATCGTGTTTACAAGCAGGTGTCACACACACACATACACACACACGACATCACCATCGCATAGATTCCTTGCCTGCCTTCGGCAAGGAATCAAAACAAAACTTCCAGTTTCTTAACACGTACTCCAAAACGGGCACGACGAATCTATACAGCAGTGTAGTAGAGTAAACAAGCAAGCTGCCACAGAGCAGACCACAGTACCAAAATCCAGCACAATCAACGAGAGCTCCGTGAAAACACGTCCGCTCTCGACGAAGACCAGAACTGAACTGAACAGCTGATGGATTATCTCGTCTACCTCACCCTAGTCACAAAGAAGGCGAAGTCGTTAACTCAGATTGGTGTGCACACATTTTATTACAGCAACACCAGTGCCCAAAGTCCTTACCACTACTGCAGACAATTTCCAGGTCAACCAAGTACAACATGATCCAAATTCAGATCAGGAGGAGGCAACTGCAACAGTTCTGGTCTTCGTCGAGAGCGGACGTGTTTTCACGGAGCTCTCGCTGATCGTGCTGAATTTTAACATTGTACTGCTGCTGGCTTGATTGTTATACTATACTGTACTACTGCCATATTGTAAGAGTGTTGGGTGTAGTCTTTCTCTTGGGGACGTGGTTTGGTCGTGCTCGTTTTAAAGGACGTCTGTTGTATAGTTCTGTGTTGGGATATCCTCTATTAACCCTGCTTTGGTCTGACCTACGGTGCTGAAGTTTTCTCTCTTGTTGCTGCGTGGCTTTGTGCCACAAACCTTTTGCTGCTATGCCCGGAGGTCGGGATAGCACAATTGTTAAGTTAGAGTTTAAGTCGGGGGTGAGTGTTCCTCCGGCGCAAGTGTTTACTTTGTTAAAGAATAAGGGTGTTGAAGTTAGAAATAGAGATGTTTAAGGCGCTTGCGACCCGCAACACGTACGACCTAAAGTTCAGGTCTGATGCTGCCCGTGTTAAAGGCGTGTCTTGCCTGAAGGGGGCAGAGGGGCTCACTGTCACACCATATGATCGCTCTGTGGTGGTGACAGTGCTGTTTCTGAACTTTGAGGTCGAGCAGCGCCTGGTTGCGAGGGTTCTGGGCCAGTACGGGGCTGTCTCTGACATGCGAATGTGTTCACAATGAGGGTGAATTAAAGGGCATTCTGAACGGCAAGAGACAGTTCCGTATGGAATTAGATAAAGATATTCCACCCTGTCTGTTTATAGGGGGTTCGAAGGCCCACATAAGGTACTTCGGGCAGCCCCGCACCTGCTTTCATTGTTCAAAGGAGGGGCACGGGGCCAGGTCTTGTCCCAACAAACGTTGTGGCAAGTGCCTACTGGTGGGGCACGACAAGACTGATTGTCCCAACGAGGTGCGGTGCAACCTTTGTGGCAAGGATGGACATATCTCTGGTGCTTGTCCCACGTCATACTCTGCCCGTGCCAGTGCAGATGTGAGGCAGGCACCTGACCCCTCGCAATCAGGCCCAGAATATTCCACACAGGAATTGGAGGAGGCAGCTCAGGAAGTGGAACAGGATTTCCTCGCCTCCAAACAGTGTGAGGCGGGAATTGGGTCTCCAGAGGCAGACTCTCCACCATCATCACCAACCCCCGGGGAGGCTGATGTGACAACAGTGAAGGAGGACCTCCAGCTCTCCTCGGACTCTGAATCCGTTACTGCAATGTCAGAGGATGGAGAGACTGCCTTAGAGCCCCCTCCAAAAGATCCACCATCGGGAGAGGGCTGGTTTGACTCGTGTGAGGGGTTTGAGTCAGACTCCCCACTCTGGAGTTCACCACACAGGGACGCACGACCAACTGAATAAAAAGGCCAGGTCCCAGGAAAATACGTAGCCAATTATTTTACCATGGCTGATCCCCTGTCCCTCTTGACCCTGAACGTTAATGGCTTGAGGGACAGTCGGAAGCGATCCAGAATATTTCAGTTTTGTAGATCACTGGGTGTGGACTTCGTTTTCCTCCAGGAGACCCATATTGTAAATGAGGATGATGTCCACACCTGGTCCTTTGAATGGGGTGGGGGTTTGCATGCTTCCTTTGGTTCCTCGATGTCATGTGGTTCGGTAATTTTAGTTTCGCCGAGGTGGACTCCTCTGGTCGGAAAAGTTGATTCTGATCACGAGGGTCGGTTGGTGTGCGTAACAATAAAACATCCATGTGGAAGCTTCTTCCTGTGTAACGTTTACGCACCCAATCGGCCTTCAGATTGACCCTGCCATCCTTTGTTCCTGGCAGTGCCCCTTGTATCCTGGCTGGAGATTTTAACTGTGTCCCCGACGAGCAGCTTGACCGTATGTCCTCTTGTACGTCTTCGGGCTGTGGCGTCGGCGTGGCGGAATTGGACATGTTTACAAAGAATCACGACATGGTTGACATTTGGAGAGTGCAACATCCCGGTTTGTCCGTGTTCACTTGGCACCGCCCTGATGGCACGGACGCCTCAAGGCTGGACCGGGTGTACTCTCCCCTGGCTTTGTCTCCGAGTGATTGTGAAGTTGTGGCATGTCCAATTTCGGATCATGATGCAGTTACTGTCTCCTTCCAACCCCCTGAGTCATGGCCTTCAGGGAGGGGGTTCTGGAAAATGAATACATATTCTAATGGAGGCTGACTATAACGAACAATTGAAAGTCAGGTACGAAGGGTGGCGAACATTGAGACCGGCCTTCCTAACGGGTTTAGAGTGGTGGGATGATGTAAAGTCTCGCATCAAGCAGTTCAAAGTTGAGTACTGTGTAGCAAGAGCTCGTCGAAGAAGGGAAGAGTTCCTGTGAGGCTGAGGGTTGAGTCCGACTTCGTTCGTTCGTTTGCCAAGGTCGGCGTTCGGTAGGCGATGGGGTCCACTCGTTTCGGTGAGGGGGGACCGTGTGGTGGTCAATTTGTAAAAGGGTGGGTATGTAAGGGGCTTGTAAATACTATGTAAATATCTGTGTGTATAATTTTCTGTACATGGTTTTGTAAATATCTGTATATATGGCTTATTACTGTAATGAACATAATTTTCTGTTTGATTTAGCAGTCTGTAAATAGTTTTGCGTTTATGTTTTTGCCCGATCCGGTTTCAGTTTTTGTTTTTGTTTTGTATGTGCCGTTTCAATGCACTTAAAAAGCACCGTTCCTGTCGCTCTGCTCTAGAGATAGGAACGGGGACTCCTCCGCGCTCCATGTCATCCAGCAGCACCTTGATCAGAAATTGCACGGGGCCCGTGTTCGTGCTCGCGTGCATTGCGTGGAGGCGGAGGAAAAGCCAACCATCAAATTTTACCAGGACGTCACAAAGTATGTCATTGATCGCCGCATGAAAGCAGTCCGGGACGTCCATGGTATCGTACAGAAGGACCCCCTCGACATTGTCGAAGTATATCAGAACTTCTATGAGCAGCTGTACACCCAGGCAGATGTTGACGAGGTCCTTCAAAAGTCCCTTTTAGATAATATTAATATTAAGTTCCCCTCTACAGAGCAGAACGATGGACTTGGTTCCCCCTTGACTGTTGACGAGCTCTGGAAGGCGGTGACGAAAATGAAGGACGGAAAGTCGCCTGGGTCGGACGGTGTCCCTGTGGAATTCTACAAACGCTTTTGGGGTACCGTTGGACACGATCTCCGCGATGTTTTCACCTCTGCCTTCCTTGCTGGTTCGTTGAGCCCCTCGCAGCGCACAGGCGTAATAACCTTGTTACCCAAGTCTGGAGACCCCCTTGAACCGAAAAACAAGCGCCCGATCACGCTGTTAAATGTGGACTACAAGATCCTGGCGAAAGCCCTTTGCAACAGGCTAGGTACTGTCATGCCTGATCTTGTAGGGCCTTTTCAGACATGTGCGGTGCGGGGACACAGTATTCAGCAGAACCTCTGGTTGGTGCGGGACTTAGTAGAGTATGTAATGGACCGTTATCTTCCATGCGCGCTTGTCTCCCTCGATCAGGAGAAGGCCTTCGACATGGTTGATCACGGATTTCTTTTTAAAGTCTTAAAGAAGTTTTCTTTGAACTCGGGTTTTGTCAAATGGATTGCTTTATTGCTTTATTGTATATAGTCATTAGTCTAATGGGGAAAGTAACAGTTATTAATCGTTTCATTTATCCTCTCTTGTGGTACCCGGGCACTGCTCCAGAGGGTGCCCTTGTGCGACTTGAGAGGGCCGTTCCTATGGTCAGGGAAAACGGAACTGGTCAGAAGAAAGGTTGTGTACCAGGAATTTAGACATGGGGGCCTGGGCCTTGTGCATTTTCCCTCAAAGCTCCGTTTTCTCCTGGCAAGGTGTGCGTTTAGTGCTGTCGACAGTGAGATGCCCTTTGCATACTTTGTCCGTTATTGGGGGGGGGGGGGGGATTGTCATTCCGTGGGTTCTTTCCGTCCCTGTTTAGTAATAGTATGCCCCACAGCGGGAGACCCTCGAAGACATATTGTCACATGAGGGATACTCTCCGTATGATGTCAACTGTAGGGGAGGTTTCGCAGTCCAGCGCGGGGGACCTGTACCGGGCCATTTTGGAGAGACCGATGTAATATTGTTTTTAGGGGGGGGGGGCCTGCCGACGTCGTGTTGGCGTCGGTGAGGACGGAAATTAAACTGAGGGTCGATGCCGACTTTGTTCGTTTGCCGAGGTCCACGTTCGGCAGACGTTGGGGGCCAATTGTTTCGGTGCGGGCGGGGCGGGTGAAATTTGTAAATAGGCCTGCGTTTTGCTTCTCGGGGGCGGTCTTTGAAAATGTTTTCTGCTTGATTTGGTAATGTGTAAACAGGTGTTTGTAAATAGCCCTGGGTACTGGGTTGGGGTCTGGGTGGGTTTTGTAAATTATTGACACAAAAATCTTGGTTTGCGTCCGTAATGGTATGAATTCTGTACATAGTTCAAGTTATCATTTTGTCCCGTCTGGTCTGAGTTCTGTTATTGGTTCTCCGTGCCCGTTTCTACGTACGTAAAAAGCACCTCAGATCAGGAGGAGGCAACTGCAACTTCAATGTTCCCTTCATATTCTACTGAGCAGCTGAGACAATTGGAGGGAAAGGATCCTGCCATTAGAAGGTTGATATTTTACAGGAACATGAAGAAGTTCCCCACACGTGGAAGACAAAGATACATTGCTGCTGCTAAAGCAGTACAGTAAAATCACTGTAAAAGACGGCCTACTGTACAGGAAGTCTGACGAGATGCACCAACTGGTTTTACTCCAAGTTTTGAAGAACGAGGTCTTAAAGGCTAGTCATGGTTCCACAGGTCATCAAAGTGTGAAACGCACACCGCAGTTGGTACGTTCCCGTTGCTACTGGCCTGGTCTTACGAACGATGTAACTACTTCGATGAAATTCGAACAACCTTGAGGCCAATGATTGCTACAAGACCTAATGAGATAGTTGCTCTTGACTTCACCCTCGTAGAACCAGGGGGCCGTTCCACAAAGAGTTACGCACAATCTTAAGTTTGATTCACCATACCTAAAGCCAACAGTAAATCATACTTCCGATCGTGCGCAACTCTTTGTGGAACGGGCCCCAGATGCCACAAGAAGAGAAAATGTATTGGTAATGACAGATATATTTTCAAAATATACAATTCCGCTTGCAACTAAAGATGAGACTGCAGAAACACCTGCCAAAACTCTTATCAAGGAATGATTCTCTAAGATTGGTGTACCACACAAATTGCACTCTGACCAAGGCAGGAACTTTGAGACAATTCTAATCCAATCTCTCTGTAACCTGTACGGAATCAGCGAAACAAGAACAACCCCGTATCACCCTGAAGGAAACGGGCCAGCAGAAAAATTCAATCGGACTCTACATGATTTACTTCGAACCCTGCCCCCCAATCAGAAGAGGAGATGGACCGAAAGTTTACCTGAGGTACTTTATGCCTACAATGCAACCCCCCATGCCTCAACCGGGTTCACCCAATTTTTCTTAATGTTTGTTCGTGACCCAATACTGCCGGTAGACTTCCTTCTAGGCGGAGATTCCTGTAACCTTGATGATGGCTAAGATGGAACTGTTCATGATTGGCTTGCGTCACACACAAAAACTTTGCAAGAGGCAAACAAAAAAGCAGGGGAGAGGCTAATGCGGGAAGCAGATAATCGAAAACAAAACTATGACAAATCAGTCAAAGAGTCATCCCTTCCGCTAGGTACGAGAGTTTATTTGAGGAATCACCCCCCAGGGCGACACAAAATTGCCAATCCATGGGGAGAGGAAGTTTACAAGGTTGTTGCTCGACCAAATGATGGTGCCGTCTATGTTGTTGAGTTGGCTGATGAAACCGGCATTCAAAAGACAGTACACCGCCGGGAGATAAGACCCTGTCCTGCAATACCAACCCCTGCCGTTAAACCAATCCGACGACGCCATCCCCAGAGTGTTTTCTCTTTAACCGACAGCAAGAGGTCTGGCGAGTACGGCCCTATCATGATTGTGGGGAACCCACATTTTGAAGCTTCTGACTCCAATGATGCAAACTCTGAACCAAGCGAAGACACCGGTCCTAGACGCAGTACCCGTTCGACCAAGGGAAATCATAGCAACCCATACAACGAACCAAGATCCGTACTCCAACAAGCTGCTGTTTCCGAGATCAAGGATGTTTTCAGTCATTGCTCATACTTTTCTGGGGATGTAATGACTCAGTTTAGTCATTATGACTTGGTGGTTGCAAATTCAGCCCCCTGTAAATTAAAAAGAAAAACAAGAAAGAAATTGAATCAGTTAAAATGCTGTAATTCCGTCATCCACAAAGCTCATTGCTATAGTGTGTTGTTTTCAAGTATTTGGAAAAAGAACTGATGAATCCTTATGGATTAACATCTTATTTACATTCTTCAGTATTCTGTGAATTATGGACTACTCATTCATCTCACCATCAGGTGTTATTTTGCTAGCCTAATTGTGGCTTCTGAAGTTGCAACTTCTGAACCAAAATTTCCAAGTGCTTCCATGCTGTACACAAATTTTAGATTCATTCCAGTGCTACTGTAAAAGAGAATGCAGCTTTTGGTGGAAATCACCTTGAGCATTCACTCTTGTTATATGTCGTGAACATAGAGGCTATCCAAATTGAACTCATTTTCGATTGGTGGCATATGCCCTGTTGAGTCAAAGAAAATTTACACCAGGGTTAAACTCTGTTTTTCTCACTGGATGACTTAACTTTTCATATACATGGTACTTTTTACTTCTCCACGTCAGCAAGTTTTCTAGGTTGTTGAGTGTTTGAAGAAACTAACTACAACTTTATAAGCCGCAGGAGTTTCTGTATGGTTTCTACAGCAAATTCGTGTACTGTGTACACCATCTGTATATAGCTCATATAATCATATGTAAATATTTATTTTCCTTTCTCATACTTTGTTATGAAAAGATCTTAAGTTTGGGGACAAACTTGTATTCAGCAGGGGAGAGTGTAGGGAATCGCACTTGGCGTGCCCTGACAGTTTTGATGGCGATATGCTATTTCTGTCGAAAATCAGGAGTCAAGTGCTTTTTTCCTTTAGCGCAGTGATATCCCTGATTTAATTGTAATTCTGCCACTTGTTTCCTGTGCTACTGAGACTCTTCGCACCCTTATGCAAAAAAATCCTAGTTGTTCACGGAGCGGAACATCCTGTTTAATGAAAGCACCCAATTGTTCTTGACTCCCACGTGCCATCCTCCTTCCCGCTCACTATGCGGCACTCTTATCTCGACTTCCGTTGTTACAAGACCTACTGTACCGTGTCAAAGAGCTTCGAGGACATCCCAAAATTTGTTTGTTTAGCAGCCACAATGAAGTCAATAGGTTGTAAGCAAGATGGCTGCGCCCATCTATCGTCAAGCGAAACGAACTATTTCACATTTGGTTTACCACTTAACATGTGCTTGGGTCTAATAAAAGCGATCATACAGGTGATAAATCATAACCATATATCTGCGAACTGCGGAAAAGCCAAATTCCATGGATATATGTGAATAATTGTAGGGTTCCTATTTTCTTAGTACTGGTACGAGGTGCATACCTATTGTTGTGACATCAGTTTTCGATCGTTCATACGTCTACTGTGCGATGTTATTGTTTATTTAGTAATGCTGTAGGCTCACAAAGTGTTTAAGACATACTTAGGCTACGATACATGCTTGTTAACAGGCTTGGTGTCATTTCTTGAGCCCAAATTGGATGCATAAGCTATGGTGATCATGCTGCTCAGTTGCACTTGCATGGGACTGCCTATTCAGGTGACCTTGAACGTTTTTCATACTTTCTTGGGATAGTTTTCACTTTCTTGTTTACAAATCTTTCATTGTTTATATTTTATTCTTTCTGGGTAGATTTTACGTCCTACATTTATTAGTGTTCGACATTTTCATTCTCATTTTCAGAGCTGTTTTGTTGGGGTTGTATTGGTGGCAAGTGAAGCCATTAAACCATGAATAAATAATCATAAACCTGAAAAGACTGTCTACCTGATGCTATTGTGTTTAAGCTATCCATGTACCCCCCCCCCCCCCCGAGATGGACCGCGCACGACCTGCCGCTGCGGCGCTACATATGTATTGTTTAGTGAATCCCTTGCGAGAGCCCTCCATTAGGGGCCTTTGTTCCGACCTTTTCACATTCCTGGTGGAGCCACAGTCAAGTGCCTTCAGTATGCCGATTATGTCAGGTGTGTAGTCTCTGACCTACCTTCCTTCAGGGCTCTGTCCGACACAAGAGCGACTGGTGCCACACTGAACCAGGCAAAGACCAAAGGACTCAGTCTGCGTAAGCGGCGGTGGGAAAAACTGAACTTCGTGACATCTTGGGCTGACGATGCCATGAAAATCAATGGTATATGGTTAAGTTATGGCTCACTTACCTGGAACGAGAAGGTGGACCTGGCGGAGGCTAGAATGACAGACTATGGGGAGCGCTACAATAGTCTATTAATCGTTTCATTTACCCTCTCTCTTGTGGTACCCGGGCACTGTTCAGGCGTCTCCAGAGGGTACCCATGTGCGTCTCGAGAGGGCCGTATTTAAGTTTCTGTGGTCAGGGAAAACGGAACCGGTCAGAAGGAAGGTGGTGTACCAGGAACTTAGACATGGGGGGGGGGGGGGGGGCCTGGGCCTTGTGCATTTTTCCTCAAAGCTGCGTTTTCTTCTGGCAAGGTGTGTGTTTAGTACTGTTGTCAGTGAGATGCCCTTAACGTAGTTTGGTCGTTACTGGGGGGATTGTCATTCCGTGGGTTCTTTCCGTCCCACAGCGGGAGGCCCTAGAAGACATATTGTCACGAGGGATACTCTGCGTACGATGTCAATTGTAGGGGAGATTTTGCAGTCTGGCCGGTTCCATCCAAGCGACTATGCCTTTCAGCTGGAAGTGGGGACCGTAGTGCACAGCAAGTCACTAGACTACCGCCAGCGAGACCTACTGTGGCGAGAGCGGACGTGTTTTCGCGGAGCTCTCGCTGATCGTGCTGAATTTTGGCATTGTGCATTACTGTGCTGTGCTGTGCTGTGCTGCTTGTTATATACTACTATTGTCGTTTTACCGAAGTGTTGGATATTGGGTGTGGTCTCTCGCTTGGGGACGTGGTTTGGCCGTGCTCGTTTTAAAGCACGCCTGGTTTATAGTTTGTTGGGTTCCCTTTATTTTTTCCTGCCTGGGTTTGATCTGCTGTGTTGAAGTTTTCTCTCTAGTTGCTGCGTGGCCTTGGGCCACAAACCTTTGCTGCTATGCCCGGAGGTCGGGATAGCAGTATCGTTAAGTTACAGTTTGAGTCGAGGGGGAATGTTACACCCCAGCATGTTTTTTCTGTGTTGAAGAACAATAAGGTAGATGTTAAGGATATAGAGATGCTGCAGGCCCTTGCATCCCGAAATACGTATGATTTGAAGTTCCGGACTGATGCTGCCCGATTGAAGGGGGTTTCCTCCCTTAAGGGTGTGGAGGGTCTCACTGTCACCCCATATGATCGCTCTGTGGTGGTGACGGTGTTGTACCTCAATTTTGAGGTAGATCAGGGCCTGGTGGCGAGGGTTCTAGGACAATACGGAACTGTCTCTGACTGGCGTTGGGTAAAGTATAATGAAGGTGAACTGGCCGGTATTCTCAACGGAAAGAGACAGTTCCGTATGGAGCTAAAACGAGACATCCCCTCCGTCTTGTTCATAGGGGGTTCTAAGGCCCACATCAGGTATTTTGGCCAGCCCCGCACCTGTTTCCAGTGTAGGGAGGAGGGGCATGAGGCCAAGTCATGCCCAAACAAACGTTGTGCCTGCAGTTGGGGCATGAGAGGGCAACATGTCCCAATCAGGTGCGGTGTAACCTGTGTGGGGAGGAGGGACATGTCTCTGGTGCCTGCCCCACATCGTACTCTGCGCGTGCAAGTGCAGATGTGGAGCCGGCAAGTGAACCCTTGTCTTCAGACCCTGAACCAATGGTGGAGGAACCCAGGTCCCCTACGCCTGATGAGGTGGCACATCAGGTGGAACAAGAGTTCCTAGCTTCTAAGGGATGTGAAGTGGTCTGTGGGAACCCTGAGGTAGGCCCTTCCCAACCCTCCACATCCGTACCTGAGTCACACTCTCCACCAGCTCCCGGGGAGGCTGGAATACAACCTTAGAAGCACGGAGCACGACCTTAGAATGTCCTCGGACTCGGAATCTGACTCTGCCATGTCAGATGTGGGAGGACCTGCCTCAGAGCCTCCACCAAAGGACCCACCATCTGGGGAGGGCTGGTTTGATTTGTGTGAGGCCGTTGAACTTGAGCCCAAGTTGAAAAGGTCGGCCTCAGGGGAGGTCTCCGACCGGGGAGGGGGAGTTAGTCCTTCTGTGCCACCAGCACCACCAGATCCATGTAACAAAAAGGCCAGGTCAGAGACAGTTTTGTAATTTCACACTCCACATTTCATGAATGGTCCCCTGTCCTTCATGACCCTGAATGTAAACGGCATGAGGGACAGTCGGAAGCGGTCCAGGATATTCCAATTTTGTAAGTCATTGGGTGTGGACTTCGTTTTCCTCCAAGAGACTCACATTGTTAATGAGGACGATGTCTACACCTGGTCCTACGAATGGGGTGGGGGTTTGTGCGCTTCCTTTGGTTCCGCATCTTCCTGTGGATCTGTCATTTTAGTTTCTCCAAGATGGACTTCCCTGGTCAGAAAGGTTGATCATGATCATGAGGGCCGGTTGGTATGCATTACCATCAAACATCCTTGCGGGAACTTCTTCTTATGTAACGTTTATGCCCCCAACCAACCTACAGACAGAAGGAATTTTTTTGCTACCCTGCCATCCTTCGTTCCTGGCTGTGCCCCTTGTATCCTATCTGGAGACTTCAACTGTGTCCCTGACACACGGTTTGATCGAATGTCCACCTTCACATCTTCAAGCTGTAGTGTTGGTATGGTGGAGTTGGACATGTTCACAAAGAATCACGATATGGTTGACGTTTGGAGAGTGCAGCATCCTGGCTTGTCCGTGTTCACTTGGCACCGCCCTGATGGCACGGACGCCTCAAGGTTGGACAGGGTGTACGCTCCAACGGCTCTGTCACCAAGTGATTGCGAAGTTGTGGCATGTCCAATTTCGGACCATGATGCAGTTACTGTCTCATTCACACCCCCAGAGTCATGGCCAGTAGGGAGGGGGTTCTGGAAAATGAACACAGATATTCTAACGGAGGCTGAATATAGCAAAGATTTTAAGAACTTTGAGGCCGGCCTTTTCAACAGATTTAGAGTGGTGGGATGATGCAAAGACCCGCATCAAACAGTTTACGGTGGAATATTGTGTAGGAAGAGCTCGTCGAAGAAGGGAGGAGTTCCTTTCACTTTGCTCTAGGGAGAGGAACGGGGACCACTCCGCACTTCATGCAATCCAACAGTACCTTGATGGAAAATTACACGGGGCCCGGGTTCGTGCATTGTGTGGAGGCGGAGGAGAAACCAACCATTAAGTTCTACCGGGACGTCACAAAGAATGCCATCGATCGCAGTATAAAAGCCCGTGACGCCCACGGTGTGGTACATAAGGACCCTCTCGACATTCTAGAAGTGTATAAAAACTTTTATGAGCAGCTGTATACCCAGGCAGATGTCGATGAAGACCCTCAAAAGTCCCTATTAGATAATATTGACAAAACCCCCTCTAAAGATCAGAATGATGAACTTGGCTCCCCTTTGACTGTTGACGAGCTCTGGAAGGCAGTGGCGAAGATGAAAGGCGGAAAGGCACCTGGGTCCGACGGTATTCCAGTAGAATTCTATAAACGCTTCTGGGGTACCGTAGCACATGATCTCCGTGACGTATTCGTCTCTAGCTTCCTTGCTGGCTCATTGAGCCACTCGCAGCGCACAGGCATAATAACTTTGCTGCCTAAGTCAGGAGACCCCCTCGAACCGAAAAACAAACGGCCAATCACCTTGTTAAATGTAGATTACAAGATTCTGGCGAAAGCCCTTTGCAACAGGCTAGGCACAGTTATGCCAGATCTTGTAGGGTCCTTTCAGACTTGTGCGGTGCGGGGACACAGTATTCAGCAGAACCTCTGGGTGGTGCGGGACTTAGTTGAATACGTGATGGACCGTGATCTTCCATGTGCCCTTGTCTCCCTCGATCAGGAGAAGGCCTTCGACATGGTTGATCATGGATTCCTCTTTAAAATTTTAAAGAAGTTTTGTTTGAATCCAGTTTTTGTTAAATGGACCTCCTTATTGTACAATAGTGTAAATAGTCGGGTTATCGTTAATGGCCTACCGTCAGACCCCTTCAGTGTCCAACGTGGCGTACGGCACCCCTCCTATCACCTTTACTCTACGTATTGTTTAGTGAATCAATAGCAAGAGCCTTTCAAGTAGAGCCTTTGTTTCAACCATTTCACATTCCCGGTGGTGTTGAAGTAAGTGCCTTCAGTATGCGGATGACGTCACATGCGTAGTCTCCGACCTAGCTTCCTTCAAGGCCCTTAGTGGCACGTTGTCAAGTTTCAAAGAGCCACAGGTGCCAGACTGAATCCCAATAAGACCAAAGGACTTCGCCTAGGTAAGTGGCGGTCAAGAAGACTGCCCTTCGCTGCATCATGGGTAGACGACGCCATAAGGATAAACGGCATATGGTTTGGTTATGGACAAACCGAGTTACTTACCTGGAATGAGAAAGTGGACCTGGTGGAAGCTAGGTTGAAGGACTTTGGCGAGCGCCACATTAGCCTGTTCGGAAAGGTGACGGTTATCAATCGTTTTATTTATCCCCTTTTGTGGTATCCAGGCACCGTTCTGGCTGCTCCAAAGGGTGTCCTGTTGCGTCTCGAGAGGGCTGTGTTTAGGTTTTTATGGTCAGGGAAGACGGAGCTCGTAAGAAGAGGGATGGTATATCAGGATGTTAGGCGTGGTGGGTTGGGCCTTGTGCATTTTCCTTCCAAACTCCGTTTTCTCCTGACCAAGTGTGTTTATAGTGCTGTAGACAGCAGAATGCCTTTTGCCTATTTTGTCCGTTATTGGGGGGGATTATCATTCCGTCGGTTCTTTCCCTCCCTGTTTAGTAACAGTGAACCCCACAGCTGGAGGCCCTCGGAAGCATACAGTCAAATGAGAGAAACGCTCCTCATTATATCTAGAGTTGGGGACGTTTCGCAGTTAAGTGCAAGAGACCTATACCAGGCTGTTTTTGAAGAATTGGTTGGCCAGGTCCAATCCAATCACTATGCTTCAGGGTCGGAAGTGTGGCGTGTGGTCCACAGCAGATCATTTGATTACCGCAGGCGAGACCTGTTGTGGCGAATCGCACATGATGCGATTGTTACTAATCTCAAGCGTCTTCGGTGGCGTCTTGGAGATGGAATTTGCCCACGCACTGGATGCACAAAGTGGGAAAGTGTGCCACATGTGAATTTGTGGCCCTCCTTTGGGAATGGTTCCAAGTCCTGACTGATCGCTTGACGATGGGCAACACATGGGCGGTCGGCCGGGACTATGCTTTGTATGGTCTTTCACCCCCGCCATGCAATACAAGTATTCAGGGCATACTTACCTTTGCTTCGGCCTCCATAAAGCTGGCCTTATGGAGAGACCGATGTAACGTTGTTTTTAGGGGGATGGGGAAGCCTGCGGACGTCGTCCTGGCATCGGTGAAGGCGGAGGTGAGGCTGAGGGTTGAGTCCGACTTCGTTCGGTAGCGATGGGGTCCACTCGTTTCGGTGAGGGGGGATCGTGTGGTGGTCAATTTGTAATAGGGTGGGTATGTAAGGGGCTTGTAAATAGTATGTAAATATCTGTGTGTATAATTTTCTGTACATAGTTTTGTGAATATCTGTATATATAGCTTATTACTGTAATGAACATAATTTTCTGTTTGATTTAGCAGTCTGTAAATAGTTTTGCGTTTATATTTTTGCCCGATCCGGTTTCAGTTTTTTTTGTTTTGTATGTGCCGTTTCAATGCACTTAAAAAGCACACTGTGGCGAATTGCACATGGTGCCATTGTAACCAATCTCAAGCGCCTTCGGTGGCGTCTTGGAGATGGCATAAGTCAGAGAGTGTGCCCCATGTGCTTTGGCATTGTGGTTTTGTGGCCCTTCTCTGGGAATGGTTTCAAGTCCTGGTTGACCGGCTAACGTTTTTCAACACTTGGGCGATAAGCCAGGACTATGCATTGTATGGTCTATCGTCCCCACCATGCAATGCAAGTGTTCGTGGCATACTCACCTTTGTTTCGGCCTCCATTTAGCTGGCTGTTTGTAACATTGTTTTCAGGGGTGAAGGGAGGCTTGTCGACGTAGTGTTGGCATCGGTACGGACGGAAATTAAACTGAGGGTCAGGACCGACTTTGTTCGTTTGCCGAGGTCTACCTTCGGCAGACGTTGGGGGCCAATTGTTTTGGTGGGGGCAGGGCGGGTGATAGTTAATTTGTGAAAAGTCTTTGCTTCTCTGCGGCCCTTTTCTGTTTGATTTGGGGTAATGTGTAAAAAGGTGAGTTTGTAAATAGCCCTGGGTACTGGGTTGGGTTCTGTAAATTGACACAGAAATCTGGTTTGCGTCCGCAATGGTATGAATTCTGTACATAGTTTAAGTTATGTTTTCGTCCCGTCTGGTCTAAGTGTCTTATTGGTTTTCCGTGCCCGTTTCTACGTACGTAAAAGGCTTACAGAAACGGGCACGTGAAACACATTACAACCGAAACCGGACCAAAACACAACAGCGAAACACCCTGGACTATGTGCAAATTTCAACTAAGCCAAACGAACTCGAAGCAAAACTAGTTATAAGATGATTTAACTTTTACTGAAGTCTTTGAGGACATAAATATGTACAGTGCCCATTGCTACCAATCAGTCTGGGACTTTGCGTGGGCTCGCAAGTGTTAATGACCTATGGCACATCCTGCTTAGCATGTTGTTCCTGTTGTTTCATGTATTTCTCGGGGAAGGAGTTCTTGGGTAACAAGCTGTTTGCAACTATGTCTCTCTCAATTAGTTAGAACCATTTTTTGGAAAAACCCCAGTGTCGTCGAAGGTATTTTCGATTGGGGGGGGGGGGCGGGGCTGACTCGGGCTGACTATCTAAGCGGAGCGCCACCATCGGTTGACGCGGAGCGTCCAGAAAATTTTTGAAAAATCGCAACCCCTCAGACAGCCGGAAATGACATTTCCCGGGCTTGCTAATAGTATCGAAACAGTCGTTACTTTGACCTTTCGTTGCAAATAAAATGAGCAAATGGCCAAAATGATAAAAAGTACCAAATAAAATGGTCGATGGTTAAACTTAAGATTCTATCAAAGGCTATTTAAAGAAAGCCCACAAATATCTTAGTGTTCTTGACTTAAAATTACACAGGCTAGGCCACGGGCGGTCCAACTGACATACGTTAGGCCTAACGTTAACGTTGTGGTGTGCGGTGAAGTATTTGGCGCATAAGTGACCGAGGATTTACTCAATACAAAAATTAAAATGCAATTACTTACTGTTTTTTCGCCCTGGCACATTAGACGACTTTCCAGACAAGTTGTCTGCGTTGTTCGCCTACAAATTGTTCGAGCTGAGGCAGCGTAGGTGAAGCGATGAAGTAATGTTTGGATCATTTCCACTGCCAGGTGCTATGGCTGTCTGATCCATCGAATTGATTTTTTCTGTTTTGTTTATCGCCGGTTCACGGACGACTGATAGGAGATGTAATTTTAGAGTAATATTCAATATTCAATTTTTGTCTTTCATTTTTGGGACGTTCTCATTGTATTTAAAAACTATATATGCCAAAATAATTGGGCCGGGGGGCTGCAGCCCCCCTCGCTTCTGACGGCCCTGAAACTTAAAAATTGTCCATAGCTAGTTGTCCCACGAACGTTCAGAAAGTGTGTAATGTGGTTTCCATATAAATACACTGAAAACGTGCACTGCTCCGTTACTGAACACAAATGTGTTATATAGTGTCATCAAGTTAGACATAGTAACGATGTTGGCTACCTAAAAAGAAAAGGCAATAGAGATGGAACGGGTGGTCAATTTCTACTAAAAGGATAGCAAGGTATACCTGGTCATGTCGACTTCGAAGATTATGAAAGTCTAATGCCCCAAATATATGACGCTATGTGCACACAGAACTGCCACATTTACCTTGGTCATTCCTTTCATTTTTAGGATTTGAAAGAGTTCAATAGCCTTTCTGAACTTACAAAATGAAAGACATTTCTTATGAGCACATGGTCTCTACAAAGTACATCTTGTGAAATGCTTAGTACTGTATAACTTTAAAATATTTTAATCTTGATGTTTCTGGTAAAAGTGATAACTGAGCTTGTGTATATAGGGCTGCACCGGAACTGCAATTTTGGATCCGGCCGGAACCGAGTACTTTGAATGCATTGTTATGCCTGCAGTAAGATAATGTCAATAAGTACGAAAAAATATGAAGCTGACTTGTAGCTGGTTGAAGCATTTAAAATTCAGTAGAAATGTTCTGTAATTTTCATATAAAATGAAGGAAATAACAATATTGTACACTGCAATAGTATACAGTGCTCTGCAACTTTTGAACTTCCTGTCAATGACAGAGCTGTGCCAGTTGAGAAATCCTTTAGACTATACAAAAATTGTAGTTTTGGTGGCATCCCCAGATGTTTGTTGTACTGTAGGCATCACAGGGGGGCATACAGTACAATGATTTTGCAGGGGAGGGGGGCACTGCTAGACACCACTTACAGTTTTGAAGGCACCACCAAGTATGAAATGCAAGGCTGTTTTGGTTGTGGTCCAGGAGGCCAATTAACTGGTGGGTCAGTTACAGTAGTTCTGGGGATTTTAAAAACACCTGTGTTAAATGGTGTAACCAAGAAAAAAGTTACAATGTTGAGGTACTGTAAAATTACCTAAAAATAGTAAATCTTGGGTCATTCTCATCCAAAAAGTTTTGCAAATAATGGCTAACATAAGTAAGACCACTGGTGAAGCTACTATCAAAAGTGGAACTGCCCGAAAAAAGGAGGAAGGGGAGCTGAACTATAGAGAAAGCAAATGATAAACAGTTACATGTGATTCTCTCTCCAATAACGATGTAATCCTGTCTCAAAAAGGTTACCTGAGCAAAGCACTACCTTCAGTTGGTGCCGACTGGATTGTACAGAAAATTTTGAAAAATGACATTTTCCAGGTGTTTTGGGTGATTTTATATCGCATTAAATTAAATTGCCAAAAATTTACCAAATTTGGGGCGGGGGCACAAGGTTTTATAGGGGGACACATGCCTCTTGCACCCCTTGCCTTGACAAAGCCACTGCTTTGATTGACAGCAAATTCAAGAATGTAGAGTACTTTTGCTTAACTTAATTGCAATGCACAGCATCTACTGTACCGAAAGTGTTTCGATTACACATTGGGGTCAGTTACTTTAATACCCATAAGCAATATACTGAGATTGTGTGTGGATGAGAGTAAGTTTTTCAGTAGACAGTTTTAGGAGGAGGTTAAGAGTAAGTACAGTAGGTTAAGAGGATTGGAACTGTTTTTAGTAAGAGGATTAGGCCCTTCTATAACAAAAAGAACTGGGAAGAAAACTCAAATCTTTCACTCATTTGACTCTCCGGCCAGGTACTTTTAAAAACCAGAAATTACCAAAATCTGGGTTCCGGCCGGATCTGAGCTCCGGTGCAGCCCTAATTGTGTATTGCTGTATACAGCTTTTACTTAAGTTTCTTGTACACATGTAGGGTTGGGAACATTAATGGCCTGTGTGCTTTTTAAGTGCATTGAAACGGCACATGCTAGGTAAGTGGCGATCGAAGGCTGCGTATGGTTTGTTTATGGGCAAACCGAGTTACTTACCCTGGAATGAGAAAGTGGACCTGGTGGAGGCTAGGTTTCAGTTATCCCCCTTTGTGGCATCCAGGCACTGTTCTGGCTGTTCCACAGCTGGAGGCACTCGGAAGCATACAGTCAAATGAGAGAAACGCTCCGTATTATGTCTACAGTTGGGAACGTTTCACAGTTAAGTGCAAGGAATCCATACCGGGCTGTTTTTGATGAATCGGTTGGCCAGGTCCAATCCAACCACTATGCTTCAGGGTCGGGAGTGTGGCCAGTGGTCCACAGCAGATGATTAGATTACCACAGGCGAGACCTGTTGTGGCGAATCGCACATGGTGCGATTGTAACTAATCTCAAGTGGGTTGGAGATGGCATTTGCCCACGCACTGGATGCGCAAAGTGGGAGAATGTGTCACATATGTTTTGACAGTGTGACATTGTGGCCCTCTTCTGGGAATGGTTCCAAGTCCTGACTGATCGCTTGACGATGTGCAACACATGGGCGGTCGGCCAGGACTATGCCTTGTATGGTCTTTCAACCCCGCCGTGCAATGCAAGTGTTCAGCCTTTGTTTCGGCCTCCATAAAGCTGGTCTTCTGACCGATGTAACATCGTTTTTCGGGAGATAGGGAAGCCTGCGGACGTCGTCCTGGCGTCGGTGAGGGTTGAGTCCGACTTCGTTCGTTTGCCAAGGTCGGCGTTCGGTAGGCCATGGGATCCACTCGTTTCGGTGAGGGGTTAACGTGTAATTGGGTGGGTCTGTAGGGTGCTTTTGTTGTAAATAGTTTTGTAAATAATTATTACTGTAATGAAAATACTTTCTGTACATAGTTTTGTAAATATCTGTATATATAGCTTTATTATTGTGATGAACGTAATTTCTGTACATAGTTTTGTAAATATCTATGTATATAGCTTTATTACTTAAATGAACATAATTTTCTGTTTGATTTAGCAGTTTGTAAATAGTTTGCATTTATGTTTCTGCCCGATCCGGTTTTTAGTTTTTGTTTGTATGTGCCGTTTCAATGCACTTAAAAAGCACACCCAACTCCGCCATACCGACACTACAGCTCGAAGATGTGCATGGAGACATTCGATTGAACTGTGTGTCAGGGACAGAGTTGAAGTCTCCAGCCAGGATACATGGGGCACTACCAGGGACGAAGGATGACAGGGTTGTAAAAAAGTTCCTCCTGTCTGGGGGCCGATTTGGCGCGTACACATTACACAGTAGAAAGCTACCACAAGGGTGCCTTATGGTAACGCATACCAACCGACCCTCATGATCAGAATAAACCAAACCACAAGATGTTGTTAAACCACAGGCAGCATGCAACCCCCCCCCCCCCCACTCAAAAGACCAGGTGTGGACATCGTCCTCATTCACAATATGGGTCTCCTGGAGGAACGAAGCCCACACCCAGCGACCTGCAAAATTGAAAAATTCTGTTCCGCTTCTGACTGTCCCTCATGCCATTAATATTCAGAGTCAGGAGGGACAAAGAATCCGCCATGGTGAAAGGAGTGGCTACGTGTCCACCACCGACTTGACCTTTTTAGTCCGTGGGTGGAACCCCGGGTCTAACATGTCGCCTGAGGCCGACCTCTTTAAAGATGATTCCTCCCCAATGGGTGGGTCCTTCGGAGGAGGCTCCGAGGCAGGCTCCCCATCATGGGACATAGGGATGGACTCCAGAGTCTGATGAAAGCAGTGGGTCTTCCTCCACTGTCATAAAGTCAACCCCCACGGGTGCCAGTGGGGAGGATGGTGAGGAGTCCACATCGGGAGTTTGTTTGGAGGCAAGGAAGTCCTGTTCCACATCATTAGCTGCCTCCTCCAGTTCCTGAGTGGAGTACTCTGGGTCTTGCTGCGAGGGTTCAGGTGGCTGCTCCACATTCACACTAGCATGGGCAGGATACGATGTGGGGCATGCACCAGAAACACGTCCCTCCTCCCCACAGAGGTTGCACAGGACCTTGTTGGGACACTCTACCTCGTCATGCCCCACCTGAAGGCACTTGCCACAACGCCTGTTGGGACACGACCTGGCTTCATGCCCCTCTTCACCACACTTAAAACAGGTGCGTGGCTGCCCAAAGTATCTTGCATGGGCCTTCGAACCCCCTACAAACAGGAAGGACGGAATGTCCCTGTTCAGTTCCATACGGAACTGTCTCTTCCCATTGAGAATGCCCTTCAACTCACCCTAACCGTACTTGCACCACCGCATGTCAGAGACAGTTCCGTATTGGCTCAGAACCCTCGCAACCAGGCGCTGCTCGACCTCGCACAGTTCAGGTACAGCACTGTCACCGCCACAGTGACAGAGCGATCATATGGGGTGACAGTGAGCCCCTCTACCCCCTTCAGGAAGGACACGCCTTTCACCCGGGCAGCATCAGACCTAAACTTGAGGTCATATGTGTTGCAGGCTGCACGCGCCTGCAACATCTCTTTATCTTTAACACCCACTCCATTATTCTTCAACGACGAAAACTCCAACTTAACAGGTTTTTTTTCCTTCAGCACCGCAGTACGAACCAAAATAGTGAAAAAGGTAACCCAATACAAAACACAAAACGAGCACGACCAAACCTCTGTCCACGTGAAAGCGAGACGACACGCAACGATTTAATAAGATTATAGTATAGTAGACCAAGTATGCCAGCACAGCGCAGTGTCAAAATTCAGCACGATCAGCGAGAGCTCAAAACTGAACCCCTACTTGAGGAGTGGGGCTATGTGCAAGCGCATTGACGATATCTACTGTCTCTGTACTTTTTAAGTACATTGAAACGGCACATACAAACAAAAACAAAACTCAAACCGGATCGGGCAGAAACATAAATGCAAACTATTATGTTCATTACAGTAATAATGCTATATATACAGATATTTACAAAACTATGTACAGAAATTACGTTCACTACAATAGTAAAGCTATATATACAGATATTTACAAAACTATGTACAACAACATAAGCACCCCACAGACCCACCCAATTACACATTAACCACCACACGGTTCCCCCTCACCGAAACGAGTGGACCCCATCGCCTACCGAACGACGACCTTGGCAAACGAAAGAAGTCGGACTCAACCCTCAGCCTCACCTCCGCCCTAACCGACGCCAGGACGACGTCCGCAGGCTTCCCTATCCCCCTGTTCTCACCCTCAGACTGGTGGAAATCTTTATGTGACTGTATCATGATGTGTGCCTCCGCCTTGGTCAGGCCTAACACTAAGGCCGACAGTATTTCACTGTTAGGACTTGCACACTTACCTATTCATAGCCTTAGCACTATAAACTGCTGCTCTCCATAGCTCAATCTATGGATAAGTACTGTCACATCCATTTTTCAAGCCTGGTCCAGGCTAACCAACATTTTATCTTTGTCAACACAAGCCTGTTCAGTGTTGCAGAAGTGTTACTGCTAGAAACGATCCTGTGCTTTTTAAGTGGATTGAAACGGCACATACAAAACAAAAACAAACTGAAACCGGATCGGGCAAAACATAAACGCAAAACTATTTACAGACTGCTAAATCAAACAGAAAATTATGTTCATTACAGTAATAAGCTATATATACAAGCCCCTTACATACCCACCCTATTACAAATTGACCACCACACGATCCCCCCTCACCGATACGAGTGGACCCCATCGCCTACCGAACGCCGACCTTGGCAAACGAACGAAGTCGGACTCAACCCTCAGCCTCACCTCCGCCTTCACCGATGCCAGGACGACGTCCGCAGGCTTCCCCATCCCCCTAAAAACAACGTTACATCGGTCTCTCCATAAGGCCAGCTTTATGGAGGCCGAAGCAAAGGTAAGTATACCCTGAATACTTGTGTTGCATGGCGGGGGTGAAAGACCATACAAAGCATAGTCCCGGCCGACCGCCCATGTGTTGCCCATCGTCAAGCGATCAGTCAGGACCTGGAACCATTCCCAAAGGAGGGCCACAAATTCACACTGCCAAAACACATGTGACACACTCTCCCATCATGTGCGATTCGCCACAACAAGTCTCGCCTGCGGTAATCTAATGATCTGCTGTGGACCACACGCCACACTTCCGACCCTGAAGCATAGTGATTGGATTGGACCTGGCCAACCAATTCTTCAAAAACAGCCTGGTATAGGTCTCTTGCACTTAACTGCGAAACGTCCCCAACTCTAGATATCATTAGGAGCGTTTCTCTCATTTGACTGTATGCTTCCGAGGGCCTCCAGCTGTGGGGTTCACTGTTACTAAACAGGGAGGGAAAGAACCGACGGAATGATAATCCCCCCCAATAGCGGACAAAGTAGGCAAAAGGCATTCTGCTGTCTACAGCAGTATAAACACACTTGGTCAGGAGAAAACGGAGTTTGGAAGGAAAATGCACAAGGCCCAACCCACCACGCCTAACATCCTGATATACCATCCCTCTTCTTACGAGCTCCGTCTTCCCTGACCACAAAAACCTAAACACAGCCCTCTCGAGACGCAACAGGACACCCTTTGGAGCAACCAGAACGGTGCCTGGATACCACAAAAGGGGATAAATAAAACGATTGATAACTGTCACCTTTCCGAACAGGCTAATGTGGCGCTCGCCACATTAGCCTGTCCTTCAACCTAGCTTCCACCAGGTCCACTTTCTCATCCCATGATGCAGCGAAGGGCAGTCTTCTTGACCGCCACTTACCTAGGCGAAGTCCTTTGGTCTTATTGGGATTCAGTCTGGCACCTGTGGCTCTTTGAAACTTAGACAACGTGCCACTAAGGGCCTTGAAGGAAGCTAGGTCGGAGACTACGCATGTGACGTCATCGGCATACTGAAGGCACTTAACTTCAACACCACCGGGAATGTGAAATGGTTGAAAGAAAGGCTCTACTTGAAAGGCCCTTGCTATTGATTCACTAAACAATACGTAGAGTAAAGGTGATAGGGGGCACCCCTGCCGTACGCCACGTTGGACACTGAAGGGGTCTGACGGTAGGCCATTAACGATAACCCGACTATTTACACTATTGTACAATAAGGAGGTCCATTTAACAAAAACTGGATTCAAACAAAACTTCTTCAAAATTTTAAAGAGGAATCCATGATCAACCATGTCGAAGGCCTTCTCCTGATCGAGGGAGACCAGGGCACATGGAAGATCACGGTCCATCACGTATTCAACTAAGTCCCGCACCACCCAGAGGTTCTGCTGAATACTGTGTCCCCGCACCGCACAAGTCTGAAAGGACCCTACAAGATCTGGCATAACTGTGCCTAGCCTGTTGCAAAGGGCTTTCGCCAGAATCTTGTAATCTACATTTAACAAGGTGATTGGCCGTTTGTTTTTCGGTTCGAGGGGGTCTCCTGACTTAGGCAGCAAAGTAATTATGCCTGTGCGCTGCGAGTGGCTCAGTGAGCCAGCAAGGAAGCCAGAGACGAATACGTCACGGAGATCATGTGCTACGGTACCCCAGAAGCGTTTATAGAATTCTACTGGAATACCGTCGGACCCAGGTGCCTTTCATCTTCGCCACTGCCTTCCAGAGCTCGTCAATAGTCAAAGGGGAGCCAAGTTCATCATTCTGATCTTTAGAGGGGGTCTTGTCAATGTTATCTAATAGGGACTTTTGAAGGTCTTCATCGACATCTGCCTGGGTATACAGCTGCTCATAAAAGTTTTTATACACTTCTACAATGTCGAGAGGGTCCTTATGTACCACACCGTGGGCGTCACGGACAGCTTTTATACTTCGATCGATGGCATTTTTTGTGACGTCCCGGTAGAACTTAATGGTTGGTTTCTCCTCCGCCTCCACACAATGCACACGAGCACGAACCCGGGCCCCGTGTAATTTTCCATCAAGGTACTGCTGGATTGCATGAAGTGCGGAGTGGTCCCCGTTCCTCTGCCTAGAGCAAAGTGAAAGGAACTCCTCCCTTCTTCGACGAGCTCTTGCTACACAATATTCCACTGTAAACTGTTTGATGCGGGTCTTTACATCATCCCACCACTCTAAATCTGTTGAAAAGGCCGGCCTCAAAGTTCGCCACCCTTCGTATCTGGCCTTAAAATCTTTGCTATATTCAGCCTCCGTTAGAATATCTGTGTTCATTTTCCAGAACCCCCTCCCTACTGGCCATGACTCTGGGGGTTTGAATGAGACAGTAACTGCATCATGGTCCGAAATTGGACATGCCACAACTTCGCAATCACTTGGTGACAGAGCCGTTGGAGCGTACACCCTGTCCAACCTTGAGGCGTCCGTGCCATCAGGGCGGTGCCAAGTGAACACGGACAAGCCAGGATGCTGCACTCTCCAAACGTCAACCATATCGTGATTCTTTGTGAACATGTCCAACTCCACCATACCAACACTACAGCTTGAAGATGTGAAGGTGGACATTCGATCAAACCGTGTGTCAGGGACACAGTTGAAGTCTCCAGATAGGATACAAGGGGCACAGCCAGGAACGAAGGATGGCAGGGTAGCAAAAAAATTCCTTCTGTCTGTAGGTTGGTTGGGGGCATAAACGTTACATAGGAAGAAGTTCCCGCAAGGATGTTTGATGGTGATGCATACCTCATGATCATGATCAACCTTTCCGACCAGGGAAGTCCATCTTGGAGAAACTAAAATGACAGATCCACAGGAAGATGCGGAACCAAAGGAAGCGTACAAACCCCCACCCCATTCGTAGGACCAGGTGTAGACATCGTCCTCATTAACAATGTGAGTCTCTTGGAGGAAAACGAAGTCCACACCTAATGATATACAAAATTGGAATATTCTGGACCGCTTCCGACTGTCCCTCATGCCGTTTACATTCAGGGTCATGAGGGACAGGGGACCATTCATGAAATGTGGAGTGTGAAATTACAAAACTGTCTCTGACCTGGCCTTTTTGTTACATGGATCTGGTGCTGGTGGCACAGAAGGACTAACTCCCCCTCCCCGGTCGGAGACCTCCCCTGAGGCCGACCTTTTCAACTTGGGCTCAAGTTCAACGGCCTCACACAAATCAAACCAGCCCTCCCCAGATGGTGGGTCCTTTGGTGGAGGCTCTGAGGCAGGTCCTCCCACATCTCCGATGACAGTTGAAGGTCATTCTCTACTGTCAGTATTCCAGCTTCCCCAGGAACTGGTGCGGATTGTGCCTCAGGTACTGATGTGGAGGGTTGGGAAGGGCCTACCTCAGGGTTCCCACAGACCACCTCACGTCTCTTAGAAGCTAGGAACTCTTGTTCCACCTGATGTGCCACCTCATCAGGCGTAGGGGACCTGGGGTCCTCCACCATTGGTTCAGGGTCTGATAACGAGGGTTCACTTGCCGGCTCCACATCTGCGCTTGCACGCGCAGAGTACGACGTGGGGCAGGCACCAGAGACATGTCCCTCCTCCCCACACAGGTTACACCGCACCTCATTGGGACATGTTGCCCTGTCATGCCCCAACTGCAAGCATCTGCCACAGCGTTTGTTTGGGCATGACTTGGCCTCATGCCCCTCCTCTCTACACTGGAAACATGTGCGGGGCTGGCCAAAATACCTGATGTGGGCCTTAGACCCCCCTATGAACAGGACGGAGGGGATGTCTCGTTTTAGCTCCATACGGAACTGTCTCTTTCCGTTGAGAATACCGGCTAATTCACCCTCACTGTATTTCACCCAACGCCAGTCTGAGACAGTTCCGTACTGTCCTAGAACCCTCGCTACCAGGCTCTGATCTACCTCAAAATTGAGGTACAACACTGTCACCACCACAGAGCGGTCATATGGGGTGACAGTCAGACCCTCCACTCCCTTCAGGGAGGGAAACCCCCTTTAATCGAGCAGCATCAGTCCGGAACTTCAAATCATACGTATTTCGGGATGCAAGGGCCTGCAGCATCTCTATATCCTTAACCTTTACCTTATTGTTCTTCAACACAGAAAAAACATGCTGGGGTGTAACATTCCCCCTCGACTCAAACTGTAACTTAACGATACTGCTATCCCGACCTCCGGGCATAGCAGCAAAGGTTTGTGGCACAAGGCCACGCAGCAACTAGAGAGAAAACTTCAGCACAGCACAGCAGTTCAAACCCAGTCAGGGAAAATAGAAAGGGAACCCAACACTAAACTATAGACCAGGCGTGCTTGAAAACGAGCACGGAAACCACGAGCACGTCCCTAAGCGAGAGACCACACCCAATATCCAACAGTGAAACGACAGTAGTATATGTTAATATAAGAAGCAGCACAGTACAGCACAATGCCAAAATTCAGCACGATCAGCGAGAGCTCCGCGAAAACACGTCCGCTCTCGACGAAGACCAGAACTGAACTTTTTTACTTTTATGCAAAGACAAACGGGCTCTTATCTCAATTTGACCATTCACAATGCAAGAAATGAAAGACGTCAATTATGCCTATCCATCGTATACCCTTTGACCCAGAGATGTACGTATTGCGCAATGTATCACACATGTTGTGTACATGCAGTACGGAACTTCTATCACAACCGTTGTTCTCATACCAAATAGATTCACAGTTACTTTCACTGTAGCACGAAGTTTGAATGTCTAGCCCTACTTGACACGGATTAAAATCGCACAATCAGCGACAAAACCAAAACTGAACAATGGAGCCGAAACGAGTGAAAAGAGGGAGGACGAAGTTGGCAGGATTCACCACCCCACAGCGAGAGGAACGGCAAAGAGCTCAAAGGAAAAGGAGCGATCAAAGTCCTGTGAGGATCGGATCGGAAGCTGATCGTTGGGCTCAAATTAAAGCAGAATTCGGATTCCGCATAGACGCCGAGGTGGCGAAAATATTAATTGACAGGTAAAGCGAACAAACGTAGGCTAAATGTTTCTTTCTCATGGATTGCACATTAACGATAGCCCAACCATAGCATAAGTGTGCGCCTAGCGTTCAGCCTGACGTTGCAACCTGCATTACAGTCAATCATAGGCCTAGGCCAAACGTTAGGCTTACCTGGCCCATCGTAAGTTATGCTTACTGTAGGCTGAATGGAATGAGACTCAGCCTAGGCCTAACTTTTTACACCAATATCAGTTTAGCAATTCCATGGACAAACTTGCCCAGTTCACAATTACTTTGGCACATAGGCTATCAAGTAAGTTGTGACTAAGCCTAGCATGTACCTAACATTAGCCATAATCTGGCATAATACTGTCGCCTTTTGTAGTGAACTAGTGGCCTATTTTGCTTTCAAAGTAAAACTTCGCCATAGCCTACAACCATTGGTATATTCCGCCACAACATTGGCCATAGGTTTTGCACCATTCCGTCATGACAGGCAGGTGCAAAAACAGTGGAAAGGTGCAAAATCTATGGCAGAAATGCAAGGTATTAAACCCTTAGCAACAAAAGGATTTTTTTTTCATTAAAAAGTTAATTCCAAAGGGTTATTTTGTGAACGACGCTCACACATTATTCCCTATTAAAATAATGAAAACTGACACTCTATTGCCTTTGCTGAAAGCCACTATTCTAGGGCACAATGATTGGTGGGATGGCATGGCTTTGGGGTACAATAGGTGCAGTAAACGGAAAAAAATTTTATTAACTCATCATCTACAAAGTGAATCCTAACTACACCTTACTGTAGACAGGCAGAAAAACCCCTTCAGGAGAATGCTTAACAGTTATGCAGTTTTTGGATGCTGTGTGCGGGAACATGGCTTTCCATTACACTAGAAATAATCTTCGGGTTAGAGGTTGATAAGTCTTTTGCTGGGCTTGATATTTAGAAGTTCATTTTCTCTCATAGGGTTGTTAATGATTTGAATATCATGCCTGAGTGGGTTGTTAACTTCACATCAGTTCATCGCTTTAAGGTAAACATTGAGAAGTTTTTCCATGACTGTGGTAGAATCTAATCCTTCTGGGCTTGTAAGGTGTTGTTGGTTTGCTTCTTGTTTTAATTTTTGAGATACAAAAGATGCTTACAAGTATTCATAGCAGGTGATTTTATTGTACTCTAAACATTGGGAGCAAAATAGCAATTTGTAAGCTGGGAGCTATTTCAAGATTGAATGCAGTGGAAAAATTCTAGATGTTTTTACAATACTGTGGTTACTGGTTATGATATCTCACATTTAACAACCAAGCAAGGTTAAGGAATTTTTATGGGAGACAGGCATAGGCCTAGGAAGCAGGGGGAGGGGGCAGCCTAGAGTGCTTCACTGCCTAAATGTAGAGGGCTGAATGATGCTCCCCCACCCTCAATCCAAGGATGAACTCCCCTTAGAAGCAGAACTCTGATAGTTTGAAAACTATGTACATAGAGTACAAGAATTTATACAGTACCAAAGCAAAACTGCAGGTTAACACTGGGATTTTCAGCATGTATTCTCATCTGTCCGAGTTAAGTTAATTGGGTTGTGTTACCATAGTAATGAGGTCATTACATATTCACGTACGAACTGCTTTGACTTCATGTTTATCTGAACCCAAAGTAGCTGTCACAGGGCTGTGGACCATTTGTAATATTTGATTGATACTCTAAACACAAGGTTTAAAACTGCAGGCCCATACATTTGGAGCTGGATTGAAACTAACTCCCTAACCCCCAAGTCAACCTGGGTAATTACTTTACACTCGTGGTAACATTGATTTACCTCAAGCTTGGGTTATGTGAGAACACAGTGTGTAAAGATATCATTTGACCTGTGACAGATAGGATTTGGAAACCACGGCAGTAGTTATAACCAGCAAACCCTGAATTGTCAAAATCTATTTCATCGCTGCGTGGTGAATGACAAAAATGTCACTTGAACACAATTTCCGTACAGTATAGATACGGATTGTTAGTAATAACCTCTCCGCAAATTATGGGAACTATCCTGACTGTTTTTCATTTTAATAGCTTTAAAGTTTCACGTGGACCAGATAGCCCTGCAGGGACCAGTCCTCTTTTAGCATCAACCCCAGTTGCTTCCTCTCTACCTGGACAAAGTAAAGAAGTGTCACATGATGAAAGGTATAAATGTTGTTTCAGCTTTGATCAGTTGTAGTCTGTCAGTAGGGTAGATCTACAGTACAAATCATACAGATTAAATGCTTCAATGTGGTGCACAATATATATAGTGTTGTTCAGAGTAGCCCAAGTCATTCTTAGTCACCAATATTAACTTGAAAAGTTGAAACCTGCAATAGAGCTTTTCTGGTCAAATGTCTAATTTTGTTTCCTATGTTAAGGTACCTTTTCTTGGGAAAAAATGAAAGGTGTTTTTCGTATAACTGTGGTGACTCAATACATCATACACTTTTTTTCAAATTCACAAGGGTTGTCAGCTGTTCTCCATCCGCAGTGCTTAAGTCAGTGGAGTATGGTAACACCCTCTCAAAATAATATCAGGTATTTGTGGTGTAAAGCTTGCTATGGCTTTGCACAATTGATAGAAATAACCCCTCACACAGGGATAAATATAGAAAAGCAATACTCGAGAAGAATTTCCTGAGACGAAGAATGGGAATGAGGGAATTTCATGGTTTGCATTGAGTTGTCCTCATTTTGGTGTCTTTCTTATAGTTCTGATTCTGACATGTGTGGAATTACCTGTCTCCCATCCACCTCAATACAGGACACTCCTTCCAGAATATCTCCCACCAGTGACCCCTTGGAGTAAGTCACAGTTGTTTATCTATTCATACTACTGTAGGCCTACTGCTTGTAAGGTTGGTAGATTAGAATCAAGCTAATGTGAAAAAGGGCATGGTTTCAATTGATTGAGTTGATATTTTAAAAATAAGTATCATGCGTACTGCGCAATGGGTATTCATCAACTACTGAACTTGAAGACAATAAAATACATCCTTGATGGTTGATGAATGTATTCTGAAAAATGCATATCTGTTTTGTACAGTGTTTCTTTTTTCAAAATAATTTGAAAATAATATAGACAAGGTCACATATTGTGCAGAAATACTTTCCACACTTTACCACTCCCTTTCCTTTTCCTCCTTTCTTGGTACAGTTATGGATTCAAATCTGTTTGGAAAGGAAATTTATAAAAACAAAGGCGTATCTTTGTTGCAATGATACCTCTTGAAGCCTTCACTGGCATACTTATTTCTTTAGTTTCAGTGTGGAGTACGAAGAAAGAGGTGATTTTATTTACCTGCAGGAAAACGAGAGTGAGTCTGATGGGTCTGACTGGGGTTCAGAGGAAGGGTTTTCAGATGTTAGTGAAGAGCTAAATCAAAGGTATAATAAACTTGCAAATTGATCATGACTGTTTGTTAAATGTTTTGACTGGAGAAAATGTGTTTCGGTGTTTGTTACTTATGGATTCGAATCTGTTAGAAAGGAAATTTATAAAAACAAAGGCGTATCTTTGTTGCAATGATACCTCTTGAAGCCTTCACTGGCTCAGGCACTGCTATATGTTCACTGCCATACTTATTTCTTTAGTTTCAGTGGAGTACGAAGAAAGAGGTGATTTTATTTACCTGCAGGAAAACGAGAGTGAGTCTGATGGGTCTGACTGGGGTTTGGGGTTTGTTCGTAACCTAATGAACAAAATCTCTCTTCTCTGATTTTCAGCCTCCCCGTAGAGCATGGACAAGTCATGATAGATGAGGTCATTGGCCTGGAAGAGGATGAAGAAGCTGTAGAGAGTAGCGATGCTGAAGGGGAGGAGCGATTTCCTGATGTGGATGCCATGGTTCGAGACAAAAAAGTTGTCACCTATCAAGGATGTCTGCACCAACTTCTGGCAGAAGTCTCAGTGACTGTATGTTCCAGGAGAGACTGTTCAGCTATCCCAGAGTTGACCTTCAAGACAGTTGGAACAGCAATAGATGTAAAATGGGTATGATTTTTCAACATATCATATTTTGTGTTTATGATAGGTGAAATGGTTGTGTACATAATATTATTGATGCATGCTGTACATCCTGTCTATAATTGTTTTTGTGAAAGGTACATTTAGAAATTAGAACACTAGATCGTTTTCCCCCATTTTAACTCTAGTGTTAAGTTTGGGTTACAGTACATTGATTTTGGATCGGCCAAGGTCCTTTTTTTTATTTTTACTATATTGTGACAATACATCAGCTTCAACATGTCATTTACATAGTCCTCAGATACAAGTCATATATTTACTTTTGCTGGCAAATTTTTTCTCTTTGACCTGAGATGGAGAGGATTAAAGGGCATCAAAATTGGACTGTTATCGGATCTGATACTGCTTTAGGGTGATCTGCACCTTACCGTAGAGCAAATTGCAAATTATGTGTATTGCAGTATCCTATTTGGAAATTCTGATGCAGTTTGTGTGTGGCACAATTGACTTTACAACAGGATCACCCAAGGAAATTTGCAGATTCCTCCTTCCCTCTCTTTTGATGTTACAACTAATCTAGTGTGTCACGACATTTTTAATGGAATTGCTCCACCACTGTGTGTGATGCATAATACTTAAAGATGTTGACAACTTAGTATTTGAACTTTTCCCCAATTGTTTATAGTTGGGCACAACATGAAATTTGTGCTTACAATTTGACCTTTTATCTTCACTTCTCTTATTTCTTTCTCTTCTGCAGATTTGTAGTAACGGACACCTGTCAAAGCGATGGAGCTCCCAACCAAGGTTGAAAAGGAATTATGCAGGAGATATTTCACTGTCAGATGCCATCATCCTGTCCGGTAACAACCACAGTAAGGTGGCCATGCTCAATATGGGCATAACCAATCCCACCCTTCACACATCCGTCCAAAGTCACTACAGGGGCAACTGCTTAGTGAGAGAGAAAGGGCAAAGAAGTCATAATAGCAGGTTGGTTCATCACACCTCTTTTGTTGCCTCTGCATAATTTTCAATCTTGCCTCTGAAGCACTTCTTTACATAAATAAATATTACGTCATCTTCACGTGACCGTGACAAGTTAGTAAAATAGAGTTCTGTATTTTCTGCCAGTCTCAATGCTGGAGTTTCATTTATTACAATGTTGTGAACATCAGTGCCTGGGAAAGTCAAGCTATGAAAGAGAAAAATGTGTTTCCCTCTATTTAGTAGCAACAACACAGCAATGCAAGCATATTTGACTGATCAGCATCTTTCTCATAATATGGTTTTGTTCCCTCATTGAACGAGATGGGTGTTACCTTCCATGTAACATGCATGAAGAGGTGAAAGATACGTAACTCTAGAAAACTGGCAACTTCATGGGTGCTTTCATTTATCTTTTCGGGAGATGGAAGAAATGACAGTCCGGAATTTAGTGCTAAATACTGCACATATACAACCATGGACTATGAGAGCCTGGACATCTTGGACATACGCATTGTCGACAAGAGAGAGGTTGACTTGAAGTCTGTCAATATGGAGAAGTTCGCGTTTGTCACAATGCTAGAACACCTGAAGTCAGAGGGGTTGGTGGTGAAGGAGGTCATAACTGATGCTCACTCTCAGATAGCTGCTTTCATGAGTATGTGGAACATTATATTTCACCTTTTCCCCTGTAACCATAATTTGTGTGGAATGTGAAAATATGATCAAAATGTTTTTCTTATTTTTCAGGGCAAAATGAAGACATCTTCCATTCATACGATGTTTGACACGGTTCGAAGAACATCGGAAAGTCAGTGGCAGAGGTAATTACAATATATGAGCACAATTAAAACACGTGTGTAAATCAGTCTGAACTGTGGCCGAATACCTTAAAAAATTAAAATGTATCTAATGCTGCATTTAAATGTCAGAATTAGAAATTCCTCACCCACCCCCACCTCACACCCCCCCCCCGAACTATTTTCAACAGATCGTTTATCTTGGGACTGAATTCTTCAAATTCCCATGAGAAAGATTCTTTTGGCTGACAGGTCTCACACAGTGTAACAGTATCTGTTTAGATAGTAGTTTACTGTGTTTATGTTTAATCTTTGTTTAAGGCAGCCAAGAAGGCCAAGAACAGACCTTTGCTTTAATGGTGCAAAGACATTACAAACCATTTTTGGTATTGTGCATCGAAGGCAGATAGATGATGATTTCTCTTGGTAGGTGTTATAATCATACAAATGAACATAGTGTACATGATAAGTATAAATTGCAAGTTAAAATGCGGATAATTTCTGTGAATTCTTTCCCATTTCCTTCCTTCTTGCTTTCGATGAAAAGAGAAACCTACGCATTCAGGATGGTGTGCGTGTGTATGTATGTGTGTATGTGCGGGTGTTTGTGTGTGCGTGTTTGTGACACTTGGTTCACAGATACTCTATACTAAGAGGAAGTAACTTATTGATTCTGGTGGAGGTCAAAGGTCATTTGGGGTCACTTAGGGTCAAACCCCAAATACCTTGCTTACACAATATCTCAAGATAGGAAACTTGGATTAATTTCATACTTGACATGTTGATGTGTTATGATGTAAGGAAGAACCTTATCAATTTTTTTGGCCTATAGAGGTCATTTGGGGTCAAACCCGAAATCCTTGTTTACACAATATCTCATGGCAGGAAACCTGGATTCATTACAAACGTGATATGTTGAGGCATTATGAGGTGAGGAAGAACCGTATCTATTATGGTGAAGGTCAAAGGTCATTTGGGGTCACATTTTGTCAAACCCCGAAATACTTGTTTACACGGTATCTGAAGGTTAAAACTTGGATTGATTTCAAACTTGATTCGTTGATGCATTTTGATGTAAGGAAGAACCCTTTTGATTTTGGTAGAGGTCAAAGGTCATTTGGGGTCACATGGGGTCAAATTCAGGAAAGCTTGTTAAACGATATCTCAAGGTAGGAACCTTGGATTGTTTTCAAACTTGGTTTGTTGATGAATTATGATGGGAGGGTGGACCATTTCTCTTTTCGAAGTGGTCAGAGTTCATAATTGTATTTCAAGGTAGAAAACTGGGATAGAGTTCATAGTTAGTATGTGGATGTGTTATGCTAGGAAGATGGCATCTGCAGTCCTTGGTAAGTTTGACGGTCATTTGGGGTCACCAAATGTCAAACTTTGAAAACCTTGTCGAAGGGATATCTCAAGGGAGGAAACTTGGATAATAAGTATTTGGATGTGTTATGGTGAGTTCAAAGTAAAGTACTGTACCTGTTGTTTTTGGTGGAGGTCAATGGTCATCAGGTATCACCTGGCATTAAACTCTGAAAACCTTGTTTGCAGAATATCTTAAGGCACAGTATGAAATTTGGCTTTTTGAATATAGTTAAAAGAAAAACCAGTTACTTACTGGTGGAGTCAAAGGTCACTTTAGGTCACCAGGTGTTACAAGAAACGTAGAATTTTATTGCAAAGAACATGTATCATCGAAACCTCAATGCATTTTTGCATTCTGGTTATTGCATCTAAAAGAGGCCTACAGGAATCTATTTTTGTTCTTGAAATAAGAACTTCAAATACACAGGCCGTATTACTTTGCAGATTAAGAGGCACAATTTAATTGTGAATGGCATATCTTTTACAGTAAGGCTCAGTTTTGTTGCATTCTGCAATGAACCATAGTACCCATGTGGCCCTTGCTCTTAGATGTTATGAAGTTTCACTTATATTGGGGCTTCTTTTACTCCTTGATAGGCTAGATGGAGAGGTATTCTCCATCATGTCGTTGATCGTCATGAATGGGCACTTGGAGATTAAGGTGGACCAGGAGCATGACCCAATGCCAGAAGAGTGGAAGACAAAAAAAAAAAAAAAAACTAGAAGATGGTGGAGATGCACACACAACACTTCGTGAGATTGTGCTAAATGAGAGGTTGTTGCAGAGTCTCCCCCGCTACAAGAGGTTCCGGTAAGTCTGTATTTGGACCAGTAGCATAGCCAGGTTTTTGAGGGGGGCACTGAGGCTCATGGACCTTTCATGGGGTGGGGGGGGGGGGCACAAAAACACAAACATAGATGCATACATACATACACATACATATCCACACGCAATCAATGTTTCTTTTTCTGTGTCAATCAGTGGGGTGGCACACCCATGACAGGGCAGTGCCACCCCATGCGCCCCTCAATGAAAAATTTTTGGAATGTTTTTGGAATGTTTATTTTTATGGTATTAGTACATGAAAGTCATATGGAGAGTAAAACAATTGTTTTATTCTCCATATGACTTTCATGTACTAATAGCCCAAAAATTTTTCATTGAGGGGCGCATGGGGTGGCACTGCCCTGTCATGGGGGTGCCACCCCATGCCCCTCACCCTTGGCCACGCCATTGATTGACAGAAAAAGAAACTTATTGATTGCGTGTGGATGTGTATGTATGTATGCATCTATGTATGTGTTTTTGTATGTATGTATGCATGTGTATGTGTATTAATGCATGTGTTCGTACATATGCATGCGTCTATTTATGTATGCATGTGTGTTGGAACATACATTAAGTAAAATGTATGCACCATGAGAAATGACATCTTTGAATTTCTCCCAACTGCAGCCACACTCACATGCTCGAGAACTTCCAGAGCCACATTCTGACCTATGCTCCGAAGAGATTTGCCTATGGGTATGTAGCTGCACAGATAAACTCTTTCAGCTTACTAAAATGTGCAGTAATGGTGTGTACATTTGTACAGTCAAGTCTGATAATTTTTGTCTCTGCACAGATTTGGACATTTTTCCTCAAATTGTTCCCTTCATTTTCTCTTGCATAAGGGGGGGGGGGGGGGCTGTGTGCAGGGTTGCTCATTAAATTGGATGTAAGCAGAACGCTCCTGCAAATCAACAAGTCTAAAGTCTTGTTGAATAAACTGTTATAAGTTTGGTACAAAACTTCATCATTATATTTATATGTTGTACTTCCCGTAATAATTTCCCTATTCAGGTACCCATCATACAAGGCCAGGAATTTGTTGGTACCAGTACCACAAGGGAAGAAAACAGAAAACAAGGGATGGTGAACCAGTGTAAGTCTTACACTTGCTTTGAGCATTGATAATGACAAATTTGTGTCTTTATTCTTCATGAATCATGTGTGCTGGTTTTAAAAGAAATTTGATGCAAGGTGTAAATAACATAATATTATGCTTTTAATTATATTCATATTTCTCCACCTACAGCTTCACCAGGAATGTCTTCTAGTCTTCTGGCAGATGGTCTCGTGTGCCAGTAATGGAGGCAAAGACCTATCCTTATAAGGACACTTTAATGAAAAGTATTCTGACGAAACGATTTGCAGATGACCAACCTCTAAGATGACCACTGCAGTTGTCAGCAGATGACCCTTGGAGGATAGCCCCAACCATTAGGCCAGTGGACCCACCATCTGTTGCAGAATTAGTGGCAAGAGTCCAGACTTTAGAGTGGCATGTAGTCTTGTTGCGATACTACGATATGGGCCAAAAAAAAAAAAAAAAAAATCATGTACATAACTGCCTCACAAACTTGAGCGCAAGATTCATGAGTGGCATTAAAATTTTAAAAAGCCTTCCCCTTTTTCATGAATAAATGTACAAAAAGAGAGGAAAATTTACCTCCAGGTTCAAAAAAGGGAAGGTTCCTCATGCAATACATCACCCATAGAAGAACTGAGTATCGATGTACTTGACCTTCAATTAACATCAATTAATCATTGTACAATACCGTTTTAGGGGTCTACGTGATGTTCCCAGAAGTGCGGATGTTCCCAAGATTTGGGAACATTCAACTTCGGGAACAACAAACCTTGAGAACATTGACATAGGCCCCTGTGTAAGGCCCTTTTCTACTTCTACTACATTGTAAAGTGTATACCAATTACCACAGGGTGCTCATAAATAGTTGAATGCGTTCAGGACATCTTGATATCGCTTGGCTGTTTCAGGAATTTGCTGAATCGCTTCCAGATTTTTTTCACAGAATTCATCCCACACTTAGAAGAACATGGTTTTTTTACTGGTGTGTCTTGGAATACAGACTACTTTACTGTAAGTATGAGGTTATAAAAAGTGTGTTGTAGATGGACATTCATAGCTCGTTATTATTTATGTCCTAAAGTTTGTATTAAGAGGGCAAACATCTTTCAGTAACTTGAAACCTTGAGATAGCTATCTTTTCATGTGGTTGTTCATGTCTTGTAGTGATTCATGAATGTCATCCAGTTTAAAAATTTGAAATATTAAATGTGGTAGTTAAAATGCAGCTTTGGTGATTATGCCAATAGCAAGTGCATTAAAAGAATGGTATTTGCACAAGTCAAGTGTTGATATACTAGAGAACTCCCATTGAAATGCAATTGTGTGGTTCTCAAAGATAGCAGCTGAAGTTGTCGGGATATGATTGTGTGAGAGGCACGGGGAAATTACAAATTGAGCTTTCTCCATGGGGAGACCATCATTAACTTCAAGGTCAACACAACATAAAAAACAAAGAAACAAGGAATTCCTTATCAATGTAAGGAAGTGATATTAGGGAGCTTCCTAGTGATATTTCTCCCATTTACCTCAAAGCTCACTTTTGGTGACAACTTCTTTTGCTGAAATCTTGAGGATTTCTTGTCCGATTTTAATGAAAATTTCACCAAAATGCATTGATTTAGTTGCTTCTTCACGTACGAAAAGGACATTTTCCCGTAACCCTTATTTTAGGAACTTAATGGCTGGGAGGTACATTTCATCAGACTGGTAAGTTGTGTCAACTGTTTTGGACTGGTGGTTACAGAGGGGAGACTGAAAAAATGAAACCTGTTGCCATCTTGCTTGGTGGTCAGTATATTGAGGTTGGAACAGGTAATAATACAGAGGTAGCGTTTAACCTGTGAGGGCCAAAGTGACAGCCTGGTTCTTAAGTCCCCAATGGGCTTGAGATGGATTAATGGAATGTAAAGATTGTGAGTAATTCATTTATAGGGCCTTAGGCATTCTGCAGATTGGTTATATGCACTCCTTAAATCCAAGGGTTTCGTTTTATATTACTTTCATTATTACAGTCCATATCCTAAGTGACGTTTACCACATATACAGAAATGGCAAAAGGTATACTTCAACAATCCATGCATGTGACAGGACAAAGCTACACTACATGACATCGGATTAGGTTAATATACTTTTTATTGGTTTCTCTAATAATGAAAAATAAAAGAAAACAGACAAATTTAATTTCAATAAGCTGAAGTATGTTTTGGTAACCTAATGTGACTGGATGTATAATACAAAGGTAAATATATAGAAAGACCTGGTAAGTTTGTAAGAAGAGCCTATGTTGCACAGTTTTGATTGCCAAAGTCAAATTTTGGTATTTATAGAGCAATTTGAAAGCAGGACTATGTGCAGTTCAGTTAAGATGGTAGCAAATGCAAACAAAGTATTTCAATCCACTCACTCAACCTGATACACAGCAACACATTGATATGAAGACAACACATGAGAAAACATTCAGAGACTATATTGCATTTAAGCTTCATAAGTATAAAACTGTTTACTGTCAAGTAATAAACTGTTTTCATTTTTCTATAAATTTATATACACCCATTCTTTCATTACTTGTCAGCATTGCAGAATCTGTCCTCACAATTCTGCGCTGAATTTTTTTCATTCATCTCGGATGGAAATAATTATCTTACCTTTGAGCCTTTCCAACCATGATAAATTCTATGGCAAGAAGTAGAAAATGTTTTCATTTAAAATTTGGTGATAATGAAGCGTTACTCAGCAGGGTCATACTTTTTTGTTTTTTTTATGCATGCTTGCACCGGGGGGGGGGGGGGTGTTATTTGGAAGGAGATACACCGCTTTGATGTGAGGTTCATTAATTAGGAAGGGACACACCTCATCGATTAATTTCAAGAAACGGCCTTTTTGATTTTTGTATCACCTGCAGGTTAACTGACGGTGGTGCAAACCTACATTTCAAACCCATTGTGACAGGATTACTGAAATTGAATGATGTTAATAAGGTGTCAATATCAAACTTCATCCTACAATCACAGAAAGGAAGAAATCCTTCTATATGCAAAAGAATTAGCTCATCATTGATAATCTCCACAAGAATGTGCGAGTTGTAGGGTATTAGCATGTATTAAACTTGCTGCAAAATCTCCTTCCAAATAACAGCTCCCTGCTTCCATGCACATGGTATCCTGAAAATCAAATAAAGCAAAAGGGAAAATTGAATGAAGAAGATTCAAGACCATCTGCAAACAACCAAGGATTTCTTGAAGAAAAGTGTAAGGAGTTACCTACATGGATGGGAACTATAAATGGAAAGAACACGAATATTATGTACATGGATGGAAGTACAAATGTCAAGAACGACAAAAAAAAAAAAAAAAATAATAAATAAATAAATAAATAAAAAAAATAACTTTTATCAAAAACAAGAAACGTGCCTAACCTGCTACATACATGTTCATCACATATGAATGGAACTATTTATAAAAATGTACTTCTTACATGACGTGTATCCATCTTTAAACAGGGTTCGTAGCCCTTCATGGATTCAAAATTCAAGGACTTTTCAAGACCTCTTAAAAACTTTTCAAGTACTATATAGAGCAACTTTCACTCGGAAATTTCACTGAGATCAATCAAGCGCATGTGCATCTAAACTCGTACTTCCAGGTATCAGCTGTAATTTGCTTTGATGTTCAAACCATCAAAGTGAAAATGGAAGCAGGGTCATGTACTGCATAATGCTGGGATGTCTTCAAATACTGTATGCATGAAAGAATCAACATTTACTTGAAAATAAACATATACAAAATCCATCAAAGATAACAATGCATACAGCGTGGCCAGTAGATCACCGGTTGCACGCGAAGACCAATTTGTGACAGAGCCTAAATGTTATAATGTTCCGTTTTGTTAAAATTCCCTTTGAAATATTCTGTTTGCATGTTTTCAATTACGAGTCCCTTTGATTTTTCTCTTCAGCTAGTATGAATAATGGAAAATTCCGATTTCATAAAATGAAAATAGCCTCAGACTGTATAGCTGGTTTTGTACCAGACGTGCCGCATCGTATGTGCATGGCAAGCTGATGCAAACACAAGCCTACGAAGTAGCCTACTAGTGTGGTGCACGAGTAACATTTGCCTGCCATGCAGGGCATCTCACTAGTGTTCGACAGATTATGCTATAATTGATTATACCCGATTATTCAATTTAACAATCGGACCTGATTCCCAGTTACAGATCACCGATTATTGGAAAGAGGGAAGTAACATGTTTGTCACTTTAGTACGTGCCCCTTGCTTCGTGCATATCGTATTATCATAACCAGTTCAGGATGGAAAATATTGGGAATATTCCTGGATATCATTTTTGTAGGCGAAATATTTTCACCTTAAAAGTGGAGATACAAATCCACCCTTAATACAGTACAATTGTTTGCAGTAGATATCACATGCCCTTTGATAATTTAGTTCTAATGCCAACATCATGCTCTGTCTAGTTTTCCTCCCCCAATCATGTCGGAAAATTGCATTCTTTTACTGTACTGGGTTGTAGTTGCGTTAATGCACTGTAGCTACTCTCCTGTTTTAACGAACCCCATGTAAAGCAATCATGATAATCTTAGCAGTTCTGGGCCCCTGTAGAACGTATCTCATGGTTCTTTTCCGATATAAATATCCCCGTATATTTTTAGCAGTTCTCGTCCGAAACTTCCGTCTTGTTTAAAAAGAATCTGCAACTGAAATAAACATAAGTCCAATCCCCGAAAAATCCACGTTCAGGGAGATTTGTGAAGCCGTTTCTAGGTGAATTTAGCACGGGGCTGGCCCGGCTTCGCTAGCTGGTATTACAAGCGCGATCGTCATAACACAAACTAAACGGGAAAATTTGTCTCGAGACCGAGTATTTTCACACACTAAATCACATAGGCGAAGGCGCAAGTTGTGACTGGCTGCCTAGAATCAACGCAATTGAACCAATCACGAAGCAGGGGCTTATTTAAATTTTGCAATGGATCTTATGCATATGATGTCACCGAGCAAAATATGATGCCTTATTTGGCGGTAAAAACGGACACGCACGTAAGTGTAGTGCATGCGTAGGCCAAGAAGCTTGCTGCAAGAGACCACGTGCAATTACTGTTTTCGTTTGCAATGACGTCGTATGACAACATTGCTTAAGTCCTACTATAAATAACATTACGGAAGGAATGCTGATAATAACCACCGAACTTCACAAGTTTCTAGGTGCGAAGTGTACAAAACGTGCACAGATATGTATGGAAAGCTTGTGGATTAGAAAACTGAAATGGCAAAACACTGCAGCTAGATAGTCTGTACTATGTATTTTTTGCTGAACAGTTGGTACCGCAACTTACGCGGTGCTTTCTGCAAGACAGGGAAAACACCTTGAATGCACTTCTAAATCGAATTCCAAGTAATACTACCAGGTTATAGCAGAAAACTTTAACATCAAACGATTGTAGTGATTATGTCTTTAGAGGCTTTGGTAGTTTCGCGTAAGAAGCCAAAGCCAGGCTACCGCCAGTTGTACTCGCGTTACCTCGCGGGAATTAATTAGAGCACTCACGTGCGTTTATGGATATGGAGAGCTAGCGACGTACCAAACCAGCATTTTTATATCCAGAGTATTTTCTTGTTTTGGATTCCATCGTCGTAATCTTTGTATATAATCATCTTTAGGAAGGCGATCTAGTTTGAATAGCCTTAATTTTAGTTCAGGACAGTCCAGTTATAAGCTGTTTTGTGACTGATTAGTTTTGTTTACTTAGCTTGTTTATTCTACACTGTGTATAGCCAGTACTCCAGATTAGTGTAGCGTAGGTAGTACTGTATAGGATCGGGTAGCTTGAGCTTGTGATCGATCACTACGCGATGGCGTGCCAATCCTTACAGCGCATTTAATATTAATAACTAAGCATAGCGTTGCCCTTGGCGAATTGCCGCCAGGCAAGGACATTGCGTGCTGTTCCAGTAGTCAATGACTGGCGAATTACCGCCACTGTTCAGTTTGTAGTTCCTAGGTTAGTTTAACGTTAGGTTGATCGGCGAATAATCGCCGCTACTCGCTGCTAGTATTGTTTACCTGAGCTTTATGGGATCCAGGACCTGGTAAATCGTCCGCTACGTCTGTTACTGTTAGCGAACACAAGACTTGGGGTAAGTTTGACTCATGTTTTTCTTATCCTAAGTGTTAGTAGTATTTATGCAGATATCATAAACTACTAAAGTGGTGACCCCGATCGTGCGAAATCGTAATTTGTAGCGACGTAGTAGAATAGCCTGGGTCTAGCCTATAGTATAGGCTCTAATGCCAGCTTAGATTGATTTCACATTCACTTCAACAACAGAGCTTGATCGAGTCGTAGTAGCTTTATCAGTTGGATAGGTTTCTAGCCTCATTGTTGGACCGTATTTGAACAGTTTGATAGGCTGTACCCAATCAGTTTGCAAAGACTTCATTGGTCCAACCAATCACAGTACAGTAGTTCCTTGGTGTTGCACAGTTAACTTTCAGATGCACCGTGTTAGAGAACCGCGAGTTCATTTACTGCTTGTTGGAGACTCTAGAGTATACTCCTTTGATCGATACCAGTTACCAGCAGATTTCAATCTACATATTGATTTTGTTATTAGACGAGGTGCCACTATTTCAGATTTAATTGCACCAACGGTGCGGCAGCTTAGAAGCTACAACAGCCAGGATTGGGTTCTCCTACGCCTCGCTGCTGGTATCAATGACCTCGTAGAATTTACGGGCCCTGGTCCGCACCGCGTCCTAGTACGTTCATCAATAGACGCGAATCAGTTGATTTTACGCCTGCACCAATTTCGAGAGGCCATTCTCAGACAACGTCAGAACTGTATTATTTCGTTCATTACCATACCTACTGCCTCATTTTGCAAATTCCAAGAAAACAAAAACCTAGCAGTACCAGAACTCACTCCGGTCCAACTCAAAGTCCTTCAACACGATTTGGACAACCAATTGGACACAGTCAACAGCTTCATCGAGCAAAATAGTCACGATAGTCGAGCCGAAATTATCACTAGGTATCTACATTGGCACTCGTATATCCGTAGACCTACTAAGCGTCGTAACCGTACCGGTCGTATTGCAAAGCCTATTACACGTAATCGGTTTACCCTATTATATGACGGTCTTCATGCAGTGTCAACCGTAAAACGTCGTTGGTTTGAGGAACTTTGTAGAGCTTTTACAGAGGATCACCTTGCACTACGCACTAAGCTTAGGCTAGCCTAGTTGCTTGTATTACATCAGTTCAACTACAGGTATACCTTCTAGTTACCACTTAATTTTATATCGTCTTAGTTAGCATTCTGTGGCACATTTTATCGGTGTATTTAGGATTCTCTAGTTAGTCACTATGTCTTCTCCAGACCGAGAGGAAAAAAAAACCTCACCTGGAGCTGCTGCCTCAACTTCAGCCTCCACCGCAGGTTCAGCTGAAATATCAAATGTTTCATTACGTCTACCCCCGTTCTACTCAAATGATCCTGCCATGTGGTTTTGCCAAGTAGAGAATTTATTTATAACTCGGCGCATTACTTCTCAACAAACTAAGTATGCGTATATTATTGCCTCACTTCCGCCGGAAGTTGCGCAAGAAATTAGGGATCTGTTATTGCGCCCTCCCACGGGAGACTGTTACGATGTCCTAAAGGCTGAGCTCATACGTCGTACCTCAGAGTCAGAACAGAAACGGTTAAGACAACTCCTCACAACGGAGGAATTAGGAGATAGGAAGCCATCACAGTTGTTGCGACGTATGCAGCAACTGCTCGGGGAAAACAAACTCGACGAAAACCTGTTCAAGCAACTTTTCGTCCAGAGGCTTCCTACAAATGCCCAGCTTGTTGTTGCCCCATCCCTTGACAAATTAGATATTGAGGGGCTAGCAAACATTGCAGACAAAATTCTAGAAGTTTCCCCATCCCCACCCCCACCCCCAGCCACAGTAGCTGCAGTTAGTCTACCTTCACCAGCCACTACTCACCAGAAAACAGATGACATGGATGATCTACGTCGGCTAGTATCACAACTTTCTCTCCAAGTTGCTAAATTGTCAGATAAGGTAACAGAGCTATCCGAACGCCGCTCCCGCAGTCCTCAACGTAGGACGTATTCCAACCCCCGTAGACGGTCTCGCTCGTCTTCACGAGGCTTGTGTTGGTATCATAGGAGGTTCTTTGATCGGGCACATAGGTGCATATCACCTTGTAGTTACAAACCTAGTACATCTAACAGTATTTCCTCCAACAAGCCAAACACTGATAGTCCGGATACGCCAAAAGATCAGGCCAGCGAATAATGACGACTAGTTTCACTGGCCGATCCCATAAAAGTCGTCTTTTCTATGTTACAGATCAAACCACCGGCACTCGTTACCTGGTGGATACGGGGGCGGAAATAAGTGTTTTCCCAGCGTCTGCTAAAGATAAGTCCAACCCTGTCTGGTTCACGTTACGGGCGGCCAATCAAACCTCTATTCCTGCTTTTGGCGAATTATCGCTAACCCTAAACTTAGGCTTGCGTCGTGTTTTTAGGTGGCTTTTCATTAAAGCGGATGTTGCTAAACCAATCTTGGGAGCAGACTTTTTAAGTTACTACTCATTGTTAGTCGACGTGAAAAACAGGAGACTGATTGATACCTACACCTCGTTGAGTATCAACGGTATTCAGTCTTCCTCAGCTTCTTATCAACTCACGTTCAGCATTACAGATGAGTCCGACCCATATCATTTATTACTCAAGCAGTTCCCTAACCTAACTAAGCCTACCCGTCGCGACACTCCAGTCAAGCACAATGTAACACACCACATCTTAACTAAAGGTCCAGCTGTAAGTGCACGCCCAAGACGATTAGCACCGGACCGTTACACCATTGCCAAGAATGAATTCGAGCACATGCTCGAAATGGGAATCATTCGGGCATCCCAAAGTTCATGGGCCTCACCGCTTCATATGGTCCCTAAAAAGTCTGGCGACTAGCGTCCTTGTGGGGACTACAGAGCCCTGAATAATACCACAGTACCAGACCGTTATCCAATCCCCCATATTCATGACTTCACGAGTACACTACAGGGGAAAAGTATTTTTTCCAAAGTTGATCTAGTTCGAGCCTACCACCATATCCCGGTAGAGCCAAAAGACATCCCAAAGACTGCCATTACCACTCCTTTTGGGCTTTATGAGTTCGTCAAAATGCCGTTTGGCCTTAAAAACGCGGCCCAGAGCTTTCAACGCTTCATCGACGAAGTTGTCCGTGGCCTACCCTTCGTATATGCCTACCTTGACGACTTATTGATCGCTAGCACAAGCCCAGAAGAGCATAAGCAGCATTTGCATCAACTATTTCAACGCCTTGACTCCTATGGCATAGTAATTAACCCTAGCAAGTGTCTGTTTGGCGTCCCCACACTTGACTTCTTAGGTCATCGAGTGGATTCCAACGGTATCAGTCCCTTGCCATATAAAATTGAAGCCATAGACAAATTTCCTCCACCCCAGTCACTCACCAAACTTCGTGAATTCCTGGGCATGGCAAATTTCTACAGGCGCTTTATTCCTCACTGTGCTGATCTCATGCAACCACTCACGGATAGGTTGTCTACCAAAGAAAAAAACAAACCCATCACTCTAACCCCTCTAGAGCTTCAAGCATTTGAGAACGTTAAGCACGCTTTAGCTCAGGCGACAATGTTACGTCATCCAGATTTTACGGCCCCAGTTAGCCTCATGGTGGATGCTTCAGATTTTGCTGTAGGCGGCGTACTTCAGCAGTTAATCGACGGTGTGTGGCATCCCCTTTCGTTCTTTTCTAAACGCCTGCAAAAAGCTGAGTCTAAGTATAGTACATTCGGCCGTGAATTATTAGCTATTTATCTAAGTATCCGTTACTTTCGTCATCTCTTAGAGGGAAGAGACTTTACAGTCTATACTGATCACAAACCGCTTACCTTTGCCTTTCAGTCTCGTCCTGATCGTCATTCTCCTAGAGAAATCAGACACCTCGATTTCATCTCACAGTACACTACAGACATTCGGCACATTGCAGGCAAAGAAAACGTTGTGGCTGATGCACTTTCACGGAATGTTCATAACATATCAGTATCACCAGTAGACTTCACATCCATTGCCGCTGCACAGCAACATGACGAAAAACTTCAACAGTTACGGAATTCGTCCATGTTCAAATTCAAGCAAGTACCCATTCCTAATTCAGAAGGCACCATCACATGTGATACTTCTACCGGTACCGCAAGACCGTACATTCCACCACAGTACCGCCGTGAAATTTTTGATTCATTGCACTCCCTTTCTCACCCTGGCATACGTGCCACACAGCGTTTAATCACTGAGCGTTTCATTTGGCCCAGTGTCAACAAAGACGTGAAAAACTGGTGTCAATCCTGTCTTAAGTGCCAGCAAGTCAAAGTTCATCGTCATACCAAGTCACCTGTAGGAACCTTTCCCGTAACCTCGGCTAGATTTCAACACATTCACATGGACATTGTAGGCCCACTGCCCCCATCGGATGGTAATTCTTACATTTTAACTATAGTCGATCGTTTTACTAGATGGCCAGAGGCAATCCCAATATCTAACATCACTGCTGAAACAGTCGCAAAACACTTTGTGCAAAGATGGATTCCTATATTTGGTGTGCCTTCCGTCATAACAACGGACAGAGGATCACAGTTTGAATCTGCTCTCTTTAGGCAGCTCACCCAACTTCTAGGCACACAACGCATTAGGACTACGGCTTACCATCCTGCCGCTAATGGTCTCGTAGAGAGATTACACCGACAGCTCAAGTCATCACTGAAAGCAGTTGACCCATTGCATTGGTCGGAAGCCTTACCTCTAGTTATGCTTGGTATTCGTTCTTCTTATAAGGTAGATATTGATTGTTCCGCTGCAGAAATGGTCTTTGGATGTACGCTGTCGTTGCCAAATGATTTCATCTCTCCAGTCCCAGATGATATGATTCCAGACCAATCAAACTATGTATCAAGGCTCAAACAGTACATGTCCAAACTTCAGCCAGCCTTGACAAGACCATCATCCCATCCAGTCCAAGTGCATCCTGATCTATCTAAGAGCACACATGTTTGGATTCGTACAGATGCGGTCCGCAAACCTCTACAACCTCATTATCATGGTCCTTACAGAGTCATTGATCGACGGGAGAAGTTTTACACCTTAGACATCAATGGTTCAAAGAATACTGTTAGCATCGATCGTCTCAAGGCAGCTAACGTTCAGGAAATGTCCACACAACACAAAAATGCTCCAATTCCTGATCCGCAACCTACTACAACAAGTCTGACTACAACGTCAGCAACAACTCCCACTCCAATTCAGCCGCAAGAATCCAGTTCTGAAGCGACGCGTACCACTACTAGAACTACTCGCTCTGGTCGTCGTGTACACTGGCCGCGTCGTTATGTACAGTTTTTTGAAATAGATTGAAGATGTTGTATGTACGTTTCTAAGGTATTTCTTTCATTTTTGGTATCGATTGCTTCGTTCCCCTTGCAATCTAGGGGGGAGCTAGTTGTAGTGATTATGTCTTTAGAGGCTTTGGTAGTTTCGCGTAAGAAGCCAAAGCCAGGCTACCGCCAGTTGTACTCGCGTTACCTCGCGGGAATTAATTAGAGCACTCACGTGCGTTTATGGATATGGAGAGCTAGCGACGTACCAAACCAGCATTTTTATATCCAGAGTATTTTCTTGTTTTGGATTCCATCGTCGTAATCTTTGTATATAATCATCTTTAGGAAGGCGATCTAGTTTGAATAGCCTTAATTTTAGTTCAGGACAGTCCAGTTATAAGCTGTTTTGTGACTGATTAGTTTTGTTTACTTAGCTTGTTTATTCTACACTGTGTGTAGCCAGTACTCCAGATTAGTGTAGCGTAGGTAGTACTGTATAGGATCGGGTAGCTTGAGCTTGTGATCGATCACTACGCGATGGCGTGCCAATCCTTACAGCGCATTTAATATTAATAACTAAGCATAGCGTTGCCCTTGGCGAATTGCCGCCAGGCAAGGACATTGCGTGCTGTTCCAGTAGTCAATGACTGGCGAATTACCGCCACTGTTCAGTTTGTAGTTCCTAGGTTAGTTTAACGTTAGGTTGATCGGCGAATAATCGCCGCTACTCGCTGCTAGTATTGTTTACCTGAGCTTTATGGGATCCAGGACCTGGTAAATCGTCCGCTACGTCTGTTACTGTTAGCGAACACAAGACTTGGGGTAAGTTTGACTCATGTTTTTCTTATCCTAAGTGTTAGTAGTATTTATGCAGATATCATAAACTACTAAACGATCATTCCCATGGCAGGGGTAAAATTTATACCTTTGTGATTATCAATGCATCCTGTTTTGGCGGGAAGTTAAAGGATTGGGTATTAACGGGAATTTTAACGAAATTAAGAGCAAGTTTCAAGTCTATTTAGCCCCTTTTCCAGTTTGCAAATAATAGGTGGTAGTGATCGGTTGAATGGCAGAATTGCCGCTTATTTACCGATAACGGAATAATCGGCCCGATGCCGATTACTTAACCGATGATCGGTCGAACACTATACATCTCACCTGGAAGTACGAGCCATGCTGTTTGAACCTAGTACCGTTTACGTACGTTCGGCCTCAGTTTTTAGTGCTCAACATACTAATCTTACGGTACCCATACCGAATGCGGCAGCTAGCACTATTGGTCAAGCTTAACAAAGACACTGGAGGCCCAATATTCCAGCCGCTGGGATAAAAATGTTTTCTTTTCGACTAGTTGACATGAATTTTGTTTATGTTGGGATGAGTTACAGCTCATGCATGCATTTATCCCCCCCCCCCCACCCAAAAAAATTAATTCAGAGTTCTACGGATTTCCTGCATCATCAAAATCATGCAAATGTGAAAGTTGTCATATCAGTTGACATGTTATGTACGAGCACTGCGCAATACAATATTGCAGTACATGGATTACGTCCTGTCGTAATCTCGTAACATTAAGGACCTAAGGTTAACATTTGCCAAATGGTTATGCACACAAAGCAGGGACTAACAATATGATAGGCTGTAATGCCGATGGAAGAAGCTGGTTCTGCCTGCCGCAATGATACTCCTGCCACAAGCAAACGGCTAAGACTTTAGCAAACCTGATTGATCAAAATTACGGCTATTAATTATGAAATCTTGTAAGAAATAAAACATAGACAAATTTTACACTCCAAAACTTCTTTCAAGGACATTTTCAGAACTTCATGACCGCATTTTTAAATTTAAGGACATTTCCAGGACTTTAAGGCTCACAAAAATTCAAGGACTTTTCAAGGTTTTTAAGGACCGCTACGAACCCTGTTTAAAAGTTGTGGAGGGGGCCAAAATGGGGAATTGCTGGGATGGCAGTGGCATAACCAGAATTCCCTTAAGGGGGGGGGGGAATAAGTTTTGTGATTACTGGAATGGAGGGGTACTCCCTCCTGCTTGGAAATTTCTCTTAAACTGAATACTCTTAGATGTGATCTGAAGCAACATTAATTGAAGTGTACAATTGTTTGTTTTTTTTCTTCCAAAAATTATTCATTTGAAGAAAACCCCCATTTGAAAAAGTGTGGGGATGCTCCCCTTGTCCCCTCATGATTCACACCCAAGATTTCTTAAAACATCCAATTTGAAAATCTCTTCTTCATCAAGGCAAAAGACTTTTGAAATGTGAATACTGTTCATGTGCAAAGTTTGTTGCTGATAGCCTGATACAAAATTGTTGATGTCTCCCAGAAGTGACACACTCCAAAAGTTGCATAGACAATGTTTTTGCTCTTAAAAAAAAAAAAAAAAAAACAGCCAACACTAAAGAGAGGTAGCAGAGTCTGAGGTAATGGATAAAATGATTTACAAAGGATCATTTAAAAAAAAGGTAGGAAACACACAGGTTCAGTAATAAGATAAATATCTTTGGTTTAGCTGTGCGTTGTCTTCTTTGCAATCCATTTCTTTACTACCAGAGGGCAAAGCTAGATCAGCCTGTTTGGAACATATCCTACGTAAACGTTTCTTGGATCAGGAAAGGCAGCTCGTATACGAAGGACCACACAGCTTGGAATAACTCTCCTGTTCCCTCTTCCCAGACGGTGGTATTGCCATAGAATGTACTGTGTGTAGGCTGCATGACGACGGGCCCTGTTTGGGTCATGTGTATTCCCCCTCAATCCAAACACTTCATTTCTTAGAGCCTCTGCCAGCCCTAACACATAGGGGTCGAGGACAAGGTTGTCCATTAGCTAAAAGAAAAAAAAACAAAAGATTTAGGTATAAACACATGTTTTTGACCGAATGGTTAAAAAACATGGCAAATTTTGAGGGATGCACATGAATAGTTCTCAGTGGTGCTAATATGGTTTCTTAAACCACAAGAAATGTAAGTGACCCTATAAAAGTGATCAAAAAAAAAGAAAAAAGAAAAGAACTGGTACTGTGTGCTATGAATATTAAACATACCGGGTGAGTAGAAATGCAGTTACCAGCATCACCTCGACAGCACAGATTTTCCAAAATTTGCGGCATATCACGACACAATGTGCATGAACACCAATGCGGTTGCATCTGCACTGGGTCTCCTTCTCCCTGTCGAGGCTGACGCTCCCAGATGTCAAATAGTAATCCAGGCTTTCTGCTATCTGGTGTAATATGTCCCTGATCTGTGGGACATCTAGCCTGTCGATCATGTCCTATAAGCAAGAAAATAAACCAGGATCAATGTTGTCTTAACATCAAACATTTTGAATTCTTTAAATCAGACACTAGGTAACATTATGCTGTATGATACATGATTTATCAAAGTGGAAAGTTCAGTATTTTGATATGAGTTAGTTATCTGATTAGTGTTCAAAGAATATGAGTGACAAACAAAGGTACATACAGTAGCTTATGCACTGTTCCTTATGTTTGTCCAGCTCACTGAATTGTGGTTTGGGTTTGGGTTTCATACAGTGCAAACTACTACTCCAAGTGTCATTTAGCAACTGATTGCCCTAATAAGCAAAATCCAATATTAGTCACCTGACGGAGTAATAAGCCAATGTACGAGAATTGCAATTAGTTATAATGATAACTATCAATATTGTCAACCAATTGTCAATGACCCCCCCTTGCCACAAATCAGTCTTGTTTGGAATGAGACAACGTACGAAGAGGGCATGTGCGAGTCATTGTAATGCAGAAACAATGTTTCAAGGCCTTAGGAAATTAGGATATTCAGTTTCTCTTATAAAGTATCAAACGAGTGGAATAGTCTGCAAGAGTGTGTTGCCTTCTCCACATCATTAAATATTGGCAAGTTCTTCCATGTTTATGGTAGAATCTGATCATGGCCCTAGGTTTGGGGTTTTTGTACTACAGAGCATCTTATGGGGCTTTTTTTTAGCCCTCATTTACTCTTTAACCTGTTACATAAATGTGGTCAATTTGACTCATTTCCAGCCACTTGCTCATAGTAAAAATGCCACGAACTCACCCTTACACGTTGTCTCCTCTCTTCTCTGCGTGCTTGTTGTTGTGCCATAATGTCAGCTCTTCCAAGACGTCTTGGCCTCTCCATGCCCCTTCCCTCTACCGACACCTGCTCTTCTTCTTCTGCCTGGACGCCTAATCCTTGCCTGTCCTGGCCCCAACTCCTGAACTGAGTAGACACACAGGTTTCAAGTCTTGTGTGCTTTTTAAGTGCATTGAAACGGCACATACAAAACAAAAACTGAAACCGGATCGGGCAAAAACATAAACGCAAAACTATTTACAGTTTATAGTTTCAAGTCTAGGTTACTAAACCTATCTACTACATATCATTGTATAAGGCTTTATCCAGAAGATCCAAGCAAATCTTGGATCTTCTGGATAGAGCATTTAGTGTAACATGAAGGTTTAAATCTGTAAGAAATGACACCACATACTAAGATTTGGTAGTGAGAGTATCAGTTCCAATCCTGATCTACCGTCCTTCAGTCTCAGCCCTATATATCACTTCCTGACTGCACTCGCTTAATTTAAAGGTAAAGAGCAGTCTTAATTCTCTTCAAAGTACCTTTCTTTACAATTTATCATTTCACTGTTGCGTAGTCAAGGTAAACCAAGCAGTTATACCAAGTAAATTTCACATTTGAACAGAAAAAATGTCACATGACTCCCAACAGCCAATCATGAAACTGGACAGTCTACTACACTACTTCAATTTGGGATGACTGCTCTTGCCCTTTAATATTCATAGGTGGCAACTTATTTTGTTCCGTTCCCTCAATTCATGTGAATATCTCAGGTTATGTTAGAAATTCAGAATGAGTGATAATTAGCATGAAAAACTGTACTTCAAAGCAAGCCACAACCTGGATGCAGTTTAACGTCATGCCCAGGACGCATGCCTCAAAGCACCATAGGATTCCCAACTGGTTGGCAAACCAATAACACTGGAGCTTTACAGCACATTCAACATATACTTTATGGGTTAGTTAGTTACAGTAACTAGATAGAGTTTTAGGAATTAGGACCCATTTTCCAAGATGTTAGTTCAAGTCGTGCCAACCACGTCCTTTTTTCCAACTGGTTGGCTCACTCACCGGCTTGTACTATAAGGTCGAATAATCAGACAGCTCACTAAGGCATACCTGTCAACTCTCACGATGAGTGACTCTGAGTCAAATCTGAGTATGAGACTAACACTTTTGGAGGTCAAGTACCTAAGCAAGTAAATCTCCAAAATACAAGTTAATTATAAGATGAAAAAGTTTGGAGTTGGAAAATTGTCTAGTTATAAGCAGATGAGACTTCATACTTGATTTTGTAGGCTAGCTAACGTCTGTTCAATGACACAACAAATCAGATAGTCCAGGGATTTTGTTAAAGTCTCAACTTCTATGATGAATTTGAAGGTTGCCACGTCTACTACAGGACCGGCATACTATCAATTCACTGTCTCCAACCAATTAAACCATTGCCTGTGAAGTTCTGCCTAATAACACAACCAACATTGTTGGCCTTGCCTAACGTAAGGCCTATTCAACATAAATCCAAATAGCTAACGTTCGGTTTAGCTGCTTTCTTTATATATTTTTTTTTTCGTGTTTCCTTTTGCAAGGAAAGACGATGCTGAAGACTGATGAAATGTTTGGAGAAATGTCCACTTGCCAACTTACCTGCGGCGCGTTTTCCTCCGGATTCATTGGTAATTTCGGACTCTTTTTTTTTGTAGAGATTGTTACTGAATCTGGGTACGGTTCGCACATGAAACGAACGAATTGCCCAGTCGGTTCGATGCGATGTGCACATTGGACACATAAAGGCAGTTCGAATAACGTATGTATCAATTCAACGAAATTTCACCGTCTGTTTTGTTTACGTTTTGCTTGACCTCTTCACAAAATGACCTCTTGAATATGCATCAAATTCACTGGGCGGAGTAAGAGCCAGATAATAGGGCAGAATTGCGTTGCGAAACCGTTCAAATCTTTTTGAAAATTTTTCTAAATTTGGCTCATTTTCGGAAGAAAAGACTTAGGTACGTTAGTTTTTAAAGCTTTTTACAATTGTATGGAGTACAGCCCATACATTTGATGAACACCGGAAACGTAACATTAACAGCATAACCTGCTTTAACTTTACAATGCTGCTATCCCTACACATGGGCATAGCAGCGATGGGCTTTGTGGCTCTAGGCCACACACAGCAGCAGACGGAAAAACCTCAACACTCTATTAAATCCAGGAAAAAAGGACGAAACCCGACAAAACACAATGCTGCTATCCCTAAGATAGCGATGCGAGTACAGGGAAAAACGTAGGAAACACAACAAAACAGCGTGCTTGAAAAGGAGCATGACCAGGCGATACAATAGTACGGTAAAGTACGGTGTTAGTACAACCAAAAGTACAACTGCAGAATGCAACGCTTTTTCAGTGCATTGTAACGGCACGTACAGACAAATACAAGTCAAACCGGACCGGGAGGGAACGGAAAAACTACATACAAACTGCTAAATCAAACACAAAATTATGTAACTATTACTAAGGGCTGGGAAACGGAATTCTACATGAAATTGTACACCACCCACATGCCAGTCCCCTCCCGACCACCCCACACTCGAGCTATTCACACAACATTATGTACAGGTTAGTTTACATTTACAGGTTAACTATCACCCCACCATCCCGCACCCAGACGAGCGGACCCCACTGCCAGCCGAACGTTGACCTTGGCAAACGAACGAAGTCCCTCTCCCCTAAAAACAACATTGCACCGATCTTTCCACAAGGTAAGCTTTATGGAGGCCGAAACAAATGTAAGTATGCTGCCAACAACACTCGTATTGCATGGCGGGGGTGAAAGACCATACAACCAGGACTTGAAACCATTCCCAGAGGAGGAACAGGGAATAATTTAGTACAGAAATTTTGCATAGCATTTTTGCGATACAAGTTCCATTTTGTGTAGCAATTTTCAGAATTTGCATAGCAATTAACACTGTCGTACTTTTCTTTTTTATGCAGTACTCTGATTCATGACCTGATGCTATTCCCCGCTATGATACGGTGTTAAGTTATATGCTGAAACTAAACATTGACTTAATGTGATTGCATTGTTCCACGAAGAGTCCTGTCTGTAATAGTTCTTTACGGATCTGCAGAAACAAGGCACTAAGTACTGACTTCAATTCCATATCGGACTGAATCAGCTCCTTGCTTTGCCGTACAGTGTAAGGTCCTCCAGAAAGTGTGTAAAAAACATTCACTCAGCAAACTTGATGCACTACTAAGAAACTGGAACAGGGCCAGAAGACAGTAACCTTATTGTTTTTCTTCCACCATGATGATAAGCAGTTTGCATGCTTCTTAAATCCTGGGACATTTCTTAAACCTTGAGCTTGCGATCCGTTTCTAAAAGTGTTCTCAAATTTCTCATATGTATTACCTACAAGGACTACTGTGGGTATTGCTACAGCCTCATTCACGGTAGTCAGAACGATGTCAATTTGGAAGATGTCCAATATAATCAAGTTTTCACACATTTCATAAAATAATTATGAGACATGTGTTAGATACTCTTACTTAGCCCTTCATACTATTTTCGAAAGATTAACCCCTGTAATTTTGCCCTACGATGCTTTTTTCTTCAGAGTTATTTCTGCCAGACCTTGCACTATCCTACCGTGTTTGTATATGGAGATGTGTAGAGCCTAGGCTAGTCTCGTGTTTCTGTGGAAGAAGTTTGATACCTATATATGGGAAGTCTCTGAGCTATCGTAACAGTAGCACTTACAGAGTGCCTCGTACACAGCTGCATACGTTGAAGTCGCACTAACGACGATGTAACTAGCGTCCAATAGGTGCACGTAAAAGTTTCGTGAATAGGCATAATTACCTTGCTGTTAAACGGAACTTTTGCTCGAAAATTGTATCCCAAATTTTGCTACACCTATTTTTATTTGTGTCGGAAACCTGTCATTTTGCATCGCATTTTGCGATGCGATACCGGATAAATTATTCCCTGAGGGACACAAAATCACTCTGCCAAAACACATGGGGCACACTCTACCACTCGCCTGACCTCGTGCCCTCCTCTCCACACTTGAAACAGGTGCTTTTTAAGTGCATTGAAACGGCACATACAAACAAAAAATTATGTTCATTACAGTAATAATGCTATATATACAGATATTTACAAAACTATGTACAGAAATTACGTTCATCACAATTATAAAGCTATATATACAGATATTTACAAAACTATGTACAGAAAAAAATGTCATTACAGTAACAAAGCTATACATACAGATATTCACAAAACTATTTACGACAACATAAGCACCCTACAGACCCATCCAATTACACGTTAACCACCATACGGTTCCCCCTCACCGAAACGAGTGGACCCCATCGCCTACCGAACGCCGACCTTGGCAAACGAACCAAGTCGGACTCAACCCTCAGCCTCACCGACGCCAGGACGACGTCCGCAGGCTTCTCTATCCCCCTAAAAACAAAGTTACATCGGTCTCTCCATAAGGCCAGCTTTATGGAGGCCGAAAGAAAGGTAAGTATGCCCTGAACACTTGTATTGCAAAGCGGGGGTGAAAGACCATACAAGGCATAGTCCTGGCCGACCGCCCATGTGTTGCACAACGTCAAGCGATCAGTCAAGACTTGGAACCATTCCCTGATGAGGGCCACAAATTCACACTGCCAAAACACATGTGACACACTCTCCCACTTTGTGCATCCAGTGCGTGGGCAAATGCCATCTCCAAGACGCCACCGAAGACGCTTGAGATTAGTTACAATCGTATCATGTGCGATTCGCCACAGCAGGTCTCGCCTGCGGTAATCTAATGATCTGCTGTGGACCACACGCCACACTTCCGACCCGATCCGCAGCATAGTGATTGGATTGGACCTGGCCAACCAATTCTTCAAAAACAGCCTGGTATAGGTCCCTTGCACTTAACTGCGAAACGTCCCCAACTCTAGATATAATTAGGAGCGTTTCTCTCATTTGACTGTATGCTTCCGAGGGCCTCCAGCAGGGTTCATTGTTACTAAACAGGGAGGGAAAGAACCGACGGAATGATAATCCCCCCCCCCCCCCAATAACGGACAAAATAGGCAAAAGGCCATTCTGCTGTCTACAGCACTATAAACACACTTGGTCAGGAGAAAACGGAGTTTGGAAGGAAAATGCACAAGGCCCAACCCACCACGCCTAACATCCTGATATACTATCCCTCTTCTTACGAGCTCCGTCTTCCCAGGACACCCTTTGGAGCAGCCAGAACAGTGCCTGGATACAAAAGGGGACAAACCAGAATGCAAAAATGCATTGAGGTTTCGATGATGCATACAGAATATGTTCTTTTCAAAAAATGCTGCATTTATTGTAACACATGGTGACCCAAAGTGACCTTTGACTCCACCAGTAAGTAACTGGTTTTTCTTTTAACCAAAACACTTCTACAATGAAGACCCAAATTTCATGCTGTGCCTTAAGATAATCTATCCTATTAACAAAGTTTTCATAGTTTGATCTCTGGTGACCCCAATTGACCTTCAACCTCCACCAAGGACAACAGAAACCATCTTCCAACCATCACACATCCACATTCTAACTTTGAACCCTCTCTCATTTTCCCACCTTGAAATACAAAGTAGGAGTTTTCAAGGTTTGACCTTGGATAACCCCAGGTGAACTTTGACCTTTACCAAAATTAATAGGGTCCACCCTCTCGTCATAATTCATTAACAAACCAAGTTTGAAAAAAATCCAAGCTTCCTACCATTAGATATCATGCAAACAAGGTTTTCGGGGTTTGAGCCTCCTGTGACCTTGGATGACCTTGATCTCTAACAAAATCAATAGGGTTCTCCCTCACATTATGATGCATCAACATACCAAGTTTGAGATTAATCCAAGTTTCCTACCTTGAGATATCATGCAAACAAGGTTTTCGGAGTTTAGACCCCCTCCAACCCCAGATGACCTTTGACCCCTACCAAAATCAGTAGGATTTTCCATACATCAAAACGCATCAACATATCAAGTTTGAAATCAATCTAAGCTTCCTTGCTTGAGATATCATGTAAACAAGGTTTTCAGGGTTTGGGCCCCTGTGACCCCACATGACCTTTGACCTCTACCAAAATCAATAGGGTTCTTCCTTACATTATGATGCATCAACATCTCAAGGTTGAAATCAATCCAAGCTTCCTTCCTTGACATAACGTGTAAACAAGGTTTTCAGGGTTCGGCCCCCCTTTAACCCGAAATGACCTTTCACCTGTACCAAAATCAATAGGATTCTTCCTTACATCATAATGCATCAACATAACACGTTTGAGATTAATCCAAGTTTCCTACCTTGAGATATCCTGTAAACAAGGTTTTCCAAGTTTGACCCCCTGTGACCCCAGATGTCCTTTGACCCCTACCAAAATCAGTAGGGTTTTTACATCATAATGCATCAACATATCAAGTTTGAAATTAATCCAAGTTTCCTACCTTGAGATATCATGTAAACAAGGTTTTTGGGGATTGACCCCCTGTGACCCCAAATAACCTTTGACCTCTACCCAAAATCAATAGCCATCATATTGCATCAACAAATCAAGATTCAAATCAATCCAAGCTTCCTACCTTCAGATATCGTGTAAACAAGGTTTTCTGGGTTTGACCCTCTGTGACCCCAAATGATCTTTGACCTCTACCAAAATCTAAAGGGTTCTTGCTTACATCATAACGCATCAACATCTTGAGTTTGAATTTAATCCAAGTTTCCCAACTTGAGATATCATGTAAAAAACGTTTTGGGGGTTTGACCCCCTGTGACCCCAAATGACCTTTGACCTCTACCAAAATTTGTAGGGTTCATCTACCCATCATACTGCATCAACATATAAAGTTTGAAATCAATCCAAGCTTCCTACCTTAAGAAATTGTGTAAACATGGTTTTCCGGGTTGGACCCCCTGTGACCCCAAATGACCTTTGAACTTGACCAAAACCCATACCATTCTTCCTCTTGATATGGGACATCTATGTACGAAGTTTGAAAACTTCCAGACATTTCTACCTTCAGATACTGTGCTAATGTAAAGTGTTTCAAGTCCTATGAACATTTCTACATTGAGATACTCTGTTAGTTAGTTAAATGTAACGTGTTTCCAGTCCTTTGACACCTGTCACACCAAATAACCTTTAAACTCATTGAAAACTGATATTGTTCTTTTTCTTGATATAGGACATCTATGAACCAAGTTTGAATACTTTCCAACATTCATACCTTCAGATACTGTGTTAATGAGTTAAATGTAAAGTGTTTCAAGTCCTATGGCATTTCTACATTGAAATACTGTGTTAATGAGTTAAATGTAAAGTATTTCGAGTCCTTTGACACCTGTGACCCCAAATAACCTTTAAACTCAATGAAAACTTATGCTGTTCTTTTTCTTGATATGGGACATCTATGTACCAAATTTGAATACTTTCAAACATTCCTACTGTGCCATATCCTATTGTAAAGTGTTTCGAGTCCTTTGACCCCTGGGACCCAAGATGACCTTTGAACTCCACCAAAAACGATAGGGTTCTTCCTCTTGATATGGGGCATCTAAGTACCAAGTCTGAAAACTGTCAGATATTCCTACCTTGAGATATCGTGTTAACGAGTTAGTTGTGTTAAATGTAAAGTGTTTCGAGTTTTTGACCCCTGTGACCTCAAATGACCTTCAAACTCGACCAATATCGATAGGGTTCTTCCTCTTAATATAGGGCATCTATGTATTAAGTTTGAGATATCGTGTTAACAAGCAAAGTGTCACAAACACACACACACACATACATACATACACACGCACGCCATCATGATTGCATTGGCTTCTCTTACCATCGAAACCAATAAAACGATTGATAACTGTCACCTTTCCGAACAGGCTAATGTGGCGCTCGCCGAAGTCCTTCAACCTAGCTTCCAACAGGCCCACTTTCTCATTCCAGGTAATTAACTCGGTTTGCCCATAACCAAACCATATGCCGTTGATCCTTATGGCGTTATCTACCCATGATGCAGGGAAGGGCATTCTTGACCGCCACTTACCTAGGCGAAGTCCTTTGGTCTTATTGGGATTCAGTCTGGCACCTGTGGCTCTTTGAAACTTAGACAATGTGCCAGTAAGGGCCTTGAAAGAAGCTAGGTCGGAGACTACGCATGTGACGTCGTCAGCATACTGAAGGCACTTAACTTCAACACCACCGGGAATGTAAAATGGTTGAAACAAAGGCTCTACTTGAAAGGCTCTTGCAAGGGATTCACTAAATAATACGTAGAGTAGAGGTGATAGGGGACTCCCCTGCCGAACCCCACGTTGGACACTGAAGGGGTCTGACGGTAGGCCATTAACGATAACCCGACTGTTTACACCATTATACAACAAGGAGGTCCATTTAACAAAAACTTGATTCAAACAAAACTTCTTTAAAATTTTAAAGAGAAATCCATGATCAACCATCCTGATCGAGAGAGACAAGCGCACATGGAAGATCACGGTCCATCACGTATTCAACCAAGTCCCGCACCAACCAGAGGTTCTGCTGAATACTGTGTCCCCGCACCGCACATGTCTGAAAGGACCCTACAAGATCTGGCATAACTGTGCCTAGCCTCTTGCAAAGGGCTTTCGCCAGAATCTTGTAGTCTACATTTAACAGGGTGATTGGCCGCTTGTTTTTCGGTTCGAGGGGGTCTCCTGACTTAGGCAACAAAGTTATCACGCCTGTGCGCTGCGAGTGGCTCAATGAGCCAGCAAGGAAGGCAGAGACGAATACATCACGGAGATCATGTGCAACAGTACCCCAGAATCGTTTATAGAATTCACTGAAATACCATCGGACCCAGGTGCCTTTCCGTGTTTCATCTTTGCCACTGCCCTCCAAGCTCGTCAATAGTCAAAGGGGAGCCAAGTCCATTCATTTTGATCTTGGGGTTGGGGGGGTCTTGTCAATATTATCTGATAGGGACTTGAAGGTCTCCATCGACATCTGCCTGGGTATACAGCTGGTCATAAAAGTTTTTATATTCTTCTACAATGTCGAGAGGGTCCTTATGTACCACACCGTGGGCGTCACAGACAGCTTTTATACTGCGATCGATGGCATACTTTGTGACGTCCCGGTAGAACTTAATGGTTGGTTTCTCCTCCGCCTCCACACAATGCACACGAGCACGAACGCGGGCCCCGTGTAGTTTTTCATCAAGATACTGTTGGATTGCATGAAGTGCGGAGGGGTCCCCGTTCCTCTCCCTAGAGCAAAGTGAAAGGAACTCCTCCCTTCTTCGACGAGCTCTTGCTACACGGTATTCCACTGTAAAACGTTTGATGCGGGTCTTTACATCATCCCACCACTCTAAATCTGTTGAAAAGGCCGGCCTCAAACTTCGCCACCCTTCGTAACTGGCCTTACAATCTTTGCTATATTCAGCCTCCGTTAGAATATCTGTGTTCATTTTCCAGAACCCCCTCCCTACTGGCTATGACTCTGCGGGTTGAAATGAGACAGTAACTGCATTCATGGTCCGAAATTGGACATGCCACATCTTCGCAATCACTTCCTGACAGACCCGAAGGTCGAACTCCCCCTCCCCGGTCGGACACCTCCCCTGAGGCCGACCTTTTCAACTTGGGCTCGAGTTCAACGGCCTCACACAAATCAAACCAGCCCTCCCCAGATGGTGGGTCCTTTGGTGGAGGCTCTGAGGCAGGTCCTCCAACATCTGACATGGCAGTGTCAGACTCCCGAATCCGTAACAGTTGAAGGTCATTCTCCACTGTCAGTATTCCAGCTTCCCCATAGCTGGTGCGGAGTGTGCCTCAGGTACTGATGTGGAGGGGTTGGGAAGGGCCTACCTCACGGTTCCCACAGACCACCTCACGTCCCTTCGAAGCTAGGAACTCTTGTTCCACCTGATGTGCCACCTCATCAGGCCTAGGGGACCTGGGTTCATCCACCATTGGTTCAGGGCCTGAAGGCGAGGGTTCACTTGCCGGCTCCACATCTGCACTTGCATGTGCAGAGTACGATGTGGGGCAGGCACCAGAGACATGTCCCTCCTCCCCACACAGGTTACACCGCACCTGATTGGGACATGTTACCCTCTCATGCCCCAACTGCAGGCATCTGCCACGTTTGTTTGGGCACGACTTGGCCTCGTGCCCCTCCTCCCTACACTGGAAACAGGTGCGGGGCTGCCCAAAATACCTGACGTGGGCCTTAGAACCCCCTATGAACAGGACGGAGGGGATGTCTCGATTTAGCTCCATACAGAACTGTCTCTTTCCGTTGAGAATACCGGCCAATTCACCTTCATTATACTTTACCCAACGCCAGTCAGAGACAGTTCCGTATTGTCCTAGAACCCTCGGAACCAGGCCCTGATCTACCTCAAAATTGAGGTACAACACCGTCACCACCACAGAGCGATCATATTGGGTGACAGTGAGACCCTCCACACCCTTAAGGGAGGAAACCCCCTTTAATCGGGCAGCATCAGTCCGGAACTTCAAATCATACGTATTTCGGGATGCAAGGGCCTGCAGCATCTCTATATCCTTAACCTCTACCTTATTGTTCTTCAACACAGAAAAAACATGCTGGGGTGTAACATTCCCCCTCGACCCAAACTCTTTTTTAAAAACGTACATAGAAACAGGCACGTATATGAACTGATAGACCTTACTCAACCCGGCCAGACGAAAAAACACACGCTAACCATCACACAAAACATGGGACAAAAAGGTTCGTCATAAACGGAAACGACACATCAACCCCATCCAAACAACCCGTAAACTCAACCACAACTCCCAAACAACGAAACCCAGAAGGCAACAGCACTGAAAAAGCACAGGGCAAATATACAAGTACACCTTGCCCAAGGGTGCCTGGAGGCAGTCTTGGCAAAGGGTAACCTCATTATTCCCACGTTTACACAAACTCTACAACCGCATGCAGTTTAACGTCCTACCCTTATGATGGAAGCCCCATCATACAACCATTCGTCCCCGTATATTGGAAGTTATTCAAGAAGTGATAAACGTGTTTTAAACATAGGTTATAGGGAAGTGGCGCTTTTTACGTACATAGAAACGGGCACGGAGAACCAATAAGAGAACTGAGACCAGACGGGACAAAATGATAACTTGAACTATGTACAGAATTCATACCATTACGGACGCAAACCAAGATTTTTGTGTCAATAATTTACAAAACCCACCCAGACCCCAACCCAGTACCCAGGGCTATTTACAAACCACCTATTAACACATTAACAAATCAAACAGAAAACATTTACATAGAAACGGCCACCGAGAAGCAAAACACAGGCCTATTTACAAATCAACCATCACCCGCCCCGCCCGCACCGAAACAATTGGCCCCCATCGTCTGCCGAACGTGGACCTCGGCAAACGAACAAAGTCGGCATCGACCCTCAGTTTACTTTCCGTCCTTACCGACGCCAAACTGTAACTTAACGATACTGCTATCCCGACCTCCGGGCATAGCAGCAAACGTTTGTGGCACAAGGCCACGCAGCAACTAGAGAGAACACTTCAGCACAGCAGTTCAAACCCAGGCAGAGAAAATAGAAAGGGAACCCAACACCTAACTATAGACCAGGCGTGCTTTAAAACGAGCACGGCTAAACCACGTCCCCAAGCGAGAGACTACACCCGATACCCAACACTTCAGTAAAATGACAGTAAAATGTTAGTGTAACAAGCAGCACAGTACAGCACAATGCCAAAATTCAGCACGATCAGCGAGAGCTCCGTGAATACACGTCCGCTCTCGACGAAGACCAGAACTGGTGAGTTTGTAGTAGCCCAGGGTTGGGTTCTGGGTGAGTTTGTAAATTCTGTTCTGTTCTGGTCTTCGTCGAGAGCGGACGTGTTTTGCGGAGCTCTCGCTGATCGTGCTGAATTTTGGCATTGTGCTGTACTGTGCTGCTTGTTATACTATCATATACTACTATTGTCGTTTTACCGAAGTGTTGGATATTGGGTGTGGTCTCTCGCTTGGGGACGTGGTTTGGCCGTGCTCGTTTTAAAGCACGCCTGGTGTATAGTTTGTTGGGTTCCCTTTATTTTTTCCTGCCTGGGTTTGATCTGCTGTGCTGAAGTTTTCTCTCTAGTTGCTGCGTGGCCTTGTGCCACAAACCTTTGCTGCTATGCCCGGAGGTCGGGATAGCAGTATCGTTAAGTTACAGTTTGAGTCGAGGGGGAATGTTACACCCCAGCATGTTTTTTCTGTCTTGAAGAACAATAAGGTAGATGTTAAGGATATAGAGATGCTGCAGGCCCTTGCATCCCGAAATACGTATGATTTGAAGTTCCGGACTGATCCTGCCCGATTGAAGGGGGTTTCCTCCCTTAAGGGTGTGGAGGGTCTCACTGTCACCCCATATGATCGCTCTGTGGTGGTGACGGTGTTGTACCTCAATTTTGAGGTAGATCAGGGCCTGGTGGCGAGGGTTCTAGGACAATACGGAACTGTCTCTGACTGGCGTTGGGTAAAGTATAATGAAGGTGAACTGGCCGGTATTCTCAACGGAAAGAGACAGTTCCGTATGGAGCTAAAACGAGACATCCCCTCCGTCTTGTTCATAGGGGGTTCTAAGGCCCACATCAGGTATTTTGGCCAGCCCCGCACCTGTTTCCAGTGTAGGGAGGAGGGGCATGAGGCCAAGTCATGCCCAAACAAACGTTGTGCCTGCAGTTGGGGCATGAGAGGGCAACATGTCCCAATCAGGTGCGGTGTAACCTGTGTGGGGAGGAGGGACATGTCTCTGGTGCCTGCCCCACATCGTACTCTGCGCGTGCAAGTGCAGATGTGGAGCCGGCAAGTGAACCCTTGTCTTCAGACCCTGAACCAATGGTGGAGGAACCCAGGTCCCCTACGCCTGATGAGGTGGCACATCAGGTGGAACAAGAGTTCCTAGCTTCTAAGGGATGTGAAGTGGTCTGTGGGAACCCTGAGGTAGGCCCTTCCCAACCCTCCACATCCGTACCTGAGTCACACTCTCCACCAGCTCCCGGGGAGGCTGGAATACAACCTTAGAAGCACGGAGCACGACCTTAGAATGTCCTCGGACTCAGATTCCGACTCTGCCATGTCAGATGTGGGAGGACCTGCCTCAGAGCCTCCACCAAAGGACCCACCATCTGGGGAGGGCTGGTTTGATTTGTGTGAGGCCGTTGAACTTGAGCCCAAGTTGAAAAGGTCGGCCTCAGGGGAGGTCTCCGACCGGGGAGGGGGAGTTAGTCCTTCTGTGCCACCAGCACCAGATCCATGTAACAAAAAGGCCAGGTCAGAGACAGTTCTGTAATTTCACACTCCACATTTCATGAATGGTCCCCTGTCCCTCATGACCCTGAATGTAAACGGCATGAGGGACAGTCGGAAGCGGTCCAGAATATTCCAAGTTTGTATATCATTAGGTGTGGACTTCGTTTTCCTCCAAGAGACTCACATTGTTAATGAGGACGATGTCTACACCTGGTCCTACGAATGGGGTGGGGGTTTGTACGCTTCCTTTGGTTCCGCATCTTCCTGTGGATCTGTCATTTTAGTTTCTCCAAGATGGACTTCCCTGGTCGGAAAGGTTGATCATGATCATGAGGGCCGGTTGGTATGCATCACCATCAAACATCCTTGCGGGAACTTCTTCCTATGTAACGTTTATGCCCCCAACCAACCTACAGACAGAAGGAATTTTTTTGCTACCCTGCCATCCTTCGTTCCTGGCTGTGCCCCTTGTATCCTATCTGGAGACTTCAACTGTGTCCCTGACACACGGTTTGATCGAATGTCCACCTTCACATCTTCAAGCTGTAGTGTTGGTATGGTGGAGTTGGACATGTTCACAAAGAATCACGATATGGTTGACGTTTGGAGAGTGCAGCATCCTGGCTTGTCCGTGTGCACTTGGCAACGCCTCAAGGTTGGACAGGGTGTACGCTCCAACGGCTCTGTCACCAAGTGATTGCGAAGTTGTGGCATGTCCAATTTCGGACCATGATGCAGTTACTGTCTCATTCACACCCCCAGAGTCATGGCCAGTAGGGAGGGGGTTCTGGAAAATGAACACAGATATTCTAACGGAGGCCGAATATAGCAAAGATTTTAAGGCCAGATACGAAGGGTGGCGAACTTTGAGGCCGGCCTTTTCAACAGATTTAGAGTGGTGGGATGATGTAAAGACCCGCATCAAACGGTTTACAGTGGAATATTGTGTAGCAAGAGCTCGTCGAAGAAGGGAGGAGTTCCTTTCACTTTGCTCTAGGGAGAGGAACGGGGACCACTCCGCACTTCATGCAATCCAACAGTACCTTGATGGAAAACTACACGGGGCCCGGGTTCGTGCTCGTGTGCATTGTGTGGAGGCGGAGGAGAAACCAACCATTAAGTTCTACCGGGACGTCACAAAGAATGCCATCGATCGCAGTATAAAAGCTGTCCGTGACGCCCACGGTGTGGTACATAAGGACCCTCTCGACATTCTAGAAGTGTATAAAAACTTTTATGAGCAGCTGTATACCCAGGCAGATGTCGATGAAGACCTTCAAAAGTCCCTATTAGATAATATTGACAAAACCCCCTCTAAAGATCAGAATGATGAACTTGGCTCCCCTTTGACTGTTGACGAGCTCTGGAAGGCAGTGGCGAAGATGAAAGGCGGAAAGGCACCTGGGTCCGACGGTATTCCAGTAGAATTCTATAAACGCTTCTGGGGTACCGTAGCACATGATCTCCGTGATGTATTCGTCTCTAGCTTCCTTGCTGGCTCATTGAGCCACTCGCAGCGCACAGGCATAATAACTTTGCTGCCTAAGTCAGGAGACCCCCTCGAACCGAAAAACAAACGGCCAATCACCTTGTTAAATGTAGATTACAAGATTCTGGCGAAAGCCCTTTGCAACAGGCTAGGCACAGTTATGCCAGATCTTGTAGGGTCCTTTCAGACTTGTGCGGTGCGGGGACACAGTATTCAGCAGAACCTCTGGGTGGTGCGGGACTTAGTTGAATACGTGATGGACCGTGATCTTCCATGTGCCCTTGTCTCCCTCGATCAGGAGAAGGCCTTCGACATGGTTGATCATGGATTCCTCTTTAAAATTTTAAAGAAGTTTTGTTTGAATCCAGTTTTTGTTAAATGGACCTCCTTATTGTACAATAGTGTAAATAGTCGGGTTATCGTTAATGGCCTACCGTCAGACCCCTTCAGTGTCCAACGTGGCGTACGGCAGGGGTGCCCCTTATCACCTTTACTCTACGTATTGTTTAGTGAATCAATAGCAAGAGCCTTTCAAGTAGAGCCTTTGTTTCAACCATTTCACATTCCCGGTGGTGTTGAAGTTAAGTGCCTTCAGTATGCCGATGACGTCACATGCGTAGTCTCCGACCTAGCTTCCTTCAAGGCCCTTAGTGGCACGTTGTCTAAGTTTCAAAGAGCCACAGGTGCCAGACTGAATCCCAATAAGACCAAAGGACTTCGCCTAGGTAAGTGGCGGTCAAGAAGACTGCCCTTCGCTGCATCATGGGTAGACGACGCCATAAGGATAAACGGCATATGGTTTGGTTATGGACAAACCGAGTTACTTACCTGGAATGAGAAAGTGGACCTGGTGGAAGCTAGGTTGAAGGACTTCGGCGAGCGCCACATTAGCCTGTTCGGAAAGGTGACAGTTATCAATCGTTTTATTTATCCCCTTTTGTGGTATCCAGGCACCGTTCTGGCTGCTCCAAAGGGTGTCCTGTTGCGTCTCGAGAGGGCTGTGTTTAGGTTTTTATGGTCAGGGAAGACGGAGCTCGTAAGAAGAGGGATGGTATATCAGGATGTTAGGCGTGGTGGGTTGGGCCTTGTGCATCTTCCTTCCAAACTCCGTTTTCTCTTGACCAAGTGTGTTTATAGTGCTGTAGACAGCAGAATGCCTTTTGCCTATTTTGTCCGTTATTGGGGGGATTATCATTCCGTCGGTTCTTTCCCTCCCTGTTAAGTAACAGTGAACCCCACAGCTGGAGGCCCTCGGAAGCATACAGTCAAATGAGAGAAACGCTCCTAATTATATCTAGAGTTGGGGACGTTTCGCAGTTAAGTGCAAGAGACCTATACCAGGCTGTTTTTGAAGAATTGGTTGGCCAGGTCCAATCCAATCACTATGCTTCAGGGTCGGAAGTGTGGCGTGTGGTCCACAGCAGATCATTAGATTACCGCAGGCGAGACCTGTTGTGGCGAATCGCACATGATGCGATTGTTACTAATCTCAAGCGTCTTCGGTGGCGTCTTGGAGATGGAATTTGCCCACGCACTGGATGCACAAAGTGGGAAAGTGTGTCACATGTGTTTTGGCAGTGTGAATTTGTGGCCCTCCTTTGGGAATGGTTCCAAGTCCTGACTGATCGCTTGACGATGGGCAACACATGGGCGGTCGGCCGGGACTATGCTTTGTATGGTCTTTCACCCCCGCCATGCAATACAAGTATTCAGGGCATACTTACCTTTGCTTCGGCCTCCATAAAGCTGGCCTTATGGAGAGACCGATGTAACGTTGTTTTTAGGGGGATGGGGAAGCCTGCGGACGTCGTCCTGGCATCTGTGAAGGCGGAGGTGAGGCTGAGGGTTGAGTCCGACTTCGTTCGTTTGCCAAGGTCGGCGTTCGGTAGGCGATGGGGTCCACTCGATTCGGTGAGGGGGGGCCGTGTGGTGGTCAATTTGTAATAGGGTGGGTATGTAAGGGTCTTGTAAATAGTATGTAAATATCTGTGTGAATTTTCTGTACATAGTTTTGTAAATATCTGTATATATAGCTTATTACTGTAATGAACATAATTTTCTGTTTGATTTAGCAGTCTGTAAATAGTTTTGCGTTTATGTTTTTGCCCGATCCGGTTTCAGTTTTTTGTTTTTGTTTTGTATGTGCCGTTTCAATGCACAGTTTGTAAATTCTTGACACAGAAATCTGGTTCTTTTTAAAACGTACATAGAAACAGGCACGCTGAAGCTAAAAGGCAACCCAAACCGGTCGGACAAAAACACGAACGCTAACCAGCAATCATCCACACACATAACATGAAACATAAAGGTCTATGACAAATGAAAAAGATGAACCAAACCCCACCCCCAACACCCATACAATCCGCCAACTCACCCACAACACCAAACATGACCCTAAGACAACAAAAAACAAGAGCATCCCACACCGCGCCCCACGGTCACTCACACACCCGAAGGCAACATCACGCCCGAAGGCAGCAACACGCCCAAAGGCAGCAACACGCCCGAAGGCAACAACGCGCCCGAAGGCAACAACACCTAAAAAGCACTGGGCAAATATACAGGAACATCTTGCCCAAGGGTGCCCCTGGAGGCATTTGTGGCAAAGGGTAACCTCATTATTCCCACGTTTAAACAAACTCCAAAACCGGATGCAGTTCTTTTTTTCTTAAAGTCCCCACGACTCTCTGGCGAAGAGCCAAGGGACGAAAACCAAACGATTACCCCCCGAGGAGTTCTGCTCCCTTAAGGAGCTTAACGTCCCAAATGGACAAGTACGCCCTCCAAAGGGCAAACACTGAGTGGTCCTGCTCTAGACTAGCTGAATAGAACAGAAGCCACACCCTGGATGCAGTTTGACGTCATAACAAGGGCCAGAAATCTGGTTTGCGTCCATAACGGTATGAATTCTGTACATAGTTCAGGTTATGTTTTCGTCCCGTATGGTCAGAGTTCTCTTATTAGTTCTCCGTGCCCGTTTTCATGTACGTAAAAAGACTATACTGCTGTCATATTAATGAAGCACTGGGGATACAGGTTTGGTCGTGCTGGTTTTAAAGCACGTCTGTTCGACAGTTGTGTTTTGTGTTGGGTTACCGAACTATTTTCCCCTGTCCTTGTTTCGATTAAAGGTGCTGAATTTTTATTTACGTCTGTTACTGTGTGGCCTCGTGCCACAAACCCTTTACTGCTATGCCGTTTGGGACGTTTAGCTCCTCTCCTTAAGGGAGCAGAACTCCTCCGGGAGCAATCGTTTGGTTTTCGCCCCTTGGCTCTTCGCCAAAGAGTCGAGGGTACTTTTAGAAAAAAAAAAAAAAAACCTTTACTGCTATGCCGGTGGTCGGGATAGCACAATTATGCCCGGAGGCCGGGATAGCACAATTGTTAAGTACAGACGAATACAACTCAAACCGGACCGGGCAGGAATATAAACGGCAAAACTATTTACAAACTGCAAAATCAAACACAAAATTATGTTCAGAACAATAATAGAACTATTAACTATTTACATATGGGCCTCCAGATTAAAATCTATTTGAGAGTCAGGTGAGCTTAGGTGTTCAAGTTTTGAATTATAACTAAAAAATAACTTATAATTACAGGTTTATATGAGAAAAAATACACGTATATGTGGCAAATATCACAAGTCATGACGGTTGAACATTGATATACACATGGCAGAAGGAATGACACTGTGAAATAACATATACATCTGAACACTTCCCTGATAGCAAGCCGATGGCGGACCGATGGCGGGCCGACGGTGGCACCGTCGGCGGGCCAACGGCGGCAACCGCCGGTGGGCCGACGTAGATTTGTCCATCGGTCCGACGGCGGCCACCTTTTGCCCACCGGCGGCCCGGCAGAGGGCCAACCGCGGGAAACAGGGTCGGTAAAACAGCGGCCCGACGTCGGTTGCCATCTATCTACCGCAGTCGGACCGACGGTGGGCCAACCACGGCGTTACAGCCGGTTAAACGGCGGCCCACCCGCGGCAAACGGTGGCCATATGAGGTATTATACGCGTACCTCGGGTATCGGTTTTGGTATTTAAAATTACATTTCTGGCGGGTCTTTTAGAAATTTTTTCATTACCTCTTCTATGAATTGAAAGACGTGAGGATGGGAAAGGATTCCTAAATATAAAGCGACCTGACTTTCTTTGAGATACTTTGTTCTTCGCTTTGTTTAAAAGGGTAGAATCTTTAAATGTTTATATGGAAATCCAATAGATGAAAACAGAAGTATTTACACCTTCACAGAGTTTCTGTTCGAGTGCAAAGGTTAATGTTTGGGGATGGAAAACTTAGTCTTAGAAGATTGTCATTTTAGACTTACAATGATTGTATAGAACTATATGTTAAAAATTTCTAGCCAACAACACAACTTGAAGCATTAAAAAACAAGAACGAAATATGACTTCATATTTCAAACATACAGAGAAAACTTTATTTGAGTTTACCCCATTTCCAAACGCCTTACAGAAACATAAGATTAAATTAGGAAATCAGCAACAATTATTTCGTAAATTTTGTCTGATTCTCCTTGCCAGTGTTTCTACCCCTTGCCTCCCATGACAGATATAAATATGAAGAAATGAAGCTATGTTAATGTTTTCCGTAAGTTAACTTGACTTAGCACATTTAAAGCCTGTATCAAATATCAACAAAGGCTTATAAAAACTCTAGGCTGATTATGTTGGGTATAATATTCTTGTTTTGATCTGATAGCTCGATAAAAGTGTCCTTCAGCAGTTTTAAAGCGGAAATGCTAGCAACTGTCAAAAAACATGATTTTGTTTTTAACATTCTGATTGGGAAATAACCCTTTAGAATTTGTTGACCTTGAATTGAATATCTTTTGTTACAAATTGTGGATTTCACGCATCAAAACTACTTTGTTAGCCATTAATATTCAAATTTCATACAACAAGTTGGATACAGAAATCATACTTTGCAAAATATGTGACATCCATTTTCAAACTTTGATTGAGCTAACTACTTGATCCTTTCTTGAGTAGGCCCACCATTTTCTGTCACACGATCAATCAACACCTAACTTCCATTCAAACTTACCACTCTCCGTTTGCATAAAATATGAGAAGGACATTGAATGAGGGTGAAAGGAATTTTATGGATACACTACATGTATCTCTCCCTGTTTTGAGAAATGCCCACTTCTTTCATTCCCCACTTAGTGTGGCACGAAAGCCCGGGCCCAAGACAGTGGAAACCTATGTTGTTGTAGAGAATAATAATTTATTTCAAAAAATTAACAAACAAATCAGAAAAGTGCTTAGTGCCCCATTGCAAGTCAATACATTGTTTACTTTACAAGAATATCAATATTTAAATAATGAGCGACAACTGTAACAAACTCATTTTAATCTTCGCAGAAACCTCTGCAATTATAGGCCCAGTTCTCTCACCCCAAACAGTACCAATTCTCCTAACCTTCTTACTGAAGCCCCTCCCACAATTGTCTGAAATTCATCCTCATCCAGACACAATCTCAGTTTATTGCTTCAGGGTGAGTATAGAAAAACTCAATGTATATAATCAAAACACTCTCAGTACCGTTCATGCTGTGTAATATAAGCTTTGGCACTCTGCATTGTTTGAATTAGCTGTCAATCAAAGAGCTGTGCCAATTGAGAATTTAGGTACCCCGGTACCAAAATTGTAGCTTGGGGTGAGAGGTTTGGCCCTTTAAGGAAAAGGAAGTCACATGTTCAAGGTTGGATTTTTCATGCTATCATAAGGCTGAAGTGAACTGGTGGCCAAAAGGCTATGAACGTTTTATTTTTAGCAACAACTTAAGCTTCATACCCTTCAAAATGATATAATTTATAAGTCCAGTGGTCGTTGTGTCATTCCAAAAAATATCAACATATTGGACCTCATAACAAAAAATCTTCTCTTTGTCATGGGCCCCTTTAAATAAGAAGAAATGTGCCCTTAAAGATTAACTAGCAGTAATTTTTCCTTGTAATTTTGTCTTATTTATAGCCCTGGCATATGGAATTAGTCATTATGTGAAAGTTTTCATTTTAGTCAGCAAACATGCAAATCTCTACAAAGCCTTGCAATATGAGTCACATTTATAATCTTAATGAAATTAAAAAAAAAAAAAAAAATAGCAGCACATAGCAAAATAAAACAAAATATTGAAACAACAAACACACACACAAAAGCTCCTCCTTACCATGTCTCATATGATTGAGGAAAAAGGGGTACAAAGCAAAGCACCTTCCATTCGTCATTTTCTTCAACACAATATGTAAAACAAAACATGGTGGACATAGAACTATACCCTGGCACAATTATCCATGATAAGGTGGCGATTTCAGTGCAGTATCCCAATAGTCACCATTTCTTACAACTTCGATAAATCAATTCTGATCTGACTAAAATTTCACCAAGAGAAGCAAGAATGGACACTGCTCAGTTATTGTTTTCAAATTTCAAAACTTGTCCTTTAACTTCAGATTGCGGTACAACAAATTTTCTTTGCCTAGCGTGATAAAATCCAGTTAAGTTGAGATACCTGATGCTGTTATATCCTTCTGGAATCTGTGTTTTATTATTGCAGACAAGTAACCAGTGCATTAAACCTTGCATCGTGCATTTAACCTTTGAAATTATTCATCAACTTTACTAAGTTGTCCTTGAGTTTTCCTTTCTGATTTTACCGGTTGAGTGAGGCTGACGCTGAAACGAAAATGGTGACAAAGATGAAAAAAGGGTTAATTATACAGTGCCGCAGGTGAAAGTTATGGTGAACAACTAAAACACCATATGTGATGCAATCATGTTTCCTGTTGCATATATTATGTATCATATGATACGTCATAAAGGAAAGTCTTGTTAATAAAACAATTGACATTCTGATTTACTAGGCCCCTTTTAATTTAACAATATATAAAGGTAGGGATGCACCAGCTGCAATGGTTGCCATTCCAAGTGAACTGCCAGATTAGGCTGGTAGCAAATCAAGTGAAATAAAATTCAGCTGGAGTTTTTGCTTGTAAATTTGACCTACTGTACACAAAAATACCGCACTACCGTATAGGCAAGCGCAATGGGGAAGGAAGGGCAAAAATGGGGCGGGGGTTGTTGAAAAAACGATGATTGAGGCTGAAACTATAATGGTGTTAGCAATACATTGTGCGCATTGTATGATTTTGAGGTTTTTTACAGATCGAGAGAAAATTCATTGACATAGTGAGATCAGCTACTTACAATACAGTCAGATGCTGCGTATTTCTCTCAAACAATATGAACCCATTCCACAATCACATTGACAGTGACTGTAAATTGAAACACCCTAAAGACTGTGATGCCGATGATCTGTGCATATTTTCAAAAAGTAATTGGGAGAGATTGTGGATAAACTATGATGCTAACCACTTCAAAAGCAACAGTTAAGTATTCATGAATAATGGTTTTTTCAATTGCACTTGAAAAAATCTGCTGGATGTTTGCACAAAGGTCCATCCATAAGCAATCATTATGACCATACCAGCTGCGTACATAGTTTATAAATTTTACAGTAATTAAATTTGAGGGCAATAAGTTATGTCCAATGTCAAACAGCAGGCAAGAAAAGTCATCATTAAGTCAAAGTATTTTATTCAATACGCTATTAAATTATGGTACTTACAGTCACAGAACTCTGTAAACTTTGAATTGCACTTCGAAGAGTTGCAAAGCTGCAGCTGTCAGTCACATTAGTCCTGAAGCCCAGATGGCCTTTAATTCAGTTTGCTCTGTAGTATGACATTTTGATAAGGCTGAACGGGTTTTAATATTCCATTGCGTTCATGCAGGTAAGCTGATTCCATGCATTTACATCCCTGAAATTAAATTACAGTTTCTCTGTTAATACAAAAGGAATGTCACAACCATTACATTACAAACTTGAAGGAAAAGTTTGGTCAAACTCCTTAGGCATGGGCTACGTTAGGCCCGAATAATGCAGCACCCTTGTCTTAAAACTCCAAGGAAGCATAACACTTCAAAAACTTCCCTTTGCCTGACTTCTTACACTTTTCAAGTTATGCTGTAGGCCTTTGCAAGTTGCAAGTCCTAACTTTGCTGCTAACTTGAACAGCAAAGGCTAAGGTAGTCCAATAAAATGTCCTAAAATCCTCATTATCCAAAGCAAAGCATATAACTAAATTGTTCTGCAGCTTGGCCTCGGCCTAGGCTAGCCTACTCATATGAATATAGGCCTGAGGCTAGGCTAGGTCTAACTCTAAGCTACATAGCCTACAGTCAAGGAGTAGGGCTTCATTTGTGTCAATATTTATAGTGGGCTACATCAAAGGGCCTAGGCCTAACGTTATGCATGCTGCAGTTTTACAAACTGCGCAGTTTGCTGCTGAAATAACGTTAAGCCTAACTTTAATCATTTCTTCACAGCCTAGCTCAAGTCATCCTAAGCAAGCCGTACTCAGTAACGTTTAATAATTAGGGCCTAAGTTAGGTCTAACGAAAGGATAACTCTTTCCATGCTAGGCCTAGGCTAGGCTGTACATGATTCATGAACACGAACAACAGCACTGACTGAGCCCATAACGTTAGGCTCTACGTAACGTAGGCCTTCACGTTAGCCTAGCCTTATTATGTTAGGCTCTGCTCAGTGATGGTTCGGGCTGACGGCTTGTATACTGAGTAAACAAAGTCATCACTTCACTGGAAAAAACTGTAAAAAATTAGGCACAATAAGTATAATTTTTTTAACAACCCTTTGAAAACAAAACGTAGATTACCTTGCAGAAAGCTTTCGGCTGCCGTGTACTCAGACTAAGATGAACCGAGACAAGTATTATCCAAATAATTTACGACACCAAAATGTCAACAGGCCTGTGTCGAGTCGATGTCATGTTATTCAGCGTATATTCTAGATACACGTACTATATATACAGGATATGTTGCATGTTTACGTTTATAGTGCAGCGCAGATACGCACGCACGTTGTAGGTACGTACGTAGGTGCGCTTGCATCGTACGTACGTGCGCTAGTTATGTGCGCAAAGGTGCAGCGTCTATCCCAATACAATCTTTATAGTGAAAAACGGTCGTCTGCTCACGCATAGACTGTACGTATACGTTAAATTGAGGTAGCCCAGCCTGCGCGCCCAGACCTGCTGCACGGTCTTGGCATTTAGCCAAATCTAGCAGCCTTGCATATCCAGGGTAGTTTTATCAGTAAAGTCTGTTAGTGCGTCAACTGTCATGTATGATGTAGTGTTTAATGAAAAAAATATGTCTTTATTAAAACTTGATACGAGGCCGTAGTGCTGAAGAGACAATTAGTTTTGCCTGGTTTCTCAAAAAATCGGGAATAAAATTAAAATAAGTTAGAGAATTGAAAAGGCGCTTCCACACAAAAAGCATTTCGAGGGATGGCGACTCGAGTGTTCAATGCTCGGGCGTTTGAACGCTCGCCGGTGCATTCAAACCGCGAGCGAATACAAACGAATACACCCTGGCACTATCTCAAGAAGTAATGAACCACATGGCCCCCTCCTCCTCCCGCTTTCACTATGCCGTCGAGTGGACTTAACGGAGACAGGAAAGATTAACAAAAAAAAAAAAACAAAAAACAAAAAAAATACGTTAAAAAAATTCTGGAAAAATCCAGAATGTCAGGTGGTGGTTGAAGTTGCCTACATGCTACATCCTACAAACGACTCAGAAATAAATTGGAACATAAAGTAGGATACATATTCATGTATTTTTTACCTGTTATACCGCTCATTTCAGACAATTCTTCCAGGTTTTTCGCTCTAATATCTTTAATGGAGAAGTGTGGGCGACTTTTTCTTCACAATGCCTCCTTTTCAGCCAGTGGCGTACAAGGGGGGGGGGGGGCATTGAGCCAGTGCCAACAATTTTTTCTTAAAAATACATAGCCATACTTTAGTAACAATAGAGCTGTAATTCTATGAATTGGGGGGGGGGGGGATTAACATGCGGTATACTGAGTGATCGCCGGCTTGGGGGGAAGGATTTAAGGGGAGGGGTTCCCTCTTCTTTGAAAATTTTTGGGGTGTCTTTACATGCCATCTGGTGCTAAGTTTTTTACAAAATTTGTAAAGACCTATTTTAGGAACTAAAACAAAAAGGAATTTGATTGCCCATCCCCTTCCCCTTTGAACATTCAACAAAATTTGCGTATTTTAGGGACTGACAATACAATTGACATCAGTCCGGGGGGTATAGAGAGACAATCCATCCTCTTTGAATGTTTTTTGAGAAATAAGATGTTCTAACATATGCCAGCTGGTGCCACATATGCTACCTACCTTTTGAAGTAAAATTTGTACTAAATTACGTATAATTAAGATGTAAAAAAATTGGCGTTTGTGAGGGGAATGAACATGGCCCAATGGCCCACCCTCCTCCCTGCACACAGCTATAAGAAGAGGAACGGATCGAAGTGGGAAGAAGTAATTATTTTTCGGAAAAATTGCAGTCACCCCCAACTTGAATTTTTGTAGTAGACTATCCTGTCTCATTAATGGCTCTTGTGAATCATTTGACAATATTTTTTGTATTTGAAATTTAGCTTCTTGATATATGCAATTTTTAATTATTAATTAATAGCGTGAAGGATATACTACTAGGGTTGTTGGATAGCTAATGATTGAACTAAGTTCGAGGTGGCTGCCTTTGTCCTTTTTTTAAAAGCAATCAGGGGAGAGAATGTTTTTTTTAGAGAGGAGCACCAGTTTAATGTGGGCCACCCCCCCCCCCAATCTAGCTAAGTTACATCGGAGTTAGAACCCAAGTAAAGACACTAAAAGATGTTAGGAGGTCCATCTACAGGAAGCACACATTGTCTCAATACTTGCCAACTAACAGCCGCCGTTGGACCGCTGGTGGTATGCGGCCATGCACCCGCCGGTGACTTGCCGACTCTTCACCGGCGTTGGACCGCCGGCGGCTTGCCGCCACAATCCCACCGGCGGTATACCGAACTTTCACCGCCGTCTGACCGCCGGCGGCATGCCGCCAAATATCCGCCGGCGGCATGCCGACTTTTCACCGCTGTTGGACCGTCTGCGGCATGCCACCATTAGCCCGCCGGCGGCATGCCACCTTTTCGCCGTCGTCGGGCCACTGGCGGTAAACCAGCGGCTTGCCGCTGCCGCCGTGCCGCTGCTTAGCCGACGGCGGCCCGACAGCAGCTTGCTATGTGGGTTCATGTGTATTTAGCAATTGTAATCCCCAAGAAGGTACATAAAAATTTTTTGGGTTATCCCTTTATTTTTTTTTCAATTCAATGTCATGTTAGCACACAAGTTTTAGCAAGATGCAATAAACACAATTTATACAAAGTCTAACACTGTTATAGTAACAAGAACCAACATGTTGATGTACTAAATAGAGCTTATTAAATATAAATCAATCATTGTTTTGGAGAAGTGAACAACTGTCAGTTGATTCGAAGCTTGGAAAGTTCACCATTTAATTTTGATTGAAGGTATAACGGTCGAACATTGACATACATATTTATACACAGACTTGATACTCCTCCCACTTCATCAAGTTAAGTTTGTGCTTAAAGATGCTTAACTAACTACAAATGACAACTTGCATCAGCTGATGGCAGAGTTTGTAGACAAGAAGAGACACATTGCATATCCCTGTAGTAGAGTTTACTCTTCAACTGCTGTGCACTTTCACCCAGCATAAACACTTGATTCTTCATCTTGATGAAATTTGTAAAGTTAAATTTCAAAATTCACAACAGATATTAACATCAATGATCAAGCTCAAGAAGTCAACATTAAATTTATTCTTTTTCTAAGTTACAAAATTGCAGAAGTTCTCTGGTTTGAGTTGCTGGAACAGGCTCTGAAATGATCTGAACGACGTCATCTTGAGTATACCAAGTCAGATCCCTGCGAACAGGCCACTTCCAGTATCTACAACTTTGTACCATGCAGTCAACTTCTGTCTCTGCACCAACAGTTTGTGTGACGATGCCTGGATAGCGAGGTCCGCTGTATTGGACAAGGAGCCAATCACCACGTTTCCATGGTAGAAAACTTTCATCTGTTATAGAACAGGAAAATAGTTGAATAAAGAAACATAATTTAATTAAGCTTATGCTCAGTTTAGCCCAGTTCAGCTTTAGAAAAAAAATCCTTTTTCTTAAAAGATTTTCTCCCAGCAGTTGCAAAGATCTTAGCAGTATCCATTTTGACAACAATTTTCTTGTGCATACTGTAACTTTTTACGTTAGGAGGACAAGGAGAAGGCCCTCACAAGGACTAAAGGCAACATTACTTAAAATCTTTTGGTAGTCAAAAGGGGACGATTTATCAACACATCAGAAGGAATCATCTCACTCTATCACCTCATTTCCTCTCTGGTTTTATTGTTCTTGGCAATGAATCTTAATTCACAAGGTGCATACCCTGGAGCTTTTCTGGTAGTATTTCATTTTGTTTTTCCAATTTCTTTCTTGTTTCTTTGTGTGAGTGTTAAATTCTGCCTGAAGATGGACTAAAATATAGCATCATCTCATGCAAACAAGTTGTCACTCTCCTGTCATTTCTTTTACATGTAGGTATATCATAATTTAACTCCTAACATACCTATCACAGATGAAAGCAGTGTTTCCTGAACTGACGTGTGGTTAGGAGAAGTCACATCAGTATTTGTCTGGTGCTCAGCATAAGGAATGGAGTAGGTAAAACAAACCAGTGAGCCACCACTGGAAAAAAGGCTGTGGCCGGCTCGACTTGAACCAATAGGTTGAAAACTGGGCCGTAACACTCAATCTACTCTAACCTAATCTCAATGTGCTGGATGCACATAAAAATGTGAATCCTATGTTAAACTTTTCTTGAGAACCACTCAGCAATGTTTTCCATGTGGAATGACCATAAAAAGTAAATACAACATACCCATCATTAGTGGCACATGTGTTTTCTGAGGTGAATCCTGATTTAAGTATACCTTATCTGTCTCCTCGTGCTGTGTATCAACGGCGTGCTGTGTACTTTCTGCAAACAGGTAAAATGAATACTGCATGTAAATATTTATTCTACTCGAACGCATAATAAAGGTAGAAATTAAGCATGAAAAAAAAAAAAAAAAATACACGACTTATGACAAAAAAGATACAATTCTCACATTTTATAGCTTTACAGGACACTTCTTCCTTGTGTGGTAAGACATATTCACAGTTCTGACACCTGCTTTGGCCTTCCTCACAATTGGGGCAGAAACGTGTTAGACGTCTCACTTGTAGTCTACCACTAATGGTTCTGCCTTCTCTCTCTGGTCTTGCATGGACTATGTTTTCTACTAAGAAAAAAAATGTTTTGTCACAAATCCTATCCCAGGAGCAGTGGAGTGGTTTTGATAATTCTTTTTGACAGAAGTCATAGAATGATGCAGCATCTGAAATAATATACTGACCATTTCGAATGGCTCTTGATGCTGCTGACTTCACTACATCACATGGTCCCTTGCCGTGCCTAGATCCGAAAAAATGTCTCTCCACAGAAGCATTAAAATCAGTCATATAATATGAGATGTCACAAATGGGGTCTCTGATTTGTACTGGGAAGCTGCACCATCCGTGAACTGCACAATTCTCTGAATGTCTAGCCCACGCTGTTCTTGTAGATGGCCTATGGCTTGCACTACAAACTCCTGAACTGCATTGGCATCATGTAAGTTATCTGCAGTCAAAAAGTCAAGGTACTCTCTGATGGGGACATCATGTTCAGGGCAGCGATACATGGCAACTGTTGGATGAATAGTAACTACATTCTTGGCCCAGTGGGCAGACTGGATCTGCTCTCGATAAAAACATGTAAAGTTTTCAGAAAAATCCATCACCATGATAACAGTGTTTTGGGGGATGTTGTTGGTGATGTTGTTGTATTGGTCATGTTGCCAATGGGCAAAGATGTGCTGCATATGGTTGTAGTTCCCTCATGAAGTCTGCCAGCAACTGCTTTATTGTGCCAACCCTCTTAACCAGAACCCTCTTCTTTCCCTTTGTAAGCAAAGATTCCTTGTACTCCCAGGCATACCAGCTCACCAGGTTGTTGCCCAGTGCATCTACCAATGGCTGAACTTTGTCAGTTAGCATGTGAACGCCACATTCCCTACACTTACGGTCAATGCAGTTCAGCTTTGCATATTTTTGTTCATCATGGGGGCAAAGGGTGCCATTGATGACATCATACCGGTCTTTAAATCCTTCCAAGGATAAATGGTTCTTGGCAGAGATGGTGTGGAGGGCTTTTAGCTTCCGGTCGACATTAGTACAGTACTCACACAAACATTGTACAAGTGTTCTGGACCCTTGTGTTTTCACTAACAGATCCCTTCTGTGAATTTAACAAATGACAATTTTCTCTAAGGATTTTCAGCTTTCCATTTCTGGAAAAGCCTAATTTGGCTCATTTGAGCAATCCCACACTTTTCTTGTTTGGTATTTCCATTGTGTTGTCTGGACGCTTTAAAAACGACTGCACAGAATCTGGTAGAACCAGACCTCTTCTTCCTAGTGTCATCAGCCTCTGGTTGTGTGAATGTCTTCACCTCAAAGGATATGCCAAGCCCCATCCTCAGCTGCTGCCACTTAGTCTTAAGACGAGATACAACATTTCTAAGAAAGCTTCTGCGGGGTTGAGTGGTAGCTTGTCCTACGAATTGATGGACTTCTCCGAGGCAGTTGAGTATCAAAGACAATTGCTTTCTGGCTGTAGGGGTAACCATTTTTGGAACCTATGCATTCGTGATGGCGTGTGTGTGTATGTATGTGTGTGTTTGTGACACTTTGCTTGTTTACACGATATCTTGAGAAGGGAAGATCTGACAGTTCTCAAACTTGGTACACAGATACCGCATACTGAGAGGAAGAACCCTATTTATTTTGGTTGAGGTCAAAGGTCATCTGGGGTCACAGGGGGTCAAAAACCAAAATTCTTGTTTACACAATATCTCAAGACAGGAAACTTGGATTAATTTCAAACTTGATATGTTGATGCGTTATGATGTAAGGAAGAACCCTATTGATTTTGGTGGAGGTCAAAGGTCATTTGGGGTCACGTGCGGTCAAACCCCGAAATCCTTGTTTACACGATATCTCATGGTAGAAAATTTGGATTAATTTCAAACTTGATATGTTGATGCGTTAGGATGTCAGAGAGAACCCTATTGATTTTGGTGGAGGTCAAAGGTCATTTGGGGTCACATTGGGTCAAACCCCGAAATCTTTGTTTACACGATATCTCATGGTAGGAAACTTTGACGAATTTCATACTTGATATGTTGATGCGTTATGATGTAAGGAAGAACCCTATTGATTTTGGTGGAGGTCAAAGGTCATTTGGGGTCACATGGGGTCAAACCCTGAAATCCTTGTTTACACGATACCTCATGGTAGGAAACTTGGATCAATTTCATACTTGATATGTTGATGTGTTAGGATGTCAGGAAGAACCCTATTCATTTTGGTGGAGGTCAAAGGTCATTTGGGGTCATATGGGGTCAAAACCTGAAATCCCTGTTTACACGATATCTCATGGTAGGAAACTTGCAATAATTTCAAACTTGACATGTTGATGCGTTATGATGTAAGGAAGAACCCTATTGATTTTGGTGGAGGTCAAAGGTCTTTTGGGGTCACATGGGGTCAAACCCTGAAATCCTTGTTTAAATGATATCTCATGGTAGAAAACTTGGATCAATTTCATACTTGAAATGTTGATGCGTTATGATGTAATATAGAACCCGATGTGTTTTCGTGGAGGTCAAAGGTCATTTGGGGTCACATGGGGTCAAGACCTGAAATCCTTGTTTACGTGATACATTATGGTAGGAAACTTGGATTCATTTCAATCTTGATAGGCTGATGCCTTATGATGTAAGAAAGAACCCAATTTATTTTCGTGAAGGTCAAAGGTCATTTGGGGTCACATGGGGTCAAAACCTGGAATCCATATTTACATGATACATTATGGAAGGAAACTTGGATTCATTTCAATCTTGATAGGCTGATGCGTTATAATGTAAGAAAGAACCCTATTTATTTTCGTGGAGGTCAAAGGTCATTTGGGGTCACGTGGGGTCACACCCCGAAATCCTGGTTTACACGATACCTCATGGTAGGAAACTTTGATTCATTTCAAACTTGATATGTTGATGCATTATGATGTAAGAAATAACCCAATAAATTTTGGTGGAGGTCAAAGGTCATTTGGGGTCACATGGGGTCAAACTCCGAACTTCTTGTTGTACGCTATATCTCAAGGTAGTAAGCTTGGATTGATTTCAAACTTGATATGTTGATTCGTTATGATGGGAGGAAGAACCGTATTGATTTTGGTAGAGGTCAAAGGTCATTTGGGGTCATGGGGTCAAACTCAGAAAAACTTGTTTAGGATAGCTCAAGGTATGAAAGGTGGATGGATTTCAAAATTAGTATGTAAATGAATTATGGTGAGAAGATGGTCTGTATAAGGTTATTTTTTGTGGCGGTGAAAGGACATCTGGGGTCATGATCAGTCAAACTTTACAAAACTTGTCAAATTGGGATATCTCAAGGTAGGAAACTTTGATGGATTTCCCAATGTGTATGTGGATGTGTTATGGTGAGTTGAAAGTACTGTACCTGTTGTTGTTGGTGGAGGTCAATGGTCATCTGGTATCACCTGGCATCAATCTCTGAAAACCTTGTTTGCAGAATATCTTAAGGCACAGTATGGAAGAAAAACCAGTCACTTACAGGTGGAGACAAAGGCTATTTTGGGTCACCAGTTGTTACAAGAAATGTAGCATTTTATTGAAAAGAGCATGTATGTATCATCGAAACCTCAATGCATTTTTGCATTCTGGTTTTCAACTTGATTGCAGCTTGCCTTCTTGGAGTGGCATGCTCAATTAAGTGGTCAATAACTTCCCCAAATCTACGTGGACTTTTCGGCATTCCTTGTTTTGCCCGAAACACTGCTTGACAACGAGCATGGTCACTGGAAAAGCCTGGAGAGGTAGGTATGTCAACTGGTGTCTTCTTCTTAGAGAACTTTTCTTTCTTTCTTTCTTTCTTAGCACGTTCTGCCTCTCGATTCTTGGCAATTCTAATAAGATTCTTTTCTCTTTCCCATCTGCGCTTTTGAACACTCTGCCTAGCCCGTGACTCTCTCTTCTTGATTTTTTTGTATGCAGTTGGTCTCTCACATTGTTTCTGAGTTTCTGAAGTTCCTACACATTTCCTTCTTTCTCGCATTCTTCGCATGCTCTCTTTCGCTGAATCCCCTGCCATACGCTTCTGTTCATCTGTTGCATTCTCTTTCCTAATTCGACTCCTGATACTGGCACCTTTTGAAACTGCAGCTGATGCTTCTCTCGAATCATTACTACTAAGTGAGTTGGCCTCTCTCAGGAATACACGCTTAAATGATCGCTGTTCTATTCAGCCAGTCTAGAGCAGGACCACTCAGTGTTTGCCCTTTGGAGGGCGTACATGTCCATTTGGGACGTTAAGCTCCTTAAGGGAGCAGAACTCCTCCGGGAGTAATCGTTTGGTTTTCGCCCCTTGGCTCTTCGCCAGAGAGTCGTGGGGACTTTTGGTTCTGACAACAAAGAAGATACCAACTGTCACTGGGGTGACAGTTGGTAATGATTCTTCAGGCTTTTGGCACATTTCAGTACCAATTTTATTCAGCTGAAATTTAGTTGGGATCCCCTCTCTCCCCTCCCCCTCCTTCTGTCTAGTAAACACTAGTCTCACAATAGAATCATCTTCTTTTCCTTAATAGTTTGCTGTGTCTTCCTAATTAACTCTGGCTTGAAACATTTGGCCTAAAATATATTAACGATTGGAGCCCTTTATTCTGACACCCCTAAATGCAGACAATCCTATATCCTGAAAATCCCATTGTATTCCAGCTCAGGCTTTATTCCAAAAGACCTAGATGTTCTGACAACTTGATCCAAGATGAATAAAGAGATTGTAGGAACAAGGGTGTAAAACCAACCCATTAAGGCCGTAAAATTTGGCCGTCCAAAGTTGTCCTCATAAAAAGGATTCTAATTCAAGTGTTGACTGTGCTGCCACCACCTCAAACATAAAGACCTTCATTACTAGCCTTTAACCTTTCACCCTGAACCCCCTTCCCCTCCCTTTACCAGCCTTACGTTGCAGTCAATGGCTGTATGTCAAAGCTCGACCGTGACTTGCTACTCACAGGGGCAGTGTGTCAAAGTGCCAAATACTTCAGAGGGATTATTATTTATCGAAGTCTTCTGCATAAGATACATTATAACTTTCATAAAAAACGAAACTTTAATGCAAAGGAAATCTTATATTCATCAATATCTAACCTTTGTGTCATGGTCGTAACAGCAGCACGGTCGTAACAGAACTGACAGTCATCTTTCTGTAGTTAGTTTTGGATCGAAGCTGGCAGTCGGCGGTGTACGTAGCACACGTACGTGTCGTCTGGTACGAGGTATTCGTTATCGTGTGCACCTAGTTCTATTGAAGGAATTACGCACTGCTAGTTGACGGTCGTAACTGAACTCTTGACAGACAAACGTATACTGAAATTCTGACGAAGTTTCTGCCATTCACATATTGTTGACATTAGTTTAATTGTAGAAATATGAGTATCGTGCCTTGTGGAGAGATCTCTCTGGTATTTTTTAGCCTCTTATGACTTTGATATTGACATACATCGTTACGTCCGTTATTCACTTTTTACGGCAGTTGTAATTGTATGTGAAGGGTAATCCTAAAATCTCACCAGAAAATTTATTTTTATTGATCTTAGTGGTAAGGAGTTCCTTTTGGTCAGCACAAAGTGAGACAGTTTGTACAGCGTGATTCTGCCAATCCAAAATAATGGCACAAGACACTTCTTGATAAATGAAAGAAAACGACACATCCAATCACAATGTAGGTTATTTTTATTATTAGACAAGGTTAACATAAATGATATGAGACACATGTTTTTTGTTTTTACTTTTTTACTACCACTTCTACAAAGGCCCATATCCATTTACAGGGGCTGGCATTCACATGCCAATCCCCGAGACGAGCGGACCCCACCGCCTGCCGAACGTCGACCTTGGCAAACGAACGAAGTCAGCCTCCACCCGCGCCTTAACCTCCGCTTTTACCGATGCCGGGTCTTCAAGGCATGCCGACGTCCGCCGGCCTTCCCTCTCCCCTAAACACAACATTGCACCGGTCTCTCCACAAGGCAAGCTTTATGGAGGCCGAAACAAATGAAAATATGCTGCCAACACTCGCATTGCATGGCGGGGGTGAAAGACCATACAAAGCGTAGTCCTGACTGATCGCCCAGCTGTTGCAAAACGTGAGGCGATCAGCCAGGACTTGAAACCATTCCCAGAGGAGGGCCACAAAATCACACTGCCAAAACACATGGGGCACATGCCATCTCCAAGACGCCACCGAAGGCGCTTGAGGTTAGTAACAATGGCGTTGTGTGCGATTCTCCACAGCAAGTCTCGCCGGCGGTAATCGAGTGACTTGCTGTGGACTATACGCCACACTACCCGCCCCGATGCGTAGTTGTTGGGCCGAATCTGTCCAACCATGTCATTAAAATGGCCCGGTACAGGTCCCCCGCACTGGAATGCAAAATGTCCTCCACTGTTGACATAATACAAAGTGTCCCTCATATTGGAATATGTCACCGTTGGCCTCCAGGTGTGGGGTCCACTGTTGCCTAAAAGGGAGGGAAAGTACCAACGAAATGATAATGCCCCCCAGTAACGAACAAAGTATGTGAACGGCGACTGGCTCTCGACAGCGCTAAAAACACATCTGGTCAGGAGAAAACGGAGCTTCGAGTTTTCCCAAAAGACTTCGCCAAAGGACGACAACCTAGCCTCCACCAGGTCCGCTTTTTCATTCCAGGTAATTGACTCTGGTGAACCATAACCAAACCATAGGCCATTAATTTTAATGGCGTCGTCAACCCACGATGCTGTGAAAGGAAGGGGCTTCCACCGCCACTCACCTAGGCGGAGTCCCATGGTTTTAGTGGGACTGGCACCTGTCGCCTTGTGAAAGGTGGACAGCGTGTCAGAAAGGGCCCTGAAGAATGGTAGGTCGGAGACCAAACAAGTGACATCATCAGCATACTGGAGGCATTTGACTCTGGCACCACCAGGTATTTGAAAAGGTTTGAACAAAGACTACTTCTAAAGCTCTAGTTAGAGATTCACTGAATAACACAAAGTAGGGGTGCACAGTGGGCACCCCTGACGTGGGCACCCCTGACGTACCCCACGTCGGACCTTGAAGGGGTCTGACGGTAGACCATTAACAACAACCCGACTATATACACTATCATACAATAAGGTTACCCATTTAACAAAGGATGGGCTTAACTTAAATGTCCTCAATATTTTGAAAAGGAATCCATCATCTACCATGTCGAAGGCCTTCTCCAGATCGAGGGAGACCAGCGCACCTGGCAGACCACGGTCCTTCACATAATCAGCTAGGTCCCGCACCAACCAGAGGTTGCTGTTACTGTGTCCACGCACCGCACATGTCTGGTAAGGCCCTACAAGAGCAGGGTTATTACACCAGTGCGCTGCGAGGGGATCAATGAGCCAGCAAGGAAGACAGAGACATACACATCTCGAAGATAATGTCCAACGGTGCCCCAGAAGCGTTTCTAAAATTCCACTGGTATCCCGTTGGATCCGGGTGCCTTTCCTCCTTTCATATTTGCTACTGCCTTCCAGAGCTCGACGACAGTCAATGGGGCGCCAAGTGGGGAGGGGAGGCCTGAGGCCCAAAGTAGCGAATGTGGGCTTTGGCACCCCCTATGAAGAGGAAGGATGGAATGCCCCTCTTCAATATCATACGGAACTGCCTCTTGCCGTTCAGTATGCCTTTCAACTCGCCGTCACCGTAGGTGCACCACATACTGCATGAGACAGTTCCGTACTGCCCAAGAACCCTCGCAACCAGACCCTGTCCCACCTCAAAGGGCAGGTACAGCACCGTCACCGCCACAGAGCGATCATATGAGACCTTGTACCCCCTTCAGGCGTGACACACCATCCAAACGTGCTGTGTTTGACCTGAACTTCAGGTCATACGTGTTGCGGGCTTGAAGCGCCTGCAACATCTCAATCTGTTTCACCTCAATACCACTTTTCTTAAGAATACTAAACACTTGAGGGGGTGACACATTCGCCGCCGACTCAAAAAACAACTTAACAATGCTACTATCCCTACACGCGGGCATAGTAGCAAAAGGTAGTGGCACGAGGCCACACAGTAAAAAGGAGAAAGGGGGAAAAAAACTTCAGCACCGAACGTAAATACAACTGTCGAACAGGCGTGCTTTTAAACGAGCACGACCAAACCTGTACCTAAGCTAAGAGACCGCACCCAAAGATTCAACAAAGATAGTAATATAGTATCCTTTTTCTTTTTAAACGTACATCAAAACATGCACGTTGCAACAAAAGGACAACTCAAACCAGCAGGACAAAAACACAAAGGCTAACCACGACCATCCACACAGGAACACGGAACGAAAAAGTCTGTCATGAACGTAAACGTGCCAAACCCCACCCCAACACCCAAACAACCCGCTAACTTACCACCCGACACCAACCTCCAAAACAATCAAGAACAACTCGCCCCACGCCTGGAGGCCAAATCACGAGGTGTACCACTTTTCTATGTATCTACCTGGGGCTTGACCATTTTACTCCTTGGGCTCGGTATAGGTGGCTCAGAATGGTCATCCCCAGAAAGATCATCAATCGACCTCTTTAGTGAAGGCTCCGGAGTCCCACCCTCACAAAAATCAAACCAGCCCTCCCCTGATGGTCGATCCCTGGGAGGAGGCTCTGAGACAGGCTCTGCACCATCAGTAAAACCTGCTTCAGACTCGAAATCTGAGGACAACCGAGGTCCTCCTCAACCATCATCACTTCATCCTCCCAGGTGTCAGTGGGGAGGACGGCGGAGACTCAACCTGAACACCCCCACTGCTACCCTCACACCTCTTTGAGGCTAGTAATATAGTATCGTACACCAAGTAAGCAATACACAGCGCAGCTGTACAATGCCAAAATTCAGCACGAGCAATTGATGAGAGCTCCGTGAAAACACGTAGGCTCCCCCACAGGCGTTTACTGTGTTAAAGAAGAATGGGGTCGGTGTTAAAGATATAGAGATGTTTGCAGCCCGCATCACGTATGACCTATAGTGAGCTTTTTATGTGCATTGAAACGGCACGTACAAAACAAAAACAAACACTCAAACCGGATCGGACAAAAACATAAACGGAAATCATGTTCATTACAGTAGTAGACCTATATCTACAGATATTTACAGAACTATGTACAGAAAATTATGTTCATTACAGTAATAAAGCTATATATACAGATATTTACAAACTATTTACAACAACATAAGCACCTTACACACCCACCCAGTTACAAGTTGACCATCACACGGTGTCCCCCCTCACCGAAACGAGTGGACCCCATCGCCTACCGAGCGCCGATCTTGGCAAATGAACGAAGTCGGACTCAACCCTCAACCCTTACCGACGCCAGGACGACGTCCGCAGGCTTCCCCATCCCCCTAAAACCAACGTTACATCGGTCTCTCCATAAGGCCAGCTTTATGGAGGCCGAAACAAAGGTAAGTTTGCCCTGAATACTTGTATTGCACGGCGGGGGTGAAAGACCATACAAGGCATAGCCCTGGCCGACCGCCCATGTGTTGCCCAACGTCAAGCGATCAGTCAGGACTTGGAACCATTCCTAAAAGAGAGCTACAAATTCACACTGCCAAAACACGTGTGACACACTCTCCCACTTTGTGCATCCAGTGCGTGGGCAAATGCAATCTCCAAGACACCTTCGAAGGCGCTTGAGATTACTTACAATCGCATCATGTGCGATTCGCCACAACAGGTCTCGCCTGCGGTAATCTAATGATCTGCTGTGGACCACACGCCACACTTCCGATCCTAAAGCATAGTGGTTGGATTGAACCTGGCACTTAACTGCGGAACGCCCCAACTCTAGACATAAGGACCGTTTCTCTCATTTGACTGTATGCTTCCGAGGGCCTCCAGCTGTGGGGCTCACTCTTACTAAACAGGGAGGGGAAGAACCGACGGAATGATAATCCCCCCCCCCCCCCCCATGATGGACAAAATAGCAAAAGGCATTCTGCTGTCTACAGCACTATAAACACACTTAGTCAGGAGAAAACGGAGTTTGCAAGGAAAATGCACAAGGCCCAACCCACCACGCCCAACATCCTGATAAACCACCCCTCTTCTTACCAGCTCCGTTCCCTGACCATAAAAACCTAAACACAGCCCTCTCGAGATGCAACAGGACACCCTTTGGAGCAGCCAGAACATTACCTTGATACCTCAAAAGCGGATAAATGAAACGATAACTGTCACCTTTCTAAGCTAGTATGGCGCTCGCCGAAGTCCTTCAACCTAGCCTCCACCAGGTCCACTTTCTCATTCCAGGTAAGTAACTCGGTTTGCCCATAACCAAACCATACGCCGTTGATCCTTATGACGTCGTCAACCCATGATGCAGTGAAGGTCAGTCTTCCGCCACTTACCTAGGCGAAGTCCTTTGGTCTTATTGGGATTCAGTCTGGCACCCGTGGCTCTTTGAAAGTTAGACAACGTGCCAGAAGGGGCTTTGAAGGAATCTAGGTCGGAGACTACGCATGTTAAGTCATCAGCATACTGAAGGCCTTACCTTCAATACCACCATTTATGTGAAATTTTTGAAACAAAGGCTCAACTTGAAAGGCTCTTGCAAGGCATTCACTGAACAATACGTAGAGTTAATAGGGGGCACCCGTGCCGTACTCCACGTAGAACACTGAAGGGGTCTGAGGGTAGGCCATTAACAATAACCCGACTGTTTACACAATTATACAAAAAGAAGGTCCATTTAACAAAAACTGGATTCAAACAAAACTTCTTCAAAATTTTAAAGAGGAATCCATGATCAACCATGTCGAAGGCCTTCTCCTGATTCGAGAGAGACAAGTGCACATGGAAGATCACGGTCCATCACGTGTTCAACTAAGCCCCGCACCACCCAGAGGTTCTGCTGAATACTGTGTCCCCGCACCGCACATGTCTGAAAGGACCCTACAAGATCTGGCATAACTGTGCCTAGCCTGTTGCAAAGGGCTTTCGCCAGAATCTTGTAATCTACATTTAACAAGGTGATTGGCCGTTTGTTTTTCGGTTCGAGGGGCTCTCCCGACTTAGGCCGCAAAGTTATTATGCCAATATGCCTGTGCGCTACGAGTGGCTCAGTGAGCCAGCAAGGAAGGCAGAGACAAATACATCACAGAGATCATGGGCAACGGTACCCCAGAAGCGTTCATAGAATTCCACTGGAATACCGTCGGACCCAGGTGCCTTTCCGCCTTTTATCTTCGCTACTACCTTCCAGAGCTCGTCAATAGTCAAAGGGGAGCCAAGTTCATCATTCTGATCTTTAGAGGGGGTCTTGTCAATTCATCAACATCTGCCTGGGTATACAGCTTCTCATAAAACTTGTGGGGGTCCTTATGTACCACACCATGGGAGTCGCGGACTGCTCTTATACTTTGATCGATGGCATACTTTGTGATGTCCCGGTAGAACTTAATTGTTGGTTTCTCCTCCGCCTCCACGCAGTGCACGCAAGCACGAACCCGGGCCCCGTGTAGTTTTCCATCATGATACTGTTGGATTGCATGAATTGCGGAGGCGTCCCCGTTCCTCTCCCTAGATCATAGTGAAAGGAACTCCTCCCTCCTTCGAAGAGCTCTGACTACACAGTATTCAACCTTTGTACCTCCCCTTGAACTTTTTGCCATATTCAGCCTCCGTTAGAATACCTGTGTTCATTTTCCAGAACCCCCTCCCTACTGGCCATGACTCTAGGGGTTGGAATGAGACAGAAACTGCATCATGGTCCGATAATGGACATGTCACAACTCCACAATCACTTGGTGACAGAGCAGGTGGAGCGTACACCCGTTCCAACCTTGAGGGCGGTGCCAAGTGAACACGGACAAGCCAGGATGCTGCGCTCTCCAAACGCCAACCATGTTGTGATTCTTTGTGAACATGTCCAACCCCACCATACAGGCTACAGCTTGAAGATGTGCACGTGGACATTCGATCGAACCGTGTGTCAGGGACACAGTTGAAGTCTCCAGATAGGATACAAGGGGCACAGCCAGGAACGAAGGATGGCAGGGTAGCAACAAAATTCCTTCTGTCTGTAGGTTGGTTGGGTGCATAAACGTTACATAGGAAGAAGTTCCCGCAAGGATGTTTGATTGTGATGCATATCAACCGGCCCTCATAATCATGAATTAACTTTTCCGACCAGGGAAGTCCATCTTGGTGAAACTAAAATGACAGATCCACAGGAACAGGAAGATACGGAATCAAAGGAAGCGTGCAAACGCCCACCCCATTCGTAGGACAAGGTGTAGACATCGTCCTCATTAACAATGTGAGTCTCTTGGAGTGGTGCTTTTTACGTACATAAAAACGGGCACAACACAACACAACTTGAACTATGTACAGAATTCATACCATTGCGGACACAAACCAGATTTCTGTGTCAAGGTTGGACCGGGTGTACGCTACACCTGCTCTGTCACCAAATGACTGTGAGGTTGTGGCATGTCCAATTTCGGACCATGATGGAGTAACTGTATCATTCCAACCCCTAGGGTCATGGCCAGTATGGAGGGGGTTCTGGAAAATGAATACAGATATTCTAACGTAGGCTGAATATAGCAAAGAGTTTAAGGCCAGGTACGAAGGGTGGCGAACTTTGAAGGAGGCCTTTTCAACAGGTTTAGAGTGGTGGGATGACGTAAAGACCCGCATCAAACAGTTTATAGTTGAACACTGTACAGTAAGAGCTCGCCGAAGAAGGGAGTTCCTTTCACTATGCTCTAGGGAGTGGAACGGGGACGCCTCTGCACTTCACACAATCCAACAGTATCTTCATGGAAAACTAAACGTGGCCCAGGCTTGTGCTCGCGTGCATTGCGTGGAGGCGGAGGAGAAACCAACCATTAAGTTCTACCAGGACGTCACAAGGTATGCCTTCGATCGCAGTGTAAAAGCAGTCTGTAACTCCCATGGTGTGGTACATAAGGACCCCCTTGACATTGTAGAAGTATATAAAAACTTCTATGAGCAGCTGTCTACCCAGGCAGATGGCGATGACCTTCAAAAGTCCCTATTAGATAACATTGACAAGACCCCCTCTAAAGATCAGAATGATGAACTTGGCTCCTCTTTGACTATTGACGAGCTCTAGAAGGCAGTAGCGAAGATGAAAGGGGGAAAGGCATCTGGGTCCGACGGTATTCCAGTTCTATAAACGCTTCTGCGGTACCGTTGCACATGATTTCTGTGATATATTCGTCTCTACCTTCCTTGCTGGCTTATTGAGCCGCTCGCAGTGCACAGGCATAATAACCTTGCTGCCTAATTCAGGAGACGAACCGAAAAACAAACGGCCAATCACTTTGTTAAATGTAGATTACAAGATTCTGGCGAAAGCCCTTTGCAACAGGCTAGGCACAGTTATGCCAGATCTTGTAGGGTCCTTTCAGACATGTGCGGTGTGGGGACACAGTATTCAGCAGAACCTCTAGGTGATGCGGGGCTTAGTTGAATACATGATGGACCGTGATCATCCATGTGCGCTTGTCTCCCTCGATCAGGAGGAGGCCTTCGACATGGTTGATCATGGATTGTGAAATTTTGAAGTTTTGTTTGAATCCAGTTTTTGTTAAACGGACCTCCTTATTGTATAATTGTGTAAACAGTTGGGTTATCGTCAATGGCCTATCATTCCGTCGGTTCTTTCCGTCCCTGTTTAGTAACAGTGGACCCCACAGCTGGAGGCCCTCTGTTATGTCTACAGTTTGGGACATTTCGCAGTTAAGTGCAAGGGATATATCCCGGGCTGTATTTGAAGAATTGGTTGGCCAGGTCCAATCCAACCACTATTCTTCAGGGTCGGGAGTGTGGCGTGTGGTCCACAGCAGATATTAGATTACCGCAGGCGAGACCTGTTGTGGCGAATCGCACATGATGCGATTGTAACTAATCTCAAGCGCCTTCGGTGGGGTCGTGGAGATGACATTTACCCACGCACTGGATTCACAAAGTGTGAGAGAGTGTCACATGTGTTTTGGCAGTATGGCTTTGTGGCCCTCTTCTGGGAATGGTTCCAAGTCCTGAATGATCGCTTGGCGCCTCCAAAAAGCTCGCCTTATGGAGAAGGGGGATGGGGAAGCCTGCGGACGTCGTCCTGGCGTCGGTTCGTTCGTTTGCCAAGGTTGGCGTTTGGTTGGCCATGGGGACCACTCGTTTCGGTGAGGGGGAACCGTGTGGTGGTCAACTTGTAATTGAGTGGACCTGTAAGGTGCTTATGTTTTTCTAAACAGTTTTGTAAATATCTGTATATATAGCTTCATTACTGTAATGAACATAATTGTCTGTACATAGTTTTGTAAATATTTGTATACACAGCTTAATTACTGTAATGAACATAATTTTCTGTTTGATTTAGCAGGTTGGAAATAGTTGCGTTTATGTTTCTGCCCTATCCGGTTTGAGTTTTTATTTGTATGTGCCGTTTCAATGCACTTAAAAAGCACACAGTATGGCTAGTTTGTTGGATTTGGACAAATAAGTTACATGAAACTCCTTCCGAGGTGTGGCTTTTGTTCTATTCAGCCAGTCTAGAGCAGGACCATACATGTTTGCCCTTTAGAGGGCGTACACGTCCATTAGCTCCTCACGGGGGCAGAACTCCTTTGGGAGTAAATGTTTTGGTTTTCGCCCCTTGGCTCTTCGCCAGAGAGTCGAGGGGACTTTAAGAATTTTTGCATCTGATAGCCTTTTAGTCCGACATTAGGTTTTCCTGCGATTGCATCCCCTTTACCGAACTCAGACTGCTTTTTAAGTACATGAAAACCGGGCACTGAGAAACTACACACAAAATCATCCCAAACCCAAGCTGCAATGACATGGACTATTTAGATACGGGGGAGGGGGGGGGGGGATTTTACGTACATGAAACGGGCACGGACAACCAACAGACAGACTGAAGTTCTGGTCTCTTTATTTCCTTATTGCTCTATTTCTAGACGCAAGGGTAGGACGTTAAACTGCATCCGGTTGTGGAGTTTATGTTAACGTGGGAATAATGAGGTTACCCTTTGCCACAACTGCCTCCTGGGCACCCTTGGGCAAGGTGTTCCCTTATATTTGTCTTCTTCGTTTTAGGCATTGTTGCCTTCGGGCGCGTTGTAGCCTTCGGGCGTGGTGTCCTTGGTTTTTGTTGTTTGGGGTTTGGTGTGGGACTGTGGTTGTTGTTGGTGACTGGTTGTTCGGGTGGGGTTGGTGTGTTGTTGTGTCCGTTTGTGACAGACCTTTTTGTCCCTTTTCTGTGTGTGGTTGGTTGATGGTAAGCATTTGTTTTCATCCGGCCGGGTTGAGTTAGGTCTATTTGTTTACACGTGCCTGTTTCTATGTACGTTTTAAAAAGCAATTACTAGAAGCAAGAATATGTAAACCAAGGTCGCGCACGACGAGGTGCTACTGATGACGCTACACAATTCATAGTGAATGAGCAAGACAGCAGAAACCCGTGCCCGTTTCAAAGCACGTTTTAAAAAGAAAAAAAAAAATTCAGAAACCGGTCTTGTTTGCTGATAAGAACCAGCCTTAAAAATATTCTCACCTGACAAAAAACAAAAGTCAACAAACCTTTCGCATGAGATCACGATCGATGATTTCGGGCCTTTCCTAAGAAATGTGCAAGGTTCACCGATTGATTGTGGCACCGCCGACCCTTCTCTTACTGGATCTCTGAGACTAAGTTCCGTTCATTATAGATAGAAGAGCTTCCGTGTCCTGCCGGGTGTCCGTTTTTAGGTTACCTTGTAATTTTAGTTTCCAGTGTTTCGTCATTTCTGTGGTTTCAGTTTCAGTGTATGGGTTCTGTTTTTTGCCAGTTTGGGTGTAATACGTTTTTGTGCATGTTAAAATAAATATTAGAACTTTTATGCATTTACCCTTACTGGAGAAAACCGTGTCCCAGGCGGAGGCACGGTCATGGTGCCACGGTGCCACGGCGAGAACAGATCACGTAGTGGCACAGTTCTCAGTATCTTTGTGATATTTTCAGTTTTAAATGTACGAGTCCCAAGTAGAGGACTACCACGTTATAACAATAAAATAAACATGCATACCAGTGAAAATATTTTATCATTGAAACTTTCTTTCAAAATATGCATGAGGAGGAATATTTACATTAAAACCAACATTTTATTCAGAGTAATTACGGATGACCAATCCCCCACCCGGATAATTCAGCAGGCATACATTAAAAACTAATATAAAACCATATCCACCACCACTTTCCCATCCAGATTACCAAACCAATAGGAGTACATGTTAAGACTGCATGCCCCCCCCCCCCCAACCCGCCCTATCTCCCACCTCCAACCGAATCGAAAGTAAGCAATAAGGTTCACCTATCCTAGTAAAAATTATAAAAAGGGCAAAGAAAATCACCAGGGCATTGTTTTGAGAACGGGGCAACAACTATGACAACAGGTATTAATTGAGTAGTTTGGTCAACGCAAACTAAATGGCATTTTATGAACCGATCGATCACTCAAAACTTGTGTTGAGACTGCACAACCGACACCCCGTCCCATCCCCCACCTCCAACCGAATAGAAAGTAAGCAATAAGGTTCACCAATCTTTGTTTGATTTTTAAAAGCTGGCAACCCTTCCCCAACGCCCCAAGTCTTGAGACAATGTAATTTTCGGCTATTTGCTTTATAAAACAGTAAAATTTATAATAGGCCTACGGAATATAATGCATATTAAAATGCGAAATTTAATGCAAAAATAATAAAAAGGGCAAGAAAATTCACAGGCCAGTGTATTTTGAGAACGATGCAACAATCATGGCAACTGGTATTAACTGAGTAGTTTGGTCCACGCAAACTAAATGGCAGTATAGGAATCGATCGATCACTCTTTTTGCTACATTTTAAGAAAGACAGGAACAAATATTGCGACTGCATATCCCCCACCTCCAACGGAATCGAAAGTAAGCACTAAGGTTCATCAATTTTTGTTGATTTTTAAAAGCTGACAATATGCCCCCCCCCCCAACCCCCGAAGTCTTGAGACAATGTATTTCTCGGCTATTTCCTTTCCGAAACAGAAAAAAATGTAATAGGCCTACGGAATATAATGCATATTAAAATGCAAAACACAGATAAATTGAATAACAGCAGCAAATGAAAAATTGAAATTCATAAATAACTAAACTGATACTGCGAAAGAAGTGATGGTTACAATAACTGTCCGAGGCATTTAAGGTGCAAGTTCGGGCTAAATATTACAAAGACGGCAAGAAAAATCACCAGGTCATTTCTTTTTTGTGAAAGCTGGTAGTAAGCAAAAGCCCCATTTCATGAGTAGTCCTCTGTGATCTTTCGCGAGTGAATATAATGTCTCCCACCTGTAACCGAATCGAAAGTAAGCAATAAGGTTCACCAGTCTTTGGAGGTCCGCGCTCTACTAGCGTCTAATAGAAATAGTCCTCAGGAAGATGTTCCATTTCAGCAATCTTCGTCGCGATATTCTTTGAAATTTTACTGTAGGTTGCCTTTGAGAACTGTCTCGCGAATGCTTTCTGAGCAGTGGAGGTGGTCCATAGTGCCTCCCTTATTTCTCTTGGTGCCTTCTTCAAAAAGAGCGCCGTCTTTCTTGTAGCCCTTGGAACTCAAACCTCGACTTCTTTGCCAAAGGCAGTCAATCCCTCTACAGCCTTGGCTTCCGAAGTGGAGGGCTTATTCCGTGGTCCTGTAGACTTCGATAGGTTACCAGTTTCCTCGGGAAGAGTGCAACGGCTCCCTTTATATCTGTCATGGTGGGTGAAAACTTGGGTGGATCCAAAGTTGACGATATCTAGTATGAACTGTAGAGAACAGAAGATATAACGGAGTTATGTAAAGAAGAGAAAAATGTGACGAGCTGTCATCGCCCACAACCGATCAAATGACCGCGGTTTTTTAATTGCTTGCCTGCGTCATATAACGTCAGGTCATATACTTAAAAGATTTGGAGAAAATTTTCGAAGATCTACCAAAAAATTCAAAATTTGCAGCAAATGCCCAACAAAAAAAGTTTAAGAGGCCACCGGACTTTTGGCCCCTACGTACTTTCGTAAATCTACATGGAGGTGGGTGGTGCCACATCCTAACTACAAATCATACACGACAAATACAGTCAGACTTCAATTTGTTGGGATGGCTGTACACCTTTGCAACATCTCTCATAAACGCGGAGAATATGTTTTGTCCACTGTACTTATACCTGTACATGAACTATGCAAAGTACGATGCATAATGATATGTACGTTGACCTCGACCCTCTATTTTGTTTGTGTGAAACCCATCTTCGTTAAAAAAAATCAACTGAATGGTTAACTTTCTTATGGACCTATCCCAACTTATGAAGCTCATCATAGGGCTTCCAACAGTCCGAAACAATTATGGACCCCAGTGCAATCCGTATCTGGATAATCGGGATGAGGGTTGCCTTAACCCTCCGTTCGACGGGTGCTAGAAAACACTTCCTGCTCCCCTCCTCGATACCCCCAAACACCCACTGCCCTCAACACGATGACCCTTACGGTATTTGCGTTTTCCAATTTTGCTTTTGTCTATCCGGACAATAATCCCAAGGCCTCCAGTTGGTTCACACTCCTGCCTGTCAATAATTACATCGCACAGCTCCCTACAAAACATGTCCCAGTCAACGACAGTGTGATCGTCTCTTTAATTTTTGCCTGGGTCAAGTTCTCACTCCACCGGTAAGTAAACTTGATAATTGTTTCCTCGATCGATGGGTTAGATTGTTCAAACGAGATGTCTTTTCTGTTTTTATCTGGACCTACACTCCCACTTAACATGATCTTTTCAATCATAGACCGAAACTTAAGACATTGGGCTGCCCCAAGGTGAGCAAGAAATTTTTTGTTTACACGATGAACCCACTGGTTCACTGCATTGACTTTATTTACATTATATACATGATATATACATTGTGAGATTAACAAAGCAGAATGCATCTCTAGTGCACATTTTCTCCCAACCAATTTGCAACCTCATAAACACGTAGTCCAGTTCATGGTTTCTTACTCTGGTCAATGAAGAGACAATGCCAAAACGATTGAGAATATGCATCAGCTCATCAGAACCCCCGAGACTGTGTACTTCTTCGCCGAATAATGTGTGGACAGGGTAACCACACTTGTCATCATGCATATATACTTTGTGACAAATGCCATACAAAATTCTCAGTTTGTACCGCAAGCTGACATCAGTTACAGGTTCTTGTATGTAGTGGCCAACATGCATCCATCCTGGCTCAGTGGAGTACTCTCTGATAGTTCTGTGGGACTGGGATTCTGTTGCAAGTATGAAAAAGTTCCACAGCCTTGGAGGTATTTCAGCCACAACTGTGCTTGAGTCAAATGTTGAAAAATCCTGCTTCCTTGAGCGGCCACTGAATGATTGACTTAGACTGTGTACATCACTACGCAGGAGGCTGGCTGCTTTTTGAAGTATATCAGCCTCTTCCTTTTTGACATCAACATTTGGTAGAGTGACAGTTTCTGTCTCTTGGGTCTGTTTCTGATTCTTGTTAGCATTCAGCAATCGCAGTAGCAGATCGGCAGTACTGTCTCCAAAGTAAAGTCCCATGTGATTATTTGTACTCTGTTGTAGCATGCCTCATATGTTCACCCAAGCATGCCAATAATTTTGAGAGCAATGTACTCGGAGTCAAGTAGGATGGTGTGGTAACTTCTGACCCCACTGCATGACTGGTCAACACTCTTTCTGTATACAAGAAACACATCACTCAGAAGAAAGGGACTGTGCTTAAGCAACCTGCTGGCACAAAATACAATGGCACGGTGAAGGTGGATGTTTGCAGGCACCGCTGAATTTGACAGATATCCTTCATACAATTTCAGAATGTCTCACAAATCAGAGTCAAGGGATTTTTTGTAACTGAAAGAAACACTGCTCAATTGCTTGGTTAAATTTTTAAAACTTCTGTAACATCTCGGGCAAACTTTACTGTCTTCTGGCAGGTTTGCTTTGGCATCGCCAATTTCATTAAAGTATGTCATTAGCATAGTGTAGTCTGGGATGCTATAATCTTTTCCACCTTTCTTAAGATTTTCCTTGCACACATTGCATTGCTTGTGTTTATCTCTTGAATGCCACACATTGTAATGATGCAGACACAGGTCAGGATATTCCTTTGCACTAATTACAAATTTCTCAAGTTTCATACATGCTACAAACATTGGCCAATTAGTTATGTGTGTTGTGTGGGCACTGATCTTGTCACAAATACCAATAGACTTGAGCAAGCAGTCAGATCTCTTTTTCTGCCTTTTCTTGGAAGGATTCTCTCCTGAAGTACTTGCCTCTTCATCTGCTTCTTTAGTCTCTCCCAGAGATAACTTCCACATGTGGGCCACATTTCTGTAACACTTTAGGCAAATGCATGCATCATCACTTATATGGTACTTAGCTTTTGTAAAGTTGCGTTTCCCTTCTTCAAATGAGGCAATATGATAGACTCTGCTATGCCGCAAATCTGCAATGCAGTCTTGCGTAGAGCATACCTCAGCACACCGCACTATGTGGGTGGGCTATTGTCGTGATCGTTCTCTTGGAGGTCATCTGTAAGAACAAATGAGGAACAACTTTAAGATAACAATCCAACAGGTTTATATCATTGCTTCATATTTCAGTAACATTTCTAGTCTGCTTTGAATGTCAAAAATAAACATTGATCATCATCGCTGAACGGGGGGGGGGGGTAGGGGGGTAGGTTAGATGGAGTTTAGCTGCCCAGTTTCCAACCTGTTGGTTCCAGTTGAGTCCGCCACAGCCTTTTTTCTAGTTGTGGCTCACTGGCTTGTTTTCCCTACTCCATAGCTTATGCTGAGCACCAAGCACAACGGCAGGAGGTTCCATTTTTAAAGTCTTTGGTATGACCAGGACTGGAGTCGAACCCCGGACCTTCCATCTGCAAGGCGGATGTTCTAACCACTAGACCACGCACCCGGTTTGGGGAGGGGGGGGTGGTGGATGTACCATTTCAAAGGCTTGTATCAGCACACTTCATGGGATATGTATTGTATAATGTTTGCACCAACTGTGCTACCGTACAAATGCACTGCCGGTGCTTTCAAGAGTATACTGTAAGCATAAAACAGCTAAGGATTGGGCATGGTCACCTTAACATCTCTTAGCTTGATTCTTATATTTTGGTCACCAGGCATCTTTATAAATGACTGGGTTCTCTTCCTCAAATGTTCATGCACGATAAAGACTTTGAAACACTTCGAATACAAACTTCCCATGTTTTGTGTGATAAAAGCCAGTGATGTCGACTATTGAGTGCCTAATATTTTATCTGGCTATTTTCCTTGATTATTTGGAATTACAGAATCGGTAGCTTGTCAATATCTCACAATTTCTTGAGTCTTAAAAATGTATAGTCCATCAGGCTGATAGCCATGTATGCTTGTATGCAGAAATTTGACCCATGCAATCTCCAGACTGTGTTCTATTGTACATTTAAATTGCCTTTGAATTTATCTGTACCTGTCAAAATGGCATCTGTATTGACAAGGATTCAGGATAAATTTGGAATAGTGATTCAGTTCTTTTCTGCACAGACTTATCTTTCACCTTGTACAAACAGTTCTAATTTGCATGTGAATTTATGCCTGATTCATTTTTGCACAATGAACAATCTTCTTGACCAAAAAACCTTTATAAAAAAGGGTGTTTATATGCACTATTGAGTATTTACTGGTTTACAAACAGGATTCAGAATTCAGAGAAGGGCTTTTAACAATTGTTTTCAATAGAGACCTCTTAAGTACGGTAGCTAAAAATGCAAAGCTCAGGGAACTGGAGGAGGCAGCACATGAGGTGGAGCAGGATTTTCTAGCCTCTAAGAGGTGTGAGGGTAGCAGTGGGTGTGTTCAGGTTGAGTCTCCGCCGTCCTCCCCACTGACACCTGGGGAGGATGAAGTGCTGATGGTTGAGGAGGACCTTCGGCTCTCCTCAGACTTCGACTCTGGAGATGGTGGAGAGCCTGTCTCAGAGCCTCCTCCCAGGGATCCACCATCAGGGGAGGGCTGGTCTGATTTTTGTGAGGGTGGGGCTCCGGAGCCTTCACTAAAGAGGTCGATTGATGATCTCTCTGGGGATGACCATTCTGGGCCACCTATACCGAGCCCAAGGAGTAAAGTGGTCAAGCCCCAGGTAGATACGTAGAGAAGTACCTCGTGATTTGGCCTCCAGGGGTGGGGTGAGTTGTTCTTGATTTGTTTTGGAGGTTGGTGTCGGGTGGTAAGTTTGGCGGTTCGTTTGGGTGTTGGGGTGGGGTTTGGTCCATTTACGTTCATGACCGTCCTTTTCGTTGTGACGAACGATTTAATTCCGTGCTTTACTGTATGTGTGGGTGGTTCATGGTTGGTTTGAGTTGTCTGTTTGTTGCGGCGTTCAAACAAATGGACGTTGTGCATAGTTTTGGTTTACTGTAATTGGGGTTCGTGATTGGTTTTGTTGGTTTGGTGTTGGTCTTGTGTCAGGTTGTTAGTTTGGGTGTTGGGGGTGGGGTTCGGTGCGTCTTTAAGTTCATGACAGACGTTTTCGTTCCGTGTTCCTGTGTAGATGGTCATAGTTAGCCGTTGTGTTTTTGTCCGGCCGGTTTGGGTTGTCCTTTTGTTGCAACGTGCTTGTTTCGATGTACGTAAAAAAAGACTAGCAACCAGTCCATAATTTAATGGAAACCATCAGTGATATTCCATTGTCCAGTGTATGTATTCAAGTCAGCAGGTCTGTCCTCTGATTCTCTATGCCCTACTGATACTTTTTTTTTTATAAGCCAAGGTAAGGACAAACATTGTAATATGGTTGTTTTCCCACACACTGCATGTGTATGTTAATGGTACAAAAAACAGAGGAAAGTCCTCAGATTATGCAATACACTCCGCACATGAAATGAAAATAATATGACACCAGCATAGTAAGTACCATGTAATGTATTTATCTTTGGAGCTGTTTTAGCATTCCAACTTCAAAGAAACACCCAAAACATATGCCAATAGCTATCCATCCCCCAAAATAATTCATCTGAGTATAGCAAAAAAGAGAAATTTATAAAGCATACAGCTATGTGCCCACTAAATTAACACTGTCACTTTTTTATTGAATTCAATGGGTACTTGTAGTTGGGTTTTTCTGACCATCAATTATTAAAAAAAGTATACTTTTAAGGCTGCCATGACTTCAATGATTATATTCAATATGAGCAGTTTATGGCATGCAATGGATCAGAGTTGGCCTGAAAAGGGTACAATAGGAAAAATGATTGTCTTGAATTGTAACGTCTAAAAACAAACAATATCAATATCAAAGCCTGCAATTCAACCTCTCCTTCGTTGGATTTGTTCTCATAGGAGTAGCATTTCAGCTTCAACATATTAAGCAAAACTTACCAAAGATATCACATCATTCGATTTTGCTATACATTCCACACCAAAGTTTATGCAAAAGACCAATCTGAGCAGCACCATAATTCTATTATTATGAAATATGTGTACCTTTGGTATTGGGTCAGTGCCCAAAATATGCCAAAGGAGGAACATCTAAACATGCCTGCACTTCAGTTTTCATATTAATTGACACTGAATCTATTATTTCTTCTCTTCTCTTTTATGAAGTATGTACACACTTGAATTTTTTCAGATGTTTTTTTATATCATGCACCAATGAACTGCTTTACAGGGGATTTACAAAAAGTGAAAGTTAACAATTTTACCAAAAGGACCTGGTGCAGATATGTAGCTGTAAGTTGTACACTTGTATTGAAAGAAATGGCAATGCACGGAAAAATACAGTGCTCTGGCTGTTTACATTACACTGAATGTGTACATGTTATAAGCAAATCTGAGGGCTGTCCTCAGATTTCGCTGCAGACTCCATACACACAATGCAAAAAGAACGTACATGAGCACAATAACTATTACCTTTAGGCAGCTTTTCTTTGGCACTATGCTTGTACATTACATGCTATATTAATGTAACAATTCCCAGTTTTAAGTCCAGGCTTTAAAATAGGATCCAGGAAAAGTTAAAAAAAAAAAATTGCATCAGTTTTACTAAAAGAGAATTTGTTGGACTAATAAGGCCACTTTCTTCTCTATTTCTTCTGTACTTTGCGTGTACGTCTTCTCCTTTCGGCTACTACAAAATCCTTAATGGTGGACCACTTTCGCGTCTTTAGAATAGGATATTTCTTGTGTGCTGCAATGCACTGTTTATACTGGGAGTAACTCCTGTATCCAACTCTTTCTTGAATAATTCACAGATACACTCCTTTTCTTCAGTTTCCCAAAGTTTCCTAGTGGCATAATTTGTCTTCTTTCCATTTGTACTTGTAGCAGCACTGAACGCTTGAAAAGGAATCACAGCAAAAAACATTAGTTTACTCCGATGACTCAAACTAATATTCCCAGAATTCGAAAGAAACAGTAATTACTGAGGACAGTTCAGAATCATGATGCCTATAAAATACATTTTGTTCAAAGCCTTGTTCCAGTGGAGTTTTGCTCAATTACTAAGTTTAGGTTTTATTCACAGCACATATTACAGTAGGGAGGACTGGTAAGTACGCCTGCTCTGAAATTGTATTGAAATTTGCAATTTTCACTCATCACATGCAGTAGCTACTGTATGTGATGTATATATACATAGTGTAACTACCGTACACGTTTGAATATGTGGTTCTCTTGATATAGAAGTACACATTTAAAAGTACCCCCATTATTAGCCCAAATGATGTTTCTTAGAGCCTGATCCAGTGTATCAGGTGTCTATCAGAGTTCATTTGCTGATAATACATAAATTTACATTGCACACTTGAATTTTAGCTCCAGGCTGCTGCCACTTAATGTGCAAAAGTTAAACTTTCCTTGTTATAATTAAGGATCTTCATTAGAACTTGTCCTGCTTAGAAATCAGAATACTCTGAACAGACCTCACAAAAGCCAGGTCGGGTGTAATAAAATCCTGCTTTTCTGTTCATTTCTTTGTTGTAAGAAACCACTATCACTTCCAGAATCACATTTAATCCCTGGCTGGTGAGAAACTGTGAACAGTTAATTACACAACAGATAACCTAAGAAATTGACATGTCCCTCTTATTGCACAAGTAAATCTTTTGTGTAAGCGTATGCACAGAAAGTTCTTATTTACTTATACAAGGGTTGAGATGACACTAAGAATCAATCAGCTATGAAGGCAAGGACGAAGTTTAATCTCGTTAACACGATATCTCAAGATCAGAAAGTTGGATAGATTTTATATTTGGTATGTGGATGGGTAATGGTCAGGAGATGGTGCCTATTGTTTCTGACGGAGGTCAAAGGTGATCTGGGGTCACCGGGGTCAAAGTCTGAAAATCTTGTTAAAGTGATATCTCAAGAAGGCTTTTGTGGAGGTCAAAAAAAGGGCATCTGGAATAACAGAATTATTTGTTGAACATGCTAGTGTAACATTTGAATGAGAAGGTAATGGTGCATGCTGGAAAATGTGAAACAGTACATTAATGTAATAGACATAATTTTCTGTACATAGTTTTGTAAGTAATATCTTTATGTATAACTTTATTACTGTAATGAACATAATTTTCTGTTTGATTTAGTAGTTTGTAAATAGGTTGCGTTTATGTTTCTGCCCGAACCGATTTCGGGGTGACTGCCTACTGCCTTCTAGTACTCACGTCTTCAGTCTTATTGGTTGTGGGGATGAGTAACACATGTTACTGCAATGAGGAAGAACTGGAGAGTTGTAATTAAACTCACTGTTATGATGGTCTGGTTGGTTGTGAAATAGCCAGGAATTTTTGGTATTATCTTTTACATGCACGTAGTAACAAAAAACAACTCAAACCGGCCGGACAAAACACAAACGCTAACCATAAACCATCAACACAGAAAACACGGAACACCACCCAGATGGACACAGCAGTTTTGGTTAAGATTTGGTCCAAAAGTTTGCACACCCCCGCTCTATACCATATGTATGCACCACCGTTGGCAACTGAGACAAGACTTACGTGCTGACCGTTCACAGTCTCTATACACATTCGGTAACGCTCATCACCTGATGACACATTGCCCGGTAGCTATTCACAGTATTTAAATCTTGTTGTGGCCAAGAGGTTACAGCTCCCTGTTGTGGCGTGAAGGCAAGAGGGTAGGAAACTAAGTAGTCTAGATAGCCTACTCACCCGGACTTAACATCATACGAGGTTTGTGTATTTGGATTTGTGTAGTGAGGGAAAGGATGGGCCTGAAATAGCCCCCTTGAATATTCTCGAAGATAAGCATTATGCTTATTTAGTGTATTTGTTATTGTTGATTTGATCACAGGGGGGCTCAGGCCATAAAAGCCCCCCCCCCCGGATCCAAAGCCCCCCCCCCCCCCCTCGGATCCTCGCCTACTATGCAACCAAACGGTTGATCTTGGAATTTGTCAAGTTACGCTAAAGCAAACCCTCTATGATCTTCCCTTCTTTCGAAATACGGTGAGACATACAGTAAAGGACATTAGTACATCACATGGGTGCCGTGAGGTTGCCGGGTCAGACCCTCAGTGAATTGATAATTTATTTTAGGTGCTTAGGGTGTCCAATAGCCCCCTCGATAAGACTGCCATGGAGATCATTCGAGTCATTGGACAGTGGAATAGGCTACCTTTGGCAAGGATTTGGAGCCTACAACGCCTTCGCCGTTGGGATAAAGTGCCGAGGCGAAGATCTTCCAGAATGGTAGTCATTCACCCAACTTCAAGGAAGTACATGTTGTCTATAAAATGAACAGACTTCCTTTGCACTCCCTCTAGTTTATCTTGAAGTGGCACCTGATTTGGATCCGAACGGAACAGGCATACTCTAACAGAGGCTTAAGCAAGCCTTTATAGGCTGCCAATTCGACTTCTTTGGAACAAAAAGAAAGATTCCACGTTTGTCAGTTCTTTTGGGGGAATGTGTTCAATTTCTTGTCCGACTTTAACCCGACTATGACAGAGGCAAACCTCCAGGACTCTTGTCATTTTGCCGACATAGATGGTAAATGCATGAACTCGACAACGTTATCATACTGGATAACGCCGTTGCTAACACGACTGTGTCCTCGTAAATGTCACGTGGCTATCATTTGACCTGTACGGTGTATTCTGATTGGAGCAAATTGTTACGATTCTTGTCACCTTCTCGTCTGTTTTGCTAAGAAAGTGAATTAAATTGATCCCGATAAAACTCATGTTCACTCGAAAAATAACACCTCCCAAACTGTCCAACAAGTGAAATTATAAAAAAGATAACCGAACCATTCTAATTTGTATTCAATCCTTGGTAAGCCGATAGGTGCAACGACGGTGCAAGATACAGACAATCACCTGACAGACTAACTTGAACAATGTCTTCAGACACTGTCACGAGCTTGGGAAGTTGCACATCTTTTAAGGTAAGGTTTTTGAGTACGTAGAAACAGGCACTGACTAACTAAAGAAGAATCCCAAACCCAAACAAAACCCTGACGGATCACAAACACAATGCTAAACAAACTTTACATACCATGCGACAGGGGACATAAGAGTCTGTGGGCGATGAGGTGTGGTGGTGGGGGATTGACGAGGTGCTGTGCATGCTGCAGTACCTGCTTGGTTAAATTGCATAGAGCAGGGGCATTGATGACCCGTTTTACTGTTTATTATGAGGCAAGGTCTGCCTTTGTGAAATATCTCAATAGGACCGAGATGCTTTTAACTAGTTTGGTCTTGAAATCCTTGTTGTAACATACAGCTTTGTATGCCCCCGTATTGTCTGCAGTGCCTAAGTTTGGAACATCGGCTTGACGTTTTGTTTCCACGATATGTACTTTCAGTGCTTCGGAATGTTGTCCAGTGGATTGTCCAGACTGCTGGAGATTTTGGAAGGTGTCCATCTCTATGAAAAACAAAGAATTAGATAGGCATGATGATAGTAAGTTTGTTGGCTGTTCTTTTATTTTTTTAACACATGTTACTGCTTCATTTACTGAAAATTCAAGATTTCATGAAATTTGAGAAGTACAGCATTAAAATCTTTTTACTGATGAATATCATTGGATGTATTTTATCATTATAATGGTTTAGCTTGGAAATGATTGCAGTAGGAAACTATTTTAGATGATTGTAGATCAGCATGATGTGTACGAGAAAGTGACTTAACCGGAATACTAGCAGAGCTATGTGGGTTACATCAAAAAGTGTTACATTGTTGCGAAATGTGTAGTACACTGGAGGTAGAATATGGCTTTAACAATATGTTTGGTAAAAATATAATAAATACAAATCACTACATGAAAATGTCCATTAATGACAAGGAGCAGAATAAAAAGTCTTGTTGATGCCTACAAATTTGGTAAGAGAAATGATGTTTCAGTCAATTACAAGAGAGAAAGAATCAAGAGTACAATCTTTTACAAGAAAGAGGTTTTTGCTAACAATAAATGATATGATATACTACAGAGCAAACTTTGGACATGAAATACATAACCTTTAGTGTACAGTTGTCAGTAACGTAACTTTGGTACATGTTGTCTGAATAATTAAGAAGTATTTCTTTCTATCTTATTTGGTGAGCACTAGTACAGCTGATTCGCAATAGCACGTTGCTTTTAATACTTTTAAAAGTAAAGTGTATCATGTTAATTGTTATACTGGCAAATACGTTAAAAATGTGGCGAAACAATTCAAACATGGTGGAATTACCTTTTTTAAGTAGTAGGGCCTAACCTTTCCAAGAATGCAAGAATATTGATCATGGTCTGGTAAGGAACATTATTTGTCTTGAGTAATTTAAGTATGCACTGTTAGATTCTTTTCAGTGCATTGAAACGGCACGTGCAAACAAAAACAGAAACTCAAACCATATCAGGCGGAAACATAGACGCGACACTATTTACAAACTGTTTAAAAAAACAGAAGATTATGTTCATTGCAATAACAGAACTATGACTATTTACATACCCAACTACATGGGCTGGCAAACGAAATCTCTGAGGCATACCTGCACAACACCCATATGCCAATCCCTTCCCGACCACGCAACACTCGAGCTATTTACACAACACTATGTACAGATAAGCTAATATATACAAGTTAACTATAACCCGACCAGCCCGCACCGAAACAAGCGGACCCCACCGTCTGCTGAATGAACGTCGACCTTGGCAAAAGAACGAAGTCAGCCTCCACTCCCACCTTTAACCCCCGCTTTTACCGATGCACTGTTAGATGCTCGTAAATTTAGCACTGCTGGAGTGCTGGACTGCTGGTGCACTGCTGCAGTACTGGGACTTAATTGTGAGACATTAGTCTGCATCTCTTCATTTTTGTGTTGTTGTCACAACTTTTGCCTGTTCAATTCTTCTTCAACACGTTCTTTTGTTGTTTTAGGTTGTGTAGACTGAGGATGCTGTGCCACAAGACACAGATCAGTATTTTGGAGTCCTTACACAACATCATTGTGAATACTGTTTGTGTTTTGTAAGTAGATGGCACATTTGTTTGTATCTACTTTATCAATGAAATTACTTCATGCTGGATATTGTAGACACTTCAACTCACTACCTGATTTTGGATATATTTAGATGTCAGTTTGCAAAAGTTTTGCAGAAAACACTTCAATTGACCATACTTAACCATCTGACATATGGGATGTTTCAATGTTATCCATCACAGATTTACTGGTAGATAGAAAGTCTCTTTGCTGAAGAGATTGTACTATCAAGCGTCGTAGGATATGATTATGTTGAGATTTCGTTTGTATGAATGACAAGCATGTAAAGAAGCAACTCCCATCACCTTCTATCCACCAAATATCATGTGGTGTTGCTGTTTTAGTGTACAATATTGAACTACATATGTTTGGGAAATTCGGAGAAGAATTAGAATAGATATTCTCATTATTGTCGGATATTAACTGCTTTAATAGAGCAATGTTTTCATGACACAATAAGTCTTTGAGAGGAAAAAAGGAAAAGTGTCATAAGCGTGCGTGCTTTGCAAATAAACATCAGTAACTATCGGATGACCAACTGACTCATGTTCTGCAGTTTGTTGAGACAGTTTGTGTCAAAGATGTTTGTGGCTGTAACTCACATGCTTATTGCCTTGATTTTCTTCTTGCCTTGTTTCATTGTCTGTTGCTTAACTTCTTTGTTCGTGGCATGGCATTACATTATATGCTGTCACCTTTTCGGCACTAAGGTTATAGTGAAAATAATAGTCCATTTGAAAAAAAAAAAAACTACAGATGTTGTTGTAAATATTGAAAGTACTTTCAAAGTTGGTTGCGTAGAAATGACTTTGTATTTTGTTGTGACTGGTGACAAATTAATTTCTAACTATTCTGTTTAAAATGTGCTTTTATCGATCAATTTTACTTTCCAATGCATGTTTCTAGTATTTAGTTTAAAGTTTGAGAAGTTCTGCAAGTTTTTGTACGTATTGTATTATGGATAAACTGAAAGTTCAATTTATGGTTTAGCAGTGATAAGTACAACTTCCTTCTACTCTGTTGTCAATATTTTTCGGAATTTGTATAACTCTTCTCAGCACTTCTTTGTTTTAGTAACTGCAGCAGTTTTGTGCTTTATCCAAGTATTTTTTGTAGTGTTTTGTGCTTACTTTCAGTGCTTTATATGCTTACCACATTACTTTTAAACAGACATTTCCTTTTTCTTTCCTAGCAATGGTTAGTAGTGTGTAATCAAGTACTTATATGGTGCGTTTACAGTATCTTTTAGTGAGACTGCTGTAATATTGGTGTTCTTTCACACTTGCTTAGATAGTACTCTTGTACCTCCCAATATATTTATTGCTGGCCTTTTTTACAAAAAGGAAATAGAAGTAAAACTGTACTAGTAATTTAAACCTCTTTGCATTGCTACCAGTAGTATACTTACTGTAAACTACGAGGAAATTTCCTCCCAAAAGTTTTTGCATTACACTATTCAAAACAGATTGCCTGTTTGGAACTATATACATCACTTGGAGATGCTACCTTTGAAACCTTTTTTAAAATGTTTGAACATTTCCAACATATCCTCAATATTTGTTATACGTATAATGGTGTATGACTGAAGGATTGTGTAAAATGAGTAGTTTATTTATAATAAGAGCGGTGAAGTTGTTTTACCACTAGTCCGCCCAGCGAGAAACCTGAAAATAAAGTAGAAAGACATATATTAACATTAATATTTGAAAAGCCAAATAATCATTGTGCGGGTGTGTTATTGCAGAGATGCAAAGGGCAAACCATTTAGAAGGTGAAAATTAGGGTGCATTTACACTAGATCCGGATCTGATCGCCCGTTCTTATCAGTATAAATTAAAAGTATAGCTTTATCCTGGTGCATTTACAATTGTCTCGCACTCTGAATCTCCTCCGTGTTCTGCGTATAGGCGTAATGTAAGGTCACCTTCGATCTCGGGTCACCGTTCATCCTAGAGCGCAGGGTCAGATTAATTATTATTAAAAGGCACTTGTAAGTGCGCTTTATCTTAAAAAGCTCAAAGCGCATAACAAATTAAAGAGTACATAATACAATAAGATAAAGTGCAAAATGAGGTAAAACAAGAGGTAGATACAAAGGATGGAAGGGATAAAAAGCTTAAAAACCTAACAAAATACAGTGTCTGCAGCACAGATAAAATCTAAAGACTAATTAAGATTATATAACTCTGTAAAAAAAGGTGGGCCTTAAGGGAATGTTTAAAAGAACTTAAAGAGGCAGCAGTACGTATATGGTTTGGCAAATTGTTCCAGAGGCGAGGTGCAGCAAAGTAAAAACTTCTGTCACCATATTTATTTGATGATCTACGAGTGACTAGCAAGTTTGTGGAAGCTGAACGAAGAGAACGATTTGGTTTATAGGATGAGATCAGTAGAGACAGATAAGTGGGGGCTCTATTACTCAAGCAGTTAAAAACAAAAATAAGAATCTTAAAAATAGTGCGTTGATTGACTGGTAACCAGTGTAATTCTTGAAGGAGAGGAGTAGTATGGCAAGAACGATTTTGATTACAAATTAACCTGGCTGCATTGTTTTGTAACACCTGGAGTCGACGTAGCAAACTGGACTTAATCCCCAAAAGTAAACAGTTACCATAATCAATTCGAGATATTACAAAAGCATGAACAAGCAGTATGGTAGCTGAAGGACTAAGATAATGACGAATACGAGTAATGTTTCTAAGATAAAAAGAACAGCATTTGACCTTTTCATGGACAAACCTTTCCATAGATAAAGTGGAGTCAAGATACACACCAAGATTTTTGACTTTGTCGACAGTTTTGATAGTAACATTTTCAATATTGAGAGATAAGGTGCTTATCCTTGCAAGATTATGTGAGGAACCAAATAATGCAAGTTCAGTCTTCCTTGGATTGAGTTTCAGAAAATTGGTGGATAGCCAATTTTGCAAATCAAGGATGCAAACCTCAAGATCTGCTGTGATAGTTTTAACTGGATCAAAAGGAAAGTAGAGCTGGGTGTCATCAGCGTAAAAGTGATAATGATAATCAATTTTGTGTTGCTTAGCTATCTCAGACATATGTGAAACAAACATAGAAAAAAGAATGGGGCCTAATACAGAACCTTGAGGAACTCCAAACTTAATAGTAGCTGGATTTGAAAACTTGCCATTGATATAAACTTTTTGAGAGCGGTTAGTGAGATAAGATTCAATCCAGTATATTTCCTTGAATACAAAAACGATTTTTGAGACGATCTAACAAAATGTTGTGATCAATGGTCATAATCTCATACCAGGATCAAAATCAGGTGACCAGATCTTTTGTTCTGAATGTTCCTATGTTCAACATGTAAATAAAGTTGCCACATTCTGGTTGCTTACTTTCTGGTCTTCGTCGAGAGCGGACGTGTTTTCGCGGGGCTCTCGTCGATTGCTCGTGTTGGTTTGCTTGTTGTGCTTTTGTGCTGTTGTATTGTACTGCTGTGCTGTACTATAGTATCTTATCTTTGGGGTGTGATTTTTTAAAGGCAGAAACTTCAGGTTTAGTTGGGTTCCCTGTTTTGAGTGCTTGCTAGAGTGTTGAGGCTTTCCTCCTGGTGCTGTGTGTGGCCTAGAGCCACAAACCCATCGCTGCTATGCCCGTGTGTAGGGATAGCAGCATTGTTAAGTTGGAGTTTAGGTCGGGGTGAACGTTACACCCCAGCAAGTTTTTACGTTGTTGAAGAAGGAAGGAGTTCATGTCGTATGCAGCTCTCATGAAGGGTGTTTCAAACTTGAGGGGAATTGAAGGGCTCACTATCACACCATATGATCGCTCAGTGGTGGTGACAGTGTTGTACCTGAACAAGTCGTGTCCCAAAAGACGCTGTGGTAGATGTCTGGAGTTGGGGCATGGCAAGGCTGAGTGTCCCAATGGGGTGCGGTGCAACGTTTGTGGGGAGGAGGGACATTGGTTTGATGCCTGCTCTTCATCATACTCTGCTCGTGACGGTGGGGATGCAGGGCCGGCACCAAGAGGTGTGAGGGTAGCAGTGGATTCAGAATTCAGAGAAGGGCTTTTAACAATTGTTTTCAATAGAGACCTCTTAAGTACGGTAGCTAAAAATACAAAGTTCAGGGAACTGGAGGAGGCAGCACATGAGGTGGAGCAGGATTTTCTAGCCTCTAAGAGGTGTGAGGGTAGCAGTGGGTGTGTTCAGGTTGAGTCTCCGCCGTCCTCCCCACTGACACCTGGGGAGGATGAAGTGATGATGGTTGAGGAGGACCTTCGGCTGTCCTCAGATTTCGAGTCTGGAGAGGGTGGAGAGCCTGTCTCAGGGCCTCCTCCCAGGGATCCACCATCAGGGGAGGGCTGGTTTGATTTTTGTGAGGGAGGGGCTCCGGAGCCTTCACTAAAGAGGTCGATTGATGATCTCTCTGGGGATGACCATTCTGGGCCACCTACACCGAGCCCAAGGAGTAAAGTGGTCAAGCCCCAGGTAGATACGTACAGAAGTGGTACCTCGTGATTTGGCCTCCAGGGGTGGGGTGAGTTGTTCTTGATTTGTTTTGGAGGTTGGTGTCGGGTGGTAAGTTTGGCGGGTTGTTCGGGTGTTGGGGTGGGGTTTGGTGCGTTTACGTTCATGACACGACTTTTTCGTTCCGTGTTTCTGTGTGGATGGTCGTGGTTAGCCTTTGTGTTATTGTCTGGCCGGTTTGGGTTTGGGTTGTCCTTTTGCTGCAACGTGCCTGTTTCGATGTACGTTTTAAGAAGAAAAATAAAGTTGCCACATTCAAATGAAAAAATCGGGTGAGCAGATCCGGGTCTAGTGTAAATGCTCCCATATTGCCAGTCTTTCACAACCTTGATGAATATTGTGCCATCCAATACTTCTCACCTGCAATGTAAGTAACACTTTGCCAGTCTTTCGCAACCTTGATGAATACCGTTCCACCTATTACATCGAGTGTCTTCACATGATTATTTTTTGCCTTAATAAATTAATATCTTCCATACAGGCCTGCGTCTTTTGCTTATTCATTTCATACTCCAGCCTATCACTGTGCGGAAGATTGCCTGAAAAATTCCTCACGTTTCTGTGTCAATAACAACAGCCGAAAGCTGAAATTAGAATCCTTCGCCGGGTACTTAGAATGGAGCAGTATCTCTTTGTGCGACTTCACCATAGACATCAGGGTTGTCATGAAAATGGCAACCCATTTCTTTCTTTCTGTCTTTCACTGTTCCAATTTCTATCCATGGCCGAATATAAACCGGGAGAGAACAAGGTTCTATTTTTAGACACTTGGTCTGGTCTGATCATTGTAGGGGTTCTTGATATTTGAAACAGTGACACCAAACCCATGGCACTGACCAATCCCGTCAAGCCAGATAGGTCAAATTGTGTGAAAGTGTAATTGAGAATTAACACACTCTAGGCTTCATTGTATTAAACATTCTGTCACAAATGCAGAGTTCACTTTAAATTCATACTAGTGAGATTCATTGCAGGATATTACATATCATGAAGGTGTGCAAGGAAAAAATGGAAAGTCCTATTTAACCTCCATCCAAAAGAAAGACATAACTCGTTTCATCAACCTGGAACACAATTGGTCACTAGTTATTTTGAGGGTTGTAACCAACGTCACGTGACTTATATAGTAACATCGGACCAGAATCCATCATCACTCTCAGCTCATCATCTAATTAATGAATTGTACTGGTATGGCCCTTCCCACTTGTTTTGTTCTGCAATTGATCTTCCACACTATCTTCTCCCCAGGGGCGTATATACTCGAATTTCCAGTGGGGGGTGTAAACTATTTTGGCATTAAATATATATGTAAGTGAATACACTATAAACCCTTGGACCCGCTCTAACGGCCTGGTTCATCCTAGTCCATTCATTCTGCCCGTCCATCTCTTCTCCCGCCTGCCCCCTCCACCCTCCTCCCCCCCATCCAAGGAAAGAACGAAAAATATTCTACCAAAGTCGCACCGGGTCGGTCTACAGAAACAACGAATACCTTTCAACACTATCCAAAGACAACGTGTAAATGTGTACCCACCGCGGCTTTTTACTAGTAAATTGTGTGCCCTCCTTTTTTTTTTCCTTCCGTTGGAAGAACTTTATTTTCATTCTCAACATATATACATACAAAACAGCAAATTAAAGGATAAAAATAATAATATATACAAGTATTTACAGCTGAATACTTTATCATACATCACTGTTTCATTCATCCCCTGGCTCATTATGCAATTACGGTAAATTAACATTTTTTTAAAAAAAAAAAAAAAAAAAAAAAACAGAAATGTTAATTTACCGTAATTTTTGTTTTTACCGTATTTAAAAAAAAAAAAAAAAAAAAAAAGAATGACTTTATTTCCATCTTTGGAAAGTAACTTTATTATTTACAAGTATTTACTGCTTAATTAATTAATTTTTACAGTGCTAAATTATTTACATGATCATATAATTTTACACACATTTCACAGTACCAATCAAATCCCACAGAGGATCAAGTAAGAATAACTTAATACAAATAATCACATATCACAAACAAAATGTTACAGACGAAATTCCAGCTTTTTGTCCCTCCTGATAACGAAAGAGTTATTACCCACCCAAACCTTATCGAACTTAGTTTTAGTGAACCATCAGCTGCGACCCTTGTCTTGATCTCTGTTATAATTATAGAAAGAATTATTGGAGGAGATTGATACTTTGGTTCAAACACCTGAAGACACCTAGATTTCCATAGAATAAACTTTGTAATACAAAACACATACCAAACTTTGCTAAACACTGATTTTTCAATACTGTTCCGGGGGAAGCCATATAAAAAAGAAATTTTCCACGAGGCGCGGATGAGGGAGCCCGTTGGTCACATCATAATAGATTCTCTCTTTTTTTTTGGAAGGAACGCTTTAATAGTTTCTCTTAATTATGTGCCCTCATTCTTACCCGAAAGTTCTCTAGTCACGAATTCTAGGGACGGAACAAACATCACCCTACGTAATATCACATTTGCTACTTGTTCGATAAAGTAAAATATGGAACGCTTCACGATTTTGCGTGTCATCCTTGCGCAGGGGCCATGCTAATCTTCTCTGTATCGTTCCAATTTTAGTATATGTGCCGCCGAAGCGTGCACGTTGAAATGGCGTTGTTTTCCAGTACTTATAGTGTAGCGCATCAGCCTAGCCCATCGGTACTACTTATAAAATTGCCCACCGCTTTTCCTTGCTGAAAATCACTTTGGTACGGCCATAACAGTCATTTGTGACGAATGGCATAATTTTTAAATCAAATTCTATGGTAGAACAAATAGATCATTCCGACTTTGGCCGAAATCTCCAAATAAAGGGTAACAGGCACCAATTATTCAATTTCTTTGACAATTGCACATGTGACGTCAAAACACTTACTGCTCAAATTGTGGCTCCTTGGAAACTTTAGAATTAAAAAAAGCCCTAACCTTACCCCTAACACTATACAAATCGCCATATTCACAGAGCCATCAGCGCGAGAACTAAAGGTTGCACGTGGCTCGTATTATTACAATCGTTCCAAGAACGTTCATTCTACCAAAGAGCGCCCTCAATCGTGGCTGTCCAAAATTTGCTATGGAGCTACCATGGTCATTGTAAAGATTATTACATATATATGTAAGTGAATACACTATAAACCCTTGGACCCGCTCTAACGGCCTGGTTCATCCTAGTCCATTCATTCTGCCCGTCCATCTCTTCTCCCGCCTGCCCCCTCCACCCTCCTCCCCCCATCCAAGGAAAGAACGAAAAATATTCTCCCAAAGTCGCACCGGGCCGGTCTACAGAAACAACGAATACCTTTCAACACTATCCAAAGACAACGTGTAAGTGTGTACCCACCGCGGCTTTTTACTAGTAAATTGTGTGCCCTCCTTTTTTTTTTTTCCTTCCGTTGGAAGAACTTTATTTTCATTCTCAACATATATACATACAAAACAGCAAATTAAAGGATAAAAATAATAATATATATACAAGTATTTACAGCTGAATACTTTATCATACATCACTGTTTCATTCATCCCCTGGCTCATTATGCAATTACGGTAAATTAACATTTTTTTTTTTTTTTTTAAAAAAGAAATGTTAATTTACCGTAATTTTTGTTTTTACCGTATTTTTAAAAAAAAAAAAAAAAGAATGACTTTATTTCCATCTTTGGAAAGTAACTTTATTATTTACAAGTATTTACAGCTTAATTAATTAATTTTTACAGTGCTAAATTATTTACATGATCATACAATTTTACACACATTTCACAGTACCAATCAAATCCCACATAGGATCAAGTAAGAATAACTTAATACAAATAATCACATATTACAAACAAAATGTTACAGACGAAATTCCAGCTTTTTGTCCCTCCTGATAACGAAAGAGTTATTACCCACCCAAACCTTATCGAACTTAGTTTTAGTGAACCGTCAGCTGCCACCCTTGTCTTGATCTCTGTTATAATTATAGAAAGAATCGTTGGAGGAGATTGATACTTTGATTCAAACACCTGAAGACACCTAGATTTCCATAGAATAAACTTTCTAGTACAAAACACATACCAAACTTTGCTAAACACTGATTTTTCAATACTGTTGCGGGGGAAGCCATATAAAAAAAAAGAAATTTTCCACGAGGCGTGGATGAGGGAGCCCGTTGGTCACATCATCGTTAATTCTCTATGATGTTCTTCTAGGGAAGGAACAAACATCACCCTACGTAATATTACATTTGCTACTTGTTCGATAAAGTAAAATATGGAACGCTTCACGATTTTGCGTGTCATCCTTGCGCAGGGGCCATGTTAATCTTCTCTGTATCGTTCCAATTTTAGTATATGTGCCGCCGAAGCGTGCACGTTAAAATGGCGTTGTTTTTCAGTACTTATAGTGTAGCGCATCAGCCTAGCCCATCGGTACTACTTATAAAATTGCCCACCGCTTTTCCTTGCTGAAAAGCACTTTGGTACGGCCATAACAGTCATTTGTGACGAATGGCATAATTTTTAAATCAAATTCTATGGTAGAGCAAATAGATCATTCCGACTTTGGCCGAAATCTCCAAATAAAGGGTAACAGGCACCAATTATTCAATTTCTTTGACAATTGCACATGTGACGTCAAAACACTTACTGCTCAAATTGTGGCTCCTTGGAAACTTTAGAATTAAAAAAGCCCTAACCTCACCCCTAACACTATACAAATCGCTATACTGTATTCACAGAGACATCAGCACGAGAACTAAATGATGCACGTGGCTCGTATTATTACAATCGTTCCAAGAACGTTCATTCTACCAAAGAGCGCCCTCAATGCGTGGCTGTCCAAAATTTGCTGTGGAGCTACCATGAAGTTTCCGGCAACACGTTGTGACAATCCCGCAAGTAGATGGTCATTGTAAAGGTTATTAAATATATATGTAAGTGAATACACTATTAACCCTTGGACCCGCTCTAACGGCCTGGTTCATCCTAGTCCATTCATTCTGCCCGTCCATCTCTTCTCCCGCCTGCCCCCTCCACCCTCCCCACCCCGCATCCAAGGAAAGAACGAAAAATATTCTCCCAAAGTCGCACCGGGCTTGTCTACAGAAACAACGAATACCTTTCAACACTATCCAAAGACAACGTGTAAATGTGTACCCACAGCGTCCTTTTACTAGTAAATTAGGTGCCCTCCTTTTTTTTTCCTTCCGTTGGAAGAACTTTATTTTCATTCTCAACATATATACATACAAAACAGCAAATTAAAGGATAAAAATAATAATATATACAAGTATTTACAGCTGAATACTTTATCATACATCACTCTTTCATTCATACCCCTGACTCATTATGCAATTACGGTAAATTAACATTTTTCTTTTTTTTTTTTAAAAAGAAATGTTAATTTACCGTAATTTTTTTTTCCGTAGTTTGTTTTAAAAAAAAAAAAAAGAATGACTTTATTTCCATCTTTGGAAAGTAACTTTATTATTTACAAGTATTTACAGCTTAATTAATTAATTTTTACAGTGCTAAATTATTTACATGATCATACAATTTTACACACATTTCACAGTACCAATCAAATCCCACATAGGATCAAGTAAGAATAACTTAATACAAATAATCACATATTACAAACAAAATGTTACAGACGAAATTCCAGCTTTTTGTCCCTCCTGATAACGAAAGAGTTATTACCCACCCAAACCTTATCGAACTTAGTTTTAGTGAACCGTCAGCTGCGACCCTTGTCTTGATCTCTGTTATAATTATAGAAAGAATCGTTGGAGGAGATTGATACTTTGATTCAAACACCTGAAGACACCTAGATTTCCATAGAATAAACTTTCTAATACAAAACACATACCAAACTTTGCTAAACACTGATTTTTCAATACTGTTGCGGGGGAAGCCATATATAAAAAAAGAAATTTTCCACGAGGCGTGGATGAGGGAGCCCGTTGGTCACATCATCGTTAATTCTCTATGATGTTTTATTTTTTTTTTCCTTGAAGGAAAAACTTTATTAAAACTCAAAGCAGAATATATACAAGGTGAAAAGATATTTACAATTATTTACATATTGGATCAACTAATGACAACACTATTACAGTTTACATAATTTTGTACATAAAGACAATAACACAGATTTGCAGACATTCAGACACTGAGATAGACTAACAAGTTAACAATATTGATACAATAAAACCATTGTCTAATAAATATTACCCACCTCAATACAAACAATAAGTTCCGCATTACTTCCTTCACCCCTTTCTTAAGGATTAATAATTAGTATTTGCCCATAAGAAGACAAAAAAAAAAAATAAAATAAAACGTTATGCAAAAAAGAACGAAAGTAACAACACAGACGTTAAATCTGAAAAAATAGTTTGTGATTTTCAATTTTTACAAAGGAACTTCCCTCAATCCACAAACTAAAAAATCTTGATGATGAAAGTCTAACATGATCCGCCATAACTCTTAACTTTATCTCGTTAATGATATCAGATCTCATCTGAGCTCCAGTTTTAAAAACCTTCTGAAAAACAGCAATACATCTAGATTTCCACACTATAGATTTACAAATACAAAAAATATACCAAATCCTGTTGAAAGTTACACGAGGTATTTTCTCCTTAGTGAAACCATACAAAAACAAATTAAGATTGATATCAATATTATTTTTGTATAACCTTTTAAAAACATTATCTACCCAAATAATTACAGGATTAATTTTGGGACACTCCCAAAATAGATGATTAATAGATTCAACCACATTACAGCATTCATATGGACAAATACCATCCCCCAATCCCCAACGAGCTATCCTTTGACCAGTTGCTAAAATGTGGTGACACAAGCGCCACTGAAAATCCATTAACTTGTTATCCAGTATTTTATTAAAAGCTGAACTCCAGATACTTTTCCAAGGAAAAGATGGGTGATCCTGAACCACTTTAACACTAACTAACTCCCCTTTTTAAACGCTTTTACGATAGACTTGGTTGTTGTACAAATATCCAAAAACAGGGAATCAAGAGAATGCAACAAGATAAGAAGGTCACAAGCATAAAGTAAAAAGTGACTACAAACAGGCAATTTGGACACATATTAGACCAAACAGAAGGAAAGACTCTACGAAGTTTAGAGGCCATAAAAAACCTGGCCAAAATGAGATACAAAGGAGGATCACCAGTAAGAATTGAGAAAAGAGGTTTAACAAAAAGAGCATCCATCTTAGTCTTAAAATTATCCAGACCTAAACCACCCACAGCTCTGTCTAAAGTGACGGTTTTTCTTGAAACTAAGTCCGGTTTCTTGTCTCCCCACAGAAAAGCAAAAACAATCTTATTAACCTTCCGGAGAACATTTTCTGGGAGTGGAAAAACGGGAGCAACGAAATAAAACAGGGGAAAAATAATCGTATTAATAATGGCCACCTTCCCCAGCAGGGAAAGATGACAGCCCGACCAACGTTGAGCACACATAGTGGCTTTCTTAAGTATGACATCCCAGTTTCCTTGAACAGACTCATCAGTTCCAAATGTGACTCCAGTAACTTTAATCGCAGAACTACTCCATACAATATTAGAAGGAAGACAATGGAAGGTGTCACTAATAACGAAACCATGGGATTTATTCAGATTAATATTACCCCCAGTAGCCTCCTGAAACAAGTCAAAAGCTCGTAAAAAGTGATGGATATCATTATCACAACACGCCACGCAGGTGGCATCATCAGCATACTGAAGAAGCTTAACCTTCTTTCTACACCCAGGAAGATTGAATCCCCGAATGTTACCATTATGATTAACGTAACATGCGATAGGTTCAATATACAGAACATAAAGGAGGGGAGAGAGAGGACAGCCTTGCCTCACCCCACGGTAAATACGAACAATTTCAGAGAAGAACCCATTAACTAAAATACGACTGTTGATATTGTTGTATAAAATAGTGATCCATTGAATAAATTTCTCACCGAAGTTAAGTTTAATCAGTACCTTTCGAAGAAATTCCCAGTTCACCTTGTCAAACGCTTTTTGCTGATCGATGGAAACTAAGGCACAGGGATTCATTTTATCGTAAGAAAAATTGATAATATCCCTGATCAGATGTAAATTACTATGAATAGATCTGCCAGGGACAGCACAAGTCTGAAACTCGTTCACGATGGAGGGAAGAACTTTGGAAAGTCTGATTTGAAAAATTTTGGAAATAATTTTATAATCACAGTTCAGCAATGTCACAGGACGCCAATTAGAAGGGTCCTCTCTATCGCCACCTTTCGGAAGCAACGTGATAATTCCAGAACGTTGGGAAGGAGACAAGGTCTCAGAATTATAAATTTCATCAAAAACATCAAGTAAATCTTTACCAAGAATGTCAAAGAACGAGCGATAAAATTCATAAGGGAGACCACCACTCCCTGGCGATTTGTTATTTGCAGACAGAGATATTACATTCCATACCTCATACAGCGTGATAGGACGCTCTAAATTATCCTTTTCCTCCTTGCTTAATCTTTTATGCAAACTATTGATAAACATTTCTTGAGTATTTCCATTTAAGGAAGCTTGTTCCGAGTAGAGATCTTGGTAAAAAACCTGAAAAATTCTCAACATATCATCGACCTTATCACACACAATACCGTTTTGGTCCCGAACAGACTGGATAGTTTTATGTCTCGCCTTAGTATGTTCATTCTTATAAAACCAGGCTGAAGGCTTCTCCCCATCTGCCAAATACTTGACCTTAGTACGAATGCATGCACCTTTAATGTCATCGTTAACAATACATTCAATTTCTTCAGAACTAGCATGTAAACACCGATCCTGTAAATCCTTTGCATGTGCTCTTTTCATACGAGCTGTCTTCACACTATGACGAATAGCAAGATATTTGATACGAACTTTAACATCCTCCCACCAATCTAATTTAGAGTTAAAACCCTCTTTCAATGTGGACCACAACTGATAGTACGTACGTAGGTCCGAACAAAAGTCTTCATTGCCGTTAAGTACAACATTATACTTCCAGTAACCTTTGCCCATACTCCTAGGAGTGCAAGGAAGATGGAAGTCAACAAAAACCGGATTATGATCACTGAAGGGAAACGGAGAGGAAGATTCCCTAATTATCTTACAATCTCTGGGAATATAAATCCTGTCAATCCTAGAACTTCTGTTCAAGCGAGACCAAGTATGACCTGGTGTAGACGGGTACATACTTCTATAGCTGTCCACAAGCCGATACTCGGATACAAATTGATTCAACTCAGTAGACCCAACAAAAGCAGAGTTATTTTGGCTTGTACTACAACGATCAATATTATTTGTGACACAATTAAAATCCCCTCCTAGAACAACAGGGCAGCTCCCTCTTGTGAATGCATAAAGATTTTCAATGAACTTGGTCCTATCAGCCGGAGGGTTAGGGGCATGGACATTACACAACTTTAAAGGAAAACCGTTAACCGAGCAGCACAACGAGATGCAACGACCAACATTATCATGTTTAATCTGAGACACCCTAAAGTCTACCCTACTATTGAAAATGATGGCAACACCGCCTGAGTGATTAGATAAACTAGGTGAATAAAATACACGCCCACCCCATTGTTTCTTGAAAAACGAAAAATCCTCTGGTGTAGAAAGAAATAGCTCTTGCAAGAAGATGATATCAGCATTTACAATTTTGCACCAATGAATAATACGATTACATTTAGTTTTGTCTCTTAATCCATTAACATTTAATGTAGCAATTGAAAGACTAGCGAAAATTAATAAGATGAAAATATACATTACACGATCAGGGCTTGGTCTTTTTCAAAAAATAGTTATCAAAAAATTCAATATCTCGTTTTGCAACAAAGTCAGGATGGTTGTCCGCAATATGTTGGATCCATTCCTTGGGAGAAGAGAGATTCAACGAACACTTCCTCCAAACGCACGGGTACTTAGAATCCTTTAATTTCGGATGATAAACCGAGATATGATTGATTAGAGCCTTATACTCCGAGAAAACCTCCTTACAACTTTTGGCCACACAGGCATGCCATGGTTCACTTTCAAGAAATATTTGCGTCATTTTAATAAGGTCAGAGGGATTCTCTGTTGGAAAACGGATTCTTGAACGAGACCTCTCTAACCTTCTCAGGGGAAGAGGCTGGGACGAGCTTTTCTTTCTCAGTGATGAAGACTTGTTAGACTTGACAGATACAGAAGGTTGAGACAAAGACATTTTAGAGCGAGAGGTTTCTTGAACAGTTTCATCATTTACTGCAGAAGGAACAAAGACCTTGGAAGGGCCGCACGGTTCTGGACAATCAACTGCCCAACTTTGGGACACAAAATCTCCACAGTCACTTTCCCCCTGGCTTTCAAAAAGCTCCTGCTGAGACCCATTGAAATCCGGAGTGCACTGGGAATCGGGGATAACGAAGGGACCCTCCGAGTCCATGGTACTGAGCTGAGTAGAGGGACCAACATCCAATTTAACTTGAACTTCAGATAGAGCAAGGTTGCCCGAGGGCTTCGAAGGGCCTGATTGATCCACAACTTCAGGAAGAGCACTAACACCAGAGGGCTTCAAAGGACCAGATTGCTCCACAACATTAGTCACGCTGCGCTGAGGCAAGGGGTCCTCAGTTCCCATTTTGTCATGAGTCACTGAAGGAGAGTCATTACCAGAAGACACCTTGGGATCCGCCTGGACCACAACATTAAACTCACAGTTCTGGGTTGGAGGACCGTCAACTACCATTTCGTCGAGAGACTCAGGCTGTTCCTGATCATCCGAAGACCCTTTATTGTCAGAATTCTCCTCACTGCTTGGAAGGTTCACAATTGATGCACCCCCTTTAATCCAAACACCGGGTTGCGGCTTGATGACGTTTGCAAAGGAGATATTGCAATCCCGATAATTATGTCCAACTTTATTACATATTGTGCACTGAACCTCGTTCACACAGTCCTTAAATTCATGACCAAGTTGAAGACATTTCCTACATTTAACATTCTCACAATTGTGAACATCATGTCCTCTTTCATTACAATTCAGGCAGTTCCTGGGCTGGCCATGGTATCGAACCCAACAGTCTCTTCCAGCGAAGCGTAATGATGACGGAATATCCTTTGAAAGAACGATAAAATATCGCCGTATTCCATTGAAAATATTAGGATAGTCACCGTAAGTTAGAAACCTGCCACTTTCCACTTTCCCATATCGACTTAAAATGAGTCTCACGATGTTATCATCTAGTTCGTATGGCACGTGAAGAACAGTAACCACTGTCGCAGAACTAGTATATGAGTAAGCTGTGCATCCTTTGGCACTAGACAAAGCAGACCAATGCTGCTTCTTCAAAGAAACGGTTCGAAAAGTCACGTCCCACGCACGACCGGGTAAATCTTGCACCGAAATCAAGTTATTCGTACTAACACCATACTCTGTCAAAAACTTAAAAACTTCCACTTTGCCGAAATTGGAATCAAAACACAATTGAATTGACTTGTCTCTCAGCAAAGTCTCCATCTTTGCTGACGCTATATTTCATATGTTCTTCTAGGGAAGGAACAAACATCACCCTACGTAATATTACATTTGCTACTTGTTCGATAAAGTAAAATATGGAACGCTTCACGATTTTGCGTGTCATCCTTGCGCAGGGGCCATGCTAATCTTCTCTGTATCGTTCCAATTTTAGTATATGTGCCGCCGAAGCGTGCACGTTAAAATGGCGTTGTTTTTCAGTACTTATAGTGTAGCGCATCAGCCTAGCCCATCGGTACTACTTATAAAATTGCCCACCGCTTTTCCTTGCTGAAAAGCACTTTGGTACGGCCATAACAGTCATTTGTGACGAATGGCATAATTTTTAAATCAAATTCTATGGTAGAGCAAATAGATCATTCCGACTTTGGCCGAAATCTCCAAATAAAGGGTAACAGGCACCAATTATTCAATTTCTTTGACAATTGCACATGTGACGTCAAAACACTTACTGCTCAAATTGTGGCTCCTTGGAAACTTTAGAATTAAAAAGCCCTAACCTCACCCCTAACACTATACAAATCGCTATACTGTATTCACAGAGACATCAGCACGAGAACTAAATGATGCACGTGGCTCGTATTATTACAATCGTTCCAAGAACGTTCATTCTACCAAAGAGCGCCCTCAATGCGTGGCTGTCCAAAATTTGCTATGGAGCTACCATGAAGTTTCCGGCAACACGTTGTGACAATCCCGCAAGTAGATGGTCATTGTAAAGGTTATTAAATATATATGTAAGTGAATACACTATTAACCCTTGGACCCGCTCTAACGGCCTGGTTCATCCTAGTCCATTCATTCTGCCCGTCCATCTCTTCTCCCGCCGACCCCTCCACCCTCCCCACCACCTCATCCAAGGAAAGAACGAAAAATATTCTCCCAAAGTCGCACCGGGCTTGTCTACAGAAACAACGAATACCTTTCAACACTATCCAAAGACAACGTGTAAATGTGTACCCACAGCGTCCTTTTACTAGTAAATTAGGTGCCCTCCTTTTTTTTTTTCCTTCCGTTGGAAGAACTTTATTTTCATTCTCAACATATATACATACAAAACAGCAAATTAAAGGATAAAAATAATAATATATACAAGTATTTACAGCTGAATACTTTATCATACATCACTCTTTCATTCATACCCCTGACTCATTATGCAATTAAGGTAAATTAACATTTCTTTTCTTTTTTTTAAAAAGAAATGTTAATTTACCGTAATTTTTTTTTCCGTAGTTTGTTTAAAAAAAAAAAAAAAGAATGACTTTATTTCCATCTTTGGAAAGTAACTTTATTATTTACAAGTATTTACAGCTTAATTAATTAATTTTTACAGTGCTAAATTATTTACATGATCATACAATTTTACACACATTTCACAGTACCAATCAAATCCCACATAGGATCAAGTAAGAATAACTTAATACAAATAATCACATATTACAAACAAAATGTTACAGACGAAATTCCAGCTTTTTGTCCCTCCTGATAACGAAAGAGTTATTACCCACCCAAACCTTATCGAACTTAGTTTTAGTGAACCGTCAGCTGCCACCCTTGTCTTGATCTCTGTTATAATTATAGAAAGAATCGTTGGAGGAGATTGATACTTTGATTCAAACACCTGAAGACACCTAGATTTCCATAGAATAAACTTTCTAATACAAAACACATACCAAACTTTGCTAAACACTGATTTTTCAATACTGTTGCGGGGGAAGCCATATAAAAAAAAAGAAATTTTCCACGAGGCGTGGATGAGGGAGCCCGTTGGTCACATCATCGTAGATTCTCTATGATGTTCTTCTAGGGAAGGAACAAACATCACCCTACGTAATATTTTTTTTTTGTGTAGGAAGAACTTTATTTTCAGTCTCAACATATATACATACAAAACAGCAAATCAGGGGATAAAAATAATAATATATACAAGTATTTACAGTTGAATAATTAGCTTACATCATTAGTACCATGACGCAATATGTAATAACGGTAAATTAACATTACACAATTCAATTAATTGAAGGAAGGAAAAGAAAAGCTGCTTCAAAATGAAACTGAACTTTTTGATGACAAGGTTCCTCTGGTTTTCCAAAAGAATTCAATAAAATCTTATTTATGATATACCATTATGTCTAAATCGTTACTTTCTCCTTTTTATATTAATTTTGGTAAATCATTTATTCCTTTCCGAGTCTACTACGTAAACAGGTATAAACAAATATCTATAAATTCGGCAAAAAACTGCATGCAAAAACAGTACTAGGGGTTAAAATAAAACAAGATTTAATTTTAACTAGGAAAGCCTAAAAGAAAGCTTATCCCCACTTAGATACACAAAGGAAGGACTAGTAATCCAAACTTTATAAAATTTGGCAGGGGTTAAGCGTTTCTTGTCTGCTCTAATACGTTGCTTAACGTTCTCAATAATTAGAGATTTCATTTCGCTCCTAGAGTGCACACGAGATTGAAAGACATGAATACATCTACATTTCCATATTATGAATTTTGCAGTGCACAAGAAATACCAGAGTCTATTAAAAACTGTTTGTGAAAGTTTAACCCATGGGAAGCCCATAAGAAAAAAGGTAACATTGAGACGGAAGTTATCGTTAACCAGACTCTTGCAAACCGACTCGATCCAAAGGATCATTGCACATACCTTTGGACAATTCCAGAATATATGTTCTATGGATTCTACACAATAACAATGAGGCATTGGACAAATACCATCGTCTATACCCCACTCAACACTTCTACTACCAGTAAACAAAATTCTATGTGATAAACGCCATTGAAAATCTTTCAGTTTATTATCTAGGCTAGAGTTGAAGGCTAAAGGCCAAATTTGGTCCCAGGGAAAGGTTGGGTTGTGTCTAATAACGGATATGGAAACATCGGTTTTTCGTAAACTGCGGACGACATACTTCGTGGGAGCACGGCGATTAAAAGAAAAGTTCACATCAACTAAATCTTTGATTATATGACAAGCAACCAGCAATGGTTTGGGACAAACATCAGCATTCGGTTTTGTATTAGACCAAACATGAGGAAAAAACCGGCGCAAGGGTTTTGCCATGTAGTAGCGAGCAAGGGTGAGACACAAAGGGATCTCATTATCAGACTGCAGCAAAGAGAAAAGGGTTTCACAAACAAAGCATTCATTTTAGTTTTAAAATCGTCTAAACCTAAACCGCCCATTGTTTTGTCTAAAACCACAACTTTCCTAGCAACGAGGTCAGGCTTGTTTTCACCCCAGATGAAAGAAAATACAGCCTTGTGAGTCTCTTTGATTACCCAGTCCAAAAGTGGGTACACTGGTGCCACGTAATAAAACTTAGGAAAAACAATAGTGTTAACTACCAAAACTTTACCAATGAGGGACAAATATCTTCCTTTCCATAAATCTAAAACTTTAGTTGCAGAACGGATAATGCCATCCCAAGTGGATTTAACAGCGCTACCAGATCCGAAGGACACGCCAGTGATTTTAATTGACGTATTGCTCCACGAAATATTAAGGGGTACATTTTGGGATGTCATTGCACCAAGCTTTAACCCACACGACTTATACATGTTGACGGACGCCCCAGTTGCTTTTTGAAACAAATTAAAAACATTGAAGATATTTAGAGCATCGGTTACACTTGTGGCAATGCAGGTAGCATCATCGGCATACTGAATGAATTTAACACGTCTACCATTACTCCCAGGAATCATAAAGCCACGGATGGTGTCAGTAAAGTTGATATAGCGAGCAATAGGCTCAATGAATAAAACATAAAGTAGGGGGGAGAGGGGACAGCCCTGTCTCACCCCACGTGCAATTCGAACAGGTTCTGAAAGCTTCCCGTTTATCAACAATCGACTTGTAATATTGTGATACAAAATACATATCCACTTGATGAAATTATCACCAAACTTTAACCTGTTAAGAATTTTCATTAAGAATCCCCAGTCTACTTTATCGAAAGCTTTTTCTTGATCGATTGAAAGCAGGGTGACGGAACTATTGTTTGATTGAGCATACTCAATGATGTCTCTTATTAAGAACAGGTTGTTGTGAATAGTTCTACCTGGAATGGCACACGTCTGGAATTCATTTACAAGCAATGGCATTATGTCTGAAAGTCTTCTCTGAAGCACTTTGGCAAGAAGTTTGTAATCAGTATTTAACAAGCTTATCGGACGCCAATTGTTTGGGTTCAAAAGGTCACCTTTTTTGGGGATCAAAGATATTACAGCAGTGCGTTGAGACTCAGAAAGAGCACCCTTAGAAAAAATACCGTTATACAAATCAGTCAAATCGTTACCCATTACATCAAAAAATTTTCGGTAGAACTCATACGGGATGCCATCTATCCCCGGGGACTTGTTATTAGACATACTCATAAGGGCAGTCTTTACCTCCTCCAAAGAAATGGGACGATCGAGATTTGTCATCTCAGTTGGATCCACTGTAACACTTAAGTACTTGATAAGTTCGTTTTGCACATTATGATCAATATCCTTTTCTCGAGAGAAAAGGTTACTATAAAATTGGTGAAAAACACGGGCAATATCATTGTCGTCGGTAACTACATCGCCGAGATTATCTCGCACAGAATGAATATGTTTCTGACAAGCCCTGCGGCTTTCCTGTTTGAAGAAAAAGGAAGACGGCTTTTCACCGTCTTCTAAATATTTAACCCTAGATCTTATAAAAGCACCTTCAACTTCAGCTTGTAACAAATTATCCGTATCATCAGGGCTTGAATTCGTAAAGTGTGCCTGTCGTTCAAGTAACATTTTACGTTTTTTGCGTGCAATGCGAGTACCATGTTTGATAGCCAACTCTTTAATTCTCAATTTAATGTTGTCCCACCAATCGACGATAGTGATAAAGGCGGGCTTAAGAGACGACCATTTGTCATACTGAAACAAAAAATCCCTGCAAAACCTCTCGTCTGAATTGAAAGAAACATTATACTTCCAATAACTCCTTTTTCTCACAACATTACAGGGAAGTTTTATGTTGACGTAAACAGGAACATGGTCTGAAAGCCGGATATCAGCAGTGTAAGCATTGATGGCAGTAAAGACATTTGCAATATAAATTCTGTCAATTCTGGAACTTAGACCAGAGTTGCGACGAAACCAAGTATGACCAGGGAGAGCATGCAAAACACTACTAGCATCATTTAAGTTGAAAGTCGAGATAAGCTCCCTAATTTCACCCCTTCCGACAAACGAGGAAGTGTTGCTAGAAAAGGGAACACGGTCAGAGTCATCCAAAACACAATTGAAATCCCCTCCTAATATGAGAGGATCACTACCCCTCACATACAGGTATAAATCATTAAGGAAAATCTTCCTCTCACTGGGAATATTGGGGGCGTGGACGTTACAAATTCTGAAAGAAAAATTATAAACACTACAGAGAACTGAGATACAACGACCGTTTGCATCACGCTTTACATTAGAAACAACAAAAGGAATTCTATTGCTAAAAGCAATGCAAACTCCCCCAGAAAGATTACTAACACTAGGTGAAAAAAGGACCTGTCCACCCCAGTTATCCTTGAAGTGTTTGTAGTCACTATGAGAAGACAGGAAAGTTTCCTGCAGGAGAAGGATGTCAATATCGAAGAGCTTACCCCATTGAATTATTTTCGAACTCTTCATGTTGTCTCTTAAACTATTAACGTTATACGATGCCACATTTATGTTAAGGTGTGTGCGATTAAACATAAGTAAAAAGAGGAGTAGAACCAGATCCATAAGGACTAGCGTTTAAGAAAGTAACTGTCAAAAAATTCCACTTCGTGTTTCCTTACAAATTCTGGATGGTCAATTGCTATGTGGAAGATCCAGTCACGGGGTGAGGCTAGAGTGCTAACACATGATACGTAATATTACATTTGCTACTTGTTCGATAAAGTAAAATATGGAACGCTTCACGATTTTTTTTTTTTTTTTTTCATTTCAAAGGAAGAAATTTATTTACATCTTGAACATACATAAATATAGAACAGGACAAGTTGAATAAATATAATATTTACAAGCAAGTACAATATGATTTCCTAATTTCATTTACCCTATAAACCAGAAATAGACCTAACGTAATTTCATGCTTTCTCTTAAACATTTCATTTGAAAATATAAATTCAGTAAAAAAAAAGGAAGAAAAAAAAATTAATTACGCTTCACGATTTTGCGTGTCATCCTTGCGCAGGGGCCATGCTAATCTTCTCTGTATCGTTCCAATTTTAGTATATGTGCCGCCGAAGCGTGCACGTTAAAATGGCGTTGTTTTTCAGTACTTATAGTGTAGCGCATCAGCCTAGCCCATCGGTACTACTTATAAAATTGCCCACCGCTTTTCCTTGCTGAAAAGCACTTTGGTACGGCCATAACAGTCATTTGTGACGAATGGCATAATTTTTAAATCAAATTCTATGGTAGAGCAAATAGATCATTCCGACTTTGGCCGAAATCTCCAAATAAAGGGTAACAGGCACCAATTATTCAATTTCTTTGACAATTGCACATGTGACGTCAAAACACTTACTGCTCAAATTGTGGCTCCTTGGAAACTTTAGAATTAAAAAAGCCCTAACCTCACCCCTAACACTATACAAATCGCTATACTGTATTCACAGAGACATCAGCACGAGAACTAAATGATGCACGTGGCTCGTATTATTACAATCGTTCCAAGAACGTTCATTCTACCAAAGAGCGCCCTCAATGCGTGGCTGTCCAAAATTTGCTATGGAGCTACCATGAAGTTTCCGGCAACACGTTGTGACAATCCCGCAAGTAGATGGTCATTGTAAAGGTTATTAAATATATATGTAAGTGAATACACTATTAACCCTTGGACCCGCTCTAACGGCCTGGTTCATCCTAGTCCATTCATTCTGCCCGTCCATCTCTTCTCCCGCCCGCCCCCTCCACCCTCCCCACCCCCGCATCCAAGGAAAGAACGAAAAATATTCTCCCAAAGTCGCACCGGGCTTGTCTACAGAAACAACGAATACCTTTCAACACTATCCAAAGACAACGTGTAAATGTGTACCCACAGCGTCCTTTTACTAGTAAATTAGGTGCCCTCCTTTTTTTCCTTCCGTTGGAAGAACTTTATTTTCATTCTCAACATATATACATACAAAACAGCAAATTAAAGGATAAAAATAATAATATATACAAGTATTTACAGCTGAATACTTTATCATACATCACTCTTTCATTCATACCCCTGACTCATTATGCAATTAAGGTAAATTAACATTTCTTTTCATATTTTTTTTCCGTAGTTTGTTTTAAAAAAAAAAAAAGAATGACTTTATTTCCATCTTTGGAAAGTAACTTTATTATTTACCCAAGCGTATTTACAGTAATTAGGTTAATTTTTTTTCCTTCCGTTGGAAGAACTTTATTTTCATTCTCAACATATATACATACAAAACAGCAAATTAAAGGATAAAAATAATAGTATATACAAGTATTTACAGCTGAATAATTTATCATGCATCACTTTTTCATTAATACCCTGACTCATAATGCAATTACGGTAAATTAACATTTCTTTTTTTTTTTAAAGAAGAAATGTTAATTTACCGTAATTTTTTTTCCGTAGTTTGTTTAAAAAAAAAAAAAAAAAGAATGACTTTATTTCCATCTTTGAAAGTAACTTGATCTATTTACAAGTATTTACAGCTTAATTAATTAATTTTTACAGTGCTAAATTATTTACATGATCATACAATTTTACACACATTTCACAGTACCAATCAAATCCCACATAGGATCAAGTAAGAATAACTTAATACAAATAATCACATATTACAAACAAAATGTTACAGACGAAATTCCAGCTTTTTGTCCCTCCTGATAACGAAAGAGTTATTACCCACCCAAACCTTATCGAACTTAGTTTTAGTGAACCGTCAGCTGCCACCCTTGTCTTGATCTCTGTTATAATTATAGAAAGAATCGTTGGAGGAGATTGATACTTTGATTCAAACACCTGAAGACACCTAGATTTCCATAGAATAAACTTTCTAATACAAAACACATACCAAACTTTGCTAAACACTGATTTTTCAATACTGTTGCGGGGGAAGCCATATAAAAAAAAAGAAATTTTCCACGAGGCGTGGATGAGGGAGCCCGTTGGTCACATCATCGTAGATTCTCTATGATGTTCTTCTAGGGAAGGAACAAACATCACCCTACGTAATATTTTTTTTTTTTGTGTAGGAAGAACTTTATTTTCAGTCTCAACATATATACATACAAAACAGCAAATCAGGGGATAAAAATAATAATATATACAAGTATTTACAGTTGAATAATTAGCTTACATCATTAGTACCATGACGCAATATGTAATAACGGTAAATTAACATTACACAATTCAATTAATTGAAGGAAGGAAAAGAAAAGCTGCTTCAAAATGAAACTGAACTTTTTGATGACAAGGTTCCTCTGGTTTTCCAAAAGAATTCAATAAAATCTTATTTATGATATACCATTATGTCTAAATCGTTACTTTCTCCTTTTTATATTAATTTTGGTAAATCATTTATTCCTTTCCGAGTCTACTACGTAAACAGGTATAAACAAATATCTATAAATTCGGCAAAAAACTGCATGCAAAAACAGTACTAGGGGTTAAAATAAAACAAGATTTAATTTTAACTAGGAAAGCCTAAAAGAAAGCTTATCCCCACTTAGATACACAAAGGAAGGACTAGTAATCCAAACTTTATAAAATTTGGCAGGGGTTAAGCGTTTCTTGTCTGCTCTAATACGTTGCTTAACGTTCTCAATAATTAGAGATTTCATTTCGCTCCTAGAGTGCACACGAGATTGAAAGACATGAATACATCTACATTTCCATATTATGAATTTTGCAGTGCACAAGAAATACCAGAGTCTATTAAAAACTGTTTGTGAAAGTTTAACCCATGGGAAGCCCATAAGAAAAAAGGTAACATTGAGACGGAAGTTATCGTTAACCAGACTCTTGCAAACCGACTCGATCCAAAGGATCATTGCACATACCTTTGGACAATTCCAGAATATATGTTCTATGGATTCTACACAATAACAATGAGGCATTGGACAAATACCATCGTCTATACCCCACTCAACACTTCTACTACCAGTAAACAAAATTCTATGTGATAAACGCCATTGAAAATCTTTCAGTTTATTATCTAGGCTAGAGTTGAAGGCTAAAGGCCAAATTTGGTCCCAGGGAAAGGTTGGGTTGTGTCTAATAACGGATATGGAAACATCGGTTTTTCGTAAACTGCGGACGACATACTTCGTGGGAGCACGGCGATTAAAAGAAAAGTTCACATCAACTAAATCTTTGATTATATGACAAGCAACCAGCAATGGTTTGGGACAAACATCAGCATTCGGTTTTGTATTAGACCAAACATGAGGAAAAAACCGGCGCAAGGGTTTTGCCATGTAGTAGCGAGCAAGGGTGAGACACAAAGGGATCTCATTATCAGACTGCAGCAAAGAGAAAAGGGTTTCACAAACAAAGCATTCATTTTAGTTTTAAAATCGTCTAAACCTAAACCGCCCATTGTTTTGTCTAAAACCACAACTTTCCTAGCAACGAGGTCAGGCTTGTTTTCACCCCAGATGAAAGAAAATACAGCCTTGTGAGTCTCTTTGATTACCCAGTCCAAAAGTGGGTACACTGGTGCCACGTAATAAAACTTAGGAAAAACAATAGTGTTAACTACCAAAACTTTACCAATGAGGGACAAATATCTTCCTTTCCATAAATCTAAAACTTTAGTTGCAGAACGGATAATGCCATCCCAAGTGGATTTAACAGCGCTACCAGATCCGAAGGACACGCCAGTGATTTTAATTGACGTATTGCTCCACGAAATATTAAGGGGTACATTTTGGGATGTCATTGCACCAAGCTTTAACCCACACGACTTATACATGTTGACGGACGCCCCAGTTGCTTTTTGAAACAAATTAAAAACATTGAAGATATTTAGAGCATCGGTTACACTTGTGGCAATGCAGGTAGCATCATCGGCATACTGAATGAATTTAACACGTCTACCATTACTCCCAGGAATCATAAAGCCACGGATGGTGTCAGTAAAGTTGATATAGCGAGCAATAGGCTCAATGAATAAAACATAAAGTAGGGGAGAGGGGACAGCCCTGTCTCACCCCACGTGCAATTCGAACAGGTTCTGAAAGCTTCCCGTTTATCAACAATCGACTTGTAATATTGTGATACAAAATACATATCCACTTGATGAAATTATCACCAAACTTTAACCTGTTAAGAATTTTCATTAAGAATCCCCAGTCTACTTTATCGAAAGCTTTTTCTTGATCGATTGAAAGCAGGGTGACGGAACTATTGTTTGATTGAGCATACTCAATGATGTCTCTTATTAAGAACAGGTTGTTGTGAATAGTTCTACCTGGAATGGCACACGTCTGGAATTCATTTACAAGCAATGGCATTATGTCTGAAAGTCTTCTCTGAAGCACTTTGGCAAGAAGTTTGTAATCAGTATTTAACAAGCTTATCGGACGCCAATTGTTTGGGTTCAAAAGGTCACCTTTTTGGGGATCAAAGATATTACAGCAGTGCGTTGAGACTCAGAAAGAGCACCCTTAGAAAAAATACCGTTATACAAATCAGTCAAATCGTTACCCATTACATCAAAAAATTTTCGGTAGAACTCATACGGGATGCCATCTATCCCCGGGGACTTGTTATTAGACATACTCATAAGGGCAGTCTTTACCTCCTCCAAAGAAATGGGACGATCGAGATTTGTCATCTCAGTTGGATCCACTGTAACACTTAAGTACTTGATAAGTTCGTTTTGCACATTATGATCAATATCCTTTTCTCGAGAGAAAAGGTTACTATAAAATTGGTGAAAAACACGGGCAATATCATTGTCGTCGGTAACTACATCGCCGAGATTATCTCGCACAGAATGAATATGTTTCTGACAAGCCCTGCGGCTTTCCTGTTTGAAGAAAAAGGAAGACGGCTTTTCACCGTCTTCTAAATATTTAACCCTAGATCTTATAAAAGCACCTTCAACTTCAGCTTGTAACAAATTATCCGTATCATCAGGGCTTGAATTCGTAAAGTGTGCCTGTCGTTCAAGTAACATTTTACGTTTTTTGCGTGCAATGCGAGTACCATGTTTGATAGCCAACTCTTTAATTCTCAATTTAATGTTGTCCCACCAATCGACGATAGTGATAAAGGCGGGCTTAAGAGACGACCATTTGTCATACTGAAACAAAAAATCCCTGCAAAACCTCTCGTCTGAATTGAAAGAAACATTATACTTCCAATAACTCCTTTTTCTCACAACATTACAGGGAAGTTTTATGTTGACGTAAACAGGAACATGGTCTGAAAGCCGGATATCAGCAGTGTAAGCATTGATGGCAGTAAAGACATTTGCAATATAAATTCTGTCAATTCTGGAACTTAGACCAGAGTTGCGACGAAACCAAGTATGACCAGGGAGAGCATGCAAAACACTACTAGCATCATTTAAGTTGAAAGTCGAGATAAGCTCCCTAATTTCACCCCTTCCGACAAACGAGGAAGTGTTGCTAGAAAAGGGAACACGGTCAGAGTCATCCAAAACACAATTGAAATCCCCTCCTAATATGAGAGGATCACTACCCCTCACATACAGGTATAAATCATTAAGGAAAATCTTCCTCTCACTGGGAATATTGGGGGCGTGGACGTTACAAATTCTGAAAGAAAAATTATAAACACTACAGAGAACTGAGATACAACGACCGTTTGCATCACGCTTTACATTAGAAACAACAAAAGGAATTCTATTGCTAAAAGCAATGCAAACTCCCCCAGAAAGATTACTAACACTAGGTGAAAAAAGGACCTGTCCACCCCAGTTATCCTTGAAGTGTTTGTAGTCACTATGAGAAGACAGGAAAGTTTCCTGCAGGAGAAGGATGTCAATATCGAAGAGCTTACCCCATTGAATTATTTTCGAACTCTTCATGTTGTCTCTTAAACTATTAACGTTATACGATGCCACATTTATGTTAAGGTGTGTGCGATTAAACATAAGTAAAAAGAGGAGTAGAACCAGATCCATAAGGACTAGCGTTTAAGAAAGTAACTGTCAAAAAATTCCACTTCGTGTTTCCTTACAAATTCTGGATGGTCAATTGCTATGTGGAAGATCCAGTCACGGGGTGAGGCTAGAGTGCTAACACATGATACGTAATATTACATTTGCTACTTGTTCGATAAAGTAAAATATGGAACGCTTCACGATTTTTTTTTTTTTTTTTTCATTTCAAAGGAAGAAATTTATTTACATCTTGAACATACATAAATATAGAACAGGACAAGTTGAATAAATATAATATTTACAAGCAAGTACAATATGATTTCCTAATTTCATTTACCCTATAAACCAGAAATAGACCTAACGTAATTTCATGCTTTCTCTTAAACATTTCATTTGAAAATATAAATTCAGTAAAAAAAGGAAGAAAAAAATTAATTACGCTTCACGATTTTGCGTGTCATCCTTGCGCAGGGGCCATGCTAATCTTCTCTGTATCGTTCCAATTTTAGTATATGTGCCGCCGAAGCGTGCACGTTAAAATGGCGTTGTTTTTCAGTACTTATAGTGTAGCGCATCAGCCTAGCCCATCGGTACTACTTATAAAATTGCCCACCGCTTTTCCTTGCTGAAAAGCACTTTGGTACGGCCATAACAGTCATTTGTGACGAATGGCATAATTTTTAAATCAAATTCTATGGTAGAGCAAATAGATCATTCCGACTTTGGCCGAAATCTCCAAATAAAGGGTAACAGGCACCAATTATTCAATTTCTTTGACAATTGCACATGTGACGTCAAAACACTTACTGCTCAAATTGTGGCTCCTTGGAAACTTTAGAATTAAAAAAGCCCTAACCTCACCCCTAACACTATACAAATCGCTATACTGTATTCACAGAGACATCAGCACGAGAACTAAATGATGCACGTGGCTCGTATTATTACAATCGTTCCAAGAACGTTCATTCTACCAAAGAGCGCCCTCAATGCGTGGCTGTCCAAAATTTGCTATGGAGCTACCATGAAGTTTCCGGCAACACGTTGTGACAATCCCGCAAGTAGATGGTCATTGTAAAGGTTATTAAATATATATGTAAGTGAATACACTATTAACCCTTGGACCCGCTCTAACGGCCTGGTTCATCCTAGTCCATTCATTCTGCCCGTCCATCTCTTCTCCCGCCCGCCCCCTCCACCCTCCCCACCCCCGCATCCAAGGAAAGAACGAAAAATATTCTCCCAAAGTCGCACCGGGCTTGTCTACAGAAACAACGAATACCTTTCAACACTATCCAAAGACAACGTGTAAATGTGTACCCACAGCGTCCTTTTACTAGTAAATTAGGTGCCCTCCTTTTTTTTTTCCTTCCGTTGGAAGAACTTTATTTTCATTCTCAACATATATACATACAAAACAGCAAATTAAAGGATAAAAATAATAATATATACAAGTATTTACAGCTGAATACTTTATCATACATCACTCTTTCATTCATACCCCTGACTCATTATGCAATTAAGGTAAATTAACATTTCTTTTCTTTTTTTTAAAAAGAAATGTTAATTTACCGTAATTTTTTTTCCGTAGTTTGTTTAAAAAAAAAAAAAAAAGAATGACTTTATTTCCATCTTTGGAAAGTAACTTTATTATTTACAAGTATTTACAGCTTAATTAATTAATTTTTACAGTGCTAAATTATTTACATGATCATACAATTTTACACACATTTCACAGTACCAATCAAATCCCACATAGGATCAAGTAAGAATAACTTAATACAAATAATCACATATTACAAACAAAATGTTACAGACGAAATTCCAGCTTTTTGTCCCTCCTGATAACGAAAGAGTTATTACCCACCCAAACCTTATCGAACTTAGTTTTAGTGAACCGTCAGCTGCCACCCTTGTCTTGATCTCTGTTATAATTATAGAAAGAATCGTTGGAGGAGATTGATACTTTGATTCAAACACCTGAAGACACCTAGATTTCCATAGAATAAACTTTCTAATACAAAACACATACCAAACTTTGCTAAACACTGATTTTTCAATACTGTTGCGGGGGAAGCCATATAAAAAAAAAGAAATTTTCCACGAGGCGTGGATGAGGGAGCCCGTTGGTCACATCATCGTAGATTCTCTATGATGTTCTTCTAGGGAAGGAACAAACATCACCCTACGTAATATTTTTTTTTTTTGTGTAGGAAGAACTTTATTTTCAGTCTCAACATATATACATACAAAACAGCAAATCAGGGGATAAAAATAATAATATATACAAGTATTTACAGTTGAATAATTAGCTTACATCATTAGTACCATGACGCAATATGTAATAACGGTAAATTAACATTACACAATTCAATTAATTGAAGGAAGGAAAAGAAAAGCTGCTTCAAAATGAAACTGAACTTTTTGATGACAAGGTTCCTCTGGTTTTCCAAAAGAATTCAATAAAATCTTATTTATGATATACCATTATGTCTAAATCGTTACTTTCTCCTTTTTATATTAATTTTGGTAAATCATTTATTCCTTTCCGAGTCTACTACGTAAACAGGTATAAACAAATATCTATAAATTCGGCAAAAAACTGCATGCAAAAACAGTACTAGGGGTTAAAATAAAACAAGATTTAATTTTAACTAGGAAAGCCTAAAAGAAAGCTTATCCCCACTTAGATACACAAAGGAAGGACTAGTAATCCAAACTTTATAAAATTTGGCAGGGGTTAAGCGTTTCTTGTCTGCTCTAATACGTTGCTTAACGTTCTCAATAATTAGAGATTTCATTTCGCTCCTAGAGTGCACACGAGATTGAAAGACATGAATACATCTACATTTCCATATTATGAATTTTGCAGTGCACAAGAAATACCAGAGTCTATTAAAAACTGTTTGTGAAAGTTTAACCCATGGGAAGCCCATAAGAAAAAAGGTAACATTGAGACGGAAGTTATCGTTAACCAGACTCTTGCAAACCGACTCGATCCAAAGGATCATTGCACATACCTTTGGACAATTCCAGAATATATGTTCTATGGATTCTACACAATAACAATGAGGCATTGGACAAATACCATCGTCTATACCCCACTCAACACTTCTACTACCAGTAAACAAAATTCTATGTGATAAACGCCATTGAAAATCTTTCAGTTTATTATCTAGGCTAGAGTTGAAGGCTAAAGGCCAAATTTGGTCCCAGGGAAAGGTTGGGTTGTGTCTAATAACGGATATGGAAACATCGGTTTTTCGTAAACTGCGGACGACATACTTCGTGGGAGCACGGCGATTAAAAGAAAAGTTCACATCAACTAAATCTTTGATTATATGACAAGCAACCAGCAATGGTTTGGGACAAACATCAGCATTCGGTTTTGTATTAGACCAAACATGAGGAAAAAACCGGCGCAAGGGTTTTGCCATGTAGTAGCGAGCAAGGGTGAGACACAAAGGGATCTCATTATCAGACTGCAGCAAAGAGAAAAGGGTTTCACAAACAAAGCATTCATTTTAGTTTTAAAATCGTCTAAACCTAAACCGCCCATTGTTTTGTCTAAAACCACAACTTTCCTAGCAACGAGGTCAGGCTTGTTTTCACCCCAGATGAAAGAAAATACAGCCTTGTGAGTCTCTTTGATTACCCAGTCCAAAAGTGGGTACACTGGTGCCACGTAATAAAACTTAGGAAAAACAATAGTGTTAACTACCAAAACTTTACCAATGAGGGACAAATATCTTCCTTTCCATAAATCTAAAACTTTAGTTGCAGAACGGATAATGCCATCCCAAGTGGATTTAACAGCGCTACCAGATCCGAAGGACACGCCAGTGATTTTAATTGACGTATTGCTCCACGGAATATTAAGGGGTACATTTTGGGATGTCATTGCACCAAGCTTTAACCCACACGACTTATACATGTTGACGGACGCCCCAGTTGCTTTTTGAAACAAATTAAAAACATTGAAGATATTTAGAGCATCGGTTACACTTGTGGCAATGCAGGTAGCATCATCGGCATACTGAATGAATTTAACACGTCTACCATTACTCCCAGGAATCATAAAGCCACGGATGGTGTCAGTAAAGTTGATATAGCGAGCAATAGGCTCAATGAATAAAACATAAAGTAGGGGGGAGAGGGGACAGCCCTGTCTCACCCCACGTGCAATTCGAACAGGTTCTGAAAGCTTCCCGTTTATCAACAATCGACTTGTAATATTGTGATACAAAATACATATCCACTTGATGAAATTATCACCAAACTTTAACCTGTTAAGAATTTTCATTAAGAATCCCCAGTCTACTTTATCGAAAGCTTTTTCTTGATCGATTGAAAGCAGGGTGACGGAACTATTGTTTGATTGAGCATACTCAATGATGTCTCTTATTAAGAACAGGTTGTTGTGAATAGTTCTACCTGGAATGGCACACGTCTGGAATTCATTTACAAGCAATGGCATTATGTCTGAAAGTCTTCTCTGAAGCACTTTGGCAAGAAGTTTGTAATCAGTATTTAACAAGCTTATCGGACGCCAATTGTTTGGGTTCAAAAGGTCACCTTTTTGGGGATCAAAGATATTACAGCAGTGCGTTGAGACTCAGAAAGAGCACCCTTAGAAAAAATACCGTTATACAAATCAGTCAAATCGTTACCCATTACATCAAAAAATTTTCGGTAGAACTCATACGGGATGCCATCTATCCCCGGGGACTTGTTATTAGACATACTCATAAGGGCAGTCTTTACCTCCTCCAAAGAAATGGGACGATCGAGATTTGTCATCTCAGTTGGATCCACTGTAACACTTAAGTACTTGATAAGTTCGTTTTGCACATTATGATCAATATCCTTTTCTCGAGAGAAAAGGTTACTATAAAATTGGTGAAAAACACGGGCAATATCATTGTCGTCGGTAACTACATCGCCGAGATTATCTCGCACAGAATGAATATGTTTCTGACAAGCCCTGCGGCTTTCCTGTTTGAAGAAAAAGGAAGACGGCTTTTCACCGTCTTCTAAATATTTAACCCTAGATCTTATAAAAGCACCTTCAACTTCAGCTTGTAACAAATTATCCGTATCATCAGGGCTTGAATTCGTAAAGTGTGCCTGTCGTTCAAGTAACATTTTACGTTTTTTGCGTGCAATGCGAGTACCATGTTTGATAGCCAACTCTTTAATTCTCAATTTAATGTTGTCCCACCAATCGACGATAGTGATAAAGGCGGGCTTAAGAGACGACCATTTGTCATACTGAAACAAAAAATCCCTGCAAAACCTCTCGTCTGAATTGAAAGAAACATTATACTTCCAATAACTCCTTTTTCTCACAACATTACAGGGAAGTTTTATGTTGACGTAAACAGGAACATGGTCTGAAAGCCGGATATCAGCAGTGTAAGCATTGATGGCAGTAAAGACATTTGCAATATAAATTCTGTCAATTCTGGAACTTAGACCAGAGTTGCGACGAAACCAAGTATGACCAGGAGAGCATGCAAAACACTACTAGCATCATTTAAGTTGAAAGTCGAGATAAGCTCCCTAATTTCACCCCTTCCGACAAACGAGGAAGTGTTGCTAGAAAAGGGAACACGGTCAGAGTCATCCAAAACACAATTGAAATCCCCTCCTAATATGAGAGGATCACTACCCCTCACATACAGGTATAAATCATTAAGGAAAATCTTCCTCTCACTGGGAATATTGGGGGCGTGGACGTTACAAATTCTGAAAGAAAAATTATAAACACTACAGAGAACTGAGATACAACGACCGTTTGCATCACGCTTTACATTAGAAACAACAAAAGGAATTCTATTGCTAAAAGCAATGCAAACTCCCCCAGAAAGATTACTAACACTAGGTGAAAAAGGACCTGTCCACCCCAGTTATCCTTGAAGTGTTTGTAGTCACTATGAGAAGACAGGAAAGTTTCCTGCAGGAGAAGGATGTCAATATCGAAGAGCTTACCCCATTGAATTATTTTCGAACTCTTCATGTTGTCTCTTAAACTATTAACGTTATACGATGCCACATTTATGTTAAGGTGTGTGCGATTAAACATAAGTAAAAAGAGGAGTAGAACCAGATCCATAAGGACTAGCGTTTAAGAAAGTAACTGTCAAAAAATTCCACTTCGTGTTTCCTTACAAATTCTGGATGGTCAATTGCTATGTGGAAGATCCAGTCACGGGGTGAGGCTAGAGTGCTAACACATGATACGTAATATTACATTTGCTACTTGTTCGATAAAGTAAAATATGGAACGCTTCACGATTTTTTTTTTTTTTTTTTCATTTCAAAGGAAGAAATTTATTTACATCTTGAACATACATAAATATAGAACAGGACAAGTTGAATAAATATAATATTTACAAGCAAGTACAATATGATTTCCTAATTTCATTTACCCTATAAACCAGAAATAGACCTAACGTAATTTCATGCTTTCTCTTAAACATTTCATTTGAAAATATAAATTCAGTAAAAAAAAAGGAAGAAAAAAAAATTAATTACGCTTCACGATTTTGCGTGTCATCCTTGCGCCGGGAACATGCTAATCATACACGTATTGTTCGAACGATACGTGGAACGATACACAAATTTTCTCATAGCGTGACAAACAGTACATGAAACGATACGTTATTTGTGTACAAGTTAATGCGAACGATACGCTACAGTGTGTTTTTTCCTATGTTATGACGTCAACCTTTTAAACATTAGAAAATAGTTGTGACGTTTTTACTCAGGGACCATCTCGACATAAACCTATTCATAACGAACACGAACAAGCACGAGTGTTGTCAACACAGCGTCTGTTTCCGAAAGGAAATAACTCCATCCACATTGGGGATACATAGACGAAATGGACAGGAGGTAATTACTATGCCATTCTGTACTACTTGTACCAGTTGTAGCTCGATAAAAATTATATTATAACGAATAATAAGGTCTCTTGACAACACGTTCGAGTGCAATACTCTGCTCGCCCTGCCTGCACACCAACGTTAGTTACTACATAGGCTAGGCCTAGTGTAGTGTATGTATGAGACATGGAACTGTGTGCAATTAGTATGAGTGTTAACGTTACTCTATGTATAGACTAAAAATGTAGCATGTAGGTGACAGTACATGTTGCAGAAGTTCGATGTGCAAACAGTAGACATGACAGCCTCAAATACGCGGGACACTTGTATTGTTACATGAAGAATGACTTGAAGAGTTTTATCAATCTGTGAACAATCATTAGAGACGCACATTAAGTTGTTCACGAAGGTACCTTGGTTTAAATTTGTACTTTACGTTATCATATACACACATGCCAATGGCCATAGCGTAGACAGGAGTGACACGGACTTATCAGGCAGTAAGGAAACGGCCCAGTATTAATATTATATAATTTAATAATCTTAGACCTAATTAAGCCCACTGCATGCACAGTCATTAAGCACTAGCCCCTGAATATATAGGCCTATAAATATGTTTGGTGTGTTTACACACGCTTGTGTTCGGTGACTGCCCTACACCCCTTAACCCCTATGTTCCGACACCCATACCTATGTTTTGACAACCTCTATATTCATGAAGGACTGAGTTGTCGGAATAAAGCCTGTACTGGAATGTAATGGATTTTGATATAGGGGTGTTGGAATTTAGGGATGTCCCAATAAAGGGCTGTAACCATCCCCTCCATTTGTAACCATCCCCTCCATTCTAGTACAAAGTAATCGGAATCAGTACCTCAGCCAGGTCCATTGACTATAAAAGCACCAGCTATAGGCAAAACCTAACCATTAAGTATTGAAGGCAATCAACTCTCACCCCAAGCTTCAATTTTTGTAGTAGTCCACAAAAATTCTCAAATGGCACAGCTCTTTGATTAAGTAAATGAAAATAATTCAGAGTTTGTAGCATCCATTACACACATGTACTGTTATGAAGTTAATTGTATAATTGTATATGGCAGGTTAATCATTAAGACCAGCAAGATGCTGAGCTCATGCAGACCAGGAATGCTGCAAACATCATACATAACTCATGTGCCCCCATTTTCTTTCCATATAAAGCATGCACATAGGTTATGAGCTGAACAGTACAGTAGCAATCATCATTCTCATTTGCATTTAAGACATAGCTATACTATTTTAATTAATTTATCTCATCATCATGACCAACAGATATACAGTTGCAGTGCTTACTTGTACATCTCAGAAGCAGTTTACTAAACCACCAGATTGATGCAGTATGTGCACTATATAATTCAACAGAAAACAGTATCACGCCACGGCCAACCAGTTAAAATTTTCTCTACATGCAGGTAAGCTTATATTTATTTAACATTATCACTTAACTTATCAGATCTATGAATCGATACTGCCCTTGGTATTTTGATCATCCACATTCTGTACACCTCTTTGCATTGAAATAAAGGAGAGAGCATACAGTATTTTGGTGTAATCACATACATGAGGCCCTGAATTTGGAGCTCTGCCTGTCGTAAGAGGCAACTAAAGGGGAGGATTTGAACAGTATCTGAACATTATGACACTATATAACACATTCGTGTTGGTGTGTTGTTAAATCTTATCTAACTAACCAACCAAACTTGAGGCGTGTGGGAGTGATTGCACATAATCACCTGCCTCATACTTATACGAGGAGTGTGATATTTTTGCCACCTAGAGTAACGGAAGCTCATTTGCTTAAATGTCTTGTGATGTATGTACATTGTTGCTTATGATGTTAATTATGGAAAATGACCGTCTAAATGTTTTTATCAATCATAAATGATTGTAGCCTATATTATGACCTTTTTCTTTCCTTTTTTGCAGAAAGGCAGCTGTGGCATGTTGTGAACACTGAACGAGATCTAATTGGAAGTTTTTCTGTCAAGAAATGTATGGAAAGAATATGCAGCGAGTGGAAAGAGTCAGCTACTGTACCACTGCTGACACTAAGTTGTACTCAACTGAAGTTGAGCAGTGTGCAGCCGCCCCCCCCCCCCCATTCCACCCTGATTAAAGTGGTTTACTCTTCATTTTAATTCACCCAGCAAGCTAAAAATTGGAGCTGTAACATGAATGCAAGTACAGGGAAAGACATGAACCAGTACACATTACAGAAGTTGGCTAGCGTTTACGAACAGTATGCTAACTGAAATGCATTAATTAGTTTGTATTTTGCATGCATTTTCTCAACTTTGCCATACAGTCAATTCTATCCACACTAAGGAGACTGCACATACGGTAAATGTAGGATGTGAAATACGTAAATCATCAAACCACTGAAAAACATAAAAGGATGGATTCAACATGACAGCTTTGCAAGTCATACACAATAAGAGCGTACATACCATGTGGTTTCCCTCATCAGGACTTTCCTATTTTCAATTGTGGTATTATTCACTGTCTGCTCAGCAGTCTTACCATGGTCTTGCATCACCCCAACAAAGAGCTATTTTTCTCCATGTTGCACTCCGTTGGAAAAACAGCCTGAAAGGGGACAACACATGTATGGTACTAGAAGAGCAGCCCATCATTTTGCAAACTTCATATTTCTGTAGAGAAGCAGAGTACAAGGTGGAACAATTAAAGATGGAATACAAGATTGGGACTGCATCATAATATTTCAGTCTCCTATGACAGTATGAAAGAAAAACTGTCAGTATTAGCTTTCAACATTTTGGTGACAAGATTCATTTCATCCACAAGCTGCCAATGGACTATTTATCACTAAATCTACTGTATAAGTCACAATGACAGTGGTCAATGTTATTTTGCAAGTAGTCCAAGCAAATGGTAAAATATGTGGAGCCTGCCAAAAATCATAGACATGAATAAAAAGTATGCAATGTGCAAGTTCAACTTCAGTGTTTGCTCTTCATTTCAGGAGAATTACAACACAGATTTATCGATTAAATGTTATAGAGTACACTTATTGATATTTATTTCTATTGTGCTGCTTTTGCGTATTAGCATATATATGTATATATGGAACTTTGCATCCTCTATTTGAATGTTTTGATTTGTTGAAGTTGTACTACACTCATTGGCACTGCAGTAAAGTTATAAACAACAGTGATTAAGTACAAAATGACATGATATTCAATGCAACACCACTTTGCTTGATGCAAATGTGTTGAGCAGAACTGTTTCACAAAACGTGACCTGTGATCTGTATTATTCATGATATGATATACCACTTTCTAACTTTCTGTATGTTGACCTCGAATAAGCCCTCGTCTACATTGTCTGTCTAACAGTGCATGTATCTTTTAAAAGGTTAAGTATTAACTAAATAATCTGATTACAGAAACGAAGATGAATACACTTGAGGAGGGGCATTATTAAAACACAGTGATTCCAGTCACTGGCTGTACTCATCCATGTTAAAATTGCAAGACTCCACTCAACTGCAAAATTGAGTGACACCTTACAACTCATATAAAACAGACCAATGATATTTTTGAAATATGACCTTAGAAGTAGTATGAGGTTTATGGAATCTGAAATTTCACTTAATTAGTCATCATTTAGAGTAGCAAGGTCGCCTTGAAATGTCCTTAAAATTTTCCTCACAGTAAATTTCTTTTGGGCCAGCCAAAGAATGCCATGTTTAATACTCTGCAGGACATTGTAAGTCACCTACCTGTATAGTTGTTTTCTTCATCATAATGGAATAATAAAATTTTAGTTATTATTCGGTTAGTTTTATCATCATCCATCCTTTGTGAATGCACTTCAGGGAAATATGAGGAGTCACCATTGCATTGTTTCTACTCATTCATTCCCCCTTTATCTCTCAATGTCACAATTTGGTAGAAGATTTTATAGAGACCAATATAAAGAGACTGAGACCTTAAGCCCTAGATTAGATGCATTTTAGTGGCTTTTCATCATAGAGTCACCACAGACATTTACAATTTGATTAATAAGAAAGACGAAAACATTCAGCATAAGCTATGGAGTAGGAAAAACAAGTCAGTGCGCCACAACTGGAAAAAAAAAAAAAAAAAAATGTGGCAGGCTAAACTTGAACCAAATGGATGGAAACTGGGATGCAGAACTCCATCTAACACAGTTCCATACCATATCCTTCAAGCAATATCCTTTCCCTTACTCGCTTATTTCTATTAAAAAAACTTCAGTTTTCAACAATGTCACAGAATGTTATGTATTGTGGGCCTTTTTTTGTTGCCCTTTTTTTTTCTTTGAAAGTGCATGTTCATTTTGTACTTGAAATTTGATATGATTGAAATGTTTGACTATATCTCATCCTGTATATGTTAACATTACTCTAATTCATCATTTGTGGGATTATATATCCTACAATTGCATAGAAGTATAACATTTAAATTGCAAGACAAAATTGCATGACTTTAAAAATTTGTATCTCTAGATGCTGTGCTATTGCAATGCAATTTTCACATGAAAGAGAATATTTTTCTGCATACTGAGTTTTGAAATAAATAATCTTAAATATACATTCCTTGGTATCATTGCTTTCATGTGAAGTATTTTATGCTTCTTCACTTTGACAATTAAGTTACTAACCTAGATGCCTTCAAGGCCGTACTTTGACCATGGGTCTACTGTAGCAGAAGTATGGATTTTAGAAACCTAAAAGGGTGCAGGCACACAATCATGCTGTTTGGATTGCGGTAAAAAAGTTGATTTTCTAACCTCAGTAATATATTGTTCAACTGAGGTGTATCAAGTTTCCAAACCTGCTGCTGGAGGTCTACTATTACCACTTCAACGAGCTTCTAGTCCACTTAGGTTGCGAAAAATTACGCAGTTCTTTGGGCAGGATTGTAATCAAAACCCCCTTCTATGTGCTCTGCATACTGTGGCTAGGGTTTCTTGACTTGGATTAAATGTCTTTGCATGGAGTATTACTGTCTGTCAATCATCAAATTGTGTAATTGGGCAAGGAAGGGAATCAAGAGTATTTTTTTACCGTCATGATTTTGGTCTGTCAAGGGGGAGGTCACCCTACTTTACCATATTGTAGCTCTGACACTGCTCTACCAACACATTGGAAGGGGTCCAAATGGAAACTTTGAACATTTTATACCTGTCGGTGAAAGCGACATGGTTGGCAGAATACCACAAAATTGTGTCAAGAAAATACTTCAAATGTTTGACAACTCACAGACTCACAGCTATTACAGGGAATCAATAGGGTGTGGCTCGCATTTCTGCAGACAACCACCTTTCTGCATACCTCATGGAGCGGCAGAGGCATCGCCAAGGGGGGGGGACAGGTGGAACCTGCCCCCTCCCCCACTGCAAAATTGTGCGCCCCTTCCCCCAATGGAGATTTGAGATTTTCAAAAAAAAAATATGTCTTCTGTAGTCAGATTGTGACTATGAATTTTTTATGACTCAATTCCTCCGCTGACAAGAAAAGGCAGTAAACGTTCATGTTTTCCAAATGAAAACGTTGCAAAAACCGGGGAAATTTCATTTCTAGCTGTCTGAGTGGTTGCATTTTTTCAAAATTTTCTTCACACTCCTGACTACATCAGTGGAAGGTGGCGCACAGCTCAGGTAACCCTTCGAGCAGGATTGGGCCTACATTTTACCTTTACCCCTGGACCCCACCAGCCTGAGGGGGCCTAAGGACGGTGCCTCGATCCCACCCGATGAGCCTCCCGCTTTGCACTCGGTGGCGCCTCGTGTGCCATGAGTGCAGTGCCCCGGTGTAAAATTGTTGTGCCACCCCCCTCCCCCTTGTCCCCCTAAAATGAAAAGTCGGGTGACGCCACTCTTGTTTTTTCAGCTTCTCGGCTTCAATATAAACCAGGGATATGATTTAACATGGAGTATGCTGTACAGCCTGCTATGCAGATAACTTTTTGCATGGATGGGGATACCCCATGGTTTCTAATATATGCAGTAAAAATAAATATTGAGTAAGTCTCCCGGTTTTGGGAATGTCAACGATGCGCAACGTTTGAAAAAGAACTTGAACAAGTCATGTAAGCCACAGTGAATCTACTACTCAGCCATGCATACACAAAGTAGGGCAAGTTAACACATTTACTTCCGAAATAGCCGAAAGTATTTGACGCATGCGCCGAACATATGTTTGATAGGTTGGGTAGGAAATGTTAGACCAATAGCAAGCTACGGTTTATGTTGCGTGAATTGCATTTACAATAACGTTCGTTGTATGTAAATGTTGTGGTCATCAATATATAAACTAGTTTAAGTCAGGGAATAAGAGTTACATTCGTTCAACATGATGGAAACAAATCTATATTCATGAAGTGGAGCATAAAATGGAACGTAATTCTGCTAATTCACGAAGGAAGACCGGGATGTGCAGTGTAGTTTACCCCGTTCGTCGGCTTGCGCTTTGAACTGCAGTGTATCACTTGAAATATTTCATCACAAGTTACCACAAAGGTATGTTTTGCTTTTGTTAATGCAGATCTAACGTTAAACCTAACTTAGCTAGGCTAGCCTAAATTCAGGAACGGGCTGGGCCCTATATAAATATAGGCCTGGCCTAAGCCTCGTCCTTATTGTACCTTAACAATAATAAAAGGCCACACAAGAAATGGGCTTCTAATGCAACGCGGCCCATGCAGGGGCCGTGGTGCAAATAATATGAAGTGTGGGGGCTAATCACCAAGCAGTTCCATATGTTCAACAATATATAGGCTATATCCCCAGCAATGTAAGGCATCCAAAGTTTGTACAAGGTGGGGGTGGCTAGAGCCACACCCAGCCCCCTATCTCCATGGTCTCTGAGTTAATTGAAGAAGAATGTCTATACAGGATCTTTGTTGGCATTACCATCTGTTTTACAAAAACTGGAAGGTGGGAAAAAAGTACGTGAGATCAGAGCTGCTCCATTGCAATATCCAGAGGGGGTTGAGGGGGGTAGTATATGCCCCCCTCAAAAAAAAATTGATTTAAGACCACATTCCCCCCCCCCCCTTAAACAAAAAATCCACAAGGATACAATCTTTTTCTTACAATTCACAAGCTTCTCAATTCTCCTTTATACAGTAGATCTATTGACCTAGGCCTACAATTTTGTGAATAGGTAAATGTTGAGAGGCAGCATCTAGATTTGGTAAAAGTTTAACATTGCTTATGTGATGTTGCCCCCTTGAGTGCTTGTTTGCTCCCTTACAATGAAATCATTAGCTACACCATTGGGTTTTTCATTTGAAAATTTGGGTATAGGCCTAATTAAAGCCCTGTATGGAAGTGATTAAGCAACTTTTGAGAAATTTGCCATAGCCTATCTGTTCCTGAGTTGTTGAAAATTTATTTGTCTCCCTGGGCAATAATCATCCATGCCAAAAATGTACCACGGTTTACCATGCCACATTTTTGGCTGGGATTTTTTCAAGCCTGCTGATAATATGTAACATGTTGGGGAAAGGCCTTCCATTTCTTTTAGTGTACCTATATAAAAAACTTAGGCTGCCCAGATATGGTTAAGCAAGGTTAGCATGCACTTATACTACAGTATAGCTAGTACAATTCTAACAATGCAGAAAATAAGCACAGCTGGTATATGCATGGGGTTATTTAGACATGTGGCAGAGATGCTACACTTCAAAGGGGAAGTTGAACCTTCACATAATTAATTTTCAGTGCACATGGACTAAATCTGTACTGATATCAACAGAGATAAAATTGAATTAATATCTATGATGGCACCTTCTCCAATCACTCACCTTCCTCATCACTCCCTATAGCTACTTCATCAATATGAACAGAATGAGTCAGCCAGCTACAGTAGCTATGACTGTTTATAGAAAAGCTTTGCAACAAGTTGCATCATCCATGTTAAGTTTTTGTTTCTTATCAAAGTTTTTCAACTCCAGCTCATAATTTGACAGTAAGTTTCACTCTCCTACAGTTTCCAAGTACTGACATCATCCACACCAAGAACCACCTGCTTTGTTTACATTTTTGTGCAGTGACCAAACTGTATTAGGAACTAACTGTGATGTCATAATGACCTGTGCAAACACAGTTGAGTGAGCTAGTGGTCCTCTGGGAGAAGATCTTTTGTGGCATTACTTAGTGGGTACATGGAAATGCTTCAGTAATTCTCTTTGTCAGAAAACCTGTTATCTGAGATGACTGTTGAACATGTAGGCTGTAGGAGATGTAGAGGACAAACATTTGTCTGATGCAACTTTTAGGAATCAAAGTATGACTAATTATTAAGTTCAGGGATTTCATGTGAGATTAATTGGAATAAGGGGTTGGTTCCAATGCAAGAACAACGAAATATGTGGGTGGAACAATGACAATAATTAGTATTGGGACCTAATAAAAAGGGTGGGTTTTGATGTAGAATGTCAGACTGAAGTCAGGGACAATCAAGTGAGAATCAATAAAGGCTGGAAGAGAGGCAAGAGTGTACAAGAAAGCGGGACCAAGGAGAGTAGGTAGGAGTTTCAAACTTATAAAGGCAACAGTATAGTCGCCCAAAACTTAATTTGAAGCAACAGTTAAGTGTCACATTTTTTTTTTTTGTTCTTAATTTGATCTCTTCAAAGTACCTTAATTGTATACATTTTAGGGCCTGCATATATTCATGGTTAATTAAGCAGTGACTCCTAATAAATTTCACATGTACTTGAGGAGGGACCAGAAAATACTGTCACATGACCCTCAAAAGCCTACCATGCAGCTTTTCAGCGTTCTACACTACTCTTAAGGTCTATTTGATTGAACATCATCAGTTTGTATGAAAGCCTTTTCTTGGTACCAGTGGTGTCATATTTTCAGGGCTTAAATATTTGGTGTTGTATATATTTCTTCTCAGTCAGCCTCATGGCAGATGTTTGATATTATGCATGGGGCAATAACTTTTGTTCAATGCTTGGCAGTCATGTACAGAGAGAGTTAGTGTCACAATGAAAATGTGCAGTTGTTTGCCATCACCTACATGACTTTCATATTAATTATGAGCTCTGATACTGTAATAACACATAAATCAAATGCATCTTATAAATTTTCCAAGACTCTCACTCAACTGTACTAGGCCAGCCACCATCTTCTAACCAAAGTGGGCCTTAGTCAACTTCCCTTCCCGGGACCCCGCCCACCCTTCAGAAAGTGTATCAGTTGAGTGAGGAAAAAGTTTTGAAGTTAAGAAATATAAAGAGTTGATATTTCTCTATATACATACTGTAACTACACAATATGTGTTGGCACTTCACTTCTTGCATTGCTGTTTTTTTTTATCTGATGATTTTTTTCCCTACCCCCCTGTACCCTTCCCTTATTAGGTTAAACTGAATTTTACTGTACAAATAACAAAATTACAGTTCTCAGAATACTGGTTGTCTCTGATTTTTGTCCACTTCAAGTAATTATGCAGAGTACTTAGCCCATTTTATTTTTAACTCTATTTACATTAACTACACAATATGTGTTGGCACAGTTTCTTTGCACATGCACTGCTGTTCTTTTTTGATCTGATGTTTTTTGTTTTTGTTTTTTTTTTCATACCCTGTGCACTTATGAGGCTAAACTGAATTTTACTGTAGAAATACCAATTAGAGTACTCAGTATACTACTTTTTTCTGATTTTTGTCAACTTCAAGAAATTATGCTGAGTACTTAGCTCATTTTACTTGGCACAATATGCTGGAATAGTGAGTACCCACCAGGAGATAATTGTCACAAGGCTCATCAGGATTAGGGATGGGGTGCTTCTTATAGGCTGAGAGAATTGTAACTGTCAGTTGGTGAGAAAAAAATGACGTCAAATTTGGTATTTGCTTTCTATTTTCAAAATCCAGCATACACAGAGGCACATGCAGCATCTACACTCAATGAAATGGTTTTCTGAAATTCTCTGCTTGCTTACTACCTATAACAAGCCACCTGGTCAACACTTCAAACTGCAAAGTTTAAGGTGAGTGACTGTCATTCTTCCCCCCCCCCTTTTTTTTTCCTTTCCCTTTTCAGTTTGTAGGAGAGGGGACATCGCCTTCATTATCTCTCTTCTTTTTTTGAGAGGGTGGATGTGAGATGATGGCAAAGGTGCCATTTTCACCTGTCGTAATTTAAAAATACTTTTTGTCAATGAATTGTCAAAGTTAGGAGAGTAACCCAGTGATCTACCTTTAACATGCAATACTTTTGATGTGAAATGTCATAAAAGATATATGGAAGTGTGATGAGAAGAAACATCTGTTTTTTTTTTCTTCAAAATGTTATTTTTTTTTGGGGGGGGGGGGGGGTGGGGTGGTGCTAGTGTTTTGTTTTATCCATCAAATAAAAAGGTGATACTTTGGTTGTACAGTATGTGTAGCATGCAAACTTCTTCTTTAACATGGCACGACAGGTGAAAGTATAGGGAGAGAGTTCATCAATCTGAGTAGTTAAAATTATTGTATGCCTACATTAATTAAATCAAATGAAATGTTTATATTGGCTATTATACTTTAGTTTCATTCTACCAGATTACATGAGATAGAACACTCAATGGTAACTGCATCAGCAACAAAGACTCAATACACACATAAGCCACTCATTTCAGGAACTAATTAAAAACTGAGTGGGTATCTGAGTTTGAAATCAAGATGCATGCACATATAATGATGAAATTCAGTAACAAAGTACCATTATTAAAACGAAATGACCGAGATTACTTTGCATGTCCCACTTGCCCATCATATTGCAGTTCCCCTGGTCTAGTCATGGAGGTAATACCCTTCTAAGGGTACATATCTCTATAGTCTACTTGGGTGCAGACCTGTAGCCAGACAAGGCACCAAAGCTTGGGATGGTCAAAGTCTTTTTAGGAGGGGGAAAATATTTTTCAGGAGGGGTGGGGGGGGGAATGAATGTGAACAAATGTGAACAAATGTATTGTAAAATGGTCTCTAGGGGCGAAAACTTTTATAGGGGCTGGACTTTTACCCATGCCCCCTCTAACCCTTTGGTACGGGCCTTGTTGTGTACATATCCGGTAAGTCTCCTGGGCAGGCTTACCAGTTACTGCTTTGCATGGTTATATTGTACTGTTTTTGCATTAAACCCATAAAATTTGGCACACAAATGTATTTTAAGTAGCTGAAAAAGTGTCAGTAGTTACTGGATCAGACCCATGCTCTTTGTTTTGTATATTAACAAATCACACAAATTATGTGCTACCTTTTGTTGTAATACTATTCTGTTATTTTTCCTTTAACTACAGTGAATGTGACACAGGGAACCAATTACTAAGAAAGTCTCCTCCACCCGGACTGTTTTGTTTGGGATTGCAGCTAGTCTCAGAACTGTCCCTAATTTGAGTTATCTTTCATACCAAGGAACTGATAAACCTGTTGGCATGTAAGTTTCCTTTCAATTACATTTTCCTTGGTGTATGGGCTTGTCCTCATTCAAGTTGGCTGTCATGATCAGCAACAGCATCAGAATGTCACAATGGAGGAGAAAAGTATATGACATGAGGGGTGGGGGCTGAAGTTAAGGGTGGGATGGGGAGAAATCTTCACTTGCAGAACTATCCGAATATGAAGTGTGCGTTACGGTGGCTGAGATCCGGGGTCGAGGCACCAGTGGGGATCCAGAGGGCAAAACCCCCTAAAGCTTGAATGCTTTAGCATACCTGTGTGTGAAAATAAAGTCCATGAGAGGTATATTATGTATTTTTTGGTTTTCAAACCTCTTTTCTGACCTAAATTTTTTTCCTTCTTATTGGGTGGGGGGCTCCTGGCGGATCTTAGCGTCGGGTAGGGTGGTGGGGGGATCAGAGTAAGACCCCAACATGCCCATCCCCCTCCTACTGTACCCCATAGTACTGCCAATGCTGAAGACCCCATCATATGTCAGGCTCCCGCATGGGCTTTTTTTTCTTTTATTTCTTGTCCTTTGGGGTCTTTTAGGCATCACTGCTGAATCATTTTTTTTTTTGCTGTCCATTCAGGCTATAATGCTGGGCAAAATTATCTGCTACAAATCAATCCCGGTACCCTGTCCCAATGTTGGTTGTGATCCTAAGCCTCAGTTCTTTTATTTTATTGGGCCAGTGACCACTGACTTTAGGAGGAAGGGGTCAGGGTTTCCACTTTGCAATGTAGTCCTGAATCAGATTTCAAACAGGAACACACAAGAAACGCATGTGGTAGACCTATATGGTTACTTGTCCATGTTATCTAAATAGAATTGAAAGAAGATCAAAATATCACAGTTGCAAAAAAAAAAAAAAAAAAAAAAAATAAATAAATAAAATAAAACAAAAATAAAAAATAAGAAACTGGCTAACCTAAAGTAAACAACGTTAAAATAAAGTAACCATCCCAAACTAAATTGAACCAAACTATATTAAAGTAAAAGAAGGAATACTTCAAAAATACGGCTCATTCTCCTTGAAGTCAAATAATTTAATAATCCTCATTTTGGCTTTTATCAAGTACCTCAACGCAGTCCCACACACAATTTCATAGAAGTGTGGCTCCCTGCAATTGCACTACTCATGTATGCAGTCATTCAGTCCCCTCCCCCTCCTCCAACATACAATTCCCAAAATTCCAATAAGTCAAAGCATTAAAGTGATGTTACTCTTCTCACCCAACCAGAGTCCCAATGAACTGAACATACATATAACCCATGCAGCATGCTTCAGACTCGCTTCCCAAAATGACAATAGGTAACAGAATTGCCAACCCAACAGTTTAGATTCCTTCTGTGGATTCACCAGTTCAGAAAATGACCAGTAACTCTGTTCCCCTCCACAAACTGTCCGTGTACATTCTTTTGACTTGAAAACAAAAACTTTGTTTCATTATATAAATGTATATTTATTTACATATTTTTTATTTTATTATTTTTTTTTTTTCCAGTCATGATGAGTGCACCAAACATTCGTGTCACAGCAAATGGGGATGTTGTCATGAAACTTACAAAAGCAGCAGAAGAAGCAAAGAGGGCATATCGTTCAAGACCCACATCTATACCCACTCCTTCTATAAAAGCTGAAGAAGATGTGGAGAGAGATGCACGGGTTGCATTGCAGAAGGAAGGTATTCATCAACCAGATGAGGTAACTTTATTGGGACAGTATAAGATCCAAAGAGGACAGTATCATGGTCGCACTTTCAAATGGTTGTTAGAAAATGATGTAGGTTATGCATTTTATTTGTGGCGGGAACATTTGAAGGGTCCAAGTCCAGGAAAGTCTAACATGGAGGCATTGAGGGCCACACATAATCTGTCAGCACTTGTGAGGTACCTGTCATCATTTGATATTTGCAAGCGGACACATGAGGCCATTGTTGCTGGAAAATCAGCAGAGGCCAAAGCAAAAGAAATGGGAGATCCGGGGTTTAATGTGCTGGGTTTTGGAAAATATCATGACCACACCTACAAGGACATGATACAGTCTAAAGAGAAGGAACATCAGCGATATTGCAAATGGGTCCTGTCGAAGACTGGCCTGCATCAGAATTCTTCAATGCATCGCTTTCAACAATACCTAAAAATAATCCGATGGTAAACGTAACTCCCACTACCCCATCAACTTTGCCATCTACTTCCTATGTACCACCACCAACTTCAACCAGCAGTCCTTCCATCCCTTCAACGTCAACTGATGAGAGCCTCAGCTGGCATAAAATTGTAAGCCCATCTCAGGAAAAATGGATGAGGAGGGAGATGAAGAGTCTTGGTCTCCTTCCTGGGACTGTGGAATACATGCAGCAATCTAGGTGGATAGGACAGCCATTATGGCGCACACCTCCACCTGGTGAGCTTCAGCTACGTAAACCACATGAACTACCCACCCCAGATAGCTTTTGGATACATCCAGTGTTTGTGTGGTGTCCAGAGATAACATTCAGTCATCTCCTTGGGCCCAATGGATTGCCATGCATAACCCCTGATTGCAATGGCCAAGCAGAGAAGAGAGGCCTTGGAAAGCCCAGAGTTGTTGTTGGTACTGGTGGAGGTTCAAGTGGGATGCCAAACACAGGCCAGTACTATATCTTAGCAAGTACCTTGCATTGTAAAAAATGTAAATGTTCTCCATGGGCAGCTGATCAACCAGCTTACCTCAAGATGCTCCCACAGTCAATGCAAAATTTGTTCCCTGCAGTGATGACATACAGAAAAGCTGTGTGCAAGAGTCTGGTTGATCAACTGCGAAGATCTGGTCGTTCTCCTGGGGATATGGCAAAAGAAATTGAGGAGCTACTACATTTAAGATATGAAAGGGCACATACACAATACCTTCATTTTCTCAGAACTGTTCGAGAGCAAGCTCTTTCTGGAGGTACACTCGACCGGGCAGCTGGAATGGACCCTTCGGCACAAAGCATCCCATTTGGGGATTATGCAGATCCAAAAGGATACCGCGGAGTAAGGGTTTCTGTGCAATTTCTGGCGGGTGTGCTTATAACAGAGTATGAGCAACAGAAGCCATACCTGTATGGACTCATGAAGGGGATTTTTGGCAAGTACTGGAGAGCAGATCACACCAGAACACTGGCAAATAAAGTAGAATTACTTAGCGGAGTAATGTGGAGTTTCTGCACATTTAATGAATTTTGGGAAGTGGTGTCATGGGTTATGGTTGAATCGGATTCTGAGAGAGCATTGGTGAATCACTATGCTGGACTTTCGCAACGCTACGAAACTGCAGATGTGATGAAAGCTGCGATAAGGTGGGTGGACAAATGGTGTTGCGTTGCTCCACCATATTCGTCAAAACAGACAAAAGACACCAGTCCAGAGTCTCTCACTCCCTGCACTGTGCCCAATGATGCTGGCGTGTTGGTGTGTGTTGACAGAAGTACCGTGACCAGACAGAGTGCATGCCGACAACATTTCAACAAAGAAATAGTTGAGTTACTGGACAGTTTCCACTGCCTTCGTCGATTTGCAAAGGCTTGTACTTCATCTGCCCACCCAGCATACCCCAGGTTTATGAGTTTGCTGTCTAGTGCTTTCTTTATAGTTGACCATGACGACTTGGAGAATTTGAAGAAGGCAAGGGCTGCAGTTGGTGCCAAGGGTGATCCTTCTAAGAAGGAGATTCGAAAACACTGCAGGTGAGATTTTTTGCTATCCTGAAATGTGAGGTATGCGAATATCGTATATATGTGTCTCAATTTATAATTTACATGGTTGTTTGATTTGATTTAAATCATGTTGAAATGAAATCAAGATTAAAATCATGATTTTAAGTGAACAAAAATCATGATTTGGTCAAAAAAATCTGATTTAAATCGATTTTTTTTATTTAAATCACTGATTTAAATCATGATTTTTTTTTAAATAAAAAAAAAGAGAACAACCCTGGTAATTTATGAATTGCAATTACATTTTTGTGTCCCCATTGTTTTTTTTTTTCAGATTTTGAGCTATGCTGCTTATTTTATTGCATGCCAGATTTCAGTTTTATCTATACTGGACTACATGTGATCAAATTGGTTCCTTGTTGGAAATTTGTTGTAATTAATTTTTATCATTCAATCATCTCTTTTCAGAACTGTCATTCCTGATCCATCCCAATTAGAGGCAAGAGTGGAGGCTGTGATTGGTGCATTCCGTGAAGTCCAGGATTCAAGTGGCAATCCTCTCTTCAAGGACTGCATGATCAATGAGTGGAAGCTACAGCGGACACACATTCGTCGAGGTTGCTTGTCTGATCCTCGCATATGCCCAAATGCAGGTAGGATTTTAAATTTTAATTTACGCAGGATGGTGGGAATAAAGTGTCTTTGTTGCAGATTAAATTGGTATTTGTCCAAAATAACCATAACCATGGCAGAGATGTCTACATAGTTCAAATTAAACAGCTTATTTACTGGCATTATATAGATGCAGTCTGCTTCCACTGGACTCACACTGACAGTTACCACACATTGCTTGAAATCTTAAGTGTTGTGATGGCCCCTTTTTTCTCCCACATGCTTCTGATACCTCTTTCACATTACATTTGTCATATCTTAACAAAAATATAATTGCTAAAGGGGCGTTAACAGTCACCTTTACCTAGATTTGAAAGTACTGCTAAATCTCAAAAGTGTCCTATATTTTTCAATGTAAGTATGAAAACATCGGATGTGTTTGGTGTTCAAAGTAAACTAGTCCAAGGTGTGAAATTTCAAGATTCAGTGAAAAAGAAAAATGTTCACACATGAATCTCATGAGCCATTCATAAAATAGTGTAGACCACCATGCTATTAATAAAGGGCAAGAGTAGTCATCCCAAATTGAAGTAGTGTAATAGACTGTCCAGTTTCATGATTGGCTGTTGGGAGTCATGTGACAACATTTTTCCTCTTCAAAAGTGAAATTTGCTAGAAATAACTGCTTGGTTCACCTTAAACATGCAATAAAATGTTTTGAAAGATACTTTGAAGAGAAATAAGAAGAAAATTTTGCTATTTAGCTTTTTCTTCAAAATAAGTTTGGGGACTGCTCTTTACCTTTAAGCTAAAGTTGGGTGACTGCATGATTTTCTCTGTAATGTTGGATATTTTGTGTGGACGACTTACATGACACAAATATTCAGTCCTGTGTGTATTTAAATGCTTTAACATCCAGGTGGATTACCTTCTTTTTTGGCAGATGGTGACAGTGATGAGGCTGGAGGGGTACTTTACCGTCTAGTCGATTACGTCAATTTTCGTGGTGTGGAAAGTGCTTCCACCCGTCTACCAGTATGGCAACCCCTCCGTGGCACATCGCAATTGGAGGGATTCCATCCTCACCAGGCACGTTGGGTAACAGGATCCAGAGTAAGTCCAGCTTTGTTCCAGGCCCAGGCATTTCTTGGACTGGCTCGATGGAACTGGAGTCGTGGGACTGAACATCGAAAGCTACAACTGCCTGCCTTTGATCCACGGTTGACAGCAGAGTTGAACCAAGCCCATGTGAATGAATATGCAGAGCTGAAATACCCAGACTTCCGCTGTAACAGTATGGAGACTGGGGAGCAATTTGGCATAGACTATTCACAGGATGTTGCTTCAATAGCATCTATGGATGAGAAAGATGTGCACATCCAATATTCTGGTGACCCTTGCACATATGACGAAGCAGAGGTAGATGACTTTGAGATTGACATTGCAACACAACGGGAATTGGAGCAGATGTTGGCCACCCCACGAGGGGAATTTGTCGAGGTATGTAGACAATGTGTCTGAAATAATGTCCCATCAACTTTCTATATTTGCACGGTGGCCAGGTTATTAAGTTTTGTGTAAGGTCTCATATCTACTGATTTCCAATGTAGAAAGGCAGTCAGTAAGCCCCATGTAATGAAGGCTTTTTCTAAATTTGTAATAAGCATTTAACTGCTTTCATGCAATATTGACCCTTTATTACTTAATAGTCCAACAAAGACTACAACATACATATATTGGTATGAGTTGTTGTGACAACTGCAAGAATGAACTGACCATTACTTACATATTTTGCCAAACTACAGTAGGAAATAAAATAAAAATCAAGTGTAACTTAACTGTAGCACCAGAGAAAACAGATTGCAAACTTCTAAACATTTTAACTTTCAACAGCCTGGAAGTCCGTCTGCGATCATTGTTACAGAAGCTGGTGACAGGACTGACACACTCCCAGATGTGACCTCTTCCCCAACTATCACACCTGAGGCACGTGGTCAGTCCCAAGATCCAGATGTCAACCAATTGCCAGAATCATCATCTCCCGCATTCCAAGATCAACAAAAATGTGGGGATCCTCCATCAGCACAGTCATCCTCATTTAGTGGATCTCACCAGTTCACATCTTCTGCCTCCGAACCAGTCCCAAACTTGCGAAAGAATACCTTGACAGGCATGGTGACCAACTGGCATCCTGACAGGTGGACTTCTCCCATGGTCGCTGTCATCAACAAACTACTGGCTGAAAATACTGGGAGAAATCGAATGGATAAAGGGGTGAAAGAATATCGGAAACTTGTGTATGCTGCGTCTGATGACAGTAGCAGTCAATTGAGGATGACAAACAAACATTTCGTACAACTGTATGAAAGAGAACTCAACAGGCGTATGGAGGGACAGGCTTCCATTAACTATTCTGATGAACATACAAACAGGATTGGAGTGCTGACATCAGATCTTGTTGCAACAAGCACTGTACCCACACATCTCATCTCAGAGGAAGATACATCAGCACCAGAAAATATTGAACAGGTGGGGGCAATGTGTCTTTTACAATTGTGATAAACCAATGAAATAAGCACTGACTGAGAAGAATTAACAAATAACTGATTTTAAAATTTGTTGTGTGATTTCTAGCGGGTAATGATTACATTTGAATGGCATATCTGTATTAAACTTGTCGAAACTAATTGCCCTTCTCAGCCTCCACTCATTATGCGTTTTAATATGGTGCTGAAGGTGACTGAGTTTGATTGAATAAACATTTTACATGAGGATTAAATGCTCTGAAATCCATAAAAAGTAGCTTTTTATTTTTTATTGTTTGCTGAAAAGTGTCTATTGGAGAGGTTGGGATGTGGGGGGGGGGGGGGGCAGGGACAGGGAGGGAGGTGCAATATGGAACTGTCCCGGTGTTGTTTAAAGGCCTGTTTGTGATGTACCTGTAAAGTCAAATCTGGAAACAATTTGCAGTGCTAATAATTCATTATGGTATTTACTTTATGTACTTTTTACCTTATTTTATTTTCTTTTTTTTTTCTTGAAGGTACCACCACCGGATGATCCCTATGACAAAAAGCGGCCGGTAGATGACAGCAGTTCATCATCAAGCGATGAAGACCCACAACAATCGCTTGTGACTGAGGTTACACAGGCAGTGATTACACAGTTGGGACTTGCCAAGAAATCAAAAAAGAAAAAGAAGAAAAAATCTAAAAGGTCTCGTGTTGATTCCGATGGCAGCCCCACCCGTGCACCACCTTCTAGACTCTGCTCTTCTTGTGGCCTTCCTAAATCAAAAGTTCGTGGTGTTGGGAATTTGCACCACACTTATATCCGCAAGGGACATCCTGCTTTTTTCTACTGTCCCACAAAGTATTCAAAAATCTATGGTACACCAGAAAGTATGACTTTTGAAGATTTTAGGACTTCAGAATTTTGGCTGCCAGCCATTGAAGCTATACAAGCAGAAAAGAAAGTGGCACAGGAGAAAAAAGCTGCAGCAGCCAAATTGCGGGAAGAGAAAGGGTGGAAAAAGCCAGGCGGTCCTTCTAAGAAGAAATAAAATGTAGTGCTTCCAAAATGTTTAAAAATTATCAAAGGTCTGAGGGTTGGGCTGGGGTTCATTTCAAATATATGTTAGGAAGGAAGTGTCACACTGAATTATTGTAGGTCATTGGCATCATGATGTCTAGCATTGTAAAATGTGTATTTTGCATTTGAGGCTTAATACGGAATATGACCGCAGGACATATTTCTGCTGACACTACATGTCCCTGTTAGGTTTATCAATTTTTGTGATGGACAGTAATAACATGAAATGAAACAGCCATGTAATGAACATGGCTGGAATATATAAATTCAATCCACCTTATAATAAGTGGTTCATGAAGATCACAGCATAGCCCATATTGACTGAACTTTTGCCTTGTGTACAAGCTCCCAGTCAAGGGTGGGTGGGTATGTGCTTTACGTGTACTTGAGAATGAATTTTTCTGTCCAAATAAGTCTATATATATTACAATCACAATGCATTTTAGTGTGTATTCCCCTTCCCACCCCCTCAAAAAGAAACTTGAAACCCCTTCAGAAAGAAACTTGACTTACTGTAGGGCTGCTTGTGTACCATAGGAACTCTATCGATTCCCAGGGAAGGAGAAGATGTGAAATTTTCTTTAAGGGTGATGTTTATGGAGTCAACATTTCCAATGAAGAAAGTTGCTTGAATATCAGCCAAATTAAACTACAACTCTTAACCCACCAATAAAGCAGAACATGCACACCATGGACTGGGCTACCTTAATGGTTTTGTGTGTGTGTGAGGGGGGGGGAGAGTTTGCAGCTATTCGAGAGCAGCATTTATTAAATAAATACAGTGAATTATTACATATTTTTTATTTATATTATATCTTTTTTAATGTATATATGTAACATATGATCTAAACTCCAATTGCAACTTGCAATTTGCCCTCAGGGTCAATAAAGAGTTAACCCAAATGGTTACTACCCTGTCTTCTCTTCTGTTGGTTTTCTACTTTTATTGTTTGCTCTTTAATGCCATATTTTAATTTTTGGTGTCTGTCTTAGCATCCCTAGATCATTAGTTATCCATTTACTTTTTAATTCCAGGTGGCTTTATTTAAAGGACAACAGCAGTCTCCCAAGTTGAAGAAGTGTAGTCGATTGTCTGTCCTTTTAATATATTTTTTCTCTCCCAGTGTGAGGTTTACTACAAGTAACTGTTTGGTTTACCTTGAATATGCGACATTAAATTCCAAAAATATTATGAAAGATACTTTCAAGAGAAATGAGAGTGACATATAATCAAATCACGTTTGGCTTTTATCCTGTAATCTAAAAATTCCTCAAGAAAAAAGAAACTGGAAGTATGTGATTGCCTTTTTGTGATAATATTTGTTTTTTCCATTAGTACTTTTGCCTTTCAATACTTCCCATACCTTCGTTCAGTAACATCTGAAAGTTATGTGAAACTGCGCAGCCAATAGTATCATTTGCTTTTCTACCATAGTTTGTACTCATACAGTTATAATACTGTGCGCGCTACGCGGATGTGTAATTACGGTCTTTGCATTAACGTGTAATTTATTACTTGTGTACTACCTCTTGCCTGTGAGTACGATATTTTGAGATGATCCCTTCCACTAACTTTGGAAGTTGGTGGCGCTAGACCGGTTTAATTAGAGAGTGACTTTGCAGGTTTAGGGCGGCGATGGCCCTTGTGTTGTTTAAGTTAACGAAAACGCCCTTGCGCAGGGGCCATGCTTATCTTCTCTGTATCGTTCCAATTTTAGTATATGTGCCGCCGAAGCGTGCACGTTGAAATGGTGTTGTTTTTCAGTACTTATAGTGGAGCGCATCAGCCTAGCCCATCGGTACTACTTATAAAATTGCCCACCGCTTTTCCTTGCTGAAAAGCCCTTTGGTACGGCCATAACAGTCATTTGTGACGAATGGCATAATTTGTAAACCAAATTCTATGGAAGAACAAATAGATCATTCCGACTTTGGCCGAAATCTCCAAATAAAGGGTAACAGGCACCAATTATTCAATTTCTTTGACAATTGCACATGTGACGTCAAAACACTTACTGCTCAAATTGTGGCTCCTTGGAAACTTTAGAATTAAAAAAGCCCTAACCTCACCCCTAACACTATACAAATCGCTATACTCACAGAGCCATCAGCACGAGAACTAAAGGTTGCACGTGTCTCGTATTATTACAATCGTTCCAAGAACGTTCATTCTACCAAAGAGCGCCCTCAATGCGTGGCTGTCCAAAATTTGCTATGGAGCTACCATGAAGTTTCCGGCAACACGTTGTGACAATCCCGCAAGTAGATGGTCATTGTAAAGATTATTAAATATATATGTAAGTGAATATACTATAAACCGTTGGACCCGCTCTAACGGCCTGGTTCATCCTAGTACATTCATTCTGCCCGTCCATCTCTTCTCCCGCCTGCCCCCTCCACCCTACTCCCCCACCCCCCCATCCAAGGAAAGAACGAAAAATATTCTCCCAAAGTCGCACCGGGCCGGTCTACAGAAACAACGAATACCTTTCAACACTATCCAAAGACAACGTGTAAATGTGTACCCACCGCGGCTTTTTACTAGTAAATTGTGTGCCCTCCTTTTTTTTTCTTCCGTTGGAAGAACTTTATTTTCATTCTCAACATATGTACATACAAAACAGCAAATTAAAGGATAAAAATAATAATAATATATATACAAGTATTTACAGCTGAATACTTTATCATACATCACTCTTTCATTCATACCCTGACTCATTATACAATTACGGTAAATTAACATTTCTTTTTTTTTAAAAAATGTTCATTTACCGTAATTTTTCTTTACTGGATAGTTTAAAAAAAATGACTTTATTTCCATCTTTGGAAAGTAACTTTATTATTTACAAGTATTTACAGCTTAATTAATTTTTACACTGCTAAATTATTTACATGATCATACAATATTACACACATTTCACAGTACCAATCAAATCCCACAGAGGATCAAGTAAGAATAAGTTAATACAAATAATCACATATCACAAACAAAATGTTACAGACGAAATTCCAGCTTTTTGTCCCTCCTGATAACGAAAGAGTTATTACCCACCCAAACCTTATCGAACTTATTTTTAGTGAACCGTCAGCTGCGACCCTTGTCTTGATCTCTGGTATAATTATAATAATTATAGAAAGAATTGTTGGAGGAGATTGATATTTTGATTCAAACACCTGAAGACACCTAGATTTCCATAGAATAAACTTTGTAATACAAAACACATACCAAACTTTGCTAAACACTGATTTTTCAATACTGTTGCGGGGGAAGCCATATAAAAAAGAAATTTTCCACGAGGCGCGGATGAGGGAGCCCGTTGGTCACATCATCATAGATTCTCTTAATTATGTGCCCTCCTTCTTACCCGAAAGTTCTCTAGTCACGAAGTCTAGGGAAGGAACAAACATCACCCTACGTAATATCACATTTGCTACTTGTTCGATAAAGTAAAATATGGAACGCTTCACGATTTTGCGTGTCATCCTTGCGCTCAATTTCACCGAATCTTAGAGCTATTTTAGAACAATATTAGAACAGCGTCGACCAATCGGGAATCCCTGTTGTTCTAAAATTTGCTATTTTAGAAGAACATTATACCTCCCTCAGCCAATCAGAACACGCTATTATGATTGTTAGAACAGCCCTACTTATACAGTGACAGTAAATCCGCATTATATGCATGTAAGTGGATACGCCTAGGGATACGTTACTTATAATGGTATGCGGGCCGCGAATCGTAAACAGTACGAAACGACACTCCAGTCCTGTACAAGGCAACTTCGTATGTCAACTAGAAAGTGTGCCACAATCTTTTCTTCAGTTTTCGAGACGTCGGTTTTTCTTTCTCTGAAAATAATTAGACACAGTGAATAGTGTATATGCCAAGATGTAACTTTGTGTGAAATTTTTCGTACAAATTGGAAATCTTTTGCAGGAATCCAGACGTCAGTCGGTAAGTAAAATTAGGCCGAGACCTAGGTTAGGCGCACTGTAGCCTAAGTGTAACTCGCCTGTGCTAGCTCGTCGTAACTTTATGCTTGGCTAGGGCTAGGCTATCGTGTTTGCAACAATGTCAGGATATTCCTCACAATTTGTCTTCATAATCGCTTTCATAATATTGCTACTGTTCTAGTTACGCCTAGCGAGAAATATTCAGTCTTTGCGGCATTACGTAAAATATATTACGTACATTAAAATGGACACGACGAAATGATACTGTATTACAATGAAAACGTTATTGGGTAAACAATTGGAACTGTTTGGTAAATAAGGGGTTTTTTGACAACTCATGCTAAGGGGTTTTGGGTTTAAATATTAAATCAAGTTTAGTTATCAAAGTAGGCTAACTTTCTTTAGTCTTTAGGCAAGCTTGATGTACCTTGGTTAACACCCCGATGCCTGTTATTACATTTTTATGTAGCATTAACATAACATAACAGGTTGAAGGGCAAAGGAGGGCCAAGGCCCCATAAGATGCCCTGAAGACAGCGCATGCGTCGAGGTGGGAGGTTGTGTTTTTAGTTCCTCTGTTCCTTGTTATTTTTATCCTTTTATTTTGGTGTCCTGGTCGTTCTTTTCTCGGATGTTTTATGCTTTTTAGGGTTTTTAGCGTGTGGCCCTTGTTGATGTTTTACTGTGGTTGCTTGTGAGGCATCATTTTAGATGATTTTTGTGGATTGCATTTTTACCTTTTTATATGCTCCTATGTGCTCTTAGTCTACTTGTTAGGATAGCCGTTTTCTGCCATGTTTGTGTAGCCTAGCTTTTCCAGGTGTGGATTCTTACCTTCACTTCAGACTTCTGTATTGTGACCATGCAGTGGGCTCTCCTTGGAGGGCTTCTCTGGGGATGCCTGGCTGTTAGTGCCAGATCCTATGAAGAACCTTACAGGAATGTTCTACACAGGCCAATTTTGAGGGCTGAAACCCAAAGGTCGGTCAGTATCCTTCTTTATTTTTGGTGTTATAGTCCTATTGACAACGTTACTACTGTCAGGCATAAAGTAAGCCGTAAGCCTTGTTTCAGTTTTATCTCAGCTGGGTTTGCTAGTAAAAGTACTTTGTACCTGAGGAGGAGGCGTACTCCTTGCTTCCTTCATATCCTGACTCACTTGTCTCTCCTGCAAATAGTAAGCGGCGATATTGAATTAAACCCAGGTCCAGGGGCTTACTGTGGCTTGTGTAGTAAATTAGTAAAAAAAAGTGACAAAGCAGTGCAATGTGATGGGTGTGATTTTTGGATCCACACTCGCTGTTCTGGTATTGGAAGGGATGGTTACAAAGCACTTCAACTTTCTAAGTCTGATGATAAATGGTATTGTTCCAATTGTGACTCACCCTGTGGAATTTGTTCTAAAAGGGTCAGGGATTGTGACGCCGCGATTGAATGTGATAACTGTAAGAAGTGGATTCATAACGGGTGTTCCCTGGTGGATGACTCACACTATAATCATATACAGGCAACAAACTGTGTATGGATCTGTCCCAATTGTGACAATAGTAATATAGCAAGCATAGGGGGTCAAACAGCCTCCCGACTGAGTAACAGCTTTGATGCCCTTGATCCTTCCGACCTGTCCAACATTAACACCATGGCAACTTCGGTGCGGCAACCTAGTCAATCTGCCGGTGGTAAGACAGCTCTCAAGAAGGAGATTTCTATTGTCTCAATTAATATAAATGGTATTAGGGGGAAAAAACTAGATCTCCAAGCCACCCTTAGCTTATCAGACCCTGATGTTATGGCACTTCAGGAGACCAAGATTGACAATTCTGTCACCAGCTCTGAACTTATTCCTGTTTGTTTAGGCTATGATATCTTTCGGAATGACCGCACTTTAGGGGGGGGGGCGGAACCATGTTATTAATCAAAAGTTGCTTGGCTCCAACCCAAGTTTGCTTTTCTGGGGATGGGTCTGAATCTGTCTGGGCTAAGGTCTCCATTAATGGGACCTGGCATTATTTTGCCTCGTGGTATAGAGATCCTGATGCCCATGCTGAGCATATATCTCTGTTACGGGACCAACTTACCAAAATTATGACCTGGCATAAGAATTCAAAGATGCCGTGTTTTCATGTCCTGGGTGATTTTAACTTTAACAAAATTGACTGGACCAGTAGGTTACACAAAGAAAGTGGTGGCTGTTTATCCAATTGCTCAGGTAAATTACTTCTGGACATAATTAATGACTTTGCTGCTGACCAACTTGTGAATTTTCCCACTAGAGGGGATAGTACACTTGACTTGGTTATCTCAAATATTCCTAGTCAATACACTGATGTTAGTGCCATCGATTCCTCAAGTGATCATGAGGGTATCTCTTGTAAATTGAAGTGTTTGTTTCTTGATTCTAAGCAACCTCGTAGGCTCATTTTACAGTACTCTAAGGGGAATTTTGTTGCTATGAGGGAGGACACACGGGGTTTCTCATCTACCTATTTTAACGAGGGGCAAGATAATCGTACTGTGGAAGAAAATTGGCAACTCATTAAGTCCTTTCTTGAAAGAACTGTGAAGGATAATATTCCAACTAGATTGGCCAAATCCAGAAAATCTCTCCCATGGATAACCGACAGTATTCGTAGGCTAGTTAGGCGTAGGAACAGATTGCATGCCCTTTTTAAAAAAACCCGGAAGACTGGTATTTATGGGAGATGGGCTCATCTGCGAACTAAAATCAAAAGAGAGATTCACACCTCCCATAAAAAGTACATCAATGGAATGATCGGCGATATCAAAGTTGATGCCAAACCCTTCTGGAGATATATTAATGGTCAGAAGAAAGATAGGCATAATCTCCCCCCTCTTAAGAACGATGATAAGCTAGCTGTCACTGTCTTGGACAAAGTTCGTGCTCTCAATAACCAGTTCTGTAGTGTATTTACTAAAACAGTGTTTCATACTGTTCCCCTCATCAGACCCACGTGTAAGAGAATGAGTGATATAACTATATCCACCTTTGGCGTTGAAAAGCTTCTGCATGGTCTTAAAATCAATAAGGCCATGGGACCAGATGGCATCCATCCTTGGGTCCTGAGAGAGATTGCCACTGATTTTGCACCTGTTCTAAGCCATCTCTTTCAGCAATCCCTTACAAAAAGGATGCATTCAGAGGATTGGAAGACTGCAAATGTTTGCCCTATTTTCAAAAAAAGGTGACAGTTCCCTACCTTGTAATTACAGGCCTGTTTCTCTTACATGTGTCTGCTGTAAATTATTAGAACATATTATTGCCTCAAACCTTATGAACCATTTTGAAATACACAACTTACTCTCTCCACCAGCAAGCTTTTCGTAAGCCTCATAGTTGCGAAACACAACTTGTGTCGATAATTGAGGACTGGGCTTCCTCCCTTGATGCCCATAAACAAATCGATGTGTTTATCTTGGATTTTGAGAAGGCCTTCGATACTGTTCCTCATGAACTGCTGAAGACCAAGCTGTATACACTTGGTGTTTCAAATCAGATTCTTCGTTGGGTTGATGACTTTCTTGTTGATCGTAAACAATCTGTTGTTGTCAATGGAACCCGGTCTCCCCCGATGCAAGTTCTCTCTGGAGTTCCCAGGGGTCTGTCCTTGGACCGATTCTCTTCTTGGTGCATATCAATGATATCGTCGATGGTGTTTCTTCAAGGTTCGCCTTTTTGCAGATGATTGTGTCTGTTACCGTATTATTGAGTCCGATGAGGATTGTCATAAACTTCAGAATGATATCAAGCAGTTGGGGCTGTGGGCTTCCACGTGGGGAATGAGATTTCAGCCCACTAAGTGTAGCGTTATTACTTTTGCTCGGAAAAAAGTCCGATACTTTTTAGGTATGTTCTAAATAGGATTGAGCTCCCGAGTAGATAGTATTAAGTATCTTGGAATTACCATCACTAAAGATCTGAACTGGGAGAAGCATATTCAAAACACCTGTAACAAGGGAAATAAGATTCTTGGTATTTTGTATAGAAATCTTTCTTCCTGCCCTGGTAATGTCAAGTTAATGGCTTATAAAGGAATCCTTCGGCCTGTGCTGGAATACGCCGGTAGTGTTTGGGACCCCCACCAGGTTTACCTGCGCGACAAGCTTGAGAGTATACAAAAACGGTCTGCTAGATTTATTGCCTCTGACTATTCAAGGGAGCCAGGCTCAATGACCAGGCTCCTTAAGGAACTAAACCTTCTGCCCTTAACTGAAAGACGGAGGAAAAGTAGATTGATCCTTTTTTCCAAAGGTATGTTTGGCCTGGCTCAGTTACCTGTTGATTGTCTCCAGCGGCCTACTCGTAGAACCCGTTTAATGCATGACCTTCATGTCTGTCTCCCACATACTAGTACTAACTGTTATAAATTTAGCTTCTTGCCTCGAACCATTAAGGATTGGAATCATCTCCCCCTGAATGTAATGAGGGTTGCCTCTGTCCATAAGGACCCTATCACCTATATTACTGGGCATATTTAGCCTCTCGACGCATGCGTGGTGAAAGAATGTCCTTTGGATGTGTCACCTTTATTGAAGAAGAAGAAGAAGAAGAAGACCAAGCCCTAATCAAAAGTCAAACCACCAAAGCTTGACTACATCCCCAAACAATCAGATTCTACCACAGCCATGGAAAAACCTGTCAATGTTAACCTTAAAGCAGTGAACTGAGGGGGAGTTAACTACCCAATCTGGTAGACAATTCCACTCGTTGACAACTCTATGGGAGAAACTAAACTTCCTAATGTCAAGCCTTGCAAAAGGCTTTTCAAGCTTTTTACAATGCCCACGCACCCGAGAATTACCTTGAACCCTTAAATAACTACAAGTCAGAAGGGGATTTCTTTCACAAAGGAACTTGAAAACCTGGAGCATGTCTCCCCTAATCCTTCTCAGCTCCAGGGTGGTAAGCCCAAGATGTTTAAGCCTAGCATGATAGGGCAAATTTCTCACCTCAGGAATGAGGCGAGTGGCTCTCCTCTGAACCTGCTCTAAAACATACTTGTCCTTTTCATAGAAGGGACTCCAAGCCTGAGCTGCATAGTCAAGATGGGGTCTTACCAACTGCTTATACAAATTAAGTACAATATCCTTACTAAAATTGATGAAATTCCTCTTGATCAATCCAAGCACTCTATTAGCCTTTACAGCAGTGGCTGCACACTGCTTTGATGACTTTAAGTCCCCAGTAATTACAACACCCAGATCTTTCTCAGAGGTGACATTACTTGAAACACAACCATTCATGTTATAATCATAGCTAAAACTTTTGGGACCAAAATGAAGGACCTTACACTTATCTGCATTAAAAGACATTTGCCAGGTCTGAGACCAAGAAAATAACCTATCCAGATCTTTCTGCAGCAGTAAGGCATCATCCAAAATGCTAATTTTCCTATAAAGCTTAGTATCATCTGCAAACTTACTTATACGAGATGTAAGAGAACTATCAATATCATTGATGAAAATTAAGAAAAGAAGTGGGCCTAGGACAGAACCCTGTGGTACTCCACTTGTGACTTCTTTCCAAGAGAAGTTACCATTGACAGCAACTCTCTGAGATCTACCATGAAGCCACGAATTTATCCAATCAGCACAATTGCCCTGAACCCCTAACCTATGCAGTTTAACCATTAGCCTACCTAATGGAACTTTATCAAAAGCCTTTGAAAAGTCAAGGTAAATGACATCAACGCCATACCCAGAATCAAGAGATGAAGAGACTTCTTCAAGAAAGCTCAGTAAGTTAGTAACACAAGATCTGCTTGGCAGGAAACCATGCTGTGACAGATTAAGTAACTCATTATCTAAAAGATACTTAAGTAAACTATCCTTAATCAAAGATTCCACAACTTTGCACACAACACTGGTTAAACTGACAGGCCTGTAATTGCAAAGATTACTTCGATCCCCCTTCTTAAAAATTGGAGTAACATTTGCTACCCGCCAGTCAGTAGGAACAAAACTCGAATCCAGACACTTCTGAAAAATGATGGAAAGAGGAACTGACAAAATCTCAGAGCATTCACGTAAAATGGCTGGGTGGACCCCATCTGGCCCAGGGGCCTTACTAGCTTTCAATTGTTAGGGCTATGCCATTTATTTTGTTAGTTTTCACCTGCTAAGTATTGACATGTAGCACGATGACAAAAGAGGTCGAAAATTTGTATTCTTTTACCTACCCTGAGGTGTTTTTAACCTACCTATTAAAAACTATGCAAATTTATGTCAAAATAAAATTTTGTGAGGATCGTAAGAGGCAATCACCCAGATGTTGTGATATAGTAAATATTATCAATAAAGGTAACTTTTTTACACTTGGTAAATGATAATGAATTGTGCCACTTAAAATTAAAATTGGTAAAAATTGTGCAGTTTCAATGATTTAATTCAAGTTTAAAACCAAGTGGTTGAAAAAAGCCGTAACATTAGACATTAAAAAGTGTTGGGTGGTTTTCAACCACCCCAGCAAGTAAAAGCATCGGAAAACATCCCACCAATTTAGACAGTATGTAGGTTATCAAATCTGAACTCTCTCAGTACAAGTGCGTCTTCATAACTGCATTTGATTTTCGGGTTCAGATTTCTTGAATCTAATCTTTCTGGGCTCTTTAGGTGTTGGTGGTTTGCTTTGTTTTGGGTTTTGTTGGGGGATTACAGGGCATCTTATGGGGCCTTTACAGCCCTCCTTTGCCCTTTAACCTGTTATGTTATGTTTTAAATGGTTAGTTCATGCCGATAGTTCATGTCAAAGGATGGGTAATTATTTTCAGTTGGCATTAGTTCAAATTCCTTTTGGTTATGTCTTAGTCATTGTTATTTCTTACAGTATGCAAATAAATTTAAGGTGGTCAGAAATACCATGTAGGTTGGAAACCCCCTAATCTAACCTATGTGCTGTTTAAGTGCGTGAGAACAGACACTGTCAAAAAAAGGGAGTAAAAAAAAAAAAAGTATCTTAGGCCCTTAGCCAGTGTCTTCTGTCCACTGAGAAGAAGAGGCAAACAACCTGACATATTTTGTACTCAAAGGGCACAACGTGATCTTATGGAACAAATCCTGTTGGTTGGACGTGCCGGTTGCCTTGTTTTGATCTCAGCTTAGGCCAAGCCAAAAATTTAGTGCTCTAACTTTTTATCCCCTCCCATGTGCTGTTTTCATGCTGCGTGTTTGTTTACTAAATGTTGAGAGTTCAAATGTAAAGTATATTTTTGGCATTATCAACTTCTCTGAAAACTTCAGACTTTTTTTCTTTTCTTGTACTGATGTTAGCCTTATCAAGTTATCATACACATCATACTCTATTTTTCAGTTCAGTCTGCGGTGTGTGATATCCTTGGCTGCACCTTTTGAAAAAGTCACATTTTAGGGCGGAGAGATGTGATAATTTAAAAATATTTTTTTTTTCTATTTCCAGCGTATTTTTGTAGAATGCCGCCAAATCGCCCAGCTTTTCGCTATCGGAATAAGGTTGAAGGGGAGTTATTATGGGCCTGCACAGAGCGAGCCAAACAGGTTGCTTTGTTAATTAAGCAGCAAAAACGTACAGGATCCTTAGGGCCACAACTGTCGAAAGAACAGGTATTGAGTCCTATAGTACAGTATATTAAGACTAACAGGAAACCTCAAACAAATGAATTCTTTAAAACACTGCCTCATGCTGGGTGGCCAATTATTTTGAATTATTAAAACTATCCTGAAATGATGCATCACAAATTATTACCCTCCAATTACTACCCTTGGAAAAGAAAGTGCTAAAACACATTTTTTTTTTATATTAAATGAAGCATATTTCAATAGTAATTGTGACATCAGGTTGCTTCCCAGCCTCTCTTCTTGACCCCCACCTCTCTTCTTGATATTGCCGGTTTAGCCTAACATGAGGTGTCATTTTGTCTGACAAATGAATGTCCAGATTTTGAACTTAAGATTTAGGATTGTTCTGTAACTTGAAATGTGCACGCAGTTAAATGAAATGCCAACAATAATTCTTAAACATACATGGCTTTCTTCCTGGGTTTTTTTCCCTAAAGCTGTAGTTTCAACTCAACTAGCTGCTACTATGTAATACGTTCATGAAGGTGTGTCTTTAAATCCCCCGATCCCTAATGTGTTAATAAAAACAATCACTCCCTTTCTCTCATTTTCGGGGAAGACTGTGCTCCTCATTTCTGCTACTGCTTGTGAACTGTAAACTAAGGACATACCTCCTAATTGTTTGAACTGTATCTATACACTGTAGGTAGAGATGGAGGATAAGGGGCGTGTTGTTTCAGCTGGATGGGACCCAATGGATGAAGAAGCAGTACTCAGTCTCAGCTCTCTCCAATTCGGAAAGTACAGGAGCAAAAGCTTCATTTGGCTCTTGGAACATGATGTTGGCTGGACCAATTATGGTAATGGCTGGGCATGAACGAGAACGGGAATAGTTAAAGTGCACATCCCCTGACCCACAGTGGGATAACAAAGAAGCACTATACAGGTGAGTGATGCTGACTTATGTTGGGATGGTGACCCTCTACATGGGCCTTTTTCTAATTGTCTCAAAGCAATCCACACTTCTCATTGTTTTGTTTTTTATTGGTACACAGGTATGTGAACATGTTCCCTGACATGAAAAAGGGGATTCAGCAGCGTAGAGCCCGTGATAACAGTTCAGGGGCAATTTCTGCATCCACTTCTGGTACAGATGAGGGCCAAGTTCTTGTGGGATTTGGTCCTTACAGCTCAATGACCCGTGAGGAACTGTACCTGTCCCCGGATGAAAAACTAGAGAAGTATGTGGAAAATATTATGCACCTACCTGTAAAATATCCAGATCGACGACTCCATGAATTGCAGAAATACTTGGGAAAGAAACAAGCAGAGCAGGAGGCTAAAGATGAGGTCCTTATTAAAATAACTCAAGAGATTGAAGAAAGACATAAAGGTAGTGGGCATAGGGCTGTTAGAAATAAAGAGGTGTTTTCAAGAAAATGGTGTATGATTTCAGACATTTTCAAGCCTCAGTACAATTCAATCAAAATAACCTATAGATGTAACAATCCTGAACATTGAACATCTTTTATCCTTTATAGATCCTCATCCTGTACCGAGCCATGCTAATGCGTCCCCTTCAACTCCATCTACTGACATACAAGAAGACACCACACTATTGAAACCAAGCAGTGTTCCAAAAGTTTTTAACTTTCATACTAAGTTTAATATGTAACTTCAATGTTAATATTGAGAGATCATCATTTGTTTTTTTTTTTCTATTTACACTGTTTTCTCTCTTTCAGAGCCCTTTTCCTAAATCTTGGCAAGAGTCAATGCCCCCGGAACAGCAAGCATGGCTAGGCAGGTACTGTACCATACAAACCCACAGACAAGGAAAGCAGAGATTTCACCAAACCCACAGATGTGGTGGTATCCGCCGGAGCCCAGCCAAACCCACAGTGCTCCACCAGCTTCACCTGCACCTTATTTTCTTGTTCCATTCTTCCTGTAGGCACCACAAAGATTTTGGGGTTCTCATGTTGGTTTTCGCTGCAATGCTGATTGCCAGGCCAGGCAGGAACAAAACAACTGCAAGGTTTGTAATTATTATTTCCATAGCAAAACTGGATAAGTCACAATTGCTATTTTCAAGCCTTTTAGCAATTTACTATTTTATTTTTTTCACAGATATTTTTAACCCTAGCTGGTCTATATAGAACTGTACGGAAAGTACTTGATATTAATGGGTGGTACTACATGGGCACAGAGTACCTGGAGTGCAAGTTCTGCAAGCACAAATTTGCAGGGTGGTCCACCTTGATACTGGACCAACTAGACAGGGGACGTCGTAGCTTTTTTCCAGCCCTTCTGACGTATAGGTTGAGTATTTCAGAATGTTACCCCTACTGAACATAATAAGTAAAACCTACTGTGTAGTACTGTATAAACTAGCCTGCATAGCGCCTCTGTGGCTGCCGCCCCCAGAGCCTGCCGGCAACATTCAGAAATTCGTTTCAATAATAGCAAAAGTTCATTGTCTCAATATTCATCAGCATTCACCACAATTGTGGTCTATTCCTGAGGGAGGCGGTGTTCAACGACTCAATCTTTGCAATGCTATGTTAAACCCAATGTCGTTGAAACCAAACAAAAACATAGGCTCATTAGGTCCCATAAAGATTCTTATTTAGATGGAAGTCTTGATAATGAATGGCCTCTTTCAGACATTAACAACTTTCAGCTAAGTGTTGGTTCAAAACAGTGATTTTTGATTGAAAAGTATCGAACTGTCTTTTCTCATGGCTTTTTGCTTGATTGTTTTTAAGTAACTGTTGTACTGTGTATGTATGCTTGCACAGTACTGCACGATAGCAGTGTCGAATTGCTTCGACCGCGGTGACTCCATGTACTGTTGTACAATGGGAAAAGGGTTTGGCTATTAAATAAACATTTGATAGCTTTGCTGCTACCTGTCCACGTACAGCTATGTGAATGGGATCTGCCTTGGATTTCTATAGAAGTTGAAATGATTTTAGCTCCAATGCCGTGGGAAGTGGGTTTTTTCGCTACGATGATCTGAACAAAACGATTTCGTCTGCTCAGCAGGCTATATGTAAACGTGCATCTCTTGTGTCACATTCTTATTTCAGGTACTCCTGTGATTTAAAAGTGGTCAGGCTTCTTCGAGAAAGATCGCTAGGCAATTCATCGACTAAGGTTCGAAAACAAATTCTTGAACAACACAGCGAAACCTATCTCCAGAGAGTTTTGCAGTTTTTGCAGGCAAGAGAACCATTCCATCTTCAAGCCAACAGAGGAAGGAATGGTAAGGTTAGCCGCTCCAGCAAAGAATATCCCTCGTATGCAACCTGTGCCGTCAGCACCATGGTTTCTTGCTGTGTTTGTCAGAGACGTGATGACACGCCTGGATGAAGTGAAAGCAAAGATCACCACGACTTTGGGGACAGTCCTGAAACTGGATTCGACCAAAAAGGTGCCCTTCATTTCTTAATTCATGCGCACATACACAATATAGTGGTCAGGAAATAAGCTGAGATATTACATGTACAGTAGAAGGATATTCTGGCTTGCTACATTTGTGATGTTGTTTGTGTTACTCAGGGTTCAAAAGAAAACAATGGCATCAGCAAGCATTGTGAAATCTATCTTTACTATTTGTTTGAACAAAGTTCAACATTTAATATCTCAGCAGTGGAGCGACCTATGAATGTGAGTTAGGTGGAAAACCTGAGATTCATCTCTGAAATATTCATTCTTGTGCATGTGAACTGTTTTTGTTCCTTCCAGATCACAAAGAAGTTGGCAGGTAAAGCAGCAGGCACTGCATCGTGGTGTACCAATGTCGGAAATGAGCATGGGCAGGTGCTCATTTCTGTCATGACAGATTCTGAGGGTGAGGGCCTTGCAGACATGGCGGAAGGTCTGATGCAACGGTACCAATTGGCCAAGGAGGCACCACCAAAGTTAATGTATGTTGATCGAGGTTGCTGCTCTGGAAATGGTGCTGACTCAAAGCTGCAGGAGTTGTTCCATGAATGGGGTGATCTCATTATCCGGCTAGATATCTGGCATTTTTTTGCGCAGATTTTCAGTTGCCTGCACATCACAGTCACATGCCATCTACCCAGGCTTTATGGCCAGCTTATCCGCTTGCCTTTTTGAGTGGGATGCTCAGGATCTGGCACTGCTTCGACGTGCTAAAGAAGCAGAGTTATCATCATGTGGATCTGCAGAAGGATAACGTGGATTTGCATATTAGCAAGAAAGAGCTCCAGCTGCACTGCAGACGACGCACACGAGGAACAGCCGAAACATCTCGCCTTATGAAGGAGGTGATAGATGTATTCAGGTCTGACAGTGGAAAAGATACCATGGGTATTAGTCTCCTTCACCGTGAATCCATCCTGCAAATATGGCACGAGCAGCAGCGCCATATTGAATGCATACAAGATCCTGCAGATACCAATCTTCAGCTGTATACTCAAACTGGTTCCCTACTTAAAAGAAGGCAAAGGCTTCATGTATACAGGTGTGCAAGAGGCTCTACTTCTCTAGAGTCTTTCCATTTGCACATTAACCGCTTCATACCAGGTAAATTTTTACTTGTGTAGACATAGAATATATCCATATGTACCTTACATATTCTGTGTGTATCATTTTCATTCTATATCATTTACACTAAGTCATCTGTTTTGTATATTTATATTACAGGTACAACAGCAAATGATATGCATTTCCAAGCAAATCTCCTTGAAGGGATTGTACCCTGGAATGAAGATCGTGCTTTTGGCGCCCTTCAAATTAGTATGCCTAGGACTCACTCCCACAACATTAAATTGAGGCATGAGATCAACCGGGTCAACAAGATTGTCTATGGTTCAGCCTTTGATGAGACTTACCAGGATCCTGGCTGGTACACAGGTGAGAAGATTGGTATAGAATACCTGTACAACCAAACAGGGAAAAACTGGAAGTCTGTAAGGCTTGACCCAGATGAACCAGAAGAACGGGAAGACATCTTGGATGACAAAGGCTTTGAAGAACAGGATAATGAGGTTGATCCTACAGTCTGTTCTCTCTTTCATGCTCGACATACAGAAGGGCCAGGGATCCCATACAGAAGTTAACAAACCACTATATCTTGCACAGGTAAAGATTTTGTCCACACCTTTTCACATGCACCATAACCAAAAGTTGCACCAACTTATGTTCTTTCCTTCTTTTTTTTTTTTTTAGCAGATTCACTTAAAGAAACTGAACGATAATCAATAGTGCAAGCAGCTGCCAGCAGTTCTGGTCACCCCATGTCTACTCCTTCAAGCAATGTTGGTACTTCAGCAGAAGTTGTGAGTACAGTGTTCATTGTCCCTGTGCCCTTTGATATCTTTGTTTGCCCCTTTTAATTTGTTTCTATCCCTAATCCCCTTATGTACCTTCTTCTTGGCTAGTGCTTACCAAGTGGATATTGCGTAATGTGAAAATGTAAATCTGCATTTGCATTTTTGTACAGGCTATAGGCCCATCTGGGGTATTAGGCTGGAGAGAGATTCAAGATATAGGAGATGTACTTTTCAGGCTACACAATGTCCCTGTTCTGACAGAGTCTGTTGTGGACACCATCATACAGCTTTGGAAGAGGCTTCCTGTTGCATTCCAGGAGTCACGGGTACTGTATCCACCACGTCAAGCCAGTAACATCCCACTCACAAACTATTACACAAGGCACAGTAAGCCTTAGGAGGTAATCCCCCCCCCCCGTTTTCCTTTTGTACTTTTCCCCTTTGGAAGTTTTACCCCAACATTGATTTTTTTCACTTGGTGACACTACAAAACACATTTGTGTTGGTGTGTCGTTAAGCCCCATTTAACTAACTCAGAAGGTAATCAAAATATACTTTCATGTTGAATTGAGGTACATTAAAGCTTCGTCCAATGTGTTGCAATAAAGCAGTACTTGGGGGATGACCACTGAGGTTGGCCCACATGTTGTTTGTTTTCATGTATAATCAGAGATATTACCCAGGACTCTTCTTTCTTATTCTTAAGTTCACAGGCAGACAAAAAATAACCAACAGTTCCTTTCAGTGTTACTTATCTATTTTGTCCTTTATTTTTCACAATTTTTATATTGTAAGGCTACACAACAGTGTCTATTGTTGTGTAGTGACTTCTCTGGAAGTCTCCTCTCTCCAGTAAGAATGTTTCAATAACTGTCAACTTCCTGTCATTTGCATCACTGCGAGAGACCTTCCCTTTAAAGTCTTCAAGGTTATCTTGTAACTAAAATTGGCCTATTTCATGAGCTTCTGAAACCATCCCTGTTAAGTTATGACAAATAATAATACAGGTCTGCTGTATATCTTTGCAGGGCAATGGTTGGTGGAAACTCTGGTCCGGCCACATCAGTGGATACCAGCCCACTTGTTGAGGTGATTTGTTTGAAGCTGGAGTCAATATGCCATTCACCACAGAAGGTCAAGGGCAAGAAGACTGTCTCAAGGTGGAAGGTTATCCTGGACAAGTACCATCATATAAGGAACCTTGTGACATTGCATGACAGACTCATGGCAGCTACAAATCTGCAGCTGTATGAATTGAACCAGACCACCCTCCTTACTTGGTAAGTTTTAGTACTAATCTTTTTTTTATTTATCAGTAACTATCTTACCTTGCTACTATTATTCTTATAATTCTTTTTTTTTTTGCAAAAGGTGGAATTCTAGACAAAAGAAATTTGAGAAAAGAGTACTTACTCAAACACTGCCACCACCTGCTGTCATGGAGGCTTCTACGCCTCTTCCTCCTGCCCGCGTACTTCTGCCAAAGCCGTCCAGCACTATGCATTCAATAGCTCATCAGTTTACATCAAGGCCCAACTAGTAGCCAGGCAACAGATAGGACAGACAACCCTAAATTATTCAAACTACAGACAGTGAATTCACTGCCCCTTACAGTTTCAATACCTAGGACCACTCAGTTCTATCAGAGGAAAAGGGCATTAGAGAGAGAGCAATCTGGGGCTTCCAAGAGGACTTACTGTAGAAAGTTGGCCTATAATAAGTGCAAACACTGTCAAATGCCTAAAACTAAGGAGTTTGGGCATAGCAGACATATTGGCAAACATGGTTTGGACACTTTTTGCCCTCTTGTAGAAGGAATACAATATGGAAGCAGGGAAGCATGGCTTGAGGCACGCATGAAAGTCAACCCCCGAAAGTAGATTCCCTGTCTGTGTTTTTTGTTTTTGTTTTTTTTTTTGTTTTTCTTGTGTTTATACTGTCATTGATTTGTTTATGTGCTTTGAAAAATACATGAATAAAGAGATATTTAGGCCACCTCCCGGTCCCCCTTCAACATAACACCTCCAATGTTATGCTGATAATCATTGCTTATACAATACACTGCTTTCATTCAGTTTTAGTATGGATGCTGCAACTCTTAAAATGAGAGTAACCTTTGCCAAAAATATGGTCTTTTTTTTGGAAGAAACCTTCAAATTTATTTCTGTTCAGGCAAGCATATATACAATATTGACAGTGTGTTAAAATTCATTTTCATATGGTCTCATACTTAAAATATGGTTTTATACTTTGAAAGTGAAATTTGATGTACATTAAAGGGGAAGAAAAGCCAAAGCAATTTTTATCATTTGCTGCCATATACAAGTATCCAAGACTTAGTCACTCTTGCACAAAACTACAAACACGCACATGCATGGGGAGAGGAGGCAGACAGCCAGATACGTGGGTATTTTCAAAGGGCGCAACGTGATGTTATGGATCGAATCCTGTTGGCTGGCCGCGCCCACTGCCTCCCCTTCTTTAATAACTTTTTTCTTTAATAATTTTTTTTCTTTCCTTCATTGAAAGAACAACTTTAGTAACAACAAAAGAAATAAACAGAGAGAAGATAAAGAAGAAAAATAAATTACAAAAGATTAATTAAAGCTGCACACAATAAAAACAGAACAAATTTATCTTACACAAAAGAGTAAGTTATTTAATCTTTGACACTCTACTTTGACATCACTGAAAACAATAACACAGCATAGCTCACTTTTTCAGTTACAGTCCCTCTAGTAGCATGCCCCCCCCCCTTTTTTTTAATTTTTCGCTGGCGGGAAGATTGCGTGACATTTTTTGCGCAGGGGCCATGCTAATCTTCTCTGTATCGTTCCAATTTTAGTATATGTGCCGCCGAAGCGTGCACGTTAAACTGAGGTTGTTTTTCAGTACTTACAGTGTAGCGCATCAGCCTAGCCGATCGGTACTACTTATAAAATTGCCCACCGCTTTTCCTTGCTGAAAAGCACTTTGGTACCGCCATAACAGTCATTTGTGACGAATGGCATAATTTGTAAACCAAATTCTATGGTAGAATAGATAGATGATTCCGACTTTGGCCGAAATCTCCAAATAAAGGGTAACAGGCACCAATTATTGAATTTCTTTGACAATTGCACGTGTGACGTCAAAACACTTACTGCTCAAATTGTGGCTCCTTGGAAACTTTTGAATTAAAAAGCCCTAACCTCACCCCTAACACTATACAAATCGCTATATTCACAGAGACATCAGCACGAGAACTAAAGGTAGCACGTGTCTCGTATTATTACAATCGTTCCAAGAACGTTCATTCTACCAAAGAGCGCCCTCAATCGTGGCTGTCCAAAATTTGCTATGGAGCTACCATGAAGTTTCCGGCAATACGTTGTGACAATCCCTTAAATATATATAAGTGAATACACTATAAACCCTTGGACCCGCTCTAACGGCCTGGTTCATCCCAGTCCATTCGTTCTGCCCGTCCATCTCTTCTCCCGCCTTCCCCCTCCACCTATCCCTCCCCCCCCCCCCATCCAAGGAAAGAACGAAACATATTCTCCCAAAGTCGCACCGGGCCGGTCTACAGAAAAAACGAATACCTTTCAACACTATCCAAAGACAACGTGTAAATGTGTACCCACCACGGCTTTTTACTAGTAAATTGTGTGCCCTCCTTTTTTTTTTTCCTTCCGTTGGAAGAACTTTATTTTCATTCTCAACATATGTACATACAAAACAGCAAATTAAATATAAAAATAATAATAATAATATATACAAGTATTACAGCTGAATACTTTATCATACATCACTCACTCTTTCATTCATTCATACCCTGACTCATTATGCAATTACGGTAAATTAACATTTTTTTTTTAAAGAATGACTTTATTCCCATCTTTGGAAAGTAACTTTATTATTTACAAGTATTTACAGCTTTATTAATTAATTTTTGCAGTGCTATTTTATTTACATGATCATACATTTTTACACACATTTCACAGTACCAATCAAATCCCACAGAGGATCAAGTAAGAATAACTTAATACAAATAATCACATATCACAAACAAAATGTTACAGACGAAATTCCATTTCCACTGAACTTGTTGTGTCGGTCACTTGCACCAGTTCGGTGTTGACAATCTGCTGTGTCTTTGAATCCATTAAGGTATAGGAACAATATTTGGCACTATAGCCAGGAGAGTCACACCTTCCATCACCTGAGAGCCAGATTTCCCTACCACGGAGTTGCTGCATGACTTCTGCCTGGTGCTTCAAATAGGTGTGGTTCACTACTGGTATTAGTGTGGTCCTCAGAGTGTCATAAAACATTGACTTACCAATGCACTGGACCCCCATAAACTTCATGCACTGCTCAATCTGGGCAAAGGAACATCCACTGTACAAGATGGCTGCGGCAAAAAGCACATTTCCACTCGGGGTTTCCTTGAGTAGAGGCTGAGATTGCCAGGAAGTTATCTTGTGCCCATTCATACAGCTCAACTGCACAGAAACCATCGTTCCCTTAAAAGATTTTGATACGTCTACAGCAGGAGTGAGACACTCATTACACCTAACCTTGCCAATCAAGTCATCCAGAGCCTGTTCAAACACAATGAACTTCTTCTGATTGACAAGTTTCTCCTCCCTGCTGAGACCACTATCATCAGAGGGGTCACTTGAATCGTAGGCCTCTTGTTCTTCTTCCTCCGAGGGTGAACACAGGGGACTGACTGATATGGATGGTGAGCTGCTGCTAGTAAGCGTTCTACTACTCCCACTCCTTTCAGAAACCTGTTAGAAATCAAAAATATAATGTACAATATAAGTGTTTGATGAGGTTTGGTTAGATGGAGTTTTGCAGCATGGTTTCTAACCAACTGGATAAAGAACAGCTGACCAGTCTTTTTTTTCAGTTGTTCGTCATTAACTTGCTTCCCATATTCTATTGCTTCTGCTACGCATCAATCACAATGGCATTAGGTTCCATTTTTATAGTCTTCGGGATAACCCTACCTCAAGTCAAACTCTAAATTTATGATGAGAAACATTGCTGCCTTTACTTCTGGTAATCAAAACTATGCTGATCTCACCCACATAGTATTTTTCGACTTTCATGACGAGATATATCTCAGGTTGTAAAGACTGAGATTGATCGAGACAAGAATTTGTTAGTTAGTTAGTTAAATGGGGTTTTACTCCTAAGTTTCTACCTTATTGGCTCAAGTTTAGCTGGTTGCAGCCTTTTCTCCAGTTGTGGCTCACTGGCTTGTTTTTTCAACTTGCTTATGCGGAGCATCAAGCACAACGGCAGTAGGTTCCATTATTATAGTCTTTAGTATGACTCGAACTGGGAATGGAACCCAGGCCATCTGCGTGAGAGGCGGATGCTCTACTGTTTGACCATACATGTGGTCTAGCTGAGACAAGAAATAATCACAATACTCATTATGGATGTGATTCACTCAGTGTGTGAATTTCAATCTTTTTGCACTATTTTTATGATCATGCTACATTATAACAAAATCAAAGTTCACACATGTTCTGCACTTTAAAGATGCGTATTAACCAAACACATGGCAGATAGAAGAGAAAAATACTCACACTTGGTGAAGTTGTAATGCTGGAAGGCTTATTAGGAAGGTCGCGTCTGGGACCAATTGGGGATGGCATTTTCAGGAATGTGTTTGGATCATGCTTTGGGCCTAGCAGTGTTGGGAGGTCCAGCATCTGTCTCTGCACCTACCGAATACAGAATAATATATTGTATTACCATGTATTATCAAGCTAGTTCATCTGTTCTAAACTCAAATTTAATTTTGATGTTTTAAAGAGAACCACATTCTAAGGTCAAAATAATGTATCAAAAAAAAAAAAAAAAAAAAAAAAACATGAGCAAACAAGAAGAATTCATGCCACACCTGCCTTCTTCAAGTTCACTTTTTATATAAAATGTGGGTCAACTTAAATTGCCAATATCTTAATAACATCATGAGAACCAAACTTGGGAAATAAAGAAAGACTTTCATCAAAATGATTAGAATATGTTTTCTTTAACAAATCAAACCATAAATTTGGCTCTGGATGGGCAGTTCAAGTCCTCTTGACATTTGCCCCTGCCCAGTTCATGCCCATTTTTTAAGTGCCTTTTATAAAAATGATGTTAGTAACAGGGACTAGAGTTTTCAATTTTCCAGATGCACTTCAAATCACACTCTTCAGGAAGTTCCTCAAGTCAGTTCCATATTTTTTGAGTCGAGTTACATTTTAATGAATGTGGTAGGTAAGCTGTTTATCAAATTTTGATACATTTACATTAGCTATAATTACTTATGTTTGCAGAAAATTGCAGTCCTCACACTGATTTGAGATGAGTAATGGTGTGGGATTGCTCTCACATTCTTTAAAGTTCAAGTTCAGAAAACTGGCATCCCCAGAAACACTTATAATTCAAGCAATGCAGTAATTCTGTGACAAATATTCACAATACTGTACCTGCGGTGGAGACGGTGAGTCAAGTTCAATGTTTTCTTGCAGTTCTGGGATGACAGGTGGATCTTCCATTATGTCTTCCACAGCAATGGTTGGTACCTAAAATGATGACCAAAAATAAGAAAAAGAAAGTTACAGACCATGCGCACAAAATAAGAGACCACTTACTGTTTCTGTGGGAGGAATTACAATACCCTCTCTGAGTGAGTCCCTGATGATTCAACCTCAAGTTTTTTAATATCCATAACAAATATTTCCCTTTGACTATCTATGTTGATCCATTTGCAAAGGAGTGGTATACTGAAAAATTGTTCACTATTAAAACTTGATGTACCCCTGCTTTTTTCATAGCCATTCCTAGCTTTCCAATTACAAAGTTAATTATTTTGCTTGGTATATAATGCTTCACTGGTAGTAAAGATAACATATGGCTTGGTCAGAATTGAAACAAGAATCATCAGAACAAAGCCTGATTAGCTCAGGCTAAATGGAATCAGTTCAGATGATAACAGAGCAATACTACACTTCCCTATGCAACCACAGATTCTCCCACGCTTAACGAAATTATGTTTTCCACATTACACTGTTCAGTGCTACTGTGCTCAGGATATTGTATTGGGAATGCCCAGCCCACTTCAAGGCCCCCCAGCACCCCCTCTATTAAATACAGTTCTTTTTAAAGGTTTCAATACTGAAAATATAGGTTTTTACAGGTTATCAAGGGCCAAAATATAGTTCTTTACAGGTTTACAAGATTTGTTTTCCAGCACGACAAAAGTATGAACAGCGAATTCTTACCTAAACTCTTAGTCTTATAAAGTAAAATTCAGAATTCATACCAATTTGCAGGTACTGTGCACAAGGAAGCCAACATCATCCCTATACAATCTTATTTTTAAAGTCATCAGACAAATTCAAAATGTATGTTTTTATAGGTTATATAGGCTATTTTTGAAAATATATAGGTTCCCAACATGAAAAATAGGTTTTTATAGGTTTCACTGTGAGGCCTGTACTTCTTCAGATTGTGGTAGACAATCCCATTTAGTGCTATGGTGGTTCCAAAAAAAAAAAGTCAAAGTGAATACTTACACTAAGCTCATGGGCACTGCTGGGACTTTCAGCTGTAGAATGAAGATAATCATGGCCGTGACTCGGAATGACAACTGTTTCTGAATCTTGTTTGGCTGCTAACAGTTTTCTGTGGAATATCCACTTGCACACCAATATCTCGGATGAAGCAAGTGTACTTTCTGACAACCTTTGTAAAGATAAGGGAAATACACAAGGTTTTCATAAATTCTTTACGACAAATTATTAAATTAACTGATAGTTCTTCTAAAGATTTCAATTTCAAATGTGGTGTCTGGCAGGGCTCCAGTTTAGGTCCAGTGTTATTTGTTCTGTAAGCCAGTAAGCCCTGGCAATTGATTGACAGGTGTCTTGTTTCTTATCATAAAGTCTTTTAAAAACCAAACCCTGTAAACAGTTAAGCCCTTTTCTCTTTATGTAACCATAAGACAAAGATCACACTTCATACACATTTGGCAATGAGCTTTGTTGACACAAGTTTCAGTAAAATTATGACACATTGAATCCCTCCCTAGGATTCAATGTGTCATCTGGAATTATTTAAACAGTGGGTATATCCAGATTTCATTTCACTGAAATTAAAAAACAGATTTATGAGTAAAAGTTTAAAAAATATTGCAAGTACCACATATTGCTTATTGTGTCTTTCTCATCTATAATACTGAAGACTAGAGTTCAACTGCAGGGACATTTTGGAGGAAAGCAACAGTATTGTACAAAGGAAACAAAGATACTAGATCTCAATGCTAGGCAATTCTATTATTCTCATATGACACTTTGAAGGCTGCTGTTTTGTGATCATGTTACACATTTGACCTTTCAAATAAATGTGTGTAATATACATCAAATGACACACTCTGACACCATCACTTCTTAGGCCTGCCACTCCAGCCCCTGTGTGGAGTACTACCAGGGATAGTAACAGTCCACCTTGTTCCTCATATTGCCTCGCTTTATTTCAGCAACACTTTCTTGAGTATTCCAGAATATGTGCAGTTGCCTAGCCTAACTTTGAATCAAAAGTTGCTCCATCAAATTAAAACCTTTGATAACAATTGCAGTACACATCACATAAAAAGTACATGACATGTTAGTTGTAAAATATATTGAATGGGTGAATCTTGCAACTATTTGGTTATAAAAGAATGTTGGACAGAGCCTCTGTAGTCAAGCACTGTTGATTGAATATTAGGGAATGTCGTGAAAAACTGATGATGGAAAGGGAGAATGTATATGATATTGTTCATCATTTAGTGATTCCAGACCCTATTTTGAAAGATGTGCCCCTTCTTTTGAAATTGCAATGGGGAAAAAAAGAAAAACCTCCCCTTGAAAGTGCAACTGAAACATGTAAGTAGAATGAGCACTACAGCTACAGGATTTTACTACAAGTGCATAATGTACCATATATCAATGAATGTTTGACCAATTACACTAATACTGTAGTGCCATAAAAGCCCAAATTTCAAATGGTACATGTATAGTTATTAGAAGAGCACAACTTGGTAAATTCTATCTCCCACAGTTTGATAAAAACTGGGAAAACAGGGACATACTCTAAAATCCATACTTACTCTTCTGTAACTTTCACATTCATCTGTGTCCTTCGTTTCCTCAGTTACCTGTAAAAGAATGGTTTGAATTGACCTTCATAAATTGGCTTTTGAATAAAAAAAACTTAGTAGTATGTATTCCATGCATTACTGTCCATGTCATGACATCACATGACATTACGGGGGCAATCTCTCTCAACAAAAGATCTAGCTGCAAAGGAAACTGCACACTGCATGTATACAGTAGTACTGCATTTGTGATAAGGAATACTAAAATTACAATAAAGTTGACAGACCAGGAGGGCACTAATAAATAAGTTCTAATGCAGTGAAATGCTAATGTTAGTACAGTCTAAGGAAGTTATGTCAGTAAAACCCAAGAAGATGGTCTGAGACAAATACCATGTACTGTACATAACATGCCCTAACCCTTCCATTACAGGATGTCTCCCCTGCCCCTTTCAATGAAGCTAGGGGTCTGCTTGTTTTTTAATAGCACATTGCAGTAATTTACAGTACAGTAGGCTCATGGTAGCCACACAGAGAGTTGGAACAAAACCAAAATAACAAAATGTGATGTTTTTCCATGACTTTCAAGGACCTAGCTGATATTTCCTATACAATTACAAGGCGCCTGATCCTACAGATATCCACCTTTTTTCAACAAACTAATGTGACAGTTGGGATTTTAATTTTGTTAGTCCACTTAAAACTACAGTACAAACTTATTTAACAATTTCAATTAAAAAAAAAAAATTAATTAGAAAAACTCCCTAACTTTTCCAGGACCTTTTAAAAATAATCATTTTGCCATACTTTCCAGGATTCCATCAACCTGTATGAATACAAATCCTGCATATAAAGAACCAGAATGTTCTTTTTGTTTTTGTTTTTTTTTTTGTTTGGTTTTATACTTTAGTCAGTAAACAACAGGATCTGTATCATTTCATTTTTCATCAATATCATTGCACTTTCTGATGGACCAACAAGAATGTAAACTGTAATTTTTTACCTCTTGGCTAGCACCAACTGGTATCTCCTCCTCTGGAATCTCTGTCAGAATGACTGGTGTGCTTTTGGTTTTCCATCCCTTTTTAGGCTTCTTTGTTGGCACAAGTGACTCTAATACCTCTTCATAAGGGCATAGGGAAATAAAATTGTTTGTTGAGTAAAATATGGTTGCACAGCATGAAGTATTTGACACACCCCCCTGATAAAATGCTAAAAACAAAACAAAACAAAAAATAAGATGTTATGAATGGGCGTCAATTCATACATGGAATCCACTATTTTGACAAAGTAAATCACTTTGTTAGCCATGAAATTTGCAACACAGTGTAACACTGTTCTTGTGTACATGCGTATAACATACTGTACAGTAATGTCAAACTCATAGTCATGTGATTTTGAGATAACAGTTTACTCCATAAAATATTCTTTCAAAATTAATGTCAAGTTCAATAAATGCATGATAATGAGCTTCATATTACAAAGCATGAACTGTAGCAATGAAAGTGTTTTGATTTCATATTGAGGTCCTTAATGTTGGGTTGTGTCTGGAAGAAGATGAATTTAAAAAAAAAAGAGACAGTTGTAGGTTAGCAGAATAAACTCAAACTGTTTTGGGTGAGAGAATTAGGCCTAACCCTAAGCATCAGCCTCTCACGCAGAAGGCCCGGTTTCGCTTCCCAGGTCGAGTCATACCAAAGGCACTAAAAAAGGAACCAACCGCCATTGTGCAGTGCGTCATGCTCCGCACAAGCAATGGAGTAGGGAAAACAAGCCAGTGAGCCACAACTGGATAAAAGGCTGTGGTCAGTTCGACTTGAACCAATAGGTTGGAAACAGGGCCGTAAAACTCTAACTGTATGGTAATGAATTGGTGGCTAAACATTTTGTATTGGCCGGTTTGAAGATAGTTAGACCCAACAGAATTCTGGTAGGTATGTGAACTTCTCATGGCAAAATAAACCTTTAAAACTTACTGTTGAACTGTATTATCTCCAGGCTTTGGCTACGTGAGGCCCTGTGAGTCATGTTCCATTATCTTTGTGATCAATCACAGCCTGCACCTACATGTAGTCTGAGTATACTCAGCGTACCATCGAATGAGCACCTAAGAGCTGAGTCATTTCAAGATTTTCACATGTATGTTTACTACAGTATGTTATGTTAATGCAGGTGCGCACTTGACAGGACCTTGTTCTCCGCTGTCACCCCATCATATACATTTAATATTATCAATAGTCAAACACTGTCAAAATGCTTAATTTTTGCTGGCCGAAATCACAAGTTTTAACTTTTTAGGGGTGGAAAGTAACAATGTGAAATGAGAATACCTGTGTGAATTGGAGACCAATTTAGCACAAGTTAGGTTGAATAGAAAACTGCTATAACGTCATTGTGAGAATGACCCACACTACATTGAGTGGTTAAAGTTTAGTTAAGAAACTTAACTCTAAGAGATTGAAACCACAACACACATGTGTCAACACCCAATAAGACTCAGGCCTAGTCTTAGCCCTCAATCAGTGCCTTGTATACTACTACGCTACGCATGGTATGCTACGCTCTGAATGCAAGTTCTACATGAAGCAAAGTGCTAATGGAGCATAGTGTGTGGGGCCTGATTGAGGACTAGCTAGCCTAGTCTGTATGGTCTGTGCATGGAAGTTAGCGTTCCCCTAACCTACATGTAATTAGCACATTCTCGTAGAGTATTATTATTCAGTATTGAATACTTCCTGTACACAATTCACTCTTTCTACCAAGATTCCTGAATAAGATCCCACATTTTGTTGGAATTGGTCCTCTAAACAGTACTGAGAAATTGGAAAGTAGGAATAATGTTCAAGTTGTACACTAAGTTTTCTTAATTCTGTATTCAGTGTACCGTCGAGTGAGCATCTAGTAAGAGCTATGTCAATTCAAATTTTTTACACGTTATGTTAATGCAGATGCGCACTCAACAGGCGCACTTAACAGTCACCCCAACATACAGTTATTTTTCTGACCTTTTTTATTAGAACCTTTCAGCCCTTTCATTTTTTGGGCCGAAAGTAACAGGTTGAAATAAACCTGTTTTTCTGCCCTTGATTTGAGGCAGAAAACACTGAGTAGGCCATTGTTGTATGTAGGACTAGTAGCATATGGGCCTCACGTTGCTGGCAACGACAGCCCCCCCCCCCCTCCCATTACGCCCCACACTCTAAAGTTAGGCCTACAGATAGGCCCTATAGTCTAGATTATTGCCTAACCTCATACCTGTTGTCTTTCTTTGGCTTGAATTCTGAGCTCTGTTCGTGAGGGAACTCCACTCGAAGTTGTGACAGGTCGAAATGAAAAAAGAGTTGGCACTGATCCTGCTTTTAATTTCTTTTGAGGTTCGGTTCCCATAAGCCTAGCCTTTATATCCTCCTCGAAACAGTCCGAGGTGAAGTGCTTATCACAAACGACTCTGTCCCGGTGATATTTGTACTTCCTGTGGTCGAATTTGTCTGTTCCAATGGCACGGATCCACTGCCTGCATAGTTCATAACTTTCTGCACTCTTTGAAGGATCGGGGATAGCGAAAAAAAAATATCTTTTCTCCTTTCTCATCTACCGAACCACGTAAATTACTGCAACCAAATGCCTGACACTGCGGCATATTGACAATTACGCGAGTATGTTCTGTGGTCGAAGGCTAGCCTAACACTTTTAAACAACGGCTCACATATGCTTAGGCCCACACAGTGCAGCGTTTACTTTGCTGAGTGATTCTAACGTTAGCTAGGCAAGCGAAGTAAACCAAAACAAAATGTGTCCGACTTTTTCGAAAACTCGCAAGAAAAATCCAAGTTGTTTAGGAGTCAATCAATACCATATCTATCAAGAACAATGTAATTACTACCAAATACCCGCGACTCGCAAAATTTCACCGAAAATTAAGGAAGAAATTCGATTGCAAAAACTGGTTGTTTTTCCGACTGTTTCCGTGCAAAGCGTGGTAACGCTTGTCGAATATCAACAATGAATCTGCCCAGATGACGTCATCTTGGCAGCTGTTCGAAGTCTTAAAAAATAATCGGCGCGAAGTTTAAAAAATCAGTTCTTTGCGACCTATGAATTTTATTACTCAACACTTTGCCACGATAATAACAAAATAACAGACTTTTTTAACAAATGCCTAAAACAGTCTTCCAGAACATGCCTTTAATTTTGTCTGGATTAAATAACATGTTAAAATGGCTCTGCAGGGTTTAAACACTTACCCAATGAAATTCTGGTTTGGAGTCTCCTTTACCCAGAGACGTCTAGTATTTCCGGCCTTTGGGGTTGGGTTACATTCAGTTGATACTGAGGATAAATGTTAGTCCAAACTGATACAGCCTTATTGCTCAGAGAGTTGTGAAGGATATCAGTAGAAACATTGTGAAATGCATAAATATTTCCATGCTGTCACCTGGCTAATAACCTTCTTACATGGATATGGTAGATGTTGTACACAATCCAACCAAGACCTAACCATATCTGGTATTGCACTGTCAGCATTTCTAATTTGAATACACTCAGTATCAAGCAATTATTATTGTATTCACCCACAGAATCATTTCTCTACAATGCCTGGCCCAAACATCCGGTTGACCAAGTCAGGGGAGATGGTCATGAAAGCCACGCCAGCTGCTGAACAAACAAAGCAGGTCTACAAAGGTCGCCCAGCCATTCTGCCACAACCTCCCATATACTCTCCAGAGGAACCGAAAAGAGTGCGAGACAACGGCTTGCATCATCTGGACTTAGCAATCCTGATACCATCACTCTACTGGGGGAGTTTCACGTACAAAGGGGGCAGTACAGAGGGAAGACATTCAAGTGGCTACTGGAAAACGACCCCGCATATGGACTGTACCTCTGGAGAGAACATGATAAAGGTGCCAGTCCTGGTAAAACCCATACAGGAAGTGAAGCATGTCACAGCCAACATTTCATCTCTGGTATGCATGAATGCCCACCAGTTTATTTTGACTGGGTTACAGCCAAAACAGAAGGCCAGAGAGACAGGAGATGCCGTCCTGGGCATGACGTTAAACTGCATCCAGGTTGTGGCTTCTGTTCTATTCAGCCAGTCTAGAGCAGGACCACTCAGTGTTTGCCCTTTGCAGGGCGTACTTGTCCATTTGGGACGTTTAGCTCCTTAAGGGAGCAGAACTCCTCCGGGAGTAAATGTTTGGTCTTCGCCAGAGAGTCGAGGGGACTTTTAGAAAAAAAAGACAGGAGATGAAGGACACAACGAAGTTCGTTTTGGACGATTCCGGGATCTGACGTACACTGATCTCTATTAGTCAACAGACAAAGAGCACCAGAGATACTGCAAGTGGCTCCTCAGCAAGGCAGATGTGTCTGCTGGTTCATCAATGCACAGGCTGAAGGAGTATATACATAGAATGCAGTCATTAACAACATCTGGGGTGCCGGGTCCTAACCAAGGATCCAAATCTAAAGAAGGAATTGCACCTATGGCTACCTGTGAACGGGACCGAGCCACAGAGGCACCCAAGAGAGGTGGTGAATTTGCAGATCCTATACAGAGGCCATCTTCTATAATACAGACAACTGTCTCCCAAGATACCTCTCAGTGTGCTGCAGCCACTGGTAACAGGAAAGCACTGGCAGTCACAGACAGTAATAGTTGGAAAAGGTTTGTCAGCCCAGCACAAGAGCAGTGGATGCGCGAGGAACTACTAAAGCTTGGACTACTCCCGGGCACCGCCGAGTACTTACAACAATCAAGGTGGCGATGCCAACACATGTGGCGAACTCCTCCACCAGGGGAGCTACAGATACGATCTCCAAATCAACTCCCGAAGCATTACTACTTCTGGCTACATCCCATGTTTGTTGGTGTCCCAACAGTTCTTGGCCAACATACTCATCAATGAATATCGGGAGCAGAGGCCGTACCTCCATGGGCTACTCAAAGGTGTATTTGGCAACTACTGGCGGTCTGACCACACCCGCACACTGGCCAAGAAGGTGGAACTCCTCAGTGGTAGCATGTGGTCATTCTGTACCTTCAATGAGTTCTGGGAGGTTGTCTCTTGGGTAATGGTCGACAGTGACTCCGAGATGTCCCTAATCCCATATTACCAGGGTCTCTCCAGAAGGTACGAGTTGGCAGGGGTCGACAAAGCAGCAGTGCGGTGGATTGACAAGTGGTGTTGTGTTGCTCCCCCATACATCTCCTCTGGTTCCAGGCAAGCGGCAAAGGTAGAAGTTCCCCTTCCTCCTGGCAAGGGCCCCAACAGTGCTGGAGTGGACATTCTGGTCGACCGAAAGACTGTCACCTGTAATAGTGCCTGTCGAAAATACTACAATCCAGAAATGGTGGAGCTCCTGGACAGCTTCCATTGTCTTCGCCGGTTCGCCAAAGCCTGTACATCTGCTACACATCCAGCCTATCCTCGTTTCATGAGTCTCCTGTCCAGTTCTTTCTTTCTAATTGATGAGCAGGACCTTAAAGGCATGTTCCGGTGGCTTTTCGCATCTGTCTTGTAAGAAAAACAAAAATATTCCACACCATGTCATTCAAACTCAAGATATCTCACTTTAAATATTGACTACTTTTGATAAAATATACCTCTGCTTTTCAACAAAGCCACAGAAAGTTATGTAATGTGGGCACATTGCTCAAAATTCCTTTTGTTTTTCTTTATAATTGACCATCCTTTTTGTCCTTGAAATTTGATACTGTTGGAATGTTTCAATATCTTTTCCTGTAGATCTAGCATTACCTTCACCATAAGCAGAGCACAGCCAACAATGTGGCTTAATATTGCCGGCAGTGGCATCATAACTATAAATTAATTTGAATACAATATCAAATTAATGTGCCACGATGACATCACTGATATCCCATGATGCATCAAATCTCAAGAAAAATTTGCAATACTTTAAAAATGTGTATCTTCTGAATGAAATAAGCTATTGAAATGCAGTTTTCACCTCTTGAAAGAGAAAATTTTCCTGCTTATTTTGAAGTTAATGAATTTTGTCTTCAGAATATGCCTTTAAGAATCTGAAAGCAGCAAGAGCAGCAATCGGCGTTAAAGGGGAGCCAACCAAGAAGGAGATCAGGAAACACTGCAGGTAAGGTTACATATCTTTTACTAAATTGGAATAATAGTCTAGGCGATTGATTCTATGCTATGTTGTAAACACACTGAAAATACCACTCACCATGTTCATGTTCACAGCCTTGATGGTAAGACAGAACACATGGTCGCTTTCAGGTGTTGTAAATCCCATCAATTGTATGGAAATTAAAGACTGCTCTGTTAGATGGCCCCTTTTTAACAATTGATGCAGTCTCTGTGTCATTGCAGTGTGTAGCATACTTGTGTTTATGTTATGACTCTACGTTAGTTCTGAATATACCTTTTTATATTTATGGGCATCATTTGAAACGTTCTATGTAGATGTTATACAGTGCTGTCTTAGTTCATTGTTTATTTTGTGCAGTTTTATTATCATATATTAACCTCTGTACCATATTTTCTCTAATAAATGCCCCCTATCCACCCCCCCTCGGGAGCAATACATTTTTGAAAAGGGAGTGTTTATTTGAGGTATATTTTTATGAAAAAATTACTTACTACAAAGGGCTTCACCGTGTCTTCAAACAAGCTATGAGTTCCTTAGATCAAGCTGTGAAGGATAAAACTTGCAGTTTGCTATTTTCTTGTAACAGTTATTGTTTAGTTCCTTTGTTTTTAACAAGAAACCAAACACCTTTGACTTGTCCCACTGCAAATGTACAATGAAAAACTGTTTTGCATTTCAAAAATTCTCAGGAGGGTCATTTATTACAGGGGAGCATTTTTCAGAGAATATACGGTATTTCTTCTAATTTAACACCTTTCATACTTTTGTGGTACCATAACTCTTATGACATTTTATATACTGGTTAAGTGGTAAAATTTGTCTTACTTATATTGTTAAACCATTTTGTTGAAGTGTTTTAGTCAGTCTTTTTTTCTGTAGTTTGTTTTAACATCAATTTCATTTGTGAAGTACTTTCCACAATTTTCGTGTAACTTTGTACACATGGTCCCGAGGAATATCCGTTCCATGGTAGTGAAGATGTAACCCTGGTAAAAGAAAATGTAAAAAGAAATCACTCAAGACCATTTTTGTAGAAATTTTATTCAGAGACGGCCCAGGCTTATCTTTTGCTTTCACCTTTGCATGTATTTCAGTGATGAAAGTCATATTATGTTTCCCAATCCTATATCCTTGCAGAACTGTCATCCCAGCCCCAGAGCAGTTAGAGAGGAGAGTCCAGGCCGTTATCGAGTTGTTCAAGGATGTGGCAGATGCCAACGGTGTCCTGCTATAAAAGCCTGGAATGAACGATGAATGGCACCTGCAGAGGATACATATAAGGCGTGGCTGTCTCTTTGACCCATACATTCACCCACTTGATGACTCTCGTATGTATTCATTTACAAAAGTTGCAAAAATGGTATTAGAGGTTCATAAGTGTTTAAATAAGTGCTGCAAAAATAATTTCAACTATCATTTCAAGATATTGATATAATGTTTCATCAGTAGTAACTTACAATACAGATGTGGAAAGTTGTTTAAGAAATGAATAGACTGTATGGCAGGAGGTGAGCAGATTTACAGGCAAGTCCTGTGTAAAGATGGGGCGATGAGTGAGCAGGAACCCTATCGAGTGATGATGATGTATGAGATCCGATGGTCGTGCTGCAAGTCAATTCGATTACAATGATGATGCCTTCATGATTACAGACCAACTCATTTTTATTTCCATGTCAAACGTCACCGTATGTGGTAGTCCTTATTGAATGAAGCTTTAATGATTGGGGATTTCATTACAGTACTGACATACATTTTGGAAAGGATGCATCACCATTTCCCACTTTTTCTACCTGGGTACAACAGTTCTAGTTTGGAACACTTGTAACAATAGACTGTCTGGTAACTTTTTGTCATGGTTTCATTATTTCTTCTTTTGGGTTCATCTCTTGCAGATGTTACCAACCAGGCAGGTGGTGTGCTCTACCGGCTTGAAGAATATGTACACCTCGGTGGGGTGGTCTTTCCAGTCACTCGCCTTCCAGTGCGGCAACCTCTTCGTGGCACATCACAACTTGAAGGGTTCCACCCCCACCAGGCCCGCTGGGCACTGGTACCAGGATCAGCGAAGCTCTCTTCCAGGCACAGGCATTCCTTGGTCTAGCACAGTGGAACTGGAAGCGTACCATCCAACACCGGCATCTTTGTTTACCTACCATCAACTAATAAAGAGAATGCTCCCATGCTTGACAATCATGAAGAGACATTTGACTGTGTTGTAGATCCAGAAGCTCAGAAGAAGCTGGAGATGATGATTTCATCACATGACAAAACACAAGTAAGTTGCTGTTCTTTACAAATTGTCACTTGCCTGAAAATATTGCACAGCAAGAAATCAATATAGATGGCTTTAAAGTATTCTTGAACTTGCCTACCCATGATTCTACCATATGGCACAGCCATATCTCTGGTGTATAAGACAACAGAAAACATGCAACTTTAATAATGTTGAAATCTCTTATATTAAGGTAGACACCATAAAAGGAATACTTCAAATAGTTTTAATCTATAGATCTAAAAAGGTTTCTATGCAACATTTTGAGGATGCTCTGAAGCACTTGTTCACTTTCATCGATCCTCTCCAACCATCTATGATCACAGGTGATTTCAACGTCGATATTCTCAAGGAAACACCTGAAAAATTTAAACTGCAGTCTTTTTGGGTGCAATCTCCAAACTACAGACAAATTATTCACTTGGCTACTACAGATTACAATTCTTGTCTTAACCACATATATACAAACATCCCAACAGCTGAACTTATTGGAGGGACAGTCCTGGAAAGTTTTTACTATGACCACAAAGCTATTTGGGTAACAATAAAATGAAACAAAAAATTGTCAGTCTTTGTTATCCACCATCGCTCTAATAGAAATGTTTCTAATAAACTCTGATGACTTCCAAAGGTCATCAAGTAAAGATCAAATTGTATTTTATTTCTCAAGCAAGGACAAGCATTCAGTACTATTTTTATTGCAAGTTTTCAAAAGAAACAAATAATGCCTATGGACAAGAATTTAAACACTACATTCATACCTAATTCCTGTTTTTATCCTACCTGTTCAAGAACACTAAAAATTATTCACAGTCCAGGGATCAAAATACCGTTGAATTTGATAGTTGTTTAACATTCAAAAATCAATGCTTTGCTTTATCTCAGGATGAATGCTCACTTGTATATTATTTTTTGGAATTAAAATGACGCATTTGTCTATTTGTTATTTTAAATAGGTCCCAATTCTATTCTGTTGTGCATTTTTAGTGTAAGTGAAACACAAATAAGAGAAACATTCTTTTGTTCATCAGTGTAAACTTTTTAACATGCCATACATTTGTAACAAAGGGTAGAAAGTAAGACGAAAAATGAATTTTTGTACATTTCCAGTCATTAAAAAGCTATATAACTGTTCATGTGTAAATGCCCTTTTATTTTCTAAGTTCTTTTATTAGCACATCTGTAAACATGATTTCCATTTTCTTCTTCCTTTTTTGATATCATAAATAAGATGCATTTTGTAAAAACTAAAAAAAGCACACACAAATGCATTCATAAATATATATATATATCTAACACCTATAATTTCATCTTTCAGACACCCTATGGGGAACAATTTTGTAAAACTGCAACTCACCCTTCAGCAACTACTTTCAATGAATGTATGTGTAACCTGACCAGACTATACCCTCCAAAGATAAGCTTTGGGATCAACTTGAAAAATTACAACTATGGCATTACTTCCACTAGTTCCTCATTTACACTCACCAAGCCCAAAAGGCATTTTTTAGTGACTTAAATGTAATAGAAACATTTAGGCCAGACTTCACTTTTTGGAAGTTTGGTCATCATTTGAATGCTGCAACTCAATGCTTTCAAATATTCAGGCACATTGCCAGATAAACTGTGATATGAATATCACTAATAAATATATTAGTAATGTCAACTCATGGAACATTTCATTACTTCATATGCCATGACCTTAACGAAGCACAGTCCTTTTCAGTGGACAGGCAGCAGCTTTCAAAGACTTAACAGGATCTTTCACTGTTCAGAGAAGGGGACTGGATACTGTGATATCATCATTCTTTTTTTCATGGAAAAAAGATAAAAAAAAAACTTTTGGCAAAAGAGCCACAGAAGATGTCATGAGTTTCACACAGACTGTTGCATTGTACTTACAATGGCTTGTTTTTTCTGTAAAACATGACTAATATAAGTAAGAAATCCATACCTATTAAAATTAATGTTACCCACTGGGTAAGTAGTATCAGGTATTACAACATAAGTACTTTTTGAGATTCTGTTCACATATATCCCTTTCTGCTGTTGGTATGATAAAGTAAAATGCATCTTAATCACAGCTGCCTGTTTTAAATGTTGCAGTCAACCTTCATGTTAAACTCCATGTTTACATACCATTCAACAAGTTACTGAAGGAGATGCAACATGTTATAATTTGCACTAAAACACATCATCAAAACCTCAATGCATTTTTTCATTCTTTTTAAATCAGCCTCAGGTGATGCAAAAACCTTATCAAATTATAGGCCTTTTTCTAACGGCTGTTTTATAATAGACTGTACAATTCTTATTTCCAAACATGACACACTCATTTATAAAAATCAGTAACGGTTTCCGAACTAATCAAGCTTCGTACGTACATGGCCGCCCTTCATCTCACTGTCAAAGTTGCTCAAGGTCTTGATACTAATGGCACAACCGCTGCCTTATTTCTCAACCTATCAAAAGATTTTGATATGATTGGCCACACCATTTTACTCAGTAAACTTTCTTTGTATGGTAGAAGAGGGGCTGTTCTATTGTGGTTTAAAAGTTACCTTAAGAACTGTTCACATTTTGTTTTCTTTAACGGTGCTCTTCTACTCTTCATTGCAATATGGGTGCTCCGCAAGATTCAATACTAGGTCCTTTACCGTTTCTTTTTTATATATAAATGACATTAATATGTCCTCATCTGTGTTAGACTTTATATTATTCGCAGAGGATCCTACTGGTATTGGTTAACAGCTAATAGGTTCACTTTAAACAAAAATCTAGCTAAACAGAAGCACATGTAGCATTTACACTCAATGAAATGATGGTATTCTGAAATTTTCTGCTTGCTTGCTACCTAGAACAAGCCACCTGGTCAACACTTCAAACTCCAAAGGTTATGGTGAGTGACTGTCATTCTCCCCCCCCCTTTTTTTTTCTTTTCCCTTTTCAGTTTGTAGGAGAGGGGACATCGCCTTCATTTATCTCTTCTTTTTTGGGAATGGTGGATGTGAGATGATGGCAAAGGTGCCATTTTCACCTGTCGTAATTTAAAAATACTTTTTGTCAATGAATTGTCAAAGTTACGAGGGTAACCCAGTGATCTACCTTTAACATGCAATACTTTTGATGTGAAATGTCATAGAAGATGTATGGAAGTGCGATGAGAAGAAACCTGTGGGTGTTTTTTTATTCTTCTTCAAAATGTTACTTTTGGGGAGAGGGGGTGGGGGGTTAAGGTGGTGCTAGTGTTTTCTTTTGTCCATCAAATAAAAAGGAGATACTTTGGTTGCACAGTATATGTAGCATGCAAACTTCTTCATTAACATGGCATGGCAGGTGGAAGTGTAGGAAGAGAGTTCATCAATCTTAATGTTTAAAATTATTGTATGCCTTCATTAATTAAAGCAAATCAAATGTTTATTGGCTATTATTCTTCAGTTGCATTCTATCAGATTACACGAGAAGACTCAAAGGTAACTGCATCAGCAACAAAGACTCAATACACACATACGCCACTCATTGCAGGAACTAATTAAAAACTGAGTGGGTATCTGAGTTTGGAATCAAGATGCATGCACACGCAATGAAATGATGAAATTCAGTAACAAAGTACTATTAAAACGAAATGACCAAGATTACTTTGCATGTCCCACTTGCCCGTCATTTTGCAATTCCCCTAGTCTGGTCATGGAGGTAATACACTTTTAAGGGCATATAGCTAGTGTACTTGGGTGCAGGCCTGTAGCCAGACAAGGCACCAAAGCTGGGGATGGTCAAATATTTTAAGGAGGGGGAAAATATTTTTCGGGGGGGGGGAATGAATGTGAACAAATGTATTGTAAAATGGTCTCAAGGGGGAAAAAACTTTTGTAGGGGCTGGACTTTTACATCCATGCCCCCTCTGACCCTTTGGTACGGCCTTGTTGTGTACATGTCCAGTTAGTCTCCTGGTCAGGCTTAATATACTGTTACTGCTTTGCGTGGTTATATTGAACCCATAAAATTTGGCACACATATGTATTTTAAGTAGCTGAAAAAGTGTCAGTAGTTGCTGGATGAGACCCATGCTCTTTGTTTTGTATGTAACAAATCACACACATTTTATGCTGCCTTTTGTTGTAATACTATTCTCTATTTTTCCTTCGACTACAGTGAATGTGACACAGGGAACCAATTACTAAGAAAGTCTCCTACATCAGGGCTGTTTTGTTTCGGATCGCAGTTAGACTCCGAGCTGTCTCCTAACTTGAGTTATCTTTCATACGAAGGAATTGATAAACCTGTTGGCAGGTAAGTTTCCTTTAAATTATATTCTCCTTGGTGTATGGGCTTGTCCTCATTCAAGTTGGCTGTCATGATCAGCAACAGCATCAGAATGTCACAATGGAGGAGCAAAGTATGTGACATGGGGGAGGATCAAGTTGATAGGGGGGAATCAAGTTGAGGGTGGGGAGGGGGAATCTTTACTTGCAGAACTATCCGAATGTGAAGTGTGTGTTACAGTGGCTGAGATCCGGGGTCGAGGCACCAGTGGGGATCCAGAGGGCAAAACCCCCTAAAGCTAAAATGCTTTAGCATACCTCTGTGTGAAAATAAAGTCCATGAGAGGTAGGGCTGTGAACGTGTAGCGATTAATCGCTAAACGATCGCAACTTGAATAAAAGTTTAGTGCAAAGCTACAAGCGAAACCTTTTTTTAACAATTTTGTATTCATTTGTATACTCTGATGATACCAGGACTTTGTTAAATATGGAACATTTTGGGCATATTTGAACCATGTAGGGTTCAAAGTTTCAGAATATTTTGATTTTACCAGGTAACCAGATAACAGCTATTACTATTTCTAAATTGTTTTATGTGATAAGACAATCCCGATTAATCGCTAAACGATCGCAAATTTTTGAGGTTAAATGCTTACTTGTTTTGCTAAACATTCACAGCCCCAATGAGAGGTATATTACGTATTTTTTGGTTTGCAAACCTCTTTGCTGACCTAATTTTTTCCTTTTTATTAGGGGGGGGGGGGACTTCTGGTGGATCTTTGCGTTGGGTGTGGTGGTGGGGATAAGAGTAAGATCCCAAAATGCCCACCCCTCCCTAATGTACCCCATACAGCACTGCCACTGCTGAAGACGCAATGATATGTCAGGCTTCCCCATGGGCTTTTTTTCTTTTATTTCTTGTCCTTTGGGGTCTTTAAGGCATCACTGCCGAATCATTTTTGTTTTATTTGTTGTCCGTTCAGGCTATAATGCTGGCCAAAATTATCTGCTACAAATCAATCCCTGTATCCCAATTTGGTTGTGATCCTAAGCCTCGGTTCTTTTATTTTATTGGGCCAGTGACCACTTTAGGAGGAAGGGGTCAGGGTTTCCACTCTGCAGTGTAGTCCTGAATCAGATTTCAAACAGAAACACACAAGAAACACAAGTGTTAGACCTATATACTAACTTGTCCATGTTATCTAACTAGAACTGAAAGAAGATCAAAATATCACAGTTACACACACACACACAAACAACCCCAGACTGCAATGGCCAAGCAGAGAAGAGAGGCCTAGGAAAGCCCATAGTTGTTGTTGGTACTGGTGGAGGTTCAAGAGGGATGCCAAACACAGGTCAGTACTATATCTTAGCAAGTACCTTGCATTGTAAAAACTGTTAATGTTCTCCATGGGCAGTTGATCAACCAGCTTACCTCAAGATGCTCCCACAGTCACTGCAAAATTTGTTCCCTGCAGTGATGACATACACAAAAGCTGTGTGCAAGAGTCTGGTTGATCAGGTGCGAAGATCTGGCCGTTCTCCTGGGGATATGGCTTAAGAAATTGAGGAGCTACTACATTTGAGATATGAAAAGGCGCAAACACAATACCTTCATTTTTTCAGAACTGTTCGAGAGCAAGCTCTTTCTGGAGGTACACTCGACCGGGCAGCTGGAATGGACCCTTTGGCATAAAGCATCCCATTTCGGGACTGTGCAGATCCAAACGGATACCGAGGAGTTAGTGTCTCTGTGCAATTTCTGGCCGGTGTGCTTGTAACAGAGTATAAGCAACAGAAGCCATACCTGTAGGGGCTCATGAAGGGGATTTTTGGCAAGTACTGGGAGAGCAGATCACACTAGGACACTGGCAAATAAATTAGAATTACTTCGCGGAGTAATGTGGAGTTTCTGCACCTTTAATGAATTTTGGGAAAGGGTGTCATGGGTTGTGGTTGAATCGGATTCTGAGAGAGCATTGGTGAATCACTACGCTGGACTTTCGCAACGCTACGAAACTGCAGATGTGATGAAAGCTGCCATAAGATGGGTGGACAAATGGTGTTGCGTCGCTCCACCATATTCATCAAAACAGACAAAAGACACAAGTCCAGACCAGAGTCTCTCCCTCCCGGCACTGTGCCCAATGATGCTGGCGTGTTGGTGTGTGTTGACAGAAGTACCGTGACCAGACAGAGTGCATGCCGACAACATTTCAACAAAGAAATAGCTGAGTTACTGGACAGTTTCCACTGCAAAGGCTTGTACTTCCATCTGCTCACCCAGCATACCCCAGGTTTATGAGTTTGCGGTCTAATGCTTTCTTTATAGTTGACCATGACGACCTGGAGAATTCGAAGAAGGCAAGGAGATCTGAAAACACTGCAGGTGAGATCCATGCTTTTTTCCATGATTTTTTGCTATCCTGACATGTGAGGAATGCGAATATCATATATATGTCTCAATTTATAATTGACAGGGTTGTTTGATTTAAATCACGTTGAAATGAAATCACGGTTAAAACATGATCTTAATTGAAAAAAAAATCATGATTAAGTAAAAAGAATCTGATTTGAATCGGTTTAATTAATTTAAATCACGAATTTAAATTATGATTTTTTTAAAAAAAAAGGGAACAACCTTGGTAATTTATGAATTGCATTTACACTTGTGTCCCAATTGTTTTTTTTTTTTAGATTTTGAGCTATGCTGCTTATTTTAACGCACGCCACATTTCAATTTTATCTATACTGGATTACATGTGATCAAATTGGTTCCTTGTTAGAAACTTCTTGTAATTAATTTTTATCATTCAATCATCTCTCTTCAGAACTGTCATTCCTGATCCGTCCCAAGTCTAGGATTCAAGTGGCAATCCTCTCTTCAAGGACCGCATGATCAATGAGTGGAAGCTACAGCGGACAAACATTCGTCGAGGTTGCTTGTCTAATCCTCGCATATGCCCAAATGCAGGTAGGATTTTAAATTTAAATTTACATAGGATGGCGGGAATGAAGTGCCTTTGTTGTAGATTAAACTGGTATTTGTCCAAAATAACCAATAACCATGGCAGAGATGTCTACATAGTTCAAATTAAACAGCTTATTTAATAATGTTACATAGATGCAGTCTGCTTCCACTGGACTCACACTGACAGTTACCGCACATTGCTTGAAATCTTAAGTGTCATGCTGGCCCCTTTTTCTGCCACATGCTTCTGATACCTCCTGTTTCACATTACATTTGTCGTATTTTAAAAAAAATATAATTGCTTAAGGGGCATTAACAGTCATCTTAACCTAGATTTGAAAGTAATGCTCAATCTCAAAAGTTTCCTATATTTTTCAATGTAAGTATTGTTACGAGACGACATCAAGCAGATTGAATCCACGGACGAGCAAGTGGAGAGTTCTAGAAAGTGCTAGCATCGGTGTTGTCTGAGTCTCGAGCATATTCAACGGGTAACCCCAGAGAACATTCGCACAGTTACTGGAAACTACTGTATGATGTAATGGCCTAATAATAGCCAACCTGTGGTTATGGGTTACTGAGCCCAGAAATTTCGCTGTTTGTTTTGTACGAGATCAAACGAGACGTTTCCATTAGACTGAGTTCCAGACTTTTCTGGAAGAACTACCAGATATATAAAAGGTCATGCAAGCAGTGTGACGAGGAGAAGAGAACAGAAGATACACAGATAATACAGAGACCAGACGCCTGCCTCGCCGCTTAACGTTGTAATTGTGTCGCCATTTACTAAGTCTATAGTCTTCATCCTGCCTTCGCGGAACCGAGTCCTACGCTGTGCTGCTGTGCAATCGACGCTAACAACACTACCCCTTGGACAAAGAGTGATACCTTAAGCTGTAAAAGATTGTAAGTAGACTTAAGATTAATTGTTGTGAATTTAAGGAAGTAAGAGGTAAATAATAATTAAGTTGTTGATTTTAATCTCGCTCTTCTGTGGTCTTTCGCTGTTATTGGTTTGAATTGCGACCAAGCCGTAACAGAATTGGTGGCCTAACATCCGGGAAAGAATTATTCTACCAGGTGGAAAATTCGAGAAATTTCGTTGTAATTTGCAACTGTTTTGCCCAGACTTCTTAGTTGTTTGTGAGCGCTTGACACAACCTCAAAATGTCATTCGATTTAGATAAATTCGTGGCTAGCCCCTCAATTGAGGAGCTTAACTCACTAAAAAAGTCTGAGATTGTAAAAGTCGCAAAACACTATGGCGTTGAATTTCAGCCATTAATGCGGAAGGACGAGATTAAGAGATACATTGTAGAGTATCTGGTAGATGAAAGTATTCTGCCAATTACAGTGCTTGAGACAATCATGACCGTGCCAACTGACAATTCATTTGAATTGAAAAAGCTCGAATTGGAAATGAATAAAGAAGTTAGATTGAAAGAATTGGAAAGGGAAAAAGAGGAAAGAGAGATGCAAAGAGAAGAAAGGGAAAAGGCTAGAGAGCATGAATTTAGGTTGAAACAACTGGAGTTAGGGGTCATAAAAGGCCCAGAACCTCAAATAGGCACGGATACTGGGCGATTTGATGTCTCTAAGCACGTAAAATTTGTGCCCAAATTTCAGGAGGATAATGTGGAGAAATTTTTCAACCACTTTGAAAAACTGGGTGAACAATTAAAGTGGCCCAGAGATAAATGGTCAATACTCATTCAGAGTAATTTTACTGGCAAGGCCCAGGAAGTGTATTCCGCTCTGTCAATAGAGGACAGCATGGATTACGATAAAGTCAAAAAGGCCATATTACAAGCCTATGAGTTAGTACCCGAGGCTTATCGCCAAAAATTTAGAAAATATCGTAAGGCGGATACACAAACATATGTAGAGTTTGCCTATCAAAAGGAAAGGCATTTCGATAGATGGTGTGATTCTAAAAAGGTCTCCACATTTGAAGCCTTACGACAATTGATGCTGGTCGAGGAATTTAAACGGTGTGTGAGTGATGACATAAAGACTCACCTTGAAGAACAAAAGGCAGACAAATTGAAAGAAGTGGCAAATTTGGCTGATCAGTATGCACTTACCCATAAGTTTGGTAAAGTAGGTCAGACTCAAAACAAGAGTCAGTTTAATAGGCCAAATAAAAAATATGGCAATGGTACTAGTGGTGACACAGCAGGTAAAATTAGTGGATCTCAGTCTGGTTCCCTCTCTCCAACAAATTCTGGTAAAAAACAACCAGATTCTAGTCGTCAAAAGAACGACCAGGTCAGCTCAAATAAAGCTGCCTTTAAAGACATAGTTTGTGGTTTCTGTCACAAAAAGGGCCACTTAATGGCAAATTGCTTTCAATTGGCAAAATTAAAGGAGACTGAAACAGCTCCAAATGCCTTAGCCAATGCAGAATATTCTCCAGAGGTAGTCGTGACTTTACGGCCTAATTCTAATGACCAAATTAAGGAAGAATACCTTCCATTCGTGTCTGAGGGTTTTATTTCCCTAGATGGGGATTCAGCTCATCCACCCGTCAAAATTAAAATTTTGCGTGACACAGGCGCAACTCAGTCGTTGCTTCTTGATGGAGTTTTGCCATTAACGGACTCTACTTCCACAGGGGCAAATGTACTAATTCAGGGGGTTGAGTGTGGATTTATTTCTGTCCCTCTTCACAAAATTAATTTGAAGTCAGATTTAGTTTCTGGGTCGGTCATAGTAGGGGTCAGACCTACTCTACCTGTAAAGGGGGTATCTCTGTTGCTAGGCAATGACCTAGCTGGTGGAAAGGTAGTCGTCAATGCAATTTTGACAGATAAACCATGTGACTATAACAACACAGAGCAATTAGAAAAGGAATTTCCAGATTTATTCCCAGCCTGTGCTGTCACGAGAGCTATGTCACAAAAGCTTGCTATGGATGATAATCTTAAACATCCAGCCTCCAAAAAAGAGGATCCAGTTTCCAAAAGTGAAACAAGTAGGGAATCATGTAAGGATGATAATCTTGAACATCCACTCTCTAAAAGTGATGGTATGATTTCTGAAAAGAAGGATGGTAAATTTAAGCCTCCGCCCTCTAAAATTGAGGAATCAGTTCCTAAAAATGGAACAACACTCCCAAAAGTGGAGTCAGAGTCCAAAGAGGACTCTAAAAAGAATATTGATGAAAGTGAAGATTCCTGGTTTGATCTCAGCCAAACTTTTATGGCCAATCTTCAGGATTGTGAGTCTCCTGTCCCCACACATGGTGAGGGGATAGAACAGGAAAGAAACATGTCTGACACGCTCCATAAAGACCAGTTGTCAGTCCAACAACAACATGATGAAGAGCTTCAGCCACTAATTGCTGGTGCCCTCACTGAGGATGAGTCGAAAGACGTCCCAGTGTGTTTTTACCTTAAGAACGGTGTTTTGATGCGTAAATGGCGACCACCTGATGCACCATTAGATGAAGAGTGGCGCGTTTACCATCAAAATGTGGTACCTAGGGAGTATTGCTCATGAAACGCCATTTGCAGGGCACCTAGGGGTCAATAAGACTTACCACAAAATTCTAAATCACTTTTATTGGCCTAAGCTTAAGAGTGATGTGGCCAAATTTTGTAAGACTTGTCATTCATGTCAAATGGTTGGGAAGCCGAATCAGAATATTCCGGCTGCACCCTTAAAGCCAATTCCTGCTTTTCAAGAGCCATTTAGTAGAGTCATTATTGATTGTGTAGGTCCTCTACCTAAGAGTAGGCCAGGACATCAGTATATATTAACCATAATGTGTGCTTCGACAAGGTTTCCAGAGGCAATACCTCTAAGAAATATTAAGGCTCGGACAGTCTTACAAGCTTTACTTAAATTTTTCACATTGTTTGGGTTACCTAAGGAGATCCAATCAGATCAAGGGTCTAATTTCATGTCAACTGTATTCCAACAGATGTTGTATGAATTAGGCATAGACCAAATTAAGTCTTCGGCTTATCATCCCGAAAGCCAAGGGGCTTTAGAAAGGTTTCACCAAACATTGAAAAATATGTTAAAGACATATTGTCATGACAATGAGAAAGATTGGGATGAAGGCATTCCATTTGTAATGTTTGCTGTCAGGGAGTCTGTGCAGGAGTCACTTGGGTTCAGTCCATTTGAACTCGTCTTCGGATACACAGTTCGTGGACCATTGAAATTATTAAAGGAGAAGTGGTTATCAGATCCAGGTGAAAACATACATCTGCTTGATTATGTATCTCGCTTTAAAGAGCGTTTTCACAGAGCATGTGAACTGGCTCAAGAAAATCTGAGGAGTTCTCAGAAGAAAATGAAGGCGTGGTTTGATAAGACCACTGTAGAAAGAGAGTTTAAGCCTGGTGAGAAGGTGTTGGTGTTTTTGCCTGTGTCTGGTCAGCCACTTCAAGCTCGCTTTCAAGGACCTTATGTCATTGAAAGAAAGGTCAATGACACAGATTATGTCGTCTTGACACCTGACAAGCGTAAATCGAAGAGAGTTTGTCACATTAATATGATGAAAAAATATTATGAAAGAGAGGATTGTGACATTTCTAAGGATGAAAGTGTACATGATGTGAATGTCAAGGTTAATAATGCATGTGATCATGTGTATCATCAATGCTGATGATGTTCCTGACATGTGTATTAAGTTAAAAAACTCTGATGTATTGAGTAATCTTGATCAGAAGTTAAGTCATCTAGATGACAAAGAAAGATCAGAAATGAAATCATTAATCAATGAATATGTATGCTTGTTCTCAGATGAAAATTTTGTTTGGACAGAAAATTATCAGGCAGCATTTGAATCATTGAAAAGAGCACTAATGAGTTCACCAGTGTTGATTGCTCCAGATTTTGAAAAACAGTTTAAGCTGGCAGTTGATGCCAGTGACAATGGTATAGGAGCAGTTTTGCTTCAAGCTGATGAGCATGGTGTTGATCACCCTGTGTGTTATTATTCAAAGAAATTTGACAGACAGAAAAATTATTCTACAATTGAGAAAGAAACATTAGCTTTGATACTTGGTCTTCAGCACTTTGATGTTTATTTGGGGACTTCTAGTTTCCCTGTTATTGTATATACTGATCATAATCCTCTGACATTTCTGTCTAAGATGAAGAACAAGAATCAGAGATTGATGAGATGGAGTTTATTTCTACAATCATATAATGTAGATATTAGGCACATTAAAGGGAAAGACAATGTTGTGCCTGATGCTTTGTCAAGAACTTAATCTGATGGAGTAGATTAAAAGTCGTACTGTAATTTTGAAATTTTGATGTTGCCTGCAGCAGAGTGTGTGTTAATGATGTTACTACTCATGTATTATCATAGTGTAAAACAAGTTGTATGTTATGATAGCACCTTCCACTTGATATTGGAATGCATACTGTAATACTATAGTTATCACTATAAGGTAATATTGTAGATATTGTAACCTAAGTTTTGTCCTAGACGTCCAAAACTCTTTCAAGGGAGGGGGGGGGGGGGGGGAGTGTTACGAGACGACATCAACCAGATTGAATCCACGGACGAGCAAGTGGAGAGTTCTAGAAAGTGCTAGCATCGGTGTTGTCTGAGTCTCGAGCATATTCAACGGGTAACCCCAGAGAACATTCGCACAGTTACTGGAAACTACTGTATAATGTAATGGCCTAATAATAGCCAACCTGTGGTTATGGGTTACTGAGCCCAGAAATTTCGCTGTTTGTTTTGTACGAGATCAAACGAGACGTTTCCATTAGAGTGAGTTCCAGACTTTTCTGGAAGAACTACCAGATATATAAAAGGTCATGCAAGCAGTGTGACGAGGAGAAGAGAACAGAAGATACACAGATAATACAGAGACCAGACGCCTGCCTCACCGCTTAACGTTGTAATTGTGTCGCCATTTACTAAGTCTATAGTCTTCATCCTGCCTTCGCGGAACCGAGTCCTACGCTGTGCTGCTGTGCAATCGACGCTAACAACACTACCCCTTGGACAAAGAGTGATACCTTAAGCTGTAAAAGATTGTAAGTAGACTTAAGATTAATTGTTGTGAATTTAAGGAAGTAAGAGGTAAATAATAATTAAGTTGTTGATTTTAATCTCGCTCTTCTGTGGTCTTTCGCTGTTATTGGTTTGAATTGCGACCAAGCCGTAACAGAATTGGTGGCCTAACATCCGGGAAAGAATTATTCTACCAGGTGGAAAATTCGAGAAATTTCGTTGTAATTTGCAACTGTTTTGCCCAGACTTCTTAGTTGTTTGTGAGCGCTTGACACAACCTCAAAATGTCATTCCATTTAGATAAATTCGTGGCTAGCCCCTCAATTGAGGAGCTTAACTCACTAAAAAAGTCTGAGATTGTAAAAGTCGCAAAACACTATGGCGTTGAATTTCAGCCATTAATGCGGAAGGACGAGATTAAGAGATACATTGTAGAGTATCTGGTAGATGAAAGTATTCTGCCAATTACAGTGCTTGAGACAATCATGACCGTGCCAACTGACAATTCATTTGAATTGAAAAAGCTCGAATTGGAAATGAATAAAGAAGTTAGATTGAAAGAATTGGAAAGGGAAAAAGAGGAAAGAGAGATGCAAAGAGAAGAAAGGGAAAAGGCTAGAGAGCATGAATTTAGGTTGAAACAACTGGAGTTAGGGGTCATAAAAGGCCCAGAACCTCAAATAGGCACGGATACTGGGCGTAAAATTTGTGCCCAAATTTCAGGAGGATAATGTGGAGAAATTTTTCAACCACTTTGAAAAACTGGGTGAACAATTAAAGTGGCCCAGAGATAAATGGTCAATACTCATTCAGAGTAATTTTACTGGCAAGGCCCAGGAAGTGTATTCCGCTCTGTCAATAGAGGACAGCATGGATTACGATAAAGTCAAAAAGGCCATATTACAAGCCTATGAGTTAGTACCCGAGGCTTATCGCCAAAAATTTAGAAAATATCGTAAGGCGGATACACAAACATATGTAGAGTTTGCCTATCAAAAGGAAAGGCATTTCGATAGATGGTGTGATTCTAAAAAGGTCTCCACATTTGAAGCCTTACGACAATTGATGCTGGTCGAGGAATTTAAACGGTGTGTGAGTGATGACATAAAGACTCACCTTGAAGAACAAAAGGCAGACAAATTGAAAGAAGTGGCAAATTTGGCTGATCAGTATGCACTTACCCATAAGTTTGGTAAAGTAGGTCAGACTCAAAACAAGAGTCAGTTTAATAGGCCAAATAAAAAATATGGCAATGGTACTAGTGGTGACACAGCAGGTAAAATTAGTGGATCTCAGTCTGGTTCCCTCTCTCCAACAAATTCTGGTAAAAAACAACCAGATTCTAGTCATCAAAAAGAACGACCAGGTCAGCTCAAATAAAGCTGCCTTTAAAGACATAGTTTGTGGTTTCTGTCACAAAACGGCCACTTAATGGCAAATTGCTTTCAATTGGCAAAATTAAAGGAGACTGAAACAGCTCCAAATGCCTTAGCCAATGCAGAATATTCTCCAGAGGTAGTCGTGACTTTACGGCCTAATTCTAATGACCAAATTAAGGAAGAATACCTTCCATTCGTGTCTGAGGGTTTTATTTCCCTAGATGGGGATTCAGCTCATCCACCCGTCAAAATTAAAATTTTGCGTGACACAGGCGCAACTCAGTCGTTGCTTCTTGATGGAGTTTTGCCATTAACGGACTCTACTTCCACAGGGGCAAATGTACTAATTCAGGGGGTTGAGTGTGGATTTATTTCTGTCCCTCTTCACAAAATTAATTTGAAGTCAGATTTAGTTTCTGGGTCGGTCATAGTAGGGGTCAGACCTACTCTACCTGTAAAGGGGTATCTCTGTTGCTAGGCAATGACCTAGCTGGTGGAAAGGTAGTCGTCAATGCAATTTTGACAGATAAACCATGTGACTATAACAACACAGAGCAATTAGAAAAGGAATTTCCAGATTTATTCCCAGCCTGTGCTGTCACGAGAGCTATGTCACAAAAGCTTGCTATGGATGATAATCTTAAACATCCAGCCTCCAAAAAAGAGGATCCAGTTTCCAAAAGTGAAACAAGTAGGGAATCATGTAAGGATGATAATCTTGAACATCCACTCTCTAAAAGTGATGGTATGATTTCTGAAAAGAAGGATGGTAAATTTAAGCCTCCGCCCTCTAAAATTGAGGAATCAGTTCCTAAAAATGGAACAACACTCCCAAAGAAGTGGAGTCAGAGTCCAAGAGGACTCTAAAAGAATATTGATGAAAGTGAAGATTCCTGGTTTGATCTCAGCCAAACTTTATGGCCAATCTTCAGGATTGTGAGTCTCTGTCCCCACACATGGTGAGGGGATAGAACAGGAAAGAAACACGTCTGACACGCTCCATAAAGACCAGTTGTCAGTCCAACAACAACATGATGAAGAGCTTCAGCCACTAATTGCTGGTGCCCTCACTGAGGATGAGTCGAAAGACGTCCCAGTGTGTTTTACCTTTAAGAACGGTGTTTTGATGCGTAAATGGCGACCACCTGATGCACCATTAGATGAAGAGTGGCGCGTTTACCATCAAAATGTGGTACCTAGGGAGTATTGCTCATGAAACGCCATTTGCAGGGCACCTAGGGGTCAATAAGACTTACCACAAAATTCTAAATCACTTTTATTGGCCTAAGCTTAAGAGTGATGTGGCCAAATTTTGTAAGACTTGTCATTCATGTCAAATGGTTGGGAAGCCGAATCAGAATGTTCCTGCTCACCCTTAAAGCCAATTCCTGCTTTTGAAGAGCCATTTAGTAGAGTCATTATTGATTGTGTAGGTCCTCTACCTAAGAGTAGGGCAGGACATCAGTATATATTAACCATAATGTGTGCTTCGACAAGGTTTCCAGAGGTAATACCTATAAGAAATATTAAGGCTCGGACAGTCTTACAAGCTTTACTTAAATTTTTCACATTGTTTGGGTTACCTAAGGAGATCCAATCAGATCAAGGGTCTAATTTCATGTCAACTGTATTCCAACAGATGTTGTATGAATTAGGCATAGACCAAATTAAGTCTTCGGCTTATCATCCCGAAAGCCAAGGGGCTTTAGAAAGGTTTCACCAAACATTGAAAAATATGTTAAAGACATATTGTCATGACAATGAGAAAGATTGGGATGAAGGCATTCCATTTGTAATGTTTGCTGTCAGGGAGTCTGTGCAGGAGTCACTTGGGTTCAGTCCATTTGAACTCGTCTTCGGATACACAGTTCGTGGACCATTGAAATTATTAAAGGAGAAGTGGTTATCAGATCCAGGTGAAAACATACATCTGCTTGATTATGTATCTCGCTTTAAAGAGCGTTTTCACAGAGCATGTGAACTGGCTCAAGAAAATCTGAGGAGTTCTCAGAAGAAAATGAAGGCGTGGTTTGATAAGACCACTGTAGAAAGAGAGTTTAAGCCTGGTGAGAAGGTGTTGGTGTTTTTGCCTGTGTCTGGTCAGCCACTTCAAGCTCGCTTTCAAGGACCTTATGTCATTGAAAGAAAGGTCAATGACACAGATTATGTCGTCTTGACACCTGACAAGCGTAAATCGAAGAGAGTTTGTCACATTAATATGATGAAAAAATATTATGAAAGAGAGGATTGTGACATTTCTAAGGATGAAAGTGTACATGATGTGAATGTCAAGGTTAATAATGCATGTGATCAAGTGTGTATCATCAATGCTGATGATGTTCCTGACATGTGTATTAAGTTAAAAAACTCTGATGTATTGAGTAATCTTGATCAGAAGTTAAGTCATCTAGATGACAAAGAAAGATCAGAAATGAAATCATTAATCAATGAATATGTATGCTTGTTCTCAGATGAAAATTTTGTTTGGACAGAAAATTATCAGGCAGCATTTGAATCATTGAAAAGAGCACTAATGAGTTCACCAGTGTTGATTGCTCCAGATTTTGAAAAACAGTTTAAGCTGGCAGTTGATGCCAGTGACAATGGTATAGGAGCAGTTTTGCTTCAAGCTGATGAGCATGGTGTTGATCACCCTGTGTGTTATTATTCAAAGAAATTTGACAGACAGAAAAATTATTCTACAATTGAGAAAGAAACATTAGCTTTGATACTTGGTCTTCAGCACTTTGATGTTTATTTGGGGACTTCTAGTTTCCCTGTTATTGTATATACTGATCATAATCCTCTGACATTTCTGTCTAAGATGAAGAACAAGAATCAGAGATTGATGAGATGGAGTTTATTTCTACAATCATATAATGTAGATATTAGGCACATTAAAGGGAAAGACAATGTTGTGCCTGATGCTTTGTCAAGAACTTAATCTGATGGAGTAGATTAAAAGTCGTACTGTAATTTTGAAATTTTGATGTTGCCTGCAGCAGAGTGTGTGTTAATGATGTTACTACTCATGTATTATCATAGTGTAAAACAAGTTGTATGTTATGATAGCACCTTCCACTTGATATTGGAATGCATACTGTAATACTATAGTTATCACTATAAGGTAATATTGTAGATATTGTAACACAAGTTTTGTCCTAGACGCCCAAAACTCTTTCAAGGGGGGGGGAGTGTTACGAGACGACATCAACCAGATTGAATCCACGGACGAGCAAGTGGAGAGTTCTAGAAAGTGCTAGCATCGGTGTTGTCTGAGTCTCGAGCATATTCAACGGGTAACCCCAGAGAACATTCGCACAGTTACTGGAAACTACTGTATGATGTAATGGCCTAATAATAGCCAACCTGTGGTTATGGGTTACTGAGCCCAGAAATTTCGCTGTTTGTTTTGTACGAGATCAAACGAGACGTTTCCATTAGAGTGAGTTCCAGACTTTTCTGGAAGAACTACCAGATATATAAAAGGTCATGCAAGCAGTGTGACGAGGAGAAGAGAACAGAAGATACACAGATAATACAGAGACCAGACGCCTGCCTCGCCGCTTAACGTTGTAATTGTGTCGCCATTTACTAAGTCTATAGTCTTCATCCTGCCTTCGCGGAACCGAGTCCTACGCTGTGCTGCTGTGCAATCGACGCTAACAACACTACCCCTTGGACAAAGAGTGATACCTTAAGCTGTAAAAGATTGTAAGTAGACTTAAGATTAATTGTGGTGAATTTAAGGAAGTAAGAGGTAAATAATAATTAAGTTGTTGATTTTAATCTCGCTCTTCTGTGGTCTTTCGCTGTTATTGGTTTGAATTGCGACCAAGCCGTAACAGAATGAAAACATCGGATGTGTTTGGTGTTCAAAGTAAACTAGCCCCAAGTGTGAAATTTCAAGATTCATTCGAGAGGGTAAAATGTTCACACATGAATATCGGGAGCCATTCATAATTTAGTGTAGACCACCATGCTATCAATAAAGGGCAAGACCAGTCATCCCAAATCGAAGTAGTGTAGTAGACTGTTCAGTTTCATGATTTACTGTTGGGAGTCACATAACAACATATTTTTTCTCTTCAAGAGTGAAATTTACTAGAAATAACTGCTTGGTTCACCTTAAATATAATAGTTTAATCATAAAATGTTATGGACGATACTTTGAAGAGAAATAAGAAAATTGTGCTGTTTAGCTTTTTTTCAAAATAAGTTTGGGGGACTGCTCTTTACCTTAAAGCTAAGGTTGGGTGACTGCAGGATTTTCTCTGAAATGTTGGATATTTTGTGTGGACGACTTACATGACACAAATATTCAGTCCTGTGTGTATTTAAATGCTTTAACATCCAGGTGATTACCTTCTTTTTTGGCAGATGGTGACAGTGATGTGGCTGGAGGGGTACTTTACCATCTAGTCGATTGTGTCAATTTTCATCATGCCGAACGAAAGCCCATTACTGAAGTGCTGCACCACCTATAAACTCAAAATCCCGTCGAGTGGCTGTCTCGACGGGATTTTAGCCATGGTATATTGGAGCATGAGTCATCGTCTCGCACCTTCCTTCCTCGCAGCCTCCGTCTCTATTGTGTCATTTGTCAATCCGCTTATCTCATCTCTACTGCAGAGAGAGAGAGTGCTGCCACAGATAGAAGAGTATAGAACAAGATTGTTCCGCATGTAAACCTTCCCCTGCCTTTCTTTTCTCTGGAGGACATTTTTCATTTTCATTTCGCAAATACAAAGGAAGGAAAAAGTAACGTGATATTTATTGAACTAATTGAGACAGTTAACTGATCGATCCTAACATTCCTCTCTTCAGTGTACATCTGTATGTTGCGGAAGGTATTCTATTTGTCTTTCCGCAAGTAAGCGTTGTTATTCGGTCCGCAAGACCTTTCTACTGCTAATCCCATGGCGTGGGTACGGTACTTTTGTTAAAGTGTTCAGTGTATTTACCGTATGCAGGACGTACATGTGTAGTTTGAGTAAGCCTCCCCTTTTCTAATATTAAGTTAAGACTGAAATAGCACTATGCTGTAACTTCTTTTAATCGAGCACTATTTAAATCATCATGGAATTTAATAACGGGACCAAAGTGCAGGCTATAGACGAGCTTGGAAGGTGGGAGAACGGGACGGTTGTTTCACGAGATGAATCTGCCGGGAAGTACCGTGTTTCTTTTTTTTGGTTGGTATTCGCAGTACGATGTGGACGTACCCCCATCAGCCGTAAGGAGACCAGTTGATCCTCCAAAAGATGACTATGGTAAATCACATTTCATTACATAACGTTACTGTTAGTAATACAGGCCTAGCCTAAGCTATATCGCGAACGTTACCCATACTCAGGACGAGGCTAGGCCGAACGGGGTTGTGTAACTGTAAGCAAAAGTTAAATCTAACGTTAGTGTTTCTTGTAGTATTGCAGGATCTCCGTATGGTACGTTGCAGTTTTGCGATACCGGTACTTGCAGTTGGGCTGAAGCTGACATGGTTTACAATTACATCGACTTCATCGTCATTAAGCTGGGATAGGCCTAACGCTATCATACCTGTATAATAGGATACGTTAGGCTGTTTTAATATGTATTTTAGGTTTTGTGTTCCCAATGTACGGTTTTTTCTTTCATTATTTTAAATTTATAAGCTTTTATTACCATTTTAATCTCTTTGAACATTCCAATTTTTATAGGCCTAGCCTAGCGCTATTTGCTTTGATTGAATGAACATTTGAATTGAATTGCCATTTCTAGGTTAGGCCTCAGTAAAGGTTTCTGGTCATTGGTATCGGTTGGGTTACAGTCAGTTTCCGCCCTTGCTACTTTCTTCCCTCAAAAACAGTGTTTTCCGCCCCTCTTATTTTTAGCTGAAAACATCTTTTTGGGAGGTGGAAAGTAATGGAATGGAATTTGATATCAGTGGTACCTTTGTCAAATGAAGATTCCATCATCCTTTCCTTTAGGTTTCAAACTTCATGGATGTCTTTTACTCTTCAATGCTACACCCGTTACTGCCATGTTGACGTCTTTCCAAGCAACATTTTCCCTATAGACTTGAGTATACTTAAATACGTACTTACATACAGGTATATGGTACTCAGTGCTGTGAACAGCTGTTTACACATTCAGCATAAGTCTACCCATAGACAAGCAGACTACTTATATGTAAAAAATATTAGTCTGTGACTAGACTAGACGTTTAGAAAAAAGATCATAAAATTCATTCTTTTCAATGATTTTTGATGAAGAGACTGAAAAAGTTTTAGGCCTAGCCACAAATTTCATTGTTGTCTTGTACTTGGATTTGAAATTTGAAGTTACAAGTTATTTTTATTACATATTAGTTCAAACTTTACTTTCTGCCCCAAGATGTTGAGGGGCGGAAAGTAACGGGCAGAAACTACCAATGGCGGAAACTAACAGACCCCATTGGTATCCAGTTGAGACGTCCCCAGACCAAAACACCCCCGCTTTTTTGCTACCAAAACATCCCTGTGATATTATATATGGTATACCAAAACACCCTGCATAAATTGAAAATTGTAAGTTGGTAACGTGGTAAAGTGGAAACATGAGAGATGAATTAGAAACAGGAATATAGGTGAAAGAATGGATTTAGGAATAGCCTATTCAATTGTGACAGGTGCTGAGATGAATTAAATTGTAATTGAGCTGTGTTTAGAAACTGAGAATCAAGATGATCAAGTCTATTGTTATTGGATGATTACAAGCACTGGGAAAATAGGCTTTAGCAAAGGTTGGATAATTGACGGACCTGGACATACCATTGGATAAGACCTCTATCCTCTTATTTAACATTTTGAAACATAGGCTTCATGTGAAATAATATTTATGATCAATTATTGCAACAGGTAGGCTATAGGCCACCAGACATCTCATCCATCAAACTTGGGCATTATACCTATTTCCTATGAAAAGTAATCAGCATTCAAATTCATGAAAAACTCAAAAGCAGCATTTGGCATGGAAATATGGTATTACTTTTTAGAAAGCCGTAACTCCCAAACGGCTTGAGCTTTGGGCCCCAAAATTTCAGTGTGTTCCTTTTTGTCTATGCAGCAACAAAATATGAGATAATTATTAAAGTCTGAGATGGACACCTTGGGACCATTTGTTGAATTGGCATAGAATAACGGTCAATGACCCTATATACACATCCTAACCCCAACCATTCAAACCGTCAAGATGATCAGTGGCCGTTTATAACTTTGAAATTAACTTTCGTCTGACAGCAAGTTTTTGACCTAGCCAACATCTAGGTGGCAGCATGTCATTTTGTTACTTCATCGTTCATGTGCTTTTCATGTAAATGTTGGTTCATCCCATCTTGTGGTTGTTCAGTCTGGTTCTATTTCTAATTTCCAATTAAAGGCCCAAAAATAGAAAATGGTTTCGGAAATGCTGAAACTTGCATGTCAAACTTGATTAATTCTGGACGTGCAAGAGAATACCGGGTTAACTTGTCAAATGATATGTTGGTTTTTTTCACATTCTTGCAAACAGTTGTAACTTGGGAAAATTACTGTTATGCCAACTTCACAACTGCCTTTTAAGGTATTTTTTTTATTCCATATCAAACTCATAAGCACGGGGGGGGGGGGGGGGGGAGATGAAACGACCTCTTCAGTGTTCTAAAAAAGAATTCCTTTGTTCACCTACAGGAGAATAAAATTGCAGACCTTTTGAATTTTGAGTTAATTTTTTTTGAGGGATTAAACTGTGAAATTGTCCAAGTGTGGGGTTTTGGTTATGTCATGTTTTTGCGTGACTGCCTTAAAAATCTGTGGCCACCCCTGCAATTAAACTCCATGGGAAACTCTTGACATCACACAGTTTGATAGTGAACTGTTCAAAAGTGTGGTTTGGCAGCCAAATAAATTGACTATTTAATTCAAACTGGCCTTGTTGTATGTTTGGTTTTATGTCATATTTTTCTTTTCTGTTTTTGTAAAGAAAGAAATGTTAATTAAATTAAACATTTTTTTTCAGCTGGCATTGGTAGGAAGAGACCATCATCCGTCAATAAGAAGCACCTTGGAATGCTGAGAACCCTCTGTAGTGGCGACGAAGTCAGGGCTGTCATTGATGGTGTTGAAGAAGAAGCTGTTGTGGTTAAAGTTGATAGGTTTCACAGGACGGTGGTTGTGCAGAAACCTGGACTTGGCCTGAAGAAAGTGAGAGCATGCCTTGTTACTGAGCTTGATGAGGAAGACTTTGAGGAGGAAGTAGAACCAGGTAAATTGCATGTCTTAATAATAAACTTTTGAACAACACTCAGGTTGAAATTGTTTTACTTGCAAAGTGCATAAAGCTTTAATGACTTAACTGTTATCAGACCTGTATACTAACTTAGGTCACTTTCATTTAGAGATTTATTAATTCTTGTGTGACTTTGTGCATTTAGTAAACAATCAAGAAATTAAACATTCTCAAAGGGAAATTCTGGAGTGTTACAGTCATTTGGTATATGACTGCCCATGCATGTTTGATGCAACCTCTATTACACTGAATTTTCAGGAGTAAGCATTCATAATTCTCACTCAAATATTTTTGACATGATTCCCTCACTTTCTTGTTGTCAATTTTACCTCTTCTTTGTTCTCGAAAATAGCCTTGGCATTCAAGAATGATGGGGTAAATTTTGTCAAGGGGATAGATTGCGCGACAGTAATTGGGGATCTTAAGCCACACATTAGCTTATACAGCTAGAAATGTGGCCAAAGCCTCTAGAAATGATTTGTAGAGAAGTTGTTTTATGATAAAAATTTCCTTCGTGATTGAAATTTGAGTAAACAGATTCAGTACTATTTTGCTTTACAAAGAAAACTTTGTCCCAATTTTGCAAGCTTTAATGGCAAATCTTTATCAATTGCAAGAGTTTACAATGATCTGTATTTATTGAGTACATGTGTATGACCACCTGATCAAGTGATCGGTGGACACATGAATGTGACATCGCAGAGGGTAGAGTCGGTTGGTACGGTGAAAATATTGGTACTGAGCTTCTTTAACATTTTATGTTTATGCACAGTAGTACCAAGTTTGTAAACAACTTTCATTAACTTGCCATAGATAACACACTGTAGCTGCATGATTTTTAGTGCCATTTGCATTGGCACCTAAGTCCTAATTATAAAAATGCAGAGGTAAAGTGTATTTATGCTGAAGTCTTACCTGTTTACTTCAGCATTTTTTCTTTTTTTTTTGCCATAGCTGGTATCTTTGCAAGAGCTGCCTTCTTTTCCCTTTTAGTTTACTTTACCTCCAATTTAATTTGGTTTTCACTTGCTAATTGACATTAGGGTTGACATTAACTGTTGGCTTTTGTAATGTCCTTTTTGTAAGTTGTCAAAATTTCCCCTCTACAGAGTCCGATAAAATCGAGTGCAGCACCAAGAAAAAGAAGAAAGCTGCCTGCCATCAAGAATGTAGGGGTAAAGTATCCTTTTTCCTTTTTACAGTGTTGCCACCTTGGAAAGGCAACAAATTTTATATTGGTTACATTTGGTTTTTATAATCTGCTCTTCAGTTGTCAAGGAAGCTGTCATTTGTTTGCACACTGCACTACAGATGGTAGGCCAGATTCCTGCACTGAGAATGGTTACATTTTGTGGTTTATATCTCAGACCTCACAAGCTTCGGGGCACACCTCTGCCAACTCAAGGATGAAGTTATATGTAAAATTATCTTGAGAACAAGCTCATTTGCAGTTTATCCAGTTAGTGCACAAAATGTTTCCAAGAGGCAAGAAGAGGCAAAGCATCACCGTGCGATTAAAAAATGTACCCCTTCGGTCTTATGTTGAAGTAAGCTCTAGGATTTGAAAACTTTGCTTCAAAACATTCACAAGGCTTTGAACAGTTGAGGTTGTCCAAATAAAGATAGAAGGGCACTTGTCATATCATATCCCTCACATACACAAATATTATTTTTTGTTCTGTATTTTTGAATTTTGATAAATGTTTGAACTATGCATGGTAGATAGTCCATATTATTTTAGCAAGACTGCTTCCAGATCTAAAGAGGGTTTTCATAACATAGTTTTTGTGCTAATGAAGTGAACTAGTCAACTACAAATTAAGTTAATACTTTTTCATCGGATAACCTCAAAGAGAAAAAAATTCAATTTTGACTTGTCACATATGATTGGATAAGTGCTAATTTTCAGTCTTATTAATTAAGTTCTAAAAGTTACATTCCTTCATAAACAGCCAGAAATGATGTTTTGCAGCATTCTGTTTGTTTAATACAGTATCTTGTGCCATTTTTGTCAATTTCAGAAGAACCCAACAGTAGTGTAGAGGTTGCTCTGGACTCCCAATAGAAGGTTGCTTGCAGTGGTTAGTACAGAAGTGTTTATTTATGTGCTCTAATAACCCCATACTATTACTAACTACTTATTATGGTACATTAAAGCGTTGGCTTAATCCTATATTTTTTTTTATAAATATTCATTTAGGGTTTATATAATACAAATCCTATTCACTAATAGTGAATAGTATCTGTTGTGCGATAATTTGGAACTTGTAGTACAGCGGGTCATCCATCTATTCCATTACCTGTTTCATTTGTGGTATGAAAAATTAAAACATGCTCTAATGACCTTTTAAAAATGCTTCATGGTTTTTGTTTAGCATGTTGTACTTAGGGAGCTGATAAGTTAACTTTCCCCAATAACAGTACTCTGTTATCATACAATATTTTGAAACAAGCACTAGTAGCTCCCCATGAAAAAGAGAAAAGAAAAACAAAGACTATAATTTGAGTAGTGTAACAATGATATCACAAATTGTTGCATGATCTACCAAAGAGTCAATATTAAACTTCAACATTTCAGATACAATACAGAAATGCCCAATAGAGTGCTTTCACTTTATGACACAAATGATAAGCTATGCGTACGGTTGGACAAAAATCAACAGTGTTTCAATACAATAGTCACAGATGGTTCATAACCTGCTTCTCTGGTACCTACATTAGCTAGCATACTACCTCCAATTTTTGCCTAGCGGAAGGGGTGTTGCTTGTGACTTAAGTGAAAGCATTCTATATTGGAATGAGAGTTCAACTTCTTGAAACCATTTCTCATTCCCTGCTATATATTTTTCAAATTTCAGTTTTAAAGTACACTTTTCTTGGCTTCAGTGATAAGGGATTTGTATATACCAATGTGTGTGTGTGTGTTCATGACAATTCAGTCATTCACATGATCTCTCAAGATAGGAATGTCTGACAGTTTTCGAACTTCCAACCTCCAACTACCTTGATGCATATTGCAGATTTTTTTTTTTTTTTTCCAGTTGATCACCTTCTCAGACTCAACAGCAGAAGGAAAACCCTGTGCACCCAAAGTATTCATTGTTGGTTACAAATTAACTCTGCTTGATACATAAACTTTTCCATTTTCCTGTTCCTTTAAACAGATAAGGCCACATTTTTCCAATGTCCAAAGACACAAGTAGAGGTTGGAGATGTTGTGCAGGCAAGCAGCCTTGGAATTTTAGTAGCTGTGAAAGAAATTTGGAGAGATGGAGATGGATTCAAATGTGGAGGTAATGTTGTAAATTGCACTGAATTTTCACTGTCAGGACCGACAGAAAGAGTCAATCAGAAGAGTGACTGTAAGTTAAACAGACAAGACAGGCATATTCTTGAAAGAGTGAATTTCAGGAGTGTATAAAGAAGTGTCGCACAGATTATGACTACAGGAGAACTATAAGGGTGCACCATTTAAGGCATCTTGGGAGGCAGGAAATACAAAGAGCTCTTAAAAGCAAGGCAAGAGCTCGCTCTTTCTCACTGGGCCTTGTGTCATTAGAAACAGATTTTGAACTGTTCCAGATAGATCCATTTAGAAGGAGGACTTTTAGCATTTGGAAAGAAAACATGCACATACTGGATGACGTTTTTGGAGAAGAGTGGGACCTTCTGAGGGAAGAACATTCCTTTTTATTTGTTACACAAGTTGTTGTTTCAATTACATCTCACAACAATATAAAAGTCATGGTAAAAACTGCTTGCTGCCACCATTCACCTCCAGCCAGTAATATTCGACAGTTTGTAGCCAACTTATTTCCTGTATAGTTTTCTATGCGTTCATTTGTTAAAGACAGCTAGGTAGGTGTAACATGTGTCCATGGTTGATTAGGTGATGTCAACACATAAGACTAGTGTTGGAAAAGGTACAGAATACCCACAGCTGTTACCAAAATCTCTACCCCTCCACGACCCCCCCTCCACAAAAAAAAAAAAAAAAAAAAAAAAAAATAACATAATGAAACTTGAGGGTGGATGAGAAATGATCAACTCTGATTAGCTGAACTAAAATGAGCTGTGGGGGGTACTCATCCCTTTGAATGACAACTCCCACATTTAAGACCTAGCCATAATTAAGTTGTATTACAAGTTTTCACTTTATTTACTGAAAGAAAAGTTCATAACCCAAATTGGCCAAACAATACCTGATCAGCCATGGCCAGACACATATACTGTAGTGCTTACAGATTTGCACATTTTCAGATCATTTCAGGATACCAGTGATTGATTTGAAAATGAGATATTATTAAATTCCATGATGAAAAATATAAGTGCTTTTTTAAATATATGAATTTTATATCTATGGATTTACCTTTTTTTAGAAATGGAAAAAGTTGTGTTTATCACAATTTTCATGGGTTTTCATGTGCAGTAGATGCCCAATTAGAACTTTATTTTTATAGTATTTTTGTACACCTTGCAGAAACATTTAAGCCAGACAAAGTCAATAGTTTGAATAGTCAATTATTTGAAACATGTCTTGTGAGGAAAAAGATTGGCATGGCAACTTGTGCTATGAGAGAACCTGTATGGGGTTGGCTTTGTCAAAATCATCCCAACTCTTACTCTCCTAAGGGTAGATATGATGCTGAAATTATGTCAGGATTGCAGCAAATGACAAGCGAGTCCAATTTGTTTGGTTTCAGCATTTATTCTGATATACAGTGCTGTAATCTCATGCAAAATTTAACACTCAGTTTACCCTTGCTTACATTAACTCATGCCTGTGCCAGTATGGCTGACGGTTTGCTTGATCAGGCAATTGCTATGCAGTTAGGCTCCTTTGTTAGAAATAATGTCTTTTGTGAGTCATGCAAGAAGAAGGCATTGTCAACGGGGGAAGAGCTAATTATGTCAAAATTTCAGTTGATAGAGTTGGGGATGGTTAATGGGAAGAATTTGCAAAACCCTCCAGTTAGGATTGATGGAAGTTTCCAGATATTTGGGGAAACCATGGAGTTGGTTGGAGCAATAGTTATGCAACCAGATCATTTTATTACAATTAGTAAAGTTGGTGAAAAGTTCATCTTGTTCGATGGTGTACTTCAGAAGCCCATTTCATATGCATCATTTGGAGGGGCAGTTCAAGGTACGGATTCAATTGACCGCTCATTTTTTACATCCCCTCACAATAAGTATGTGGTGCATGTGTTACTGTATAAAAAGGTAGAACAGGGTACGTCTTGTATACCATTGCTGTCCTGTATGCGTGACCCTCAAGTTGTCCCTGGTAAGGTTGAATGTACAAACCTTATTGATTTAACTTTGGAAAGGAATTGTTTAGATGACAATCATACTAAAGTGAGTTACACAAGTGATCAGCAGTGTGATAGGGTTGAGAAGGATGAAACGCCTGAACTAGATAAGAAAAAAAGTAATCCTGGCAAAGTTAAAGTGCGAACTGTCACAAATGCATTTGACAGCAAAGAATTTGGCAAGGAAAGACTGAACACTCACAAAGTGTTAACAAGCACTCCAAAGAAGAGAAAGGGTGATAAAAAGTCAATACAAGGTTCCCTTAAGGAGACTGAGGTGTCCATTGGTGACTTGAGTAGTGATGAAACTTTGAAGGTAAAGCAAAACACTAAACAAGGGTACACAAGCATTATCAAAAAGAGAAAGGGAAGTAAGGACTGGAGTCAGGATAATCTTAAAGAGAATAGGGACTCCAGTGACAACTTCAATAGTGATGCAACTGACTTCGATGAAGTCCATTCTTGTGATTTTAAACCTGCAATTGTGGATGACCATGTATGGTTTGGTAATGAGAAGTTTCGTTTCTGTGAAAAAGGAGGTCAGATATACTTGAGTTGGCAGGATGTGGTCAATGTAATAGGTATTCAAAAGCATTTGCAAAAAGAAGGCTACAGAGTAATTGACAGGATATTATCTGAGGTTGACATGGAATCCAGTTGTTGGATTTGGAAAGGGAAGCGGAGAAAGTTTTTGAGACTAGATGCTACTAATGTATTACAGAAAAAAGTGCAGAGTGAAAGAAAGTGGAAAATCGAAGGCAAGACCCTTCTTAGTGAAGTGGAAAGCACAATAATGCAATGGAAAAATAGGAGAGAAAGTTCTACTACACCACTCAAATCTAGAAAAGTTTTGGGAGAACTGAAAATTGAAGAAACAATGAAGAATTCAGTTATAGGCAGTGAAAGTGCTATGAAAAGCATGAGAGAGAAACATGATGGTATTGCAGAGAACCAACTGGGTGAAATACATTGTTCACCATGTAGGTATAATATGAAAAAGGGAGAGACTGGTACATGTTGGGGTGTAGGTTGCAGTGCTGCTAATGGGGACTGTGATCATGTGTTGCATAGTAGTGGACTAGAGGATAGTATTGGTAGTACAGTAGAACAGCCGCGTGAAAGTTACTGTACAACACCCAGTGGCGCATTGAAAACTCTCAACATTCATTTTGATGTAAATCATAGCAATTCTCATGACAGCTGTGATGAAGTGTTATTTAATGGTAAAATGGATGGTTCAGTAAAACAGCCGTGTGACAGTTATAGTATACCACCCAGTTGTGAAGTGAAAACTGAAGCAAGTGTAATGACTTCTGTTGTAGATTGCAGTGCTGATCATGGCAATTGTGGTGATAGATTGCTTAATAGTATCAGAAGGGAAAGTGTTACAAGTGCAACAAAACAGTCATCTAAAAGTAAGATTACAACACCCAAAGTTGAAGTGAACAACACAGAAATTGACACAAATTCTGTTGCAGGTTGCAATGATGAGGTTAAAAGTAGTATTGATAGGTCAACTGAAAATATGCAGGTGGAGCAAGACTATGGTTCTGCAAAAGGGTCATTGAATTTTTCTGTGGAAGATAATGGTCAAAGCCAGACTAGTACATCATTTGTTGGCAAAAAAGAAGACTTCATTATAATTTACGACAAAAGATTCAGAAATTGTTAAAGTATAAGTTTTACAGGAGCAAGAAGAGAATGTTAAAATGCTTTGCTACCTTGATTAAACCTATAAAGTCTCTTGACAAAGAAATATTTGAAGGATACTTATCACTTGAAGAAGTAAAAACTATTCTGTTGTGTTCCCAGCACTAGAAAAATGAGGCGCAGATTTTAAAATCTGTATGAAGAACTTACATTAAGGTCTGCAGTAACAGTGGAGGATTTAATTTATATGCAAGAAAATTTCAGTGGGGTCAGGCTCACTAATGAGCTGCGAAAAAGATTACCTGGAATAATCCCCACTCGGGAAAAAGAGGCTCAAAAAAAGAAGCAATACCAAAGGGAATTCCAATCCATCCTTCTTCCCCGGCGAACAGCTACTGGGTGGAAAATAGATCCTGGTAGGCTAATTAAAGCACTTTGCTTCAAATACCATGGGCTTATGTCACGTTTACAAATGAAAGTGTATTGAGATGCTAGGGAGATTGGAGGGAGACAAGCCACATATATTGCTATTAGTTTGCTCAACAATGAGCTTCATTTGCATGGCTACTCCTATCAATCTCCATCAGATATCTATCCAATTGCAATGTTCTATGAGAAAGATAGCAGAGACAATTTGGAGGAAAATTTAGAATATATTAAGACAAACTGGTTGGATAACTTTATTAAGGACAGGCAAGAGAAAGGGGAAACTGTTTATCTCACAGGGGATGAAATGTTCTTAGAGCACATTTTAGATGGTTGTGGACAACTGTCACCATCTTCTGAGTATGGCTGGAACTTGTACAATAGAGCAAGTAAAAATCAGAAATCTGCAGTGGCTGCATCAGGTTTGCGTACTGACTTAGAACCTGCTGTTGATAGAGATCACCCTGAGAGTATTCTTAAATCCGTTCCTCTTAAAAATGTAGTACTTTGTCTTCTTCATGCCCTAGCTCGTTCTGTTGAGAAGCTTCTTTCACTTGTTATTTCCGATAAATGTTCACTGGCTAACATAAAAAAAAAGCTACCCAAGCGAGAGGTGATGGTTACAAGGAAGAAAAAATTGGAAATCTGGAGAATAATATAAGCAAGCGAGGTGTGCGACAGGGTTCATTCTCATTCCACTTTGATTGTAGTGGGAAGTTGCAGCCAGTGAAACTAAATAAAGACCATGCACTAGCTGTAATTGCCCCTGCTCCTGAAGGTCTGAGTTTGAAGTTCCCCCATGTTCTTCACAATGTCCTCTCTGATACAATTATTATACCAAATACTTTGCCATCAATTGTTTCCAAATCTCTGCAACTGCAAGCTCAGTACACTGAATTGAATTTGGTCTCAACTATTTGGGACCACTTCCATAAAATGATCTGTATTTTAAAGAAAGACAATAAACCTTCCCTGAAAGCAGGGAGGACAAGTGGTTCTTTGGACCCTGGCGACTATGACTGGTGTTACACCGAGGAAGATAAGCTTAAATTCAAAATAAGTGCTGAACATTTTTACCAGTTATTTAAACTGAAATACTCAGTATCAGAGCTGACTCCATATATGATTAAGCTTATAGATTTGGGTAGGTTTTTTATGGTCAATTTGCCGTTCTCGTTGGGCCGGTTTCAAGCAGAAGGGGGTGAGCATTTAAACTAAGTGCATAACACATTTTACTACCAGCACGCTACCAGACATGGTGGTAAACAATATAGGGACCCAGTTGTTGCAACTCTCAGCCACATGTGGAAAAATTTGTGTCACTCTGTAAGCAATTTTGCACCTGGTTGTATTGCTGGTAAAGAAGCAGCAATCAAGTTTCAAGAGTACAAGGAGAGACATGTAGCAGCAACAAAATTACAAGCTCTTATTTGGGGATATTTATCACGGAAAAAACTACAACAAAGTGAAGGGTTCACAACAGATACTGTTCACTTTGATAAAGTGCTTCCATTGCATGGTCTTAACTTTATTTTGTATGGCAGTGTACCAAAGATAGGAGACGTTTTTAAAGTGTTAATCAATTCCTTCGGGGGAAGGGTAAGAGATAGCCTCCCCTCTAAAGGTAATATATCGTGCAAAAAATACTATGTTCTGTGCAATAAAAAGGTAAAAGCTGGTTCAAAGCTTCCAGTTTTCTTACAAAATGCCTTGAAACTTTCTTTTCCAGTACTTGATTTTGCTTATGTAACTAGTTGTATTGAATCTAAGTGTGCTTTAAATTTCAAAGATTTTGAATTAAAACTGCCTCCCATTCCTGCTAACGTTACTTCAAACTATAATTTGGCAAGGAAGCATTTTGGTAGGAAGGAGCGAATGATATCTTTCTTGAAATCTAGAGAACGTAGTGAGGCAAGAAAGGTCAAATCAAAGAAGATAGGGAATCCAGGCCTGCATTTTGTCTGGAAAAACTGGAAGATAGAAAATGAGCGCAGGAAAGCAAGTTTCGCTGAAAGCCAAGCCCGTTTGAAACGATTGTTTCGGCGGTTCAAGGAATTGACACCCCGGAGTAGGCAAAATAATTACCATGAATGGCGATCCAGAGTTGCTAATAATTCCAAACTGAGAAACATTAATAGCAAAAGAAAGCTTCTTTTTCAATCATTATCATGATGAAAGATTTCATTCTTGAAGATGTGTTCTCATGCATTTTGGAGTATTTGTTAATCTTTGGTTATTCAATTTTTATCCAGTTACCTCAATCCACTGCAACATGTTGTCTTGGTCCGGTGCTATTTTAGTTTACTTATATATCTTGGTGTGTAGTTGTGTTTTCTTTTTTCCTTTCTTTTCGGTATTTTTGAATTTGGTTTGTATACAACAAAAAGCTTGTTTTTTTCCAATTGCCTTTGTCTTTCCATTATTGTTTGCACTGTGGTAATGAATTCTTCATGGTTAAATGTTTTAATACCTCCAAAACTGTGTGCTTGTATGTCAAGTTTGTCAACTATGTATATTCAAGTTAAATTTACCTTAATGTGCTCTCTTAAATGAGGGAATTCACTGTACAAGGAACTTTTTGTATATTCTTATACTGCTCATATGTATGTTGAAGGTGCATGATTAAGTCCTTCATTGTTTATCATTTTTAAGTCTTCCCATGATTTATTGCTAGAGTGTGCAGGCTTCTTCTTTTCAACTCAAAAGTGTGTGCTATCTTGTGAGTAGAATATGAACAATTGAATTTTCCTTGAAATATATGTTCACATTCAGAAAATATGTAAGTATGATTTGCACATTGGAAGTTATTACATGAGGCAATTTTTTTTTCTTTGAAGTTGTATGACATGATGCTGTATTAATTTTCTTTCTGAGATTTTATTTGGTAAGATTGCACTGTAGTGTGGTCATTATTCCTTGGAAGTCTTTACTCTTGAAAAGTGTGTGTTTCTATGACAGCTGATTATGAACCATTTTAATTTAGGTAGAAATATATTTTCTCTGGTAGAAAAATATTCCAAAGGTTGTGCATTACATTTACTGTTTATCTAGTAAGTTCTTATTCAAGGAAATATTTTGTTTGTTTTTAATGTATTGATTTTGAGAGTGCACAGTTAACTTATTAGCCTTTTTACCTTTTGGAAAAAGTCTTTCAGGTTCCTTGTGTTATCAAAAGGAACCTTATGTGGTCATGTTGATGCTCAACTCAACAATTGAAATTGAACCTAAATGAAACTTGGTATAGAGAACCCCTATAGTGAGAATGAATGCCCTATTGTATTTGGAGGCTTTTCGTTGTAAAGAGGCAAATGCTAGTGATTGGGCTATTGGACTGTTGAATAACCAAGCTGAGTGCTAAATGCACTCCTTTTTCACCTGTAAAGTTCCACTAGATGGCAAATGTTTATATTTGTTTGATATCTTTATATGTGTACAGCATATGGTACTTCATGTGGTAACTCCCTTACATACTCCATCCATGTGCCAACATGCCTTCTGAAGTTTTTCAACTCCTTCTTACATTTTGTGTAGTTTTCTGTACTGAAAAAAAAAAGTTTTTAATTTAGAATTTTGTGTTCCTAACTACTAGGAAGAACACTAGCAACTTGTATATTAAATAGTGTCAACTTCCAACCTGAATGTTCCAGGTGTGTTTTTCCATATGATCAATCTGAAATGTGTTTTTTCATACCAAACGTTTTAATCTGTCTGTTACATTCATGTTCTGTGCTTATTGGGATAGTTTTTATACCTGCCACTCAAAGGCAAGTTCACTTGCCTTTGACTCACTTTTGTACTTCAACTCACATATTAAAGAGCCAGCTTGTTACAGTTCTGTTGAAATTGAAGTATTCCCTTTTCAGGTGATTCATTTATTTATGTCAGTGTTTTTCCTTTAAATCCAATCACCTTTGTCATATGCTGGTGCTTTTTTAGTATGTCAACATTGAGAATATACTTGTAAAATGTGAATTTCAAGTTGTCTCTTTTTCTGTGTAATATTTGATCATGCTTATGAAAGATGTCTCCTCTTTAATATGCAAGGTTCTCCTGAAGTATCCTATTTCTCTTTGCTTCACCAATTGGTGGATTGTGAAGGAGGACCATGCAGTTTGCTGAGTGGTTGCTATTCTGAAGGTGGGGGTCCCATTATCCTGAAGGGAGGGGCCCCCTTCTCTTTGAAAATTTTTGAAAGATATGGTGCTATGTATGCTACCTTTCTTTGAGAATGTATTACCCGGTGTGGGGATCTGAATCAAACACAAATTTAGGATCTGTGAGGGGGCTGTGGGGAGACATTCCCTCTCCTTTGATATTTTGAGAAATCTGGTATCCCTACATGCACTCTGGTGCCACATATTTTACCTTTTTAATTAAAATTTGCTTTTAACTGAGGCACTTTTAGGATCTAAAAAAAATGGCACCCCTGGCCCAGGGCCATCAATGTTTAGAACAAGTCGCCTCCATTGACCGCTCTTCACACAATATTGATTGCAAGCATATGGTCACACAGGGAGTTTCGAAAGTATAAGACAAGTTGAGACATTCGACTGGGTCAAAGGGTAAAAAATAACATGACAACCATTCCACTTGTGTGTGCAAAGTATGTATAGTGTATTATTCCTGTAATTTCTTTGACTGCATTGTAAAAAAAAACAGTCACAAGTGTGCCAACTACCTTTGACTGAATCACCATTGACTCATTTCCAACGTGCATTGGCTGTAAACATTTTCAAAGTTGTCAAACTGAAATTCTTTTGAGAGATCTCTACTGGCTATGTTAGTGGAAGGCAACTCTTATGTCAGTACTTGGAAAAGAACTTCAAAGGGATTCAAATCGAACTAATGAAGCAACCCTAAGAATGTAAGTGAAAGTAGGTGGCCAACTAAGCCATTTTAAACATTGGTTTGGACAGCTTTATAACCATCCTAAATTCCTACTAGTTGCACAGTGCTGCACTGCATGCCACGTTAAATCATTGCATTGACTTAACAGGTACAGAAGAGTACATACTTCTTGTACTGTATGCCAGCCTTAAATTGGAGTGAATGGGCACCCACTAATCCTATTCACATCAGGTTGTTCAGTCTATTCACCTGTGTTCAGTGCTCTATTCATCTCAGTTTGAGCAGTTTCCTGGTTTGAGGTAGTCTTACATAAAGCTCTCCCTAGTAAAGAAGTTTATTCTGAAGACTGAGCAGTTGTGCATATAATTTCAAACGACAGACTCAAGTCCCAGCAGAAAGTAGTTCCAGCATCTTAGTGATAAGAAAGCTGTGGACAATAGGGCTTTCGGAGCTTGTTTGCTCAAGAGATTAAGTAGAGATAACAACTCTGTGGAGTACATGGAGAGGGCTGCAGATGGTGCTGCACTTTGCTAATGGGCTTTGGTTCGACATGATGGTGTGAAGTGCTTCCACCCGTCTACCAGTATGGCAAACCCTCTGTGGCACATCGCATTCGGGGGATTCCATCCTCACCGGGCACGTTGGGTAACAGGATCTACAGTAAGTCCAGCTTTGTTCCAGGCCCAGGCATTTCTTGGACTGGCACGATGAAACTGGAGTCGTAGGACTGAACATTTAAAGCTACAACTGCCTGCCTTTGATCCACGGTTAACAGCAGAGTTGAACCAAGCCCATGTGAACGAATATGCAGAGCTGAAATACCCAGACTTCCGCTGTAACAGTATGGAGACTGGGGAGGACAATTTGACACACACTATTCAAAGGATATTGCTTCAATATCATCTATGGATGAGAAAGATGTGCACATCCAATATTCTGGTGACCCTTGCACATATGACGAAACAGATAGATGACTTTGAGATTGACATTGCAACACAACGGGAATTGAAGCAGATGTTGGCCACCTCACGAGGGGAATTTGTCGAGGTATGTAGACAATGTGTCTGAAATAATGTCCCATCAAATTTCTATATTTGCACGGTCGATTATTAAGTTTAGTGTAAAGTCTCATATCTACTGATTTCCAATGTAGAAAGGCAGTCAGTGAGCCCCATGTAATGAAGGTATTTTTCAATTGGCAATACGCATTCAACTGCTTTATTGCAATATTGACCCTTTATTACGTAATAGTCCAACAAAGACTACAACATACATATACTGGTATGAGTTGTTATGACAACTGCAAGAATGAACTGACCAGTACTTTCATATTTTGCCAAACTAGAGTAGGAAACAAATTTAAATGAGAAACAAGTGTAACTAACTGTAGCACCAGAGAAAACAGATTGCAAACTTCTAAACTTTTTAACTTTCAACAGCCTGGAAGTCCATCTGTGATCTTTGTTACAGAAACTGGTGACAGGACTGATATACTCCCAGATGCGACCTCTTCCCCAGCTATCACACCTGAGGCACGTGGTCAATCCCAAGATCCAGATGTCAACCAATTGCCAGAATCATCATCTCTCGCATTCCAACATCAACAAAAATGTTGGAATCCTCCATCAGCACAGTCATCCTCATTTAGTGGATCTCACCAATTCATATTGTCTACCTCCGAACCAGTCCCAAACTTGCGAAAGAATACCCTGACAGGCATGGTGACCAACTGGCATCCTGACCGATGAACTTCTCCCATGGTCGCTGTCATCAACAAACTACTGGCTGAAAATACTGGGAAAAATCGAATGCATAAAGTGGTCAAAGAATATCGGAAGCTTGTGTATGCTGCGTCTGATGACAGTAGAAGTCATTGAGGATGACAAATAACGTTTCATACAACTGTATGAAACAGAACCCAACAGGCGTATGGAGGGACAGGCTTCCATTAACTATTCTGATGGACAGACAAACATGGTTGGAGTGCTGAGATCAGGATCTTGTTGAAACAAGCACTGTACCCACGCATCTCATCTCAGAGGAAGATACATCAGCACCAAAAAATATTGAACAAGTGAGAGCAATGTGTCTTTCACAATTATGATAAACCAATGAAATAAAAACTGAATGAGAAAAACAACTGATTTTAAAATTTGTTGTGTGATTACCAGTGGGTAATGATTACATTTGAATGGCATATCTGTATTAAACTTGTTGAAACAAATTGCCCTTCTCAGCCTCCACTCATTATGGATTTAAATATGGTGCTGAAGGTGACGGAGTTTGATTGAATAAACAGTTTACATGAGGATTGAATGCTCTGAAATCTGTAAAAAGTAGCTTTTAATTTTTTATTTTCTGCTGAAGTGTCTTTTCGAGAGGTTGGGGTCGGGGGGCAGGGACAGGGACGGGGGTGCAATATTGAACTGTCTCTGTGTTGTTTAAAGGCCTGTTTGTGATGTACCAGTAAAGTCAAATCTAGAAACAATTTGCAGTGCTTATAATCCACAAAGGTATTTAATTTATGTACTTTTGACCTTACTTTTTTTTTTTTATTGAAGGTTCCACCACCTGATAAGCCCTATGACAAAAAGCGGCCAGTAGATGACAGCAGTTCATCAAGTGATCTAAAGGGTCTCGTGTTGATTCAGATGTCAGCCCCACCCGCGCACCATCTTCTTCTAGAGACTCTGCTTTTCTTGTGGCCTTCCTAAATCCAAAGTTCGTGGCGTTTGGAATTTGCACCACACTTATATCCGTTAGGAACATCCTGCCTTTTTCTACTGTCTCACAAATTATTCAAAAATCTATGGTATTCCGGAAAGTACGACTTTTGAAGATTTTACGACTTCAGAATTTTGGCTGCCAGCCATTGAAGCTATACAAGCAGAAAAGGCACAGGAGAAAAAAGCTGCAACAGCCAAATTGCGCGAAGAGAGAGGGTTAAAAAAGCCAGGCGGTCCTTCTAAAAAGAAATAAATGTAGTGCTTCCAAAATGTTTAAAAATTATCAAAGGTCTGAGGGTTGTGCTGGGGTTCATTTAAAATGTTAGGAAGGAAGTGTCACACTGAACTATTGCAGTACATTGGTATCTTGATGTCTAGCATTGTAAAATGTGTATTTTGCATTTGAGGCTTAATACGGAATATGACCACAGGACATATTTCTGCTGACACTATATGTCCCTGGTTAGGTTCATTTTTTTGTGCTGGACAGTAATAACTTGAAATGAAACATTCATGTAATGAAAATGGCTGAAATATATACATTCAATCCACCTTATAATAAGTGGTTCATTAAGATCACAGCGTAACCCATATTGACTGAACTTTGCCTTGTGTAAAAGCCCCCAGTCAAGGGTGGGTGGGGATGTGCTTTAAGTGTACTTGGGAATGTATTTTAGTATGTATTCCCCTTCCCACCCCCTCAAAATAAAAAAAAAAATGATGTACCTGCAAAATCTTAGAATCATGAGACTTTGGATAATGGATTTCATATATGAAATTCCTTTTAAAACGTACATAGAAACAGGCACGCTGCAACAAATAGGCAACCCAAGCCGGCCGGACAAAAACGCAAACGCTAACTTTGCACCATCCACACACAATACGCGGAACACAAAAGTCTGTGACAATGGAAAGGACGCACCAACCCACCTCAACAACCAAACAACCCCCCAAGGCACCAACCACCGCCCTCAACACCAACCCTACACCAACCACCAAGACAACAAGAACAAAGAACATCTCACACCACCCTTCTTGACCACCCAGGGCCGGAGGCAACACCTCTAACCGAAGGCAACACCACGGACGAAGTCAATAACACGTAAAAAGCATGGACAAACATACAGGAACACCTTGCTCAAGGGCGCCCTGGAGGCAGTTGTGGCAAAGGCTAACCTCATTATCCCCACGTTTACACAAACTCCACAACCGGACGCAGTTTAACGTCCTACCCAGATACCATGTGAAACAGTCTTAAATCCACATCCATCTAATGTGAACTTTGTATGAAATTTTTATATCCGATTGTAACCGAATTTAGTAAATGGGAGGCTACCTGACAAATTAGTTTTAAGTCGAAATATATTGAGCTTTGCATTTGTTTCGTTAACGGCTCTTTCAAATTGCTCGAAAATGTGACTTAAATTTAACGATAAGTGGTATTTAGAATAATCTCAGATTTTTTTCAGCTTAAGATTAAATGTCAATGTCAAAGGTCATTCGAGTCCAAGTCTGTTGTGAGATCACATACTTGTATGCACCCGCGCACTCGATATACGGCATGCTTACGATACGCCATCTTTGTTTCAATAAATGAGTTTATAAATCATTAAATCTCGAGTCAATTATCATTACATGGTGGCAGCGGCAGAAATCCACATACAATAATGCTTGCTGGACACATACATTTATCTGTCATCGGGTTTTAAACCCAATCAGGATATGAAATCCTAATCTTTCATCCGCACTGCAGGTGGACGCTCAACGTTATTCGAGTAATGTATATTAACTGTTGGTGATTCTAGTTCCGCGACAGCGTACGGTACAGGAACGTTCACACCTAAGCTATTACTTTAGCCTACATAGCACTTATTCAGTTATCGACATACACTATCAGACGTAGTTAAACCTACCTGAGATTACCGTAACTATAACGGCAAAGACATAAACATTGTTGTATCAAGCCGTCAAAAATCATAGCTACGATTGAAAGATCTGTAAATACAGATGTAAATTACTGTACGTGAGCAAGCATAACGTTGTTAGTATTACTGTACCTGTGAGTTTATCATCCAAATTCACACCAAACAAGGACTGCAATGGTTACCACAGCCAGCATAAAACTTTGATCAATACTTACCAGTACCTGACAAGTATCAGAAGAGGTTAATGGCACATCTTTTGAGCAAAGAATACCATTCAATTTCCAGCCTATTTGAAACCCTGTACCGATGCTACCGTAAATCTGTATCCTGCAGAAGTGTCACATGACCATCCACACAGGATTTGGCCTACAGAACTTTGGCAACGGAGGAGAAGTCCTGCCTTACCTGCTGAATACAATATCACAGAAGTTAAATCCTGGAGCCAGTGACTGATGGTGATATAATAACAAGCCTTAGAAGGCTGCAATCGTACCTTACCGAGCATTCATGGTGATAAGTGATGCCAATATAAACTTAGGCATAACAAAATAGCCTAAGTATAATCTATTCATGCTTGGTACTATATCGTATGGCATATAGTCATACATTACCATACAAAGGAACTGTAAGTTTAATTCTGGCATCTAACGTTACACCAGAATATTTCAGAGACCTACCGTCATAAGCAAGAACAATTTAAGTCTAAGGGACAATTTAAGATCTTGTACTGGCATTTCCTAGTCTATCAGAGACTAGACTTCATTATCAGAAATTTCAAAGGGTTGTTCATATCAAACCTGCCACCATGCCTAAATTCCCACAAATGGACTGGACTGCTGGGGATGTGGCAGAAGAGTTTCAGTTATTTAAGCAACGTATGGAGTTATGTTTCATAGACCACAACATAGCAGAATCTAACAAGCAGGCAGTAAAAATCAAAATAGCAGTAGGTAATGACGGTCTCAAGAAAATCAATACATCAGGTCTCTCAAATGAGGACCAAAACGATCCAGTTAAGCTATGGTCACTTTTTGAGGACCAGTTGAAAGTTAAGGTAAATTTTAGGATTCATCGTTTAGAATTAATGAGATACAAACAAGGCAGAGAAGAATCTCTAGATGATTTCATTAACAGGTGCCGGCAGAAAGCCGCAGAATGCGATTTTAACCAAAATGAAATCGCTGAACGAATTATCGAATTAGTTATTGCCTCCACACCTTTTGAAGCCATTTCAGAAAGACCTATTAGATACCCCCAAGGGTTACACTATTGAAAATGTTCTTAAAGAAGGGCGTAAGTATGAAGCGGTGGTCGCAAGTAGAAAATCCCTTAGCACACTAGAGTCACAAGGTTCTGGCACTTCAGTGAATGCAATCAAAACCACTAAATCTAGAAAGTGTGGAAATTGTGCACTCTCACACCCACCTAGGCAATGTCCAGCCTATTATGATAAGTGTAAAGCATGTGGCACAAAAGGCCACTGGGCAAAGTGTTGCAGGAAAACCAAAGCAAAAACAAAATTCAGTGGTAGAGAACGTAAACAGAAAGACAAGCCAGACAAATACCACCGTAAACACGACAAGCGACTTACGAAAACGAAACGAGGACAAACAAATGTTCACACAGTGGAAAGTGACGAAACTGACTCAGTCCAAAGTGATGATGACAGCTTTACAACCCAATTTGACGCAATAACTATCTCAACTCTAAACTTTCAACCCCTGAACAGGAAAGAAGCCTACACCAACATTGATGTCATATGTCCTCATCGTCCAGGCAAACACAAGCTGAAACTCAAAGTGGACACAGGTGCTGAAGGCAATACACTGCCATTGAGGACTGTCAAACAGATGTATCCCAATGATGCATGGAAAGAAATTGTTGAACCATCACATGCAACCTTAAAGGCGTATAATCAGACCCGTATCGCATGTTTGGGTACCATTTTCCTTACATGTAAATATGGTAATTCAAACTGGGTTAAGCAACGTTTTTATGTTGTTGATGTTCCAGGTCCTGCCATTGTGGGTTACCAACATGTGACAATCTGAATCTAGTGACAATCCATGCAGCAACTAACATCGCTGGCACAACAAGGAGCCACATCAGACAACATGCCAACCATCAGGTCAATCGAAGACCTAACAACAAGGTATCCTGATCAGTTTGATACCATTGGCAACTTCAAGATGGAAGCCACCCTCCATTTGAAGGATGATGCCCAACCTAGTGTAGATCCCCCACGTAAGTACAGTATCCACATTAAGGATAAGTTAAAGGCAGAACTTAACAAAATGGAGGACCAAGGAGTAATCAGAAAGGTGACTCACCACACAGATTGGTGTAACTCCCTTAGTATTGTGTTCAAGAAAGACGGCACGCTTAGAATCTGTCTTGATCCTAGAAGGCTTCATGACAACCTAAAAAGATGTCCCCACAAGACACCTACACTTGAAGAGCTTAATCCAGCTTTCTCAAATGCAAAATACTTTTTCAAGTTAGATGCAAAAGCTGGATACTGGTCAGTTCCCCTTGCCCAAGAGTCACAAGAGCTAACTACCTTCAGAACACCATTTGGGCGTTATTGTTTTCAAAGGTTACCATTTGGACTTTCAGTCAGCCAGGACATTTTTCAGCAACAGATGGATAATATTATCCAGCAGACTCCAGGATGTGTTGGAATTGCTGACGATGTTGTAATCTATGGTGCAACTGAGAAGGAACATAATGAAAATCTCATCCGACTTTTTGAGATTGCAAAAAAGGAAGGTTTGGTATTTAACAGTGAGAAATGTATGATTAACACCAGTAAGATCTCATTCTTTGGTTCTGTTTACTCTGACAAAGGAATCAGTCCAGACCCCAGTAGAATCAATGATATTCACCAAATGCCTACACCCCAGGACAAAGAAGATCTACAAAGGTTTCTTGGTGCCATGAATTTCATATCACCCTACATTCCAAATTTCTCTGAGAAATCTGCACCTCTTAGAGCACTGTTGAAGAAAAACACCGTTTCTATGGCAAGACGATCACCAAGCAGCCTTCACAGCAATTAAACAAACCATTTCAGCAGAATTATGTTTGCAATACTACAATCCTAATCCACCTACTGTCGTAGAAGTTGATGCATCACAGAAAGGTTTGGGTACCTGTCTACTACAAAATGAAAAACCCGTTGCATTTGCCTCCAAATCCTTATCACCAGCTGAAGCCAACTATTCCAATATCGAAAGGGAAACCCTTGCCCTGGTGTACGGGATCACAAAATTTCATACTTACCTGTTTGGTAAAGATTTTAAGGTCCACACTGACCACAAACCACTTGAAAATATCTTGAAGAAACCATTAGCAAGTGCACCTCCAAGACTTCAGAGGCTACTCATCAAGGTACAAGGATACAAATTTGATGTCATCAACAAACCTGAAAGCACAATGATCCTGTCTGATACATTAAGTCGGCTTCCCAACACACAAGAGTGTGAGGATGTACCCATAGATCTTCACGTTGAAGAGTTATTTCTCAGCGAGGAGGATGAATTTCGAATGGACTTAATCAACTTCGGTACAAACAAACAGGAAGCATTGCGTAGGGAAACAAACCGTGATCCAACCCTGAGAGCGCTAATGCAAGTCATTCACGAAGGATGGCCAGACACCATCAAGGAGTTACCACAAGACCTGAGGCCGTATTGGTATTTTAGGGAGCAACTTGGAATTTCTGATGTAGTAATATTCAAGGGAAGGCAAGTCATAATACCAAAACCCCTCCAATCAGACATACTTAGTCAACTCCATACTGGACATCTTGGAATTGAAAAGACTCGTCGTCTCTCAAGACAGTCAGTCTATTGGCCGCACATCAACAAAGAAATAGATCAACTGATCAAGTCATGTGATGTTTGCCAGACAACTCAACCACAGCAAGAGAACGAGCCATTAGTACCACATGAAATACCCCCTACCCCGTGGACAAAGTTAGCCACCGACTTGTTCCAGATTAGTGATGATGACTACTTGCTGATCACAGATTATCATTCCAAATATCCAGTAGTTTACAAGCTTCCAAATACTTCAAGTTTCACAGTGGCGAAATTAACTTCAGAAACATTCAGTCTCTTTGGGCCCCCCAAGGAAATTATCTCAGATAATGGACCCCAGTTTATTGGACAGCCATACAAAAACATGTGTGAAAACTGGGCAATCACACACAATACTTCTTCACCAAGATACCCCAAATCAAATGGCCTCGCAGAGAGAATGGTTAGAACAGTGAAAAATCTCATCAAAAAGAGTCAAAAGTCAAATCAAGATGTTCAACTGGCATTGCTCAATCTTCGTATAACCCCAATAGATTCCAACTTACCCTCTCCAGCAGAGATACTGTTTGGAAGACCCATCCGGTCAGTACTTCCCAGCAATCACCTGACAACTACACTTCAGAGTAATGAAGAATTACACCAAACATTTCTTAACAGAAAGGAAAAGATGAAAGAAAATCATGACCTGAAAAAAGCTGGACCAGAATTACCACCCCTGTACAAAGGACAAAAAATAAGAGTACTTGATCAAGAGAGCAGAAGATGGAAACCAGGAACAGTGACAAAAGTGGGACCGGAACCAAGGTCATATGAGGTCACAACTCCTAATGGAGCTAGATTACGAAGAAACCGCTCCCACTTGAGAGAAATGTATTCCCATAATGAAAATGACCAAAGACACCAAAGTCTGCCAGCCGAACAACAACCAAGCCAAGTTGACAAAGACCCCTATGCACATAGACATCTATACCTGACATACTGTCACTTAGATCTGACATCCAACAAACTAGCAGTTTGATCGACTCAAGCCCACCTAGAAATGTCCAGGTAAAAATGACAACATTAGGGCCTCGTATCCGCCCACCAGATAGGTACGAATATTGATTTTTATGTTCATCATGGGCATTAATTACCATTAAAAGCTATAACTGCTTTGCGATCATCGCACCGCCCACCTTGTAAATATGTTCCTTGCATTTGTATTCATGTTAACTTGCTCTTTCAAAATTTGTGTATGATTCAAGCCAATTTTGAAAGCGTTCTTCGCTTTAACTTTTCAAGAGAAGGGAGATGTTGTGAGATCACATACTTGTATGCACCCGCGCACTCGATATACGGCATGCTTACGATACGCCATCTTTGTTTCAATAAATGAGTTTATGAATCATTAAATCTCTAGTCAATTATCATTACAAAGTCATGCATTAAAATGTTGTTTTAGTAATAAATGTTGAGTGATCAGTCATGAAAGTAAATAATTTTCGATAATTTTTGACAGAGCTGAGAATCCACGACAATAGTTCATACAAAGATGCCTTTTTACGTACATCGAAACGGGCACGGAGAACCAATAACACAACTCCGACCAGACGGGACAAAACATTACTTGAACTATGTACAGAATTCATACCATTGCAGACGCAAAGAAAGATTTTGTGACGGTAATTTACAAAACCCAACCCAACCCAGGACTATTTACAAACTCACGTATTTACACATTACCAAAGACAAATGGTTCATACAAAGATGCCATATCAACAAGCACTGATGCCGAAGCTACACAACTTACTGGGTCTGTATCAGAAAGGTCAGGTTCACGTCACGTTTATGTTTTTGCCCGATCCGGTTTCAGTTTTGGTTTTGTATATGCCGTTTCAATGCACTTAAAAAGCACGTCAGGAAACAACATTGAGACCTTCCATCAGCACCAGAAATGCAGACTTGGACACAAATTTAAGGTTTAAATAAATGAATCATTCCGTTTCTTGCCAGTTGTGGTCGTGTCCGTTTTTGTGCACGTTAGAAATAAATCAATCAAAGTTATGCCTAGTATATTAAGTTTTTAGCAACAAGTGACAATGAGGCCAAAAATAAAAAACTTGACATTCAAGTCCAAAGAATGACGTAAGTGTATGTTTAGATACTGCATATCTATCATTTTTTACCATACCGTGAATCATTTATTTTATTTCACGTTGATAAGAGTACCAAACCCAGTCAATTTGCAATGCCCGGGGTAGTCACTTCTACTCTGCCGTGAGTATTAAAGCCCATTTGATTAATGAATATGAAAAGAGCTGACTTCAACACTTAAATAACAACAGTGCCTAATGACATCAAACCTTCTGGATTGTTGAATCATAAAATTTAGCTCCTGTATTAAAATTAAATTAATGAACGTGATTTCTGAGACTGAAATATACATATAAAAACTCCAAAAACCACGTTTCATCAGGAATCGTGTCCAAATTAAAATAAGTGTTATACACCAATTGTTAAATTGAATTTTCTCTATTTTGTGTGAACAGTCGGGCCAAATTTCATTCAACAGTCACGAACGCACCAAATACAAGACAATACTCAAGTTTTTAAAATAATTATGGTAAAAAATTACCTACAAGTTACGCATGCATCCCAAAAATGGCGGAGCGTCTAATGATTGTACAATGAGGGTCAAGTGAAATGGTTTAGCAAAGCGTACATGCGCGTTTATAAGTAACAAGCTGCTTCAGCCGACTAAAATTTAAATCTTGTGATAAACACAGCAATAAGGTGAACGAGCTGTGATGTTAAAGTTCCTTTATTTATTTATTTATTTTTTTTTTTGCAAATATGATTTATTGTTGTTGCAAGTTGTCAGGCCTTTGCTACACTATATTGTAGTTTTAATGACTTATATCAAAAATTTTCGAACCCATTCTTTTTATTTTCAGGTAAGCGTCCTATCTATGCCAAATGGAGGGGCAGCTTGCCGGAAGAGGATGTCCGCTGGATATCACAAGCTCTTTTCACCACCACCACAGGACAGGAGAGGGGAACTGGCCCGCACGGTAATGGAGAGGTAAACAAAATGCGGTGGTACCCCCAAGGGGCTCCATTCTCTGTGAGCGGACGACGGTCTGTAAACCCTTACTTTGGCCATCGCCTTTTCTATGGATGCCTCACAAGCTGTGGCATGTGCGTTTGACCAGACCCTAACAGAAGGGGAAATTAACAACAAGCTCAGCACAGTCGTAAATGTCAGCAGCACCTACTTGTTAGTACCAGAGAACATGTCCTGCCCAAACTGCAAGCAAAAGGTCATCTCTTGGAGTTGGGTAATCATTCAGCAGCTGGACATAGCCAACAAGAGGGCTTTCTCTTGTATCCTGACAGCCAAGAAAGCCTGTAACATGAAGGTGGTTAGGGGAGAGAGGGGTCTTGGAAACAGCTGCTCTAGTCCGTAACGGTGAAAAGTGGCTGTCCACGAACCTCCTCAAACTGTCAGTCTATCCAGGAAGCATCATCGGCTGGCCTTAAACAACCAGTTCCTTTTGATGAACCCCCAAAGATGCTACCAGGTCCTTAATTCAGTTTGCTGATGCAGGTGTATCTGGAAGACGTGTCGATGCAGTTACCTGTTGTCAAGACAGAAATCACATCAACCTTCGGCCGCATTCTGAAAATGGATTCCAAAAAAAAAAAACTGTCAACGAGTTGGCAGGGCATATCAGAGGCACAGCTATGTGGGCAACGAATGTTGGGAATGAAATCAAACAGGTTCTGATGTCAATAACCACAACTGGGGAAGGTCATGCTCTTGTTCCCATGCCAGAAAGTATGATAATGTGCATTTGTCGCTCTCACTATTTAGATACCATTTCATAAAATGGAAATTATTCTATAGATGCATAACATGCATTTCTAAGAAACCTTACGATGGTATGTTAGATAACATTATGAAGACACTTTTGCAGTGGTCTGTGGGTTCCTCCTAAGTGGCCTGAAATAACTGAAGAGAGTAAAGGGCATACAGTATTTGTGCTTTGCAATGGCCCCTGATCAGGGCTATTTTCCATGAACACCTTGATTAAAAGAGGTGATACTAAAATCACGTCTCGCTTAAGTCTTGTCCAAAATGAATGCAATAGTAAAAAGTGCATGAAGTATTTGATAAACAGTTCATGAAAAAAGCAAAGATGGCTGCTACCCACAATGGAGCATGGTGGAACAAAATAGGGCAGGGTGGGTCGTTCCTCTAAAACAGCAACACTGTGGGACTGGAACAACCAACTATTTTTGATAGCGATTAACCAGATAAAGTTCAAATTGGGGGTGGGAAGGGGGTGCGTTGCAAGTCATTAATGTAACATGTTCATGGGCTATCAAGTGTTAAACCTTTAGTATTCCGAAAACGATTAATCTGTTATATGTCTTTTGTACTTTTTTACAGGTTTAATGGCCAGAGACAAATATGCAGGCGCTCCGCTTCCCGAGTCTTTATATATCGACCGTGACTACTGTGGCTTCACTCCACTAAGGAAGCTGTTCCACCTGTGGAAGGGTGTCCCCGTAAGGCTTCATATTTGGCACTTTACGCGGAGAATTGCAGTGGGGTCACATCCGAAAATCAAATGCTGCACGCAGGATTTATGAACCAGCTGAGTCGTATTTTCGTGTGGGATGATGATGACATCAAGACCTTGGAGGAAGCCAAACTTCAAGAGCTACAAGCAAAGGACATCCTTCCACAGACGAGAAACATCGGAGCACTCGGGGCAGATAACAGAGCGTGAGCTTGCACTGCACTGCACTGCTGGGAGGAGCAGCAACACGTCTCCTGTATTCAAGACCCTCCAGGGGTGCAGCTGTATCTCCACACTGGATTCATGAGAAATGGGAACAAGCGCCTGCCCACATACAGGTGCGCAAGAGGATCTACCTCACTGGAAAGCTTCCATCTTCACCTTAACATGTTTATTACAGGTAGTTTGTATGTTTCCCTAATTTAAACAGCAGTATAGCAACACTGAGAAAATTGCTAGTCAAGAAATTTAATTTTGACAGAAAATATAAAGAAAAAACAAGGAAAAGTTTGATTGTGGCCACCACTCTTGAACTCTTTACAATTTCATGATACAATTCACAATTTCATGATATATTATATATATAACATATATATATTACATATATATATATATATTTATACATCATAATAAATATATAAAAGAAAGTAAACAGCATTGCCAGTAAGTTTCTATGTTTCATAGTCATTCAAGGGATATTCTTGTATCGATTAATCCCTTGTGGCACTGACAACATAAATCGAGTGTATCCTTGTAGATTAATGGCTACTACCTGCTCCCTTTTTTCAGGAACATTGGCGAACGATGTCCTCTTCCAGGCGTGTCTTGTCGACGGCTTTGCCAGATGGAATCAGAATCGGGCGGCAACAGCTCAAGGTGTGTCGAAGGAGGAACCCATCAGTTACAGGCAATCACTGCAGGAAGCCACCAACACAATAAGTGAGGCTGTCATTGAATGAAACTGAAATGTTGTAGCAAATTTTACATCAACTTTTATGAATTTAGAGGATAAAAAGGTATAACATTTACTTTGTTTCGAACGAATTGTGTCATTTGAAGTCGAGTGGTTCTGAAATAACTCAACAAATCTGTTTACATTGACGAATTCTAGCATTTTTTTTGTTGTTGTGTGATACCCCTTTAGGTCAGACATATTAGCATTGGCCCTTGGAGTTTGTGACTCGGTCTCAACGTGCGCAGACGGTAAATATGAGGTTTTTTTTTTCTAGATAGCAATTCCTGTCTTTAATCATCATTTGGAATCGGTTACCCTCATGAATTAAGGAATGCTTAGTCGGTAAGCCATTTGAAAAGCCATTTAATCTTATTTGTGATCCTTTTATGTCCGTGTTTTCCGTGTTTTTAATATTCCAAATATATCTTTTTGCGTCCTGTTTTTCTTCCCTCTTAAAATTCGAATTTTGTGTGCATACCTTCACAATTTTCTTTTCTAACTTTACTTTGACTGCTATTTTCTTTCTTTACATTGGTCACCTTGTGTTAATGTTTAAAGTTTTATTCTCTTACCTTTTCCTTCTTAAACTTTTTATTCTTTCACGAGGGCCTCCAGTAGAATTTGCTTATGTCTACACCATGATATTGCATTCTGTATTCTGTGAGGCCTGGATTTGTCTTGTTGAGACGGACACTACCCTCCTACCATGCCCCGAGCTCAACATTTTAGTGAAAGGTCATAAGTGTGAGTGTGTGACACGTGGAAATGGGAGGTATGTGGTGTGATAACTTGATAACCAGGTGATCAATTCTTCTCAAACTTGCAGGTTCTTGTATGATATGATTGTGAAATTTAATGTGCCCCAATGTTTTGGTGAAGTTCAAACATCACTGGGGTTGACGGAGCACATGTCCTACTCTCGTTCACGTCATTTTCCGAAGTTCTGACTTTTATGGATAATGCATTTATATTGTAAAGGAATATTGAAAAACTTCCAAAACTGATAACTGCTATGTTTCATGTTGTGGTTTACAGTAGTGTCAGAGGACCTGACTCCATTCCTACTGCTAAACCAGACTGCAACAGATACGTTAATCACTGGTGCAACGGCTCTGTTTGCAAATGAGGACACCCAAGAAAAATGAAGGGACCCGGGGAAGTCGTATCATGGAAGCATTCAGCAGGGTCCAAACAACCATTATGAGCAATGCCACTGTTATGGCAGAAACCAGTATCCAGCTGCCATACTTAAGTCAGCAGACTGCGCGCATGGTGAGTCCAGGGTGTGATTTATTGTGATTGTGGACAGTAGTCTGGAGTTAGATGGAATTTAACGACACACCAGCACGACTGTGTTATACAGTGTCAGCTAGATATAAAGGGAAAAGTTTGGATAAAGATACCTAACGACAGTAAATAATGGGGACAATTTTCTCGAAAATGTCAAGGGTAAAGCAGGAGTCGTGTCAAAAATTCCTATAAAGTCCACTTTCCCTGAAAAATCCCAGGATAAAGGAGGAATCCGTCTGTTCAAGCAGAGCTTTTAGGTTGGGCACATTGTAGTATTCATGACAGTCAACAGGAACGTGACAGACGGTGACAGCACAGTCACAGGGGATACAATATGGTCTTCCGGTCCCGTGAAGTAAAAAGGCATGGGTAAGTTAAGTGTGACCAATGCGAGCCCTTGCCAGGACTATATCATCTCTACGTTTACTGGGGATTCCATTTCCGACCATTGGTTTAACCTGGTGTTATTTGTTTTCGGGAAAGGAAATCCCACAGTTCTTGCCATTTTGACTCAACAAAGCCAGTGATCTTTGGTTGGTAATCAGTGTAAGGCAAGGAAGTGGTCTGGAATATTAGAAGTTTATTAAGACTGAAGTCTACCATTACAACACTGAATATGTTGCAATATTTTACCAGCAATTTTGAATATTCAGAAAAATGCATGTACTGTACTAAATCTAGTTCAGCGATTAGTTACAGACACTCACTAAATGTGATCTAAATACATTACTGTAATAAACTACACTGTGGCTCTGTTGGTATGTACAAACATACTTTGTGGGTTTTTTCACCATTGTAGGTCTAACCCCACAATGTTGCCTACTGTAAGTATAAAATGATGTTTTGGGTTTCTTTGTATGCAACACTTAAAACAGCCCCACAATGGTTTGTTTCTTGTACATGGGAAAATTGTACATATGCAGGTTTGTATATGACTTTGCTGCAAATGCTTGTTTTTTTGGAAGAGCGCCCTCTATAAAAGGTACATCGCATAATGTATACATACTCGCAGTCCCACACCGGTGCACTGCACATAATTGCCATGTGGGTCAGTGCAACGCAGCATCAAGACCCTCTTTAAGGTAAGTCAACTTTCAAATTGTAATTTTGATAAAAAAATGTAAGCTATTGACCCGTTTTGTACAAAGTTCATATGCTAACACTTACCAACACTTGCCCAGTCAGTATATATTGGGTGGTCTTCTCATTGTGGGTATATACGCCTATAGCCATTACAACATGCCTATGTTGAGGCATAGCCTACCCATAACATAGATGTAACTTTTGGACACTTCATATTCCACCAATTTGAAGAACTAATGAGCATATTAATTTTTTGTGATTCATTTGGAATTAAATACATCTTCTGTTTTGTTAATTTTCTGGTGGCAAGGTGCATGTTTGTGCACAGTGACAGTACCTTTCATTCAATTCGTTTCTACTGTACTACAAACCAGATGACTGTAGAGGATGCTCATGTGTAGCGTACTCCGAGTATGTTCTAACACATTTCTTAATTTTCATTAAGTGCATGGAATTAGGCTAAGCTTACAGCCACATTACAGAATGCCTGTATAGGCCTAAGCCTAACCATATTAATTAAGTGTTGTATATAGCCTTTAGGACCATAGTTACCTAACATTTCTTTAGGTCACGGTAGGCCGGTTAGGCTTTTAGCTCAAAAAGTAATCTTGTAAATTATGTTGACATAATTTAATAGGAGTTGGGAGACAGTTAAGCGTAATATACTATAAGAAAAGAAAGCACCATTTGGCAATCTAGCAACCTTAAATTAATAAAATGTTCGCAAAAAGGAGGGGTATCCACACCCCCTTTGGCCCCTCTTGCAAGGCCGCGATTATATTCACCCCACATTTGCCATATCCTTCATGTTGCCTATCTGCTATAGGCCTAGCTAGTACAAATATACCGTATCCTGAGCTATATTTCAATGCATCAATTTTAGATCCTTATCTTTTGTCTCTCTTTCTTTCTGTTTATCTGCAGGCAGAAATCGAATGTCCCTGCTTAGAGATGAGGAAAGAGCAGTGAGGATTTCTGATCAATGGTTTGTTCTAGTTTTCTTTTCACTGCTACTTGCATTGATATTTTCCAACGCCCCCTTGAGTTAAAACGCTTTTCTTTTTGATTGTTATAAATACAATTTCCACTGCGTTAAACCTATTGGTCACCACATCTTGCTCTCACGATATTGTTAATATATCAACAACTGCTCAATAGACCATTCTTTACCACTTTCTAGCAGCATGGTATATGCCACTTCAGCTTGTTTGAGGGGGAGGGGAGGCAGAATGGAGGGTTAGCGTTTGCTTAGGTGTGTCCTCACTACAATAGGAATCTTAGTATTGTGTGTTTCTGGACTTGGTGACCAAGGCTTAGTTTGAGAGTAAAGAAGAGGGTATACGGTAGGGGGCTTCCAATTGGTGGGGGAACGACAAAGATAGGAATCAGCAATCTGAAAATCTTTTGAAGTCCAAGCATTCCTGTATTTTTGGATTTATTGTTTACTTTTCTTTAGCTTTTGTTTTTATTTTTTTTAATCTTTTATTTTTTCTTTCTCTCATTATGACTTTTTTTTATTTTTTGTTTTGTTTCTGTCCTCACATCAATAAGATTTTCTTGTAACTTGTTCCTGTTCTGCCCTCACTTGAATAGCATTTTCCCAAGTATTTTGTATTTTCATTTGGTTTTCCATTTGGACTTCTTTTTTTTATATTTTACTTTGTTAAATGGAACTTCCATTTCTTTAGACGGTTTATATTTCTTTTTTTTTTTTTGGCCTCTGTTTTTGATTAATTTATTTTTACATTTTTGCATTTTTATGCATTATAATTTTGGGGTTTTGTATTTTATGTTAATGTTTTCAATTTTTCCTTTTCACTTAGGCTTTTTGGTATCTTTTTTGTTTGTGTATTTTATTAACAGAAAAGCAGATAGACAAACAGTACAGAAACATTGACAACTTACTAGTTCTGTTGTATGTGACACAAATATGCAACCATTGGAATTTTTGGTCTTTATGCATTTTTTTACTGTGTTTTGGTTTGGATGTGAGTGAAGTTGTTCTGTAAAATCCTTTTTTTGCACAAAAGATATCAGAAAATGCAGTCTAAAAATTTTTATACATGAATACGGGTCCTGTTATGACAAGTCACTGTTCTTTTCAATGACATGAAAAATTGACGAAACTGACGTAATGTTTGCAAAAAAGTACCCTCTGGCAAACTGACCATGAACTTATTACACCAGAAAGAGGAAAATTTTCTTGTCACCTTCAACCCTGGCACATCCCAAGAAAGGAAGTAATGTAGAGATGTCACCAGAGATCAGCTTCTCAGAGATAAGGAATTAGAGAAAGATGATGTTAACATTGAATTTGTAAACAACGGTATGAAATGAAGTGACCACGACCTTAAGCATACAGTACAAGAAGACATCCTTTGTGGAAGAAGTTTGTTTCCTGACCTTCAACCCTTAAACTTTAATTTGAGAGGAACTTTCCACTGCTCAGAGGTTAAAAATGTAAGAAATTTGACAAATTACGTTTTTAAGGTTTGTAATTGTATGTGAATTATATAACAATTTTAATTACAATAGATAACATAATATACAAAAATGCACAGTGTTTAAGCACATACAGAAACAAGTGGGAAGTAGAGTATATAAGTTGTTCAGTCCCTCATTTCCAACAAGATGTCATATCGAGAGCTGTTTAGTGTACTGGAAGCCCTTCCAAGTCCTGAGAGAAGCTGATTTCAGAATCGAATGTTGAATAGAGAAGCAGAAATGGGTAAAAGAAAACTGGAGGAAAAGAAAAGTAAAAGCAAGAAACTAAAAAGTAGCAAGAAGGCTACTAAGAAGGGTTCTGAAAAGACCAGTATTAAGAAGTCTACAGAAAAGGCCAGCAGTAAGAATGCTTCAAAAGAGAAGTTATCTGAGAAGGCCAGTAGTAAGACGACTACTTCAAGGGCTAGTGATGCTACTGATGTGACCAGGGACAACCAGCCCTACACCAGAGAGTGAAAAAGGAAAAACTCACAGAAACAGAACCTCATGGCCCAAGATTCCAACTACCTGGAGATTGACTACTTTCATGAACTCTTTCCCCTCCATGGTGCACTGGACCAACATCTCCCTCAATGCTGCTGGAAAGACCCCTACTTCTCCAGCTGAGATGGAAGCCTGGCTGTGCCTAAGGCTTGTAATGTCGCTGTCCAAGGCAAGCAGCATTGACAAATACTGGTCAAGTGAACGAGGGTGGAGGAATGAGCTGGCCATTTCAACTATGAAGAAGAATCGGTTTGAAGAACTCAGCCAGTATTTAGAGTGCCATGATCCCACCACTTCCCCGATAACTGGCCACAGACAACCAATGAAGAGAAAGGCCGAAGGTACCTGTTCATGAAAGAACATACTGTGTATCCTGTGCAGGTACTATGGGATACTGTTGCACATAACTGCCGGACCAAGTGGAACCCTTTGGTGGATTTGGCTATTGATGAAGGAATGATAAAGTACAAGGGATTTAAAGCCACTGCACAAAAAGTTTTTACGCCTCTGAAACCCATCCGAACCGGCTTCAAGGTGTACTCATTAGCCGAATCTGCCACTGGATTTATACTGTTCTTTGAGGTACATCCAGGGGCACCCCACAAGATGCTGGACATATCCCTTAGTATCTGCAGGCACTTCAATGGCAAATACCACCACATCTACTGTGACAAGCTCTACACGTCAGTGGCACTTGCGAGAAAACTGCTGGAGAAGCGGACATACTTGACCGGGGCCATCAGTATGAATGCACGTGGCCTTGCAGCAGACCTATCATCAAACTCTAACAAAATCCCTCAAACTTTAATACTAGGGGTGCACCGGATTTGGAATTTTAAAATACGGCCGGAACCGGATTTGTCGGATTTCAACTGAAATTCCAGCCGGATTTAGTCAAATGAAAGAACAAGAACCTACTGGTGGGGACCTTACGAGCTTCAGTGGATGCAGGTCTTTTGACCTCTAGCCTATATCTGTATTGCCCAGTTAGCCACCATCAGTAAAAAGCAGTGATCAGGAGCTGTGTTATGTCTATTTTATTTGTGAGCAGAGTTTTGCTATTGTTCATTTCAAATTTAGGTTTTGTGATGCGGCCTGTTTCATGAATGGTTGGGCTAGTTAACAAAATGTTACTTCATACATACAGTACCAACCCTGAATGAGATGCCCCAGGGTTGAGTTCAGTGAGGGATAAAATCAAGATGTATTTTGAACACTTAGCTGACACTTTTAAAGCCCAACATGCAACATGGTGAAATGATTTCATGAATGTCTGTCCATGCAAATTAAGGGACTTAATAATGAAATATTGACAGTCAATATCCATATTGAAAAGGAATCAATTTTAGTTATACAGTTGACACAGTTGAAGTCTCCAGATAGGATACAAGGGGCGCAGCCAGGAACGAAGGATGGCAGGGTAGCAAAAAAATCCCTTCTGTCTGTAGGTTGGTTAGGGGCATAAACGTTACATAAGAAGTTCCCGCAAGGATGTTTGATGGTGATGCATACCAACCGGCCCTCATGATCGTGATCAACCTTTCCGACCAGGGAAGTCCATCTTGGAGTAACTAAAATGACAGATCCACAGGAAGATGCGGAACCAAAGGAAGCGTACAAACTCCCACCCCATTCGTAGCACCAAGTGTAGACATCGTCCTCGTTAACAATGCGAGTCTCTTGGAGGAAAACGAAGTCCACACCTAATGATTTACAAAATTGGAATATTCTGGACCGCTTCCGACTGTCCCTCATGCCGTTAACATTCAGGGTCATGAGGGACAGGGGACCATTCATGAAATGTGGAGTGTGAAATTACAAAACTGTCTCTGACCTGGCCGTTTTATTACATGGATCAGGTGCTGTTGGCACAGAAGGACTAGCGTCAGGTACGAAGGGTGGCGAACATTACGGCCGGCCTTCTCATCAGGTATAGATTGGTGGGATGATGTCAAGTCCCGCATCAAACATTTTACTGTTAAATACTGTGTCGCAAGAGCTCGTCGGAGAAGGGAGGAGTTCCTTTCGCTTTGTTCCAGGGAGAGGGATGGGGACCCCTCCGCACTCCACGCAATTCAACAGTATCTTGATCGAAAAATGCACGGGGCCCGTGTTCGTGCTCGTGTAAATTGCGTGGAGGCAGAGGAAAAACCAACTATCAAATTTTACCGGGACGCCACGATGCATGCCATGGACCGCCGCATTAAAGCAGCTCGTGACATCCACGGTATTGTACAGAAGGACCCCCTCGACATCGTGGATGTGTATAAAACCTTTTATGAACAGCTTTACTCCCGGGCAGATGTCGATGAGGGCCTTCAAAGGTCCCTTTTAGACAATATTGACAGAGTCCCCTCTGAAGAGCACAACGACGAACTTGGTTCCCTCCTGACTGTAGACGAGCTCTGGAAGGCAGTGGCGAAGATGAAGGGTGGAAAGGCACCTGGGTCCGATGGTATCCCTGTGGAGTTCTACAAACGCTTCTGGGGTACTGTCGGGCACGACCTCCGTGATGTATTTGCCTCTGCCTTTGTTGAAGGTACACTTAGCCCCTCGCAGCGCACAGGTGTTATAACGCTGCTGCCAAAGTCTGGAGACCCACTAGATCCCAAAAACAAGCGACCAATTACCTTGTTAAATGTGGACTACAAGATTCTGGCGAAAGCGCTTTGTAGCAGACTGGGCTCAGTCATGCCAGATCTTGTAGGTGGGCTCAGTCATGCCAGATCTTGTAGGTTCCTTTCAGACCTGTGCAGTGCAGGGACACAGTATTCATCAGAACCTGTGGTTGGTGCGGGACTTAGTTGAATATGTGATGGACCGTGACCTTCCATGTGCACTTGTCTCCCTCGATCAGGAGAAGGCCTTTGACATGGTTGATCGCAGTTTCCTTTTTAAAATTTTGAACAAGTTTATGTTGAATCCTGTTTTTGTTAAATGGACCTCTTTATTGTATAATAGTGTATATAGTCGGGTTATTGTTAATGGCCTACCGTCGGACCCCTTCAGAGTCCAACGTGGGTGTCCCCTGTCACCTCTTCTCTATGTATTGTTCAGTGAATCCCTTGCAAGAGCCTTTCAAGTTGAGCCCTTATTTAAGCCTTTTCACATACCCGGTGGAGCTGAAGTCAAGTGCCTCCAGTATGCTGACGACGTCACATGTGTAGTCTCGGATCTAGCTTCCTTCAGGGCTCTTACTGGCACGCTGTCTCTTTTTCAAAGAGCGACAGGTGCCAGACTGAACCCCACTAAGACAAAGGGACTTCGTTTAGGTAAGTGGCGGTGGAAACAACTGCCCTTCGCGGCGTCATGGGTGGACGATGCCATCAAAATCAATGGCATATGGTTCGGGTACGGTTCACCTGAGTTACTTACCTGGAACGAGAAAGTAGACCTGGTGGAAGCTAGGTTGTTTGACTTCAGTGATCGCCACGTAAGTCTGATGGGGAAGGTAGCAGTTATCAACAGGTTCATTTACCCTCTCTTGTGGTATCCCGGCACTGTTCTGGCTGCTCCGGACAGTGCCCTGTTGCGACTCGAGAGGGCTGTGTTTAAGTTTCTTTGGTCCGGGAAAACGGAGCTTGTCAGAAGGAAAGTGGTTTACCAGGATCCTGGGAGAGGGGGATTAGGCCTTGTGCACTTTCCTACAAAACTCCGTATTCTTCTGACAAAGTGTGTTTTTAGCGTCGTTGACAGCCAGCTGCCATTTGCTTATTTTGTCCGTTATTGGGGGGGTTTGTCATTCCGTTGGTTCCTCCCTAATTTGTTTAGCAACAGTGTTCCTCATAGCTGGAGACTCACGAGGACCTATTGTATTATGCGGGAAACTCTTCGTATGGTGGCAAATGTAGGGGATGTTTCGCAGTCCAGTGCGGGGGACCAATACCGGGCCATTTGAGGACTTCGTTGGTCAGGCCCAACCCAGGAACTATGCGTCAGGTCCAGAAGTTTGGCGTGTGGTTCACAATAGATCACTTGACTACCGCTAGCGAGACCTGCTGTGGCGAATAGCCCATGACGCCATCGTGACTAATCTCAAGCGCCTCCGTTGGCGTCTTGGAGATGGGATTTGCCCCCGCACTGGATGCAATCAGTGGGAGAGTGTGCCACACGTGTTTTGGCAGTGTGGTTTCGTGGGCCTCCTTTGGGAGTGGTTTCAAGCCCTGGCTGATCGACTCGCGTCTTGTCGTGCGTGGGCGGTTTGCCAGGACTATGCTTTGTATGGCTTGTCACCCCCGCCATGCAATACGAGTATTTGCAATATTCTGATGTTTGTTTCGGCCACCATTAAGCTGGCCTTGTGGAGGGACCGATGTAATATTGTTTTCAGGGGGGAGGCCTGTGGACGTCGTCCTTGCTTTGGTGAAGTCGGAGATAAGGCTGAGGGTGGAAGCGGACCACGTTCGCCTTCCAAGGGCGACGTTCGGCAGGCGGTGGGGTCCTCTTGTTTTGGTGAGGGTGGGCCGGGTGGTGGTCAATCTGTAAATGATTCTACTACCTGTTTATTAACGGGGGGGGGGGGGGGTCACAGAAGTTTTGTTTATTGCAAGTGTAAATAGATGTTATTAGTTTAACGTTGTGTTCTGTGTCTGGTCCGGTTGGGGTTTTTTGTTTTGACAGTGTCCGTTTCCAAGAACAAAACAGGAATTATGTAGTTACACAAATTTTGTTTCTTGGTGCATGTTAAGGTCCTGTAAATAGTCTTTGCCTTTGTGTTTTTGTCCGGTCTGGTTTGGGTTCCTCTCCCTTTGTTTCCCAGTGCCCGTTTTGATGTACTTAAAAAGCACCTCCCCTGAGGCCGACCTTTTCAACTTGGGCTCAAGTTCAACGGCCTCACACGAATCAAACCAGCCCTCCCCAGATGGTGGGTCCTTTGGTGGAGGCTCTGAGGCAGGTCCTCCCACATCTGACATGGCAGTGTCAGACTCTGGATCCGATGACAGTTGAAGGTCATTCTCCACTGTCAGTATTCCAGCCTCCCCAGGAGCTGGTGCGGATTGTGCCTCAGGTACTGATGTGGAGGGTTGGGAAGGGCCTACCTCAGGGTTCCCACAGACCACCTCACATCCCTTAGAAGCAAGGAACTCTTGTTCCACCTGATGAACCACCTCATCAGGCGTAGGGGACCTAGGTTCCTCCACCATTGGTTCAGGGTCTGAAGACGAGGGTTCACTTGCCGGTTCCACATCTGCACTTGCACGCGCAGAGTACGATGTGGGGCAGGCACCAGAGACATGTCCCTCCTCCCCACACAGGTTACACCGCACCTGATTGGGACATGTTGCCCTCTCATGCCCCAACTGCAGGCATCTGCCACAACGTTTGTTTGGGCATGACTTGACCTCATGCCCCTCCTCCCTACACTGGAAACAGGTGCGGGGCTGCCCAAAATACCTGATGTGGGCCTAAGAACCCCCTATGAACACAGGACGGAGGGGATGTCTCGTTTTAGCTCCATACGGAACTGTCTCTTTCCGTTGAGAATACCGGCCAATTCACCTTCATTATACTTTACCCAACGCCAGTCAGAGACAGTTCCGTATTGTCCTAGAACCCTCGCCACCAGGCCCTGATCTACCTCAAAATTGAGGTACAACACCGTCACCACCACAGAGCGATCATATGGGGTGACAGTGAGACCCTCCACATCCTTAAGGGAGGAAACCCCCTTAAATCGGGCAGCATCAGTCCGGAACTTCAAATCATACGTATTTCGGGATGCAAGGGCCTGCAGCATCCCTATATCCTCAACCCTCTACCTTATTGTTCTTCAACACAGAAAAAACATGCTGGGGTGTAACATTCCCCTCGACTCAAACTGTAAGTTAACGATACTGCTATCCCGACCTCCGGGCATAGCAGCAAAGGTTTGTGGCACAAGGCCACGCAGCAACTAGAATGAAAACTTTAGCACAGCACAGCACAGCAGTTCAAACCCAGGCAGGGAAAATAGAAAGGGAACCCAACACCAAACTATAGACCAGTCGTGCTTTAAAACGAGCACGGCTAAACCACGTCCCCAAGCGAGAGACTACACCCAAATCCAACACTGAACGAAATTTTCTGTTTGATTTAGCAGTTTGTAGATAGTTTGCTTTTTTGTTTCTGCCCGATCCGGTTTGAGTTTTGTTTTTGTTTGTATGTGCCGTTTCAATGCACTTAAAAAGCACTTCCAACACTTCAGTAAAATGACAGTAGTAGAATATGTTAGTATAACAAGCAGCACAGTACAGCACAATGCCAAAATTCAGCACGATCAGCGAGAGCTCCGTGAAAACACTGTAGTGGCGCTATTTCATTTTGGTAAAGTTTCCGTAAGTTTACCTGCTGTAGATATCACCTGTAAATACTTCACTGCTAGTGGTGAAACGTAAGTAGTATTGTTATGCAAAGTCTAAGCATGTGCACCTGCATGTGGCTTTTGTGTACTGTGCTTTGCATGTGCGTTTAGTGATAACGATGCACTAGCCGTTCAGCAAGCAGAAGGACAAGATCGGACTGCTCGTCTAGAGAGAAGTTTGTTACACTATATTAGAGAATAGATTGTTGCATATAGACGAACTGCAAGTAGGTTATTGGTTTTGGGCGGCAGTAGTATCACAGCCACTCAGGCCAAGCCAGCGCTAAGCAGCGTAGACATTTTATTTACGTAAGTAGGTCGTACAGTTTATATTTTGCGTAGTTATATATATTTGCACGTGCATGCGCCAGATAGGCACAGCAATCCTTTTTGTATTACTGTTAGTATAGTGTATATAGGGCCTAGTGTTTGAAGAAATAGAAATTAACTAAACGGTAGGCTACAGTGGCAGCAGCTTTCCACCTTATCGTTAACGAAGGACAACCAGGACCTAAGTCAGCGCCGGGACGAGGTGTGGCGGCTCTTGTGGGTGAGTCTCGAGTACTTACTAATAATAATTGTTAACCACATTAATCCCACAAATTGGTGACCCCGATATTTCCGATATTTTCGATATATCTTATTACTCGAGCTGCACTTCGTTCCGGTTGTTTTTAAATTAGGTTGTTACCGTTAGTACTGTTATCGTTACTGACGTCATACGACTCATATCGCATAGACTTCTGTCACATAGCATTACTACTACTAGCCTATACAGTGGTAATATTAGATGTAGCATATAAATCTGGGTTATGTCAGTGAATGTGTCTAGTACTACTAGTGGCAAGCACTTGTTGTTTGTAGCTGATTCAAGGGCCTATTCCTTCGATCGATACGCTCCACCCTCTGAAACAAGGGAAAACTCAGTAACTTATGTAATTAAGAGAGGAGCCGGTATTGGCGATTTATTAGAACCAACTCTTGCCAAGTTACCGAGCGTAGATGATTTTATTATTATTAGAGTAGCAGCTGGCATAAACGATTTAACAGAATTGTTTTCCCCTCCTACTTATAGTAAGAAGGTATTAAGACGTTCATCAGCTACAGCCAGTGATGTATTACATAGCCTGACTCAATTTAAGTCTGCTTGTTTACGACTTCGCCCAAAGTCTATCGTAGTTTTTACTACCATACCTCCAGCATCATTTGCAAAATTTCAGTTAAGCAAGTGTTTGTCACAACCAGCCCTTACTGAAGAGGAATTACAAACTTATCAAGCTGATCTAGATTCTACATTAGATTCAATTAATTCTTCAATTAAAGATCTTAATCAGCAGACTCAACATGGTATAATTTTTCCTACCCTATTCTGGCACACTACCATACGTAAACCCACCAAGCATAAGAGCAGGTCGGGCAATTATACTCGTACGATTAGAAATGATGTCACTCCTCTGTATGACGGCCTTCACGCTAAGTCTGTGACTAAGAAACGTTGGTTTACTCTATTACATTCACTTTTTGTAAAAGACCTACAGCTCTTAGTATAAATCTACGCTTTAGTATTATCACTATTATAATCATTTTACAATGTCCGACGACGAACAGAGTACAAGTAAGAACAAGGATTTTTATCCAAATCCAAATTTGTCTAGAGTATCTATTAAACTCCCTCCATTTTGGCCCAAAGATCCTACTATATGGTTTGCTCAGGTTGAGGCTCAGTTCACTACTAGAGGTATAACAGTCCAAAGTACTAAGTTTGCATATGTAGTGGCTTCACTTCAACCTGAAATTGCTGAGGAAGTACGAGACTTGTTAATTACCCCACCCGATTCAAATCCATACGATAAACTTAAGGCTAAATTAATTGAACGTACCTCAACTTCTGAACAAAAGCGTTTGCATCAATTACTCATTTCAGAAGAATTAGGTGATAGAAAGCCTTCGCAACTCCTTAGACGTATACGTCAGTTATTAGGGGAGCGACAATTAGAAGATAGTATTTTTAAAACCCTATTTTTGCAACGCTTGCCAACAAATGTTCAATTAATCCTGGCATCAACTAGGGATACTGTTGACATAGAACAGTTGTCACTTCTTGCTGACAAGATTTTAGAAGTCACTCCCTCAGTACAGACAACCACCCCACTACCTACTACCGGAAATGCTGTTGCTGCAAATTATTCATTACCTTTACGCAGCAATTCCAGTGAAATTGATGAATTACGCTCATTGGTTGCAAAGTTATCCACTAAGGTTGACGCTTTGACTGATCAGTTAGCACAACGTAGTAGAGGGCGTTCTAGGGACCGCAATTATAGGAGTAGACGTCAATCGTCTAGGTCAGGTACCAGACCCAGGTACTATGAAAAACCAGGAGGTTATTGCTGGTATCATTTTAAGTTTGGCAATAAGGCTGATAAATGTACTTCACCATGTAGTTATCGTAAACAGGTGACCAGGGAAACACCAAAGCCAGCGATTAGCGGCGACACACTCGTCTGGCACAAAGTCTACTTGTCGTCAATTTTATGTAACTGATCGTAAGACAGGCAACCGGTTTTTAATTGACACAGGTGCAGACGTTAGTGTGTACCCTGCTTCACCGGCAGAGAAGAAAAGTAAAACTCATTCCGCCTTACGAGCTGCCAATAAGACAGTCATCACCACACATGGTCAACGTTTGTTGAATTTAGATTTAGGCTTACGTCGTGCTTTCCAATGGGTCTTTATTATAACAGATGTTAGTACTCCAATTATAGGTGCTGATTTCTTGGGGCATTTTTCGTTATTGGTTGACGTCAGAAATCGTAGACTGATTGATTCAGGGACTTCCTTGTTTGTCCACGGTATTGAATCAACAACAAAACCATTAAGCCTCACATTTAGTATTCCTGATGGTTCACCTAGATACACTGCATTATTGAAAGAATATCCTGATATTTTGAAACCATCTTATCAACCGTCTGATGTTAAGCACAATGTAACACATCACATTACCACTAAGGGTCCACCAGTTACTTGTCGACCACGTCGTTTAGCTCCGGAACGTTTGAAAGCTGCAAAAGAGGAATTTGAACATATGCTCCAATTAGGCATTATTCGACCATCCAAGAGTAATTGGGCATCTCCATTGCACTTAGTACCAAAGAAATCTGGTGATTGGCGCCCGTGTGGAGACTACCGTGCGCTCAACCATGTAACTATTCCGGACAATTATCCAATTCCGCATATTCATGATTTTGCAGCATCGCTTCATGGTAAGACGATTTTTTCCAAATAAGACTTAGTGAGAGCTTACACCACATACCGGTAGAACCAGAAGACATTCCTAAGACTGCTATCACGACGCCGTTTGGTTTATTTGAGTTCCTACGTATGCCCTTTGGCCTCAGAAATTCGGCTCAATCCTTTCAAAGGTTCATAGATCAAGTTCTGAGGGGCCTTCCATTCGTTTTTGTATATATTGATGACTTACTGGTAGCTAGTTCCACTCCGGAGGAACATTACTCCCATCTTCAGCAACTATTCCAACGACTCCATGAACATGGTGTTGTAGTCAACCCCGAGAAGTGTGTCTTTGGAGTATCTTCCATGTATTTTTAGGCCATCATGTTGACTGTGACGGTGTTCGTCCATTAGAGTCCAAAGTTAAAGATATTCAGAATTATCCTGCACCTACTTCGCTTAGTAGCTTACGTAAGTTCCTTGGCCTTATTAACTTCTATAGGAGGTTCATTCCCAATTGTGCCAATACAGTTCAGCCAATAACAGATATTTTGTCTACTAAAGTCAAGAATGCTTCACTTATTCTTAATGAGTTGCAAGAAGCGGCATTTAACAAGGTCAAGATGGACTTGGCTTCAGCCACGTTATTAGTCCATCTAGTGCCCGAAGCCTCATTATGTATTATGGTTGATGCATCCGATGTAGCTATAGGCGGGGCATTACAGCAACTAGTCAATAGCTCGTGGCAACCAATAGCATTTTTCTCTAAGCGATTGCAACCAGCTGAGACTAGGTATAGTACCTTTGGGAGAGAGCTCTTAGCAATTTATCTGACCATTCGTCACTTTAAGCACTATTTAGAAGGCAGGCAATTTTGTGTTTACACGAATCATAAGCCATTAACTTATGCGTTTAACACTAAGCCAGATCGCTATTCGCCGAGAGAAATCCGTCATTTAGAGCGGCAGCTCAACGTGAAGATGATGAGTTACTAAACTTCCGAGAATCATCTTCACTAGAATTGGCTGATGTTCCCCTTGCTACTGCTCCTGAGACTATCGTATGTGACTTGTCAAGTGGTACTCCCAGACCGTATGTTCCAGCAAATTTTAGGCGTCAGGTTTTTGAATCATTACATTCATTAGCACATCCTGGAATCAGAGCTTCAGAACGGTTAATAAAACAACGATTTATATGGCCTAGTATTAACAAAGATGTCCGACATTGGGCACGGTCATGTTTACAGTGTCAAAAGTCAAAGGTCCAGCGTCATACTATTACACCTTTAAGAAATTTTGCCCCACCTACTTCGCGTTTTAGTCATGTCCATATTGATATTGTAGGACCTTTGCCACCATCTCAAGGTTGCACTTATTTGTTGACGATTATTGATCGATTTACGAGATGGCCAGAAGCCATTCCCATTTCTGATATCACTGCTGAAACCATTGCTAGTACTTTTGTTAGTAGATGGGTAGCTATTTTTGGTGTTCCAGCTTATGTAACTACAGATAGAGGTTCACAGTTCGAAGCTAACCTATTCAGACGGCTTGCTGAAATTTTTGGTACAAAACGTATTAGAACTACAGCTTACCATCCATCAGCAAATGGCCTTGTAGAGCGTTTCCATCGGCACAGATTAACCCAACTTCATGGACTGAAGCTTTACCTGTTGTTCTCCTAGGCATTCGTTCAGTTCCTAGGGCTGATACTAATTGCAGTGTAGCAGAGATGGTTTTTGGTACAACACTTGCTTTACCATCCGATATAGTTACAAAGACTGGAGATTATGTTCCTGATCCTTGTGACTACGTGGACAGACTCCGGCAATACATGTCAACCATGAGACCGTTTGTTTCCAGACCAACCGCAAGATCATCTCATATTCCAAAAGAATTATCCACATGTACTCATGTCTGGGTCCGTACTGATGCTGTCAAGAAACCTCTTCAACCATTTTACAAAGGACCATACAAGGTTCTACAACGGTCGGATAAGTAATACACGTTAGATGTTAATGGTCGCCATGACAATGTCAGTCTAGACCGATTTAAAGTGGCTTACCTGGATGAAACTCATACCCAATTAGAATTCCAACCAACCCCATTAATACCTAGTAAAACCAATCTCAAACCAACTGCGCCACCAACACATGCGGACCATGTTGCTCCACGTCAAACACGTTCAGGTCGGCATGTGCGTTGGCCGAAGAAGTATATCCAGTTTATTGATACTGGTTGAACAGATGGTATTAATTGTTTGTTATCGATTGCTTTATTCCATAGCGCAATCTAGGGGGGAGCTAGATGTAGTGGCGCTATTTCATTTTGGTAAAGTTTCCGTAAGTTTACCTGCTGTAGATATCACCTGTAAATACTTCACTGCTAGTGGTGAAACGTAAGTAGTATTGTTATGCAAAGTCTAAGCATGTGCATCTGCATGTGGCTTTTGTGTACTGTGCTTTGCATGTGCGTTTAGTGATAACGATGCACTAGCCGTTCAGCAAGCAGAAGGACAAGATCGGACTGCTCGTCTAGAGAGAAGTTTGTTACACTATATTAGAGAATAGATTGTTGCATATAGACGAACTGCAAGTAGGTTATTGGTTTTGGGCGGCAGTAGTATCACAGCCACTCAGGCCAAGCCAGCGCTAAGCAGCGTAGACATTTTATTTACGTAAGTAGGTCGTACAGTTTATATTTTGCGTAGTTATATATATTTGCACGTGCATGCGCCAGATAGGCACAGCAATCCTTTTTGTATTACTGTTAGTATAGTGTATATAGGGCCTAGTGTTTGAAGAAATAGAAATTAACTAAACGGTAGGCTACAGTGGCAGCAGCTTTCCACCTTATCGTTAACGAAGGACAACCAGGACCTAAGTCAGCGCCGGGACGAGGTGTGGCGGCTCTTGTGGGTGAGTCTCGAGTACTTACTAATAATAATTGTTAACCACATTAATCCCACAACACGTCCGCTCTCGACGAAGACCAGAACTTATCTGGCAAATGAGGTGGAACTTGACTTCCTTGCCTCCAAGCAGTGTGAGGGGGGTTCTGGGGATCCTGAACACTCCGCCATCCTTACCAAGGGCACCCAGGGAGGCTGAAATGATGAAAGTAGAGGACCTTCAGCTCTCCTCGGACTCTGAGTCTTCTTCAGTTTCAGCAATGTCGGATGGCGGGGGGCCTGCCTCAGAGCCTCCTGCAAAGGAGCCACCTTCAAGGGAGGGGTGGTTTGATTTGTGTGACGGGGAGGGGCAGAGTCTAGTCTTAAGAGGTCAGCCTCTGAAGATATATCAGACCGGATGGCCTACCAGTCTGGGACGCCTGTACTGAGCCCACGTATTAAAAAGGTGAAGTCCCAGACCGATGGGTAGCAATGGGCAGTGTGCATAGTTTTAGTTTTGCTCTGTGTTGGCCTGACTTAGTTGTATTTGTACCTTTTTCACTGGTGTTTTGTGGATGGTTCGCAATTTTGTTTTGGTCCAGTTCTGTTTTGGTTCTAGTTATTGTTTCCCCGTTCCTCTTTTGTGTACAAACCTTTAAATAGTGTTTCGGTTGAGTTGACGGGTTGTTCGGGTGGGGTTGGTGTGTCGTTTCCGTTTGTGACAGACCTTTTTGTCCCGTGTTTTGTGTGTGGATGGTTGATGGTTAGCTTTTGTGTTTTCGTCCGGCTGGGTTAAGTTAGGTCTATTTGTTCATACGTGCCTGTTTCTATGTATGTTTTAAAAAGAAAACACCCGGTGCATGTAAGTAGTCTTTGCCTTTGTGTTTTTGTCCGGTCTCGTTTGAGTTCCTCTCCCTTTGTTTCCCAGTGCCCGTTTTGATGTACTTAAAAAGCTCCCGATTTGTCAAGTTTGGCCTGAGTAGGGTTTTAACAGCAGCCTCCGGTGTGCATTTTAAGTATATCAAAACGGGCACTGAGAAACAAAAGGAGAGGGAGGGAGGTTTGAACAGCAGCCTCTGGGCAACAGAACGGACGTGTTTCACGGAGCTCTCGTCGATTGCTCGTGCTGAGTTTTGTGTGCTTTTTAAGTGCATTGAAACTGCACATACAAAAAAACTTCTATCATATTAATTGTTGGTTGTCGTCTCTCTCTTGAGGATACTTTGGTCGTGCTCGTTTTAAAGCACGCCTTTCTGTAGTTTTGTTTTGTGTTGGGGTACCTTACTTTTTTCCCTCTACCATGGTTTGATTGGCGGTGATGAAGTTTTATTTATTCCTGCTTGTGCTGTGTGGCCTCATGCCACCAACCTTTTGCTGCATGCCGTGTTCTTGCCCTCGGGTGTGGGGGTGACCGTGGGGCGCGGTGAAGGATGTACTTGATTTTGGTAGTGTTCGGGCGGTTGTGGGTGAGTTGGCGGATTGCTTGGGTGTGGGGGTGGGGTTGGTTCGTCTTTTCCGTTTGTCACAAACCTTTGTGTTCCATGTTTTGTGTGTGGATGGTTGCTGGTTGGCGTTTGTGTTTTTTTCTACCGGTTTGAGTTGCCTGTTAGTTTCAGCATGCCTGTTTGTATGTACGTTTTGATTGTCTATCATATTTTGGTTTTCTTTTGAGAGTTTGGTTCGAGCCTCGAACCACAAACCTTTTCCTGCTATAGGTGGGGGGGATAGGCAGATTTGTCAAGACTCGGTGACAGAGCAGGTGGAGAGTACACCCGGTGCGATTCAGTTCAGGTCTCGTGGATCGTGCTGGATTTTGGTATTGTGGTCTGCTCTGTGGCAGCTTGCTTGTTTGCTGTACTACACTACTGTATAGATTCGTCGTGCCCGTCTTGGAGTACGTGTTGAGAAACTTGGAAGTCTTGTTTTTCTGTTTGTGATTGAACGTGGCCTAGAGCCACCCCGTAGCTGCTATGCCCGTGTGTAGGGATAGCAGCATTGTTAATTTAGAGTTTACGGTAGGTGTGAATGCCACACCTCCGCAAGTGTTCAGTTTGTTAAAGAAAAATGGGGTAAGGGTGGAAGAAATAGAGATGTTGCAGGCACTTGAAGCCCGCAACACGTACGACCTAAAGTTGAGGTCCTTTAATGCTCTTCTGGAGGGAGTGTCTACCTTGAAGGGAGTAGAAGGGCTCACCGTCACGCCATATGATCGCTCTGTGGTGGCGACGGTGCTGTACCTGAACTTTGAACAGGGTCTGGTTGCGAGGGTTCTTGCACAATACGGGACTGTTTCTGATATGCGGTGGCGTGCCTATGGTGAAGGTGAGATGAAGGGCATACTGCTTTTTACGTACATAGAAACGGGCACGGAGAACGAATAACAACTCAGACCAGACGGGACAAAACATAACTTGTTTTAAGTGTGGGAAGGAGGGACACGAAGCCAAGTCGTGTCCCAATAGGCGCTGTGGCAGATGCCTGCAGTTGGGGCACGGCACGGCAGAGTGTCCCAACGAGGTACGGTGCAATCTCTGCGGGGAGGAGGGACATATGTTTAATGACTGCCCTACATCGTACTCTGTTCGTACCAGTGCTGATGTGGAGTCGGCATCTGAACCCTCGCAAGCAGGCCCAAATTATTCTTCCCAGGAATTGGAGGAGGCAGCAAATGAGATGGAACTGGACTTCCTTGCCTCCAAGCATTGTGAGGGGGGTTCTGGGGATCCTGAGGCAAGACACTTCGCCATCCTTACAAAGGGCACCCAGGGAGGCTGAAATGATGAAAGTAGAGGACCTTCAGCTCTCCTCGGATCCTGAGTCTTCTTCAGTTTCAGCAATGTCGGATGGCGGGGGGCCTGCCTCAGAGCCACCTTCAAGGAAGGGGTGGGGCCAGAGTCTAGTCTTAAGAGGTCAGCCTCTGAAGATGTATCAGACCGGATGCTCCACCAGTCTGGGACGCCTGTACCGAGCCCACGTATTAAAAAGGTGAAGTCCCAGACCGATGGGTAGCAATGGGCAGTGTACATAGTTTTAGTTTTGCTCGGTGTTGGCCTGACTTAGTTGTATTTGTACCTTTTTCATTGGTGTTTGTGAATGGTTCGCAATTTTGTTTTGGTCCAGTTCTGTTTTGGTTCTAGTTATTGTTTCCCCGTGCCTCTTTTGTGTACAAACCTATAGTGTTTCGGTTGAGTTGACGAGTTGTTCGGGTGGGGCTGGTGTGTCGTTTCCGTTTGTGACAGACCTTTTTGTCCCGTGTTTTGTGTGTGGATGGTTGATGGTTAGCTTTTGTGTTTTCGTCCGGCTGGGTTAAGTTAGGTCTATTTGTTCATACGTGCCTGTTTCTATGTACGTTGTAAAAAGAAAACACCCGGTGCATGTTAAGGTCCTGTAAATAGTCTTTGCCTTTGTGTTTTTGTCCGGTCTCGTTTGAGTTCCTCTCCCTTTGTTTCCCAGTGCCCGTTTTGATGTACTTAAAAAGCTCCCGATTTGTCAAGTTTGCTTTTTAAGTGCATTGAAACGGCACATAACAAACAAAAACAAAACTCCAACCGGATCGGGCAGAAACAAAAAAGCAAACTATCTACAAACTGCTAAATCAAACAGAAAATTATGTTCATTACATTAAGAAAGCTAAATACAGATATTTACAAAACTATGTACAGAAATTACGTTCATCACAAATAATAAGGCTATATATACAGGCTATATGTACAGAAAAAAATGTCATTACAGTAATAAAGCTATACATACAGATATTTACAAAACAGACCCATCCAATTACACGTTAACCACCACACGGTTCCCCCTCACCGAAACGAGTGGACCCCATCGCCTACCGAACGCCGACCTTGGCAAACGAACTCAACGGACTCAACCCTCAGCCTCACCTTCGCCTTCACCGACGCCAGGACGACGTCCGCAGGCTCCCCCATCCCCCTAAAAACAATGTTACATCTGGAGGCCGAAACAAAGGTAAGTATGCCCTGAACACTTGTATTGCAAAGCCGGGGTGAAAGACCATACATAAACGCAAAACTATTTACAGACTGCTAAATCAAACAGAAAATTATGTTCATTACAGTAATAAGCTATATATGCAGATATTTACAAAACTATGTACAGAAAATTATACACACATCCGGTTTCAGTTTTTGTTTTGTATGTGCCGTTTCAATGCACTTAAAAAGCAAGACCATACAAGGCATAGTCAATGTAATTGGGTTCGTAATTAGTTTTTCTCTGTTTTGGTCCAGTTCTGTTTTGGTTCTAGTTTTTGTTTTTCCTTGCCTTATTTTGTGTACAAACCTGTATACAGTGTATAGCGGCCGTATGCCAGAGTTAGGAATGCTGTCTGGTTCGCAAATTGAACGTAGGCTGGTCGAAACGTAGTACGGAAACACTGCACTGACAGTACTGTGTTGGTTGAATACAGCTTGTATTTACACTATATACAGTCATCAATCACACCGTCTCTTTCGAAATCTTGTTAACTGAAATTTCTCGTAGTTGTTGAGGGCAAGCTTAAGTTCTAGTTACCGCAAATGGCATAAAATAACAAATCGTAAGGTGATCAAAACGACTGAATTTTAATCCGTAAATACCGTGCTGGCTCGCCGGCTTCCTAACGCATCAGCCTCCAATCATCCTACTGTCAATCATACCCTCGCGCATAATGAATACCGCCCTCAACCAATACAAGCATCCCTGCACTTACACCGGCCCCTAATTGTGCAAACTAAAACGTTTGACAATTAGAAAAATCAATACTTTCAACAAAACCAAAATTTGGAAAATGTTATGACTTAGCCGAAAGGAATGACAAAGAGAATAATCTCTTATGTTCATGCAAAAAGCATATCTGAGTTAAAGGATGTTCACATTAAAATGTCCTCAGTAAAGGAAATAAAAGTTCAATACAAAAACCCTCTTATGAAGGATCAAAACATAAAAACAAACTATTCCGCAGCTGTATTGTATGTGGCATGTGTTACTGATCAAGAAAACTACCACATCTTTCTTATGTGTCAGCATCTTGTTTCTTGACACGTTAGGTCTTCACGACCTTTACCCAAGGGCGCTTGGCTCTCCTTGGTGGTACAATACAAAACAAAATCTATGGGAGGAAACATACTTCCCATGACAACTTAATGAAATATCATGTAAAGGTAATAAACGTGATAATTAACTATAAGCAACCAAATTTCACATGATTATGTGGGTTTGCTACTTTCATCCAAAATTACTGGACCTTCGCGGTCTTTACCCAAGGGCGCTTGGCTCACCTTGGTAACCCACAACAACTAAAAAAAACTATTGATCAGCCTCTAATAGCAAACAAAGTTTAGCAATAGGTCGCTCCAGTTCCCTAGCAGCAACTTTAACTTTAACACGTCGAACATCTCCATTTTGATCTGGCAATACTAAAGTGACTCAGCCCCATCGACCAAGTGTTTCTTGGGGCATTATCATCAATGATCAACACTACGTCCCCAATCTCAAAATTTCTTCTGGGTTTCCGCCATTTTTGGCGTTGTTGAAGCTGCGAAAGGTACTCACGTTGCCATCTCTTCCAAAAGAGATCAGCTATAAACTGAACTTGTCTCCAACGCCGTCGTGCAAGGTTATCTGTCTTAACGAAAGTTCCCGGGGGGAGATTTGGCTTACCCTTCAAAACAACAAATGGTTTGGTGTTAAGGGTTCGACGTCATTCACATCAAAGGTTGTTGTAGTTAAAGGACGGCTGTTAAGTGTCGTCTCCACCTCACACATAAAGGTTAACAAACTCTCATCTGTTAAAGATTGTAGACGCAGCAAACTGTTCAAGATCTGCCTGACTGTTCTTATTTGACGTTCCCAAACCCCACCATAGTGTGAACCTGTAGGTGGGCTGAATTTCCAGTCAATATTGACTTGTAGCATCTCTTGCCGAATTTTTGACTCATTCCACTGTTGGATGCTTTGTTTCAACTCTCTGTTTGCCGCAACCAGATTAGTTCCATTATCTGACCAAATTTCAATTACTTGACCCCTCCTTGAAATGAATCTGCGGAGAGCATTAATGCAAGAGTCAGTGTCCAAAGCATGAGCCACTTCTAAATGCACAGCACGTAATGCAAAACACGTGAAAATAACTCCGTACCTCTTCACTTTTGATCGTCCTTGTTTGACCTTAAACGGTCCAAAGAAGTCCATGCCAACTCTTGTAAAAGGTGGTTCATCTGGAGTGATACGGCTTGTGGGTAGGTCAGCCATCTTTTGTTCCCCTCCCTTTGCTCGAAGACGTCGACAGGTTACGCAACGATTGATACACTTCCTCACCAATGCTGGTGCACTAACAATCCAAAATTTCCTTCGCAGATGTGACAGAGTCAGGTTTCTTCCACTATGGTGGAGCTGTACATGCATCTCCCGTATTATCATCTCTGGCACGAGAGACTGCTTCGGAAGGATATGTGGATTTTTCTCACCCTCGGGCATAGCTGACTTAATGAGTCGACCTCCAACTCTGAGCACGCCATTTTCGTATTTCGGATCCAGTTTGTAGATAGGACTAGTTCTCTTTTTCCCTTTGAGTTGTCACTCAAGGCATCAATCTCCTCACAAAAGTCTTGTTTCTGCACAAATTTTACAACTGCCAATTCTGCCTCCTTCAAATCTGCAGTTGTCAACTTCATATTTAGCTGCCTTTGTCTAGCTTGTCTCATTGTGTCAGCAATTTCCTGTGGATCTTGGCCAACCACACTTTTACGTAGGCCACTGAGCTCTTTGAGCACTGCCTTAAATTTCAACATCCAAGCGGTGTGACATCTTAGTTTGAAGCAACTTGAATGATTAGATATGAACTTGGCCATCACAGTCTGATTTGGGGTAACACTTGTGGCAGCAACTGTGACCCTTTTCTTGATTTCTGGGTCATCCTGGGGTAGTTCTTCTGTAATCTTTTGACTTGTCGGCCATTCGTCCTCAGGCAACCAGAGAATATCTGGTCCATTTGTCCATCTGTGTTGATGAATTATGTCATCTGCGTTCAGCCCTCTTGAGGCATCGTCAGCTCGTAGTAGCTCCAGTAGTCTCCATCTGATACATGTTGGAAACCATTAAACAAGTGGACTAAACTTGGACATTTAACATGCTGCAGTAGTTGAAGAAAGGAGATCAGTTGTGGTTCGTCAAGTTACTTCCGCTAGTGTAAATTAGGTAACGAGTAACGTTACAAACTAACCTCCAAGGAGAATTGTAACGGCAACGTGAACGTCAGGCTAGTATTCTTAACTGTGTTGTGATAATGTCAACTATTAGCAGTAAGCTTCACTTAAAGTTGAATGTGTAGTTTGAACTGGGAACATTTCAAACGTTTATAGCTGTACATTATTTGAAACTGTTGTTGAGAATTTTACAGATATCACGGGTAAGTGCTCTTTTAATTAAGGGTGGCTGCATAACCCAAAGTATGCAAACTTTTTATCAGAAAGTGAGAACCCTTACAGAGCAACATGCAAGATATCTTCAAAGGAGTTTGGCATTTCTGACATGGGTGAAAGTGCCCTGAAGAGCCACATAAGGGTCCAGAAACATATCAAACTGTCATTCATGAGCAGGAGGCAATCAGCATCTTTGATGGACTATATGGAAACTAATGAAAGGCATGCTTCTCATCAACCCACTAGTTCAGTAGCACAGCAGGGCTGCCAGGGGGTTACAGTAGCCCCAAGTTCAACTTCAGGACCTAGCAGTGCTTCCAAGCCTGTGGACCTATTCTCATTTGTTACTAAGGAGGAAACAGTTAAAGCAGAGACTTCGTGGGCTCTCAAAGCATTTGACTGTCACTTCTCCTTTAGGTCCTCAACAGACACTGGAAACGTTTTTTCAAGGATGTTCCCAGATAGTAACATACCAAAAAGTTTGCTTGTGGTGAAAAAAAAGTGCATATGTAGTTACTTTTGGATTATCACTCTACTTCTTTTCGACGAAAGCTTGAACGCAATAACTCATAACCAAGCAAATGGATATTCCTGCGAGAATGTGGAATCATGTTAACCATCAGGTCTCAACTGTGTATTATTATTCCGTATTTATGGGACATGGGACTGCCGTGGATATGCAGACTCCTTTCTCTGATGGCACAGGGGGACTTCAGCCAAACAAAATCATCCAGGTAATGCTTAAATACTTTCTTAGAACATTATGCAAGAGTAGCCTACTGTGTACTGAAAGTCTGCATAACTTTCAGAAAAAAATTATTCTTTTTTTAATTGCAAGGTTGGGATAATTAGTGAGGGAGGTAGACCCATAGTGCTCTACGGATGTAACAGCAGTCAACATTTATCATACTGTAGTAATATTTATATTTGTAATATATTGTGCTAAGTTGTTAGCATTGATTTTGTTTGCTTTATATATTTCAATATAGTCGCTCTCTTTTTATCATGCCATGGTTGTGCTACAGGTAAGTAATTTTAGGACCATCAGGTTGCAGTAAACAAAGTTATTTCAGATTGTTTTAGGTAACATGTTTCTTTGAATAGTTTTGTGGTTATATTTACCGCTAACAGATTTTTCTCTCTTTTTTGGCGCAGGTGTCAATGGATGGACCAAATGTTAATTAGAAGTTCTACGAGTTATATTGTAATGACATCTCCAAAGACTATGGATCATGACGTTGGATCATGTGGCCTTCACATTTTGCATGGAGCCTTTAAGGATGGGTGTACTGCAACAGGTTGGGAACTTGACCAGCTTTTCTCTAGCTTATATTGATGACAGTTACGGGAAGTTCAACATTTCCACTACAGTTCTGTAAGCACCTCTGGGTTTAAAACACTCAAGTTGCAAAAAGGGTCCAACTTATTTGGCCAAGTATTACAAAGTATTAGTATGGTAGAGTCTGCAAAAGCTAAGAAAGTTAAATGTCCACACACAAAATTCTTTGAAACAGTTGTGGAATTCATGAAAGACCCCTCTTAAAGCTAAAGATAGCATTTTACATATCAGTGGCAATGGAAATACACCCTTTTTGTTCCAGACTGATGCACCAATGTTGGCTTTTCTAGCAAGTGACCCGCATGAAGTTCTTAAAGGGGTCATGAAGCGGCTTGCCAAGAAGGATTACATTTCTGAACAATATTTCAAAACAACATTATCCCGATTATCCGACTGTCAATGAAATGCGCTCTCAGCTGCATTACTAACTCTCATGACAAATCCCGCCATTGTGAAAAGGCCACTACTGATGACGTTCTGCCGTATAAAGTCAAGAACAGAAACCGGTCTAGTTGGTTTATAAAAAAACCGCTTTAATGTCAATCTGAGAACGACTCATATTCCTCCAAAAGAGTGGAATATAAAGCTTTTGCTTAAATCATGCATAAACTGTCATGATGGGCGTTATTCCCGAAAAATAAAGCATTTCACCGACTTGGTAACGTCAGATAGTGAACCGCCTACCCCCACGTCACTAAACTTACTACTAAGCTCATAAAACTTAATGTAAATGAAGACCAACTCAGATGTATTGTTAGTGAAGTTTTTTTTTTTTTCCTCCGTTTATTGACATCTCTTTAACATATAAACGCTGATCTAAACATAAAGGTCGATATGTACAAAAGTTAATCCTTAATAAATAGGATGGATATAACTTAATTCTAGTTGGAATCGAACAGTGTGAAGCATTAATCCAGAGATTGTATGCATAAAAGAAAAAACATCAAACATCAATAAAAAAAGGAACAACTATAATATACTTCCTAATTGGGAATAATGATAATAATATTAAATAGTAGTACTGGATTACAGTAAATATACTAGAGAGGTCTCAATTAAACAGTTCCTGGCAGGCAGAGAAAGCATGCAAAAGGTCATTATAATTGACTTTGTTTTTTTTTTATAAATTCTATTATTATTGTATTTTTCAATGTTTAGAGCAAATTTAAACCTAAAAAGTCACCAACAGACAATTTACGATCTTTTCTCTTACAGTCAAAAATATAATATTTCATGTGGAGTATGAGGAAATTATACGCATGATTTGGGCTATTTCCATACCCGAAGAAAAAAGTTTGCTTCGAGAAACAAAACTGTTTTTTTAATATAAGACCCTCTATATCAAGAATGAATGACGCAGTATGACTACATTCCCAAAAGAGATGTTCGATGCTTTCAGTTGCAATACCACAAAAACTACAAAGATCTGAATCGGATTTGCCCATTGAAAACAAGAGTTTACTGGTAGGAATAATCCTGTGCAAAAATTTGAATTGAAAATAGCGAAGCCGGGCTTCTGATACTGATAAGTGGGGCATTGTGAAAAACCTTCGCCAATCACTATTTGTAAGGGTATTAAAAAGGCCCTGCCATTTTTGGCAGGGCCTTGGTATTGTTAGTGAAGTTGACTTTGTAGCACATGCAGAGGTCAAGGCCTCGGTCTCAAAAATGAAAGTTGTTTGGTAAAGCTGGCAAGTAAACTTTTGACTGAGTCACAATTCTTTATCAGTTGGTTCGTAGCACTGTTTGCATTGACCCAAGGAGGATGGCTTTATATGAAGAAGATTGCAAACTAAAATTCAAGAAAGTACTGGAACATTTTGTAGCTGCTAAAAGAGTGAGGAACAATGAGTTTGATTTACTTTTCAGACAGTTTAGCAACTTCTTGGAATGTGTTGCATCAAAACCAGCTGAGTACAAGGACTTTGATCCATCAAAGGAAAGTGAGCGTGTGGATTCATTCCTGTATGGATTCAGGTGGAAAATCTCCAGGAGCAATCCTTCATAGCACGGCGCCTTGTGCAGGATCACATTCGTAGTGAAGATGCCATTTAAAATGTGACAATTTCAAAGGAGATGATTCTTTCAGCTGGATCGGCTAGACAACGTTATGTTTCTTTCTTGAGACAGGCCAGACAGAAAAAAGAGGAAACAAAAGAGTTGAAATGAAAAGATAAGCTTGATGAACTTGAAGGCTTAAGAAAGAACAAGAAACGTATCCAAACTGAAATTAATGCTCTGGTGCAATCAGCAGATGAATATGCCCTTAAGGCTGAGTCAAGTGGCAAACTAACATTTATTGCTAACTCAAATAGCTTTAGAAGATCAGCTAAAGAAAAGGAATGTTTTTTGAAGGAAGTGATTGAAAATCTAGTATGGTAAGCCGAAACATTGAGAAACAGCATTTTTCTTGCAACCTGTGTGATAATTTGATGACTTACATCTCCTCAGAACCACTGTTTTAACTACAGTATCAATCAACTTTTTTACTTCTTTGTGCTCATATCTTATTTAAAATTTCATTTTCCAAGTATTTCTGGAATCTACTGTAAGTTCACATGCTTATCCTCATGTTAATTCAATTATGTTAATTTATTTTGGCATTGTGTGTATGCATAGTACATTACTAAAGACTGTAAGACTTATTTACCACTTCTAATAAAGAGCCAACAGTGCAGAATTATTAGACTTTATTCAGAAATCATTTCATCACTCGTTTGGACAGCTTTGTGTTGGAGGGGATGAAGTGAGCCATCATGAGAGTTAACTAGGTGATAGCCAGATTGAACGGTATGGTTGGCTGAAAAGTAATGACAACTGGGAATTTTTTAGGGTACTGGAAAATTGAATACAGAGCCTAGAAGTCCTGGAAAATTTGCAGTCAGTATGTGTACGAACCCTGCCTTTGAGAGACGCCATGATATATTATGAATTGAATACCCATCCATGAAGCTGTCATCCGTTACAGCTCATAAATGGTATAGGGCCTACCAAGTTGTAATGAGAGGGTCACAGAATTATCCTTTTTGACACTGAGAATACATCAAATTCATACCAGCATATGAAGTCACTTCCGAAGAAACTGAGCAACTTTTCCTTGAATGCATAGAGAATGGCACTCAACAATAAGCATACCATGGTGTGCCACATGCTGTAGTATACATAAAGAAAACAGCACAGGTTAAACGACATAAAGAACTGCAGTTGGTCTTCGAATGCTTACTGTAATTAAGGTTTGTGTTAAATGCATGTTAACATAGAAATACTATGGCAATTGTTTCGTTTATATCATGTTGTCAGAGCAGAGGTTTCATTTTTCTTTTGTTTAAACCATAAATGAGCATGTGTGGTGAAAACTGAAAGCCTAACATTTAGCGGAACCCAGTAAGCCAAGTAGTATGGGATTCGATACCCAGCTCAAAGCATAAATCATAGCCAAACTGTTTTTAATCCCCTTTGGTACAAGAATACAAATATCCTACAGTTCAACCCCAAAATATCACCCAACCCCGCCCCTAAATATGGGTAATATTCTGGGGCTTGGAAATGTACAAAATCTAACAGAAGTTTTCAAATCATGACAGCCAGGTCTCACCTCTTATTAGCTTTTATACAGTAACTTTTACACAGTGTCTAGAGATTTCAATAACAAATTTGTTCGGATTCGATCCATTAAAAATTTCAACACTGTAAAATGGATAAACATATGTTTTCAGTACACGCTCATGTGGGAAGTAGTACTACCAGAAAGTTGTCATTTGTCAATGGCATCTTCCCGGTTCATGTGTCCAAAATATGCTTTATTTTAGCGATTTAGTCTTTCCCACTGACATTGACAGTTACAACCTAGGACACAGGTAGATACTGTACCGCAAATTCATCTGAATTCAAAAAATGTAATAATGAATATGATGAATTTACAAACTGCAACCCCGATTAAATTGGTATTCCACTACAGAAGTTCTTATGATTTCAAATCTGTAGTCCATGTATAATACAGCCATTTAAATTATTCAATCACATTATGCATAGAATGGTTAACGAAACAAATAAATGAAAAACAGATGAGAAAAGTCACATGCCTGTCTTTGCTTGGTACTGTGTAGTACACTTAAAAAGGTAAAAGTTAACATTCCCAGTCCTAGAACAGTAAGGTGAAGAATGCCCTGTAAGACAGCCGTGTGTTGGGCCAGCTTTTCCCGAAGAGACTTCTCCCCTTTCTTAGACAATTTCATGCCCATTTTCTTGTCTTTTCTCACCAGTATGTATACCTTCACAAACGCTTCAAGTCTCATCTCCAGGTAACAAGATACCACTTCCTCAAAAATCTTCTGGCTAGATTCTGGAGGAAGACTCCCTATTTCTTTCCACTTGCGTACTATAGCAGGTCGTCCACAGACTTTGGTACACAGAAGTTCCTAGGCATTTACATATATGGATGCCTTCAATCTCTTTAAAGTAGGCGAAAACACTATCTTTCACTTTAAATAAGCTACCATGATTCTGTAAGTTAAACCAGTGTTTGGCAAATTAAAAAACTGACCCAGAAACACTATCTACTGAATCAGCCCATGTGTTCAAAACCTGGAAAAACTCCTGAGCAGTGTTAATATTCATCTGTGAGTCCATCTCAGGAGGTACAATTATTACTTCATCTTCTTCTCTGTCCTTCTTCAGTATTGCCATCATTAATGATGAATGGACTGAATATCTTCAATGGAAATTACAACATGGTCAGACTTGCTCGAAAACTCATAAGGGGTCAGCGCCGAGTATGGAACCCAAAGGGGCAGTGAATATTTTTTCAAGAAGTGAACAACTTCATAAGCTTCATTACAATGGCTATGTCGGGGATGGGGACACAAAATCATTTGACAGTGTGACACCTTCCAACCCATATAAAGGTAAGGAAATTGAAAAAAGGAATGCGTTGGACACGTCCAAAAGCGTATGGGCACTCACTTGCGAAAACTGAAATAGAAAAAGGAAAAAACAAAACTCTCTGATGGTAAAACCTTGGGTGGAAAGGGTAGACTGACTGATAAAGAAATAGATGTGCTTCAGCTATATTATGGGTTGGCAATACGCCGCAAGGTGGAAAATTTAGATGGGATGAAACAAGGTATTAAGGCCATATTGCGTCACAAAGCCTCAACGGATGATGCGCATGATCATTCCCTTTGTCCACCTGGTGCAGAGAGTTGGTGTGGATGGCAACGTGACCAGGCTAATGAAAGTAATGACTATCTGCATAAGCATGCTCAAAAACCCGAAAAACATTTTTCGAGTTGTGTTTCATACTGTGATGTAGGCAAACAACCCATGTTACTAAAAAGCACCAAAAATTCTCATTTGCGAATATTCCATACTTGCATATTTGTGGAAAATATTGTTCAGCACTGAAACATGCTAATTACCTGAAGTTTTGACCAGTATTAGAAATAGATCTAATCCATGCACTAACAATGAGAAAATTTGAAAAAGTATCAATTTCATTCAAATATCTTGGTTATGCATACGTTATAAGATAATGCATAATTAAAAATTAAAATATACAAATTAACAAAAGATCACCAAAAAACTCATATATAGTGCATAGAAAATATCTTTGCCAATTACTGTTCCAAATTTCAGCACGGTACCTCTTTGTTTAGCTGAGAAATCTTAGCCAGAAAAATACCCTAATGTAAACACTTAATTTTCTGTTGCCATGACAACGGAATGATCTCTGAGTTTGGGATGTAATATCACACTGTACTCACCAGTTATTTGACCTTAAAATTCTAAAATGCCATAGTTGGCATTTTCTGTGACTCTACACCCTTAATGGAAAATAACTATGAAGGCTTGAGTACATTGAAAAAAAAAAACCCTTCGAGAAACTGGTTCAACCCGGTATTGAAAGGGATGACCACCATGTGGGATTTGTGGGAATTTTCCCCACATTAATATTTGCACATGCCAGATTCTGTTCCCCACATGCCTCCAAACCCGCATGCATGAAGGAAGTCTATTGTGATTGACTTATAAGAGGGTAGAGCTGTACAGAAAAGCCAGTAGTGTATTAGTTTAGCGTTGTAAACAGCTTTTTTTTTTTTTTGGGGGGGGGGGGGGCTTCAAATAAACCCCAAAGTTGCTATATACCGGGCTGTAGTAAACAGAATCATGATATTAAATTCTATACTATACCACATGATTCACATAGAAAGGAAAAATGGTCCTTCGTGAGGGAGGATGGCAGTGTCGACAAAAGTCAAATTGGGTACCAAATTCTAAGCATACATTCGTTTGCTCTCACTTCATAACAAGTAAGGTCCTCCTGTGAGAGGTACGAAAGAGCCAGGAAACGACTTACTCGTACTGAAAAAGGTTATTAATAATTAATATATTTAATACTCATGGATGCGTTGTTCTGAGAGTCAAACCTAAGTTATTGGTTTCGATTATAAGATCATCTGGGGTTACCAGAGGTTAAACGGAAGACCTTGCTAATGCGATGTTTCTTATTAATTCCTCGACATCTGATTGGAAGTTTGGTGGTCACATGCTGTGCATGATCTAGTCATGTCTTCAGTACTCCACACGGGACTATAACAGCATAATTCATGGCGATGAGTCAACTATCGGTGTGGTCCATACAAATGTACAAGCTATATTAAATGCATTGTGACTGACTACATCACTGTTGCAATCTTTACCTTTACCAAATGACAACTGGTCCAAATAGAACTTACAGTAGCAGGTACTTACAGATAACTCACCATGTTGCAGGGCAAATTAATATATTGTTGACTAAAATTCTTTTGAGGCATAATGAACATGCCATCTCGTTTACTTGTTAATTACAACTAAAGGTCCAGAGACTATAAACTCTCTGAGACGTACACTTAGACAGCTCCAATGTCAGCAGTGGATTTGCTGGTGAAATGAAGCACTTTATTGTAAGCTCACTTTGCAAAAAGTACAAACTCTAATACTTGAAGAGAAGGCTCACATGTCTTCAAAGAGAAAGTTGTTTTCTGTAGTTGCTCATTAATCACTCTTGAGTCTTGCAAAGTTTAAAATCCCAACAAAAGACACTGAATGTGGTTATACCCGACCGCTTACTCTAAATCGGTTCAATTCCCAAGAACTGACACAACTACAGTTCAATTTTTAACTTGTTAGTTATTCAGAATTTTTCCTGGCTTAGTTTTCAACGATTACTTTTAAAGACAACGTTTAACCATTTGGTGGGATAAGATCATGTCATAACCCCCTTACCCCAACTGCACAAAATGTGCCAAGGTACACTGGTCATATTGCTTACGGTACCTTAATCGTGTTCTGGGAAAACACAGTCTGCAAGCATGGCTTTCTCTTCTTTTTCAAACTACACCATTTTCCCGAAAGCTCCGAGGCGCTCGGTCGCTGTCACTGATAACACCATTGAAGACCCTATCACATCAAAACTTGGAAAGAGAGAGAAATTTATATTCATGCAAATGACCGGAAGTCAACCCATTTTCTTCTTCACTTGAAGATGATGGCAAAGAATGTATAATGTCAACGGGCCTTAAATGTGCAAATATTTATTACTCTGTATGATAATTCATGACCATTGTAAAGTCTTGTACAAAGAAATACAAAATATCACAGTCAGACCGGCTGGTTTTAACGTTAAATTGCGATGCTATATTTCCTTTCAACCTTCAGTACACATGATGGATGATAAATCAAAGACCACTGCCACAGATACATTTTTGGAGTTGGATTAATGTATGTAAAATTAGCTTTTTTGACCAATCCCGCAAGACATGGCCTAAGTTTCTTTGGAGATGCGTATGTGTATAGGCTCTTTATCTCATATGCAGTGCACGTTAGGATAGCATAACTTTTCGAGGCCAGAAAGCACGAAAGTAACACTTGTTGCTTACATGTGGTAATGCGATTGCCTTTTGGGGAATCTTTTGAGATGTGTCTGCAAAACTTTTATAATTTTATGTGATCTTTCAGCCACTAAAATTGGGCCTAAGAGCTAGGCTAGGCATAGCCCTTGAACAGGGCTGTGTGTTACGTTACATGGCCTAAGCTCATTACACTCTTTGTAATGAGCTTAGGCCATGTAACGTAACACGCAGCCCTGTTCAAGGGCTAGACTAGGCCTAGGATGGACCTAACGTTTAGTATGCTAACTATAGCCTTGGCGAAACTCAGGACTTAAATTAGGCCTACATTATAGCCGTTGCATCCTTTTTCCTCTTCACATTCTAAAGTTGCTGTTCAGGCAGCTACAGTTTAGTGAATAAATTCGCTGTGATTGAGGCTTCTTCAGTTCTTTACAAGAACTATTAAGTTAGGCCTAGCCTAACTTTTAGGCTAGGCTACTTCTTCTAAGTTAGACCTAATGCAATGAAACTTGAAAGGAGAAACATTTGCAGTTATTGTTTATGTGTGTTTGCATATTTCGGGGACTGGGATACTTAAGTTGTTTGAAATGTGTTTGTGTCTCAACAATATTAGGATCAAACTTGGCATGCAGGAGCAACAGCAAGGGTCACCGTCTAGGCCTAGCCTAGGCTTATAATATATTCTAAGATAGGCTACCTTAACTTTTTGGTAGATTTTTGGTGGTCTCTCACCTTTTATTGTGGAGATGAAATGTCATTTGGAGAGTTAAAAGGATATCTGAAGACAGAAAATTTTGATGAATTATATCTAGGCCTAGGCTAAATACTCTAATACTATAAGGTATGTATGCACTTTTGGTGATAAGGTAGTCTAGATCTTTTTTGGTGGAATTCAAGCTCGAAGGTCATCTGGGGTCCCCAGGGGCCGACAGATCAAATTATTGTTAAAAAGGTAAAAGTATCTCAAGAAGCTACCAAATATGCTTGCGCTATCTCCGAAAATAGTGTTTTGGAGATAACGAAGGCAAATTTGGTGTCTTCGTGTTTTCGGAGAAAGCATGCAAAGGCAGATTTGGTGTCTTCGTTGATCACGTGACACCCGGAATATTGTTTTATTTTCCGGAGGTACAACAAACGGTAGGTAGCCAAACCGCACACGTAATGCACGTTTGGTATATGTGCAATGGTCCAAGGACTGTCCTCATCATTTTTGGAGAAGGTGAAAGGTCATCTGAGGTCTACAGGGGTTATATTCTGAAAACTAATTTAACAAAACCACTCAGTACAGTAAGATAGATTTATAAAGCTCAGTTTCCAACCTATGGTTCGAGTCCCAACCGACCATGGCCTTTTTCCAGTTGTTGCTCACTGGCTTCTTTCCCCTACTCTATTGCTTAAACAGAGCATAAATCACAACAGCAGTTAGGTTTTCACAAAGAAAACTGGATTGGATAGATTTCATATTTGGTATAGATGGATTACAATGAGGTCTGTTTTTTGTAGAGGTCAAAGGTCAACTGGAGTCACCATGGGTTAAACTCTGGACACCTCGTTAACAGCATATCTGAACATGAGAAATCTGGATGAATTGCATTGGGTGGATGCATTTTGGTGATGTGGTATCAATCAATTTTGGTGGAGGTCAAAGGTCATCTGGGGTCACCAGGGGTTTAAGTCTTAAATTATTGGTAACAAGGTATCTTTTTTTTTAACGTACACAAAAACGGGCACGGAGAAACAAAAACTAGAACAAGGTAACGAGGTATATCCTAAGATAGGAAACTACAATCCATACTTGGTAGGTGAATGGGTTATGGTTAAAAAAGATGGTCCCAATCATTTTTGGGGAAGGTGAAAGGTCTGTGATATCATGCCAGGGGTCAAATTACTGAAAACTTCGTTAACCGAATCCCTCAGCGGAGGCAAATTGGATTGATTTCATATTTGACATGTGGATGTGTAATGGTGAAGAGGTGGTAGCCATGGTTTTGTGTTGGAGGTCCAAGGTCATCTGGGGTCACTTGAGGTCAAAGCTTGGAAACCTTGTTAACATGCTAAACTTGTATTGTTTTTGAGTGGATGTGTTATGGTGGCAAGATGGTTGACCTTGCTGCTGGAGGAGGCTGAGGATCATCTTTGGTAACACAAAATTTATTTTTACATGTTAAAGTAACTCTTGACTGAGAAGACAGAATCTCCATGGTTTTATTTAGAATAGATTACAATGTCATCATGTCATCAAAACTGCAATGCATATTTCTGGTTTTTGATTCTTGCACTTGGATTCTGCATTGCAGATGATGATCATATTGAATATGCATCTACAGTATAACAGTAGTGCCCATACAGTAACTACCGATTAATTTCTGTATTCCTGGAAAAAGGTTGGTGTTCAAAAGCCACTGTAGAACGCATTGTCCCGGAACACCTATTTTAGGGTTCAAACACTCCTGGATTTATTTAGCACTTATATTGCTTATAAGTCAAAAATTTAGTGTTCAAGAAAAAAAGTTCTAAGTGTTCTAAATTTAAGCAAAGAACACCAGGGATATATTCCAGAACACTAACTTTAAGTGCTCATGCACTACTGGATTTCATGAGCACTTAATAGCCGCTCATTAAGTCCCAAATTAAGTGTTCCAAATAAATAGTACTAAGCGTTCAAAGCAAGAACACTAACGATTGTCCTAGAACACTTAATTTTAGCATTCGAGCACTACTGGATTTCATCGAGCACTTATTAGTGCTCATAAGTCCCACATTAAGTGTTCCAAAGCTCAGAACACTAAGAATTGTCCCAGAACACTAATTTTTAGTGTTCGAACACTAACAGAACACTTACGGAACACTTAATAAGTGTTCTTTTCATCTAAGGGTATGTAAGTATGTAAACATGTGTAGGTTTGTGACACTTTTTTTTTATAGATGTTATCTCAAGAAGGGAACTATGACAGTTCACAAAATTTGTATGAAGATACCTCAAATTAAGAAAAAGAAGCATATTGTTTTAGATGGAGGTTGAGGGTTATCTGGTATCACCACAGGTCGAATTCCGAAAACCGTGTTAGCACAATATCCGAAGGTAGAAAGAAGACTTGTGTGAATTTCTGGGATTTTTGGTTGTTGCGTTATAGTTAAGAGGAAAAGCCAAAGTTTGCGGTGGTCAAATGTCACTTGTGGGATCACCGCGGGGGGGGGGGGGATGTAAGGGTACAACTTTGAAAACCATGTGAACATGTTGTATGAGGATCGAATGTATTGTACACTTGACATGTTGATGTGTTATAGTCACAAGATGACTACATTTTTTGTTGATAGAGGATAAGGATCATTTCAGGACATTGGGGTCAAACTCTGAAAAACTTGTTAACACCACATTACAAGATACTGTAAGGAATTTGGATAGATTTCATACTCTGTATGTGAATGCGTTGTACTAAGGTGGTCGCTATATTGTTTTTGGTAGAGGTAAAAGGTCAATTGGGGTCATAGGGGTCAAACTATAAAACCATGTTAACACGATATCTCAAGATCTAGGAAAATTGGATAGATTTCCTATTATACAGTGTATGTTATGTTGGATAGAAGATCCTAATATCCCGATATGGGTACTTGCTTTCAGATATTTTCCACTCAAGTCTCAGTCAGTGGTGAAATTGTGGAATTGATGCATAGATACTGTCTCTCTGGGCACAAGTTGTTGTGTTCCCACTGGGGTGCAACAACACACTCTGTCGGGCCCATGAACAACAGTCAGCTGCCGACTAACCCACTTTCCTAAAACCCGTCCAATATCCATGGTGAGATACTGGGATAGGGGTGAGATATTGCATGCCCTGGTGAAAGCTTGGTTTGGGGCTGCTGAAACCTTGATGGCTATAGACATTGTCCACCCAATATACAGCTCGCTACACACTTGGTGTTTCCATTTTTATATTATTATTAAGTTGTAACAGCAGTAGATAAGAGGTTGAGAAGCCCCTTTTCTGGTTTTGTGCAGTTATGGGTGACCTGGAAAAGTTAAAAATTTGGAAAATTAAGCAGCTTTCAAATCCATGTTTGAATTTCTGTAAAATTCCTGCAAATTTTATTGAGTGGCATAACTTCCATTTCCCACTTACAAAATTTAGTTTCACTTTGTTCTATTAAAATCAACCCTTTTTTTCTCTGCATCTCAAATTTAATATTCCCTGCTTAATAAAATTGCTAAAACCTTGGCTTTTGCTTCTGTTATAGTTGAACTTTTCCTTAGACATCTAGTCAAGTTCATATGGCAACTCTTTATATAGATATGGGGAAGTTGCCGCAGAAATGTCATGAAAATTAATTCCATACAAAGAGGATGAATCTTGTTCTTGCTTAGTAAACATTCCCCTAGCTATGAAACCTGCACTGCCATTACCATTTTCATCTTGTTGCATGCATACAGTATGACTGCACATGAAGACTGGATGTGAAAACTGTGGGTGTATTTTTTTTTTTTTACTTGGGTTCTTTCATTTAATTTTAGCATGTAATTTTTTGAATATTTGCTTTGCTTTGCGTTGATGTATGAAGCGTTGCAAATTAACAATCATTTTGTTTACCTCTTCCAGTTTTTTTTTTGAGGTTGCTACAGACAATAGGGTTGTCACTTGTGGAGCTGTGTGTGAGGTTGAACCTGAAACATTTTTAGTCGTTGTGCGAGGCATACATCACACCTGTAAGGTGTATTTAAAGCAGTTTGCTGCTTGGTCAACCAAGGGACCAAATCGGTTGATAAAGAAATAGAATTGTGCCTTCCTGTTCCACGTTTACACACTATTGGAAAGGTAGCACTGCCAAGGAAAGAGGAAGTCGTTTGGTGCAATTGCTAAAGAACAGTTTTTAAAGTTTACAGAACACTTAAAAGAGAACTTTGAGTTCCGTTAGCCGGTCAGAAAGAACAGTCTAATGAAATCCATTCAGAAGGAGGTTAGGTTGGCATTTGCATCAAGAAGCCAGAGGAGATGATTTTGTCTAGGATCGTGTTTTTTGACATAGATTTGGATCTGTTTAACCTGGATCGGTTTTCTAAGAGAAGGGCTCTGTTTTCATACAGGCATGGCACAATTGGAGACCTGGATTTATCATGGGAGAAAAATGGGATGTTTCCTCCAATGACAGCCAAGCAAAGTTTGTCACACAGATGGTTATTTGGCTAAGGGATGAAAATCTGCATGACCAATGTGTCCAAGTTTCCTTACAATTCGTCAACATTGTGCCCCTGAGAGCATTTCAGACAGTTGTGGAACAGACATGATAGACGGATAGACAGACTGACGGTGGCAGATCACAACAGGTCATTTTTAAACATAAGTTGACATGAGAGGGTGAATGTGAAGTTAGAAGAAGACAGAAAGTTTTGGTATTTTTGAATAAGGGATAGTTGCACTCCATTTTTGCAACAGCATTTGATTCCTTGTTTCCATCTTCCATTTTGATATAGAGTATCAACATCATTGGCAATTTTGGATCTTAAAATAACAATTTTTTTTTCGTAGTTGCCCCTTTGGCCAGCCGTTTTCTCAATCTACTTGCCCGCATAAATATGTACTTGTTCAGTTCAAATCTGTTGAGTACGTGTAATTTTTATACAGAAGTCTAAAAGTACAAATGCCATTTTGCGCAACTCAGGAATTTAAGGCTGGGGGTACTTTCCCGACGGGCTGCAACATCATCAAGCACGGTAGTTGCCCAAGTGATTTTTCCACTTATCCCGGGTGGTCGGGCGGGGGATTTGTCGAAGTCTGATAAAATGAGGAGTGTTTGCTGCTAATGTATAAACTTTTTTTACCTTCTGACTCTTGATCAAGATCAGGTCGTTCTCAAAATAATTTAAAAGGGTAATTCCCGACTTATATGCAATTTTAGGGGGTGTTTTCCCCTGGCGGGGTATTCTATAGTCACTCCAAATGGACAAATTTGAATATTGACCTTTTGCAGTCACCCGATAATCGAATCCAGACTCATACTAATCCTACAGTAGATGTGGACAGTATGTCTGGCCATCTATTATCATATAAATTATCTATATGCTTACAATCTTATGCCTGCAAAATAAGAACACTCTCCTTAACCAGTCAGAAATCTCACCCGGTATCCAGTTGAAACATCCCCTGACCAGAGCGTCCCGGCTTTTCCTACCACAACGTCCCCGTTTTTTACCAAAACGTCCCCGTGATATTATATAGGGTTACCAAAACGTCTCCGCGTTAAAAATTAGAGTGTCAAATTTAAAATTGCAAGGTAACGAAATAAGGAAACGTTAGAGATAAATTAGAAAATAGGCACAGGCTATGTGAAAGGATTGATTTGTGGATTTAGTCTATTCAAGTGTGATTAGTACTTACATTAGTGAAATTACATGGTAATTGATCATTACATGTTTTGAAAACTCACCTAACATGTTAAAACGTGAACAAATAGCGTCTGTCATTACACGATTTGTTGTGTGGAGTAACTGGCTACTATGCGCTTGGCAGTCATGTTTTAAAATAGAATGAGAAGTATTAGAGTAAATAGTAAGTTTTACCAAATTTACAAACGCTTACAATATTTTGCGTAAACTATAAACACCTGGTCCATTTTACGATTAGCAAAGGGGATGTTTTGACACAGGGACTTTTTGACCAACAATGGGAACATTTTGGTACGGGGACGTTTTGGCCTAGGGACGTTACGACTGGTAAGCCCCCCCCCCCTTTACTGCTAAAATCTGACGATTTTTTTTCTGACTGGCACTAAACTAGACTAGAGCGCTGACCTAAGCCTAGCAGTAACAGTAACGTGGGGGTTGTGGAACATGCCCACGGTATTTCACGCCTGTAGAAAGAGGCGATTAGGGATAACGTTAAAGGGAAACCAAAATTGAGTTTAAACCAAAACTCAAAATAATTTTAAACTTGATCTTAATATCAAGTTCACTGACACTAGCCTATAGGCCTAGGCCTATAACAATTATTAACACGTAAGTTAGGTGTTGGTGTGCCGTTAAATCTCATCTAACTAATTTAATTACAGGAGAGCAATGCCTGCAATGATACGGAGCAGAGCCGTTTATCTAACGTAAGTTAGACCTAGGCTAGCCTTAACGTTATTAATATTACGTTAGTACCCCATGTAGGCTACTAACAGTACTAGCCTAACGTTAGGCACAGTCTAGGCTAAGCTTACATAGTAATACTAAGTAATAACGTCAATGTTAAACAGTATCGCGTATATGCCGTACATGAACCGTTAAATATCCCAACGGTAATATATTGGTTATTACAACAATGACTGAGACCGCTACACTCAAACCTACGAACATTTTACATTCGCAAACGGTAAAGCGGATTAGAAATTACTTACCAACTTCACTCAGAAAAGGATCAACAGCTACTCTCACTCTGTGTGGTGGAACAGTAGCGTTGTAGTCCTGACCCCAGCCGATAAAGGACACCAGGTAGCCTCCGTCGTCCAGTCTCTCTTCAATCCTCGCGGGTTCCCGGGAATCGACCCAGTTCATCGCCAAATGCCTCCATTTCCTTCCCTTTATAATTATCCATGTTTGTTTCCGTCGTGTCTCTTTTAACGTCCTTCAAAGATAATTTAAACGGTAAAAGACATAATACGCAGCAGAGAGCCCTTTCCACCTCCTCCGTGCCAGTAGGCTGCTGTGGGCCTATTGACGTCAGAACTGTAGCGCTGAGCACAGCATATATTTAGTACAGTAGTTTGGCGCGGTTTGTTGTAATTCACAGCGGATATATGATACACCCATTGTGCCGTTAAGTTGGGTCACAGCCGCTTACATGCATCGAGTACGCGAAAATAGTGCTTATGTATATTATCAGTATTGTACAGGTGCTAGTTGGCTTGTTCTACATGCATGCGAAGTATCATTTTCTTACGCATACGTAAGTCCTTACTCAAACCGTTTACAGTTGAAAGCAGGTTCGTGCAGCATCGTTAACATTTATAAAGATTCAAAATTCAAGAATTTTGCTTGTGTCAAAAAAGTACACAATGGCATTTTTTTCGTTTTTGTATGTTCTACTTTACTACACGCACCGATGCGTTTCTCCTGGTTGTTGGCATATCTTCTTGCCGAAGCTCGCAAAGTAAGCTGAGGAGCTAGTTGTTTACTGTGTAAATGGGTTTGTGCAACGAGCTCTTTGTCTGCACATTAAGCAGGAGCGCATTCACACTGAAGGATACGAGGTCGGGTTGACCTTTCGGTAACCTCACTTTTTGCTCAAAAACTGTGGTGTCGGGTACTTGAAACCATAGAGGCTGGTTAACGCGTAATGGCACCATTAGTGTATTTGGGAAAGACTATAGGGCAATGTTGGGGAAATTCATCATAGTATCCAGACTACCACTTATGGATGATGTTGAAAGTGTTGAGTAGCCCTTTTTCCTGATCGAGCACAGTAGGGTAACTTTTCGTATTCTGTTTTTAATTCAATTACATTCTGAATCTACTTCAAACTGCATAGTATTACAGAATGAACATGTCACAAAAATGAAGGTAGCTCTGAACAAATTGCTGTACTTATCAAAATTTTGATAAGATTTCAATTTTTTTCTTTTTTTTTGTCATAAGATTGGCTGTATGATTTGAATTATGACACATAATGTAAATTCATGCAGTTTCAACCCAAGTACTGACCAACTGTTTGGTTGCAGTGAAGAGAGGTATGAGAACTTATCACAAGGAACTCTGCTATTTACATTCCCCCACATATACCTGCATGTTTCATTTTTGACAACATATAAACAGAATTGTTTTCCTTTTATTCAGCGAAAAAATGATCTTTTCCGCTTTCTTTTTAATATATCAACTGATACATTGAATATGACTTAAAGGCCTGCACATACACAAGTAACATTTGTAAAACATTCTCAAAACTCTTCACCTGCTTTTTTTTTTTGGGGGGGGGGGGGTGGTTGCACAGTGTAGAAAGAGTAAAAACAATTTGAAAATGTTTTGAAAAAAATTGACAGGACATTTCTTTTGCAATATTTCCAAAACATTTTAAAAACACGCTGTTTTCCTTGTATACACTGTGTAACAAACCAAAAACAAGTATGTTTTGGATTTGTTGCAGGTGGATGTTTTGGAAATGTTTTTGGGAATATTTTGCAAATTTTGCTCGTGTATACATGCCTAAGTTAGAAATGTGAAGTACATATTTGAAATGACATATCACAATTCTTAACCTCTGAGTTGAGACGAAGACAACAGACTGTATATCCTACGACATAAAGTTTTCAAGATGGAATTTTTACAAGTTTATCACTGAATTTTGCATCCTTGCTATAAGACTGATAAAGATTTTGAAAATACAAGAACAGTCGTTGAAATTTTCTCTTTGGTTTCAAGTGTTAAGGGTAATACTTTTTCCATTTTGAAAAGAGGCATAACAATTGAAGTTACACTACACACACTTACACTACAAGTTGGGAAGTCCATTCCAATTTAAAACAGTTCAACTTCATCCACACAATCTACAGAATTTCTCTAAATGTTGTCATGCAATACAATACGATAAGAATGATCATTTTGGATAAGTGAATGGCAAATTGATGTGTAGACACACATCAACAAAACTCCCTTTGATAGCCCTTCTACAACTCTAGCAGCAAAAGCAGTAGCTGCACCTTTGTCTAAGACATCCCATCGATGACCAGTTGGTTAGATGGGACTTAACGACACACCAACACGAATGTGTTATTTAGTGTCACCGGCTAAACTAAAAGTTCTATGGGATGCCTTAGAGGCAAGGGCAAGTTTGACTTCTTTACGTATTAAAAGCGGAAGCTGGTGAGTCCGCTGTTCACTACGTATTCGCCCATCATCTTTACCGGACTTTATCGAGCCCCAGAAAGCTGCCTTCTTGGATTTCATTACAGATGACCTGTCTGCTCTATCAAGGATCACAACGTCCTCAAGCAGTCGGTCAACCGGCACAAAAATAGCAATCTGTCTGTCCAATTTCATTGACACAATCATGACACACTCTGCAACATGTGTTCCTTCTGATTTTTTTTTATCTTTTCAATACATACACTTAAACACCCAGGCTCAATTCGATAGCACTCACCACAGGTTATGCCAACTCCAACTTGTTCATGACCTGGAAATAGTCGTGCACAGAACCTAACAGGACAATGAAAACAGGATAAACGTAAGAAAAGCATTTTAGTAAACACCCTCCAAGTACTGTAAAATGTTAGAATTTGAAACTAAGACAGACTCAGTGTCCCACATGTCACAAAGCAAGGGGGGCAGTAATCAAATTCACAATTGAGATTAACCAAAAAGGGAGCAGTTTGGAAGGGAGAAGTGTTGCCCTTTCAAGATTTGGAACCAATAAACTGCATCAAATGGTGTACTGGTTATTTTTGAGGTCCAACCATTGTCACTCATATGACAGACTGCCCTTACGAAACCTAATGAAAAGAAAACAATGAAATATTTATTATTAGGGATTCAAAATGTGGACTTTAGTTTAGAGACATTTATGAACAGTATCATTGCAATTTGTTTCCACAAACATGTTGTTCAACATTTTCGAGACACTTTCTAGCTCATTTATCAACAAGTCACAGCAATTGAGTCTACGATCAATGTTCTTTTTCTTTTTTGTATTTTTGGTTGTTGTTGTTGCTTAAGATCCGCACCTCCAGCTTTAAGGAGCCAGTATCATACCCGTACACATACTTAGCTAAAGCCTACTTCCTTCCTTGAGATATCGTGTAAACAAATTTTCAGAATATGACCCCTGGTGACCACAGATGATCTTTGATCTCTACAAAAACAGTATTTCTTCCTCTCAATATTGGACATCTATGTACCAAGTTTTACAAGGGTCAGAGTTTCCCTGTTTGGGATATTGTGTTAACCGGCAAGTGTCACATGTACAGATGAGAGCAACTCAGCAAGACTGCATACTGTTGGTTTCTATTTTTTTTTTTTTGAAAACTAAAAATAGATACAGGTTTTTGGTGGGAAATTTGGATGAGAATTATTTCAAAAACCTGTATCATCTCTACTTTCTGGACTACTGGTCTCTGTTATACTCAAATCTTCCTCAGTGGGTGAAGGAGTCATGACAAGTGTTCTTTGTTTCTACGTTTTGGCCTCCGCTTGGATGGGCTTGGTTGGCAAGGTTCAGACTCTGTTATGTAAGAAAAATCACATTACATTAATTGTTTACCGTTTGGGATATTGTAATGTAAAACATTTACTTCTGGTGACAAGTTATGCTATGCACGTTCATATGTGTGATTAAAACAAATGATTACTGTACCCATGCAAAGGGTTAAGGCGCTGTGAAACGGTCTAGTAACAATCTATGTAAAGTACCATGCGCTGCCACTGCCGCACAGTTTTAATGCCCACTCGATACTACTGTATTACATAAATTCTGTAATTTATTGCAAAACTTTTATAACCTATTATGAAACCTCTGTGCAGACAATCACCGTGAATGACCAGAGCCTGCTGAAAGGTCTTTAGAAATGGAAACAAAAAAGAAAAAAGAAATTTATCAAAGGCCTTCACTTTTGAGGCATGTGAGTGCAATCACACACCATCATTCACTTCAAACCACACTCACGGTAAGGGGAGTAACTTTTTGCATGCCTTGATGGAGATTTGGCACTCTAACATATTAAGTTTAACCAGGCAGTGGCCAGCAACTACCTGGTTATTTTTGAAGAACTCTGGAGGTGATCTCAGTGGTGATAGATGCATGTATGGCAAAGCAGATTTTATCCACGTAATTACCATGCACTTAACCTTTCCATATTATTTTCCTAAATGCATCCTTAGATTTTACTTCACCCTTACAGGTGCATCTATCCCCTTGAACCAATCTCAGACGACAGGAAGTACTGTTGCCTAAGAGGATTGATTTGTGTTTGCTTTGGTCACTCAGTCCAACGTTTCTTTGGTCCAATAATTCCATTAAATTTTATTTTTGTTACTAGTTTCCACGTAGGCTTGTGTCCACTCAGTATTTTACATCTAGATCTATCTAAGGAGGTAAAGAATGACATATCCCAGATATTCAGTAACTTCCATGAATTCATGTTAATCACTTCCTGTGCTCTTCTTATCCCTTGGTATCTGATCTTAATAAACACTCTTAGATTTATGGTACAAAATTCAGTTTGGTGATACACTTTGAGACCGGCACTGCTTAAAGGCCCAATTTTCCCATCCCAAGCAGTACTAATTCTCCTAACCTTCTTAATTAAGCCCCTCTCACAATTGTCTAAAATTCACCCTCATCCAGACACAATCTAATTTTATTGCTTCAGGGTGAATATAGAAAGCTCAATGTGTATAATGAAAACACTATCAGAACAGTTCACGCTGTGTAATATAAGTTTCGGTTCACTGCATTGTTTGAGTAAGCAGTCAATCAAAAAGCTGAGCCAGTTGAGAGTTTCTGTTACCCTATACTAGAAGTGTAATTTGGGGTGAGAGGATTGTCCCTTTCAGTCAGTTCTGCTTGGAACATTAAGCTGTAAGCAAGACTGCAAATAAACCCTTCTCCATACTCATCCGTATTAAGGTGTCGACTTCATTTCTTTTTGGTTACCGTTGTGACACTTCGCACATGTACTACTAGAAGCTTAATTAATATTACTTTCAGGTCAAATTGCTCTAATAATAATAACACTTCAATCCAATATTTATCTTCACAACTTTGAAAGCATCAGTATGTACAATGACAAATGTAGAGTGTACATTACTATGTATGCATCTGTTTTACTGTATAGTGAAAGCACACTTTTAATCTTTCCTCGAAGAACAGATACTTTGTGCATGTCCTTTCATTTGAGATTGATGCTACAGATTACAACAGGAAATGTGAACAATAGACTGATTCATGTAGGAGGCATCAGTGCGCCACGTGTGCCTTAATTGAACTGCTAGTTGGGATAAACCATCTACTGTGTTTAGGTGCCCATTTCTGTACAGTATAATTCACATACTATTGCGTTAAAGTTGCACCTTTGGTGGCATTTACAGACAATGATGACAGCGATACACACAAACATGGATGTGTTGGGCCTATAAAGTGTCATCTTGATAGGTTGGTTGGTAAGTACAGTTGAAAAAAGGGGGGGGGGGGAGGGGCGTAGAAGTTCCTGCGGCACTAGCAATGATATACCACACAGTGCAGCGTTTTACAAGTAACATCAGTTTATTGTTTCTTCCACCTCAAAAACAGCCTCTGTGAATCAATGAATACACGAGAAGTTAGTAATAGAGATACAACTCAAGAAATGACTGCATGAATATCAAAACACACCCTGAAATGGAAAACAAAAGAGTTAAAGCACATCATACAGTAAGCAAATTATAAACACATCCAAACGGTTCTACTCGGGCTCTCAACCAATCATGTACTAATGAAATCATCTTGCAACTTAGAAAAAAGAATACTAAGCCTTAAGGTCAGGAGAATAAAAAAATGATCATGATAATACTTTAAGCCAGATGGTGATAATCACCAAATACCATTGATGTAAAGCGCCACCTAACCCTGGAAAGGATTCATCCGAGTGGATTGTTAGTTACCGGTACCCTTTCCTCACTTTACCAATACAATAACGAGGTATCAGTAACTATCCGCATCACTGTCACAACAACTACAGAAGGTAGAGGTAAGAGATACTCCTTCAAGTACTACAAGGTCAAACTGTAACCACTTACTGGCCATCCGTACACATGGACGACAGTAACTTCAATTAAAATGTAAACAATGGCGTCGACCTACCCTTGCACACTCCAAGCATGCAAGCCTAAAATTCCTAGGAATGTACATTTAAACAAACCTTATTTCTCTGTTCACTCACCAGCCCAACATTAATTAATGTGGTACGATACAGCCAACATCACTAACGGCGTCACAGCTACATAAGCGTGAGGTGTCTATGGAGACTGCATACCGTGACCTGTGTAAACCGTAGTTCTACCTTAAAAACAGTAAAAAGCTTTTTACACTATTTACAAATCCAGTGAAACACCAACCTGTATGTTACCCGCCAACCGTTGCAATTTGACATCAAAAAGTAATAACATCAGACACAAATAAAGTGTTAACATGCAGTGAACTGTGCTTTTTAAGTGCATTGGAACGGCACATACAAACAAAAGCAAAACTCAAAACGGATCGGGCAGAAACGTAAATGCAAACTATTTACAAACTGCTAAACCAAACTGAAAATTATGTTCGTTACAGTAATAAAGCTATATATACAGATATTTACAAAACTATGTACAGAAATTACGTTCATCACAATAATAAAGCTATCTATACAGATATTTACAAAACTATGTACAGAAATTATTTTCATTACAGTAATAAAGCTATATATACAGATATTTCCAAAACTATTTACAACAACAAGCACCCTACAGACCCACCCAATTACACGTTAACCACCACACGGTTCCCCCTCACCGAAACGAGTGGACCCCATCGCCTACCGAACGCCGACCTTGGCAAACGAACAAAGTCGGACTCAACCCTCAGCCTCACCTCCGCTCTCACCGACGCCAGGACGACGTCCGCAGGTTTCCCTGTCTCCCTAAAAACAATGTTACATCGGTCTCTCCATAAGGCCATCTTCATGGAGGCCGAAACAAAGGTAAGTATGCCCTGAACACTTGTATTGCACGGCGGTGGTGAAAGACCATACAAGGCATAGTCCTGGCCGACCGCCCATGTGTTGCACAACGTCAAGCGATCAGTCAGGACTTGGAACCATTCCCAGAGGAGGGTCACAAATTCACACTGCCAAAACACATGTGGCACACTCTCCCACTTTGTGCATCCAGTGCGTGGGCAAATGCCGTCTCCAAAACGCCACCGAAAGCGCTTGAGATTAGTTACAATCGCATCATGTGCGATTCGCCACAACAGGTCTCGTCTGCGGTAATCTAATGATCTGCTGTGGACCACACGCCACACTTCCGACCCTGAAGTATAGTGGTTGGATTGGACCTGGCCAACCAATTCTTCAAAAACAGCCCGGTATAGATCCCTTGCACTTAACTGTGAAACATCCCCAAGTGTAGACATAATAATCGATTGCTCGTGCTGTGTGCTTTGGTTGTGCTGGTTAGCTTGTGCTTTGTGCTGTCATATTACTGTTTCATACTGTAGCATCGTGTCGTTGTGGTGTGGTCTTCGAGGGCAAGAGTTTGGTCGTGCTCGTTTTCGAGCACGCTGTTTTGTTATTGAGTGTTGTTGGGTACCCCTTTTTTTGGTGTACTTGCTAGAGAGTTGAGGCTTTTCCTCCTGGTGCTGTGTGTGGCTTAGAGCCACAAACCCATCGGTGCTATGCCCGTGTGTAGGGATAGCAGCATTGTTAAGTTAGAGTTTAGGTCCGGGGTGAATGTTACACCCCAGCAAGTTTTCATGTTGTTAAAGAACAAAGATGTTGAGGTTGGGGAAATCGAGATGTTGCAGGCACTTGAGTCCTAAAGTTCAGGTCGTATGCAGCCTTATTGAAGGGTGTATCTAGCTTGAAGAGAATTGAAGGGCTCACTGTCACGCCATATGACCGCTCAGTGGTGGTGACAGTGTTGTACCTAAACCTCGAGGTCGATCAGGGCCTGGTTGCAAGGGTCCTCGGGCAGTACGGAACTGTCTCAGATATGGGGTGGTGCAAATATGGGGAAGGTGAGATGCAGGGTATCCTCAACGGTAGAAGACAGTTCCGTATGGTGCTTAAAAAAGATATACCATCCTTCCTCTTCATGGGGGGTTCAAAGGCTCACATTAGGTATCTGGGGCAGCCCCGTACCTGTTTTAAATGTGGAGTGGAGGGACACGAAGCCAAATCGTGTCCCAATAGACGTTGCGGAAGATGCCTGGAGTTGGGGCATGGGAAGGCCGACTGTCCCAAGGAGGTGCGGTGCAACCTTTGCGGGGAGGAGGGACATGTGTTTGGTGCCTGTCCCACATCATATTCTGCTCGTGTTGGAGGTGATGTGGGGCCGGCTGCAGAACCCTTGCAATCAGTTCCAGACTTTTGCACTCAAGAACTGGAGGAGGCAGCACATGAGGTGGAGCAGGATTTTCTAACCTCTAAGGCGTGCGAGGGTAGCAGTGGGGGTATTCAGGTTGTGTTGCAACCGTCCTCCCCACTTACACCTGAGGAGGTTGAAATCATGATGGTTGAGGAGGACCTCCGGCTCTCCTCAGATTCTGAAACTGATTTGTCAAGTGGGGGAGAGCCTGCCTCAGAGCCACCTCCCAAGGATCCACCTTCAGGGGAGGGATGGTTTGATTTGTGCGAGGGCGGGGTTCATGGGCCTCCACTGAAGAGGCCGGTTGATGACCATTCTGGGGCACCTATACCGAGTCCACGGAGTAAAGTGGTCAAAACCCAGGTAGATACTTGGAAGCGGTGCCTCGTGGTTTGGCCTTCGGGCGCTAGGTTGGCGGGTTATTTGGGCGGGGTTTGTTGCGTTCTTTTCGTTGTGACGGACGTTTTGATTCCGTGTTTTGTGTGTGGGTGGTTTGTGGCGGCCTTCAAACAAATGGGTGTTGTGCATAGTTTTTGTTTACTGTGTTTGGGGTTCGTGATTGGCTTTGTTCTGTGTTGGTCGGGTGGTGAGTTGGGGTGGGGTTTCTTAAAGGAATATTCCGGTGACAACTTAATATACCGTTATATACGGTATTAACTGTCGGTCTTTCCGTTCATCCCAACTATTTTGCATGTAGACGCTTCCTTATGGGCAAAACCAAGCTTTCAAAAATGTTAGTCAGTTCGAGCCTAATCGCGTTTTGGCGATTCTGGTAGACAAATTATGACGTAGAACCGGCAAATGCCTTTAAGCCCTTTTGGCGTTCCAATAACGAAAACGAAGTCTGTAAAACAAAATCGCGTAGCAGTCCAGTACACACATACAGCATGCAGTGCATGTACACAGTACAGTGTAGACGTACAGCTAAAGTGTGTACACTGGAACACCCTACAACAACATTGCTTCATTGAGTTAATGATCATTTTGCATACGGTTCATATATTTCGGAAAGAAATCAAGGAACTTTTGCAGGGTTTCTGTAGTGCAGTCGCTTCCACCTAACCAAAAGTCAGTTGACGAGCAAGAAATGGCCGGATATGCAGGACAGTTTGAAGGACCTCATGGTTACGAGACTTCGAACCGTGTATGTCGGAGGAACAGTACAATCAGATGATGGCTACCTCCAAAGATAGCACCGAACAGGCTGCCGGTTCCAGTGACGATGAGCCAGAGGTTGGAGCCGAAAGGAGGGGAAACTCCGACTGGTGTCAGTGTGGTTTGTGCCATGCAATGGAAACGAGGGTCGAGAGTATTTGCTGCACTGAAATAGGGAGACTGGGTGACAAGGTGATGGGAAGCTGCATAACCCTTCATCAGAACTTTGACAGCGTATGCCTGAATGAAGATGTACTGTCGGCAACATGGGATTTGGTTCAGCACACAAAGGGCAACCGGCCATCGAGAAACTTGCAAAATAGGTTGGTAAATATGACGATAATGCAGCAGAAAAGTTGCAGTCTCTTTTATTGGGTCGATGAGTTGGCTTTCTTTTATTGGTTTTTCATGCAAGCGATTTTCGTAGAACTGATACAAATAGTATAGCCTAGCTTACTACGGTTACAATTTACAGGTACAACACAGTACTGTTTGTACGGCATACACTAACGTTACAGCTTTCGATCATATTCGGCCCCAAACCAACTCGGGATCCAGTCAAGTAGCTCCCAAGCCAACTAGGACCCAAACTGAATTCATGCGTACTTCTCTTTGTGCTTATTTGACATTCATTTGTAGCAATTCGAGTTTATTGCGGGGAACTTTAAAGTAAGATTTTAATCGACAGAAATTATTTTAGGCCTAGCCTACAGTAGCAATAGACTTTAGCCTAGGCTAATTGATAAAATGAGGACATAACTCAAGAGTCAAAGAAAATTTACCTCGCCAATCTGAGGCAGCCAAGGCATGCTAGACTAGTACAGAATGATCACACAACCACATAAAAAGCAGACTTAGCAGTGAATCAAAGTCCAAAGTGACCTTCAGGGAATAATGTAAATTAGTATTCAAATTTTGCATAGCAGTTCTGTGAACTTCTTCCTTTGGCCTAGTATAAAATGTCTGAAAAATGTATAGTTATGCACACAAAAAAGCTACACATTTTTGCTTTTGCATAGCAGTTTGGCCAGCTTGTGTAGCCAACTGAGGTCCAATACTTGATAAATTAGACCCTAACCTTCAATCCTCCAATAAAATCTGTATCTTCTGTTTCCCTTGACCAAAAGATAATTGCATATATATTTATATAAAAACGAATTTTTCTCCATACCATTTAGATGTCTGAAATTTGCTACCAAAAAACACTTCTCATCTGATAGGACTGAGTAGGCTTGGGACTAAGTTGCCTTGGAATAGAGTTGGCTGGAATTTGTTTAGGACCAAGCTGGCCTATCACATCTCATTCAAAAAGCAGGATTTTCATTGTATTGATGGTAATAGACATTTTCATAGTTCCTATATTCTGCTGAATAACCACTGGCAGGTCTAATGTACAGTATAGGCTGTGCATTAACACCTAGCTCTGCCTTTTGCATAGACAATAAATTACACGGCTGCTGTAACATAACCAGACTGGCTGGATAACACAGTTTGTACAGCAGGCACCTGGACATGATCCACAGTAACATTATCATTCAGTCTTCATGAGTCTTCTTGAGACCTGTTTTCATGCATATAAATATGTAAAATGTCACTTTAAAAAATTGCAAGCATCGGCCGCATCACCAATGGAACAGCTAGGCACAAATGTTGGACCACTTGCAAGTCAGATTAATTTAGGCTCCAACCTAACTGTTTTTCATGTTTTTTCATATACACAGGCAATACAGATTCATCGCCTACAAAATGTTTACTCTGTGGGGACACGGGCACTTGGGGAAAGGAAACAGGACACCAATACCATCCTGCGTTGTATACCAGATACGTCTAAAGTTTCCGGAGCCTGATGGTACCTACACAGGATTTTCATATGTTGATGAGCTCCTAGCCGCTGCCATGCCTGTGTGAACATTTTTTGGCTTTACCCATGAGGTGTGGGTAGAGCTCATGTTATAGGGTCATTCCATGTCAAATCACCTAATTTTTGAGAAAGTTGTTGCTCGACTGACTCAAAAAATTTCCAAAATATTTGTATGTGTAGACAGTGATGAAAAAAGCATATCCTGAAAATTTTAGCGAAATTCTCAAATTTTGACAGAATTGAAATTTGTTGAAATTTTGCAAATCAGTGGCAAAATGGCATTTCGGCTTTTTTGTCAATTTCACGGACCAATTTCTCAGCAACAGCCTCCGGTGATTTGACATGGAATGATCCTATACTCTAGAGGGGGATAGTACAGTATGACTATCACAGTCGTGATACTCAGTTGGTGTCTGTTATTAATGAGTGGGCTCCAGCCTTGGATAAAAACAAACAGGTCGACATCGTTATTTTAGATTTCGAGAAGGCCTTCGACACTGTCCCCCACAAACTCCTTAAGACGAAGTTATATTCTTTAGGGGTCTCTAGACAAATCGTCAATTGGGTGGTGAACTTCCTTTCTGATCGCTCGCAGTCTGTTGTTGTAAATGGTACAAAATCTGCTCCTGCTCCAGTTCTTTCTGGTGTTCCTCAGGGGTCTGTTCTAGGTCCAGTTCTCTTTCTGTTTTATGTAAGTGATATTGTTGAAGCTGCTTCTGAAGTTAGGTTGTTCGCTGATGATTGTGTTTGTTAGAGCCATTGAGGATCAAAGTGACTGCAGTGTTCTACTGAGAGACATTACTCACCTGGGCCAATGGGCAAAAACCTGGGGCATGAGATTTCATCTGGCAAAGTGCAGTGTTATGTCTGTTACAAGGAAACATCACCCCAGAATTTTTATATACACTCTCCATGGTGCTAATCTGAAGAGGGTGGACTCTATTAAGTATTTGGGGGTGACCATTACTAAGAATCTCAATTGGAGCAAGCACATACAGTCTATTTGTAATAAAGGAAATAAGGTCCTTGGTCTACTACGGGGGAACCTTTCTTTTTGTTCAAGGAATAAACTGGCAGCTTATAAAGGTTTGATAAGACCTTCATCAGAGTATGCTTGTTCCATTTGGGATCCAAATCAGGTTTCACTTCAAGATAAATTAGAGGGAGTACAAAGAAGGTCTGCTCGGTTTATAGTACAACTTCAGTGATGTGGGATCAATGACTGCCCTTTTGAAAGATCTCAGGTCTTCGCATGCTTTGTGATTGCCACAGGCATTGTATGCTTCAAATCCTCGCCAAAGGTACCTACGGCTAAGTCAATATCCCTCCGTCTGCCCTTTGTAAACCCACCCCGTATTACTCGTAATATGCATGCTTTGCACTGCTCCCCCCCTCTGCTAGGACAAATTGTTTTAAATAGTTTTATCCATAAGACTATTTGGGATTGGAATGATCTTCCCAGAAGTCTCATTGAGGGGGTCATTAGTCACCCTAAGTCCGCAGAATTTATTACCAATTCTCTTAGGGCATGTCCGACCTCACAGTGAATACGTGGTGTACTATTGTCCTTAACAAGATGTCTCACCATATTTTGAAAGAAGAGGAGAAAATGTCTGTCCCACTGAAAATGTCTGTCTCTCTTTTCAAAAGGTTTCAGCTTGTGTAATTGCCCGTGGATTTTTTTGAAATTTGTTGTGCAGGTGTCATATTATTGATGGCAATACATTTCCTTCCAGGCTATATGATAAACCAAAGAGAAGTGGTAATTTATGGCCATTTTCATAATCTTTCATGGTCTATTAGCTGAAATGAACAGCCTCAAGGCAAAAGCCTTCATGAGACAAGTTTCCAGTAACATTGTTTTGACTTTTGCTAGTCTTGGGAGTAGTTGCTAGCTAGTGCCCAAGTGTCTGCTGTGTACAAACCATAATGTCCTTCATCTTATTTCTTATCCTTCAGTAATTTTAGTATCTATTACACAGCTCTACTTGCTGTGTGGAGACATTGCATACAGTGGGGTCATTGTTCATCCATAGAGTTGCTGTTTGGCTCATACCACAGGATTTTTTCCCTGGTCTGGGAGTGGTAGTAGAAAGAGAAGGGGAGTAATTTCAGTTTTAATGTACACAAATCAGCACTTCTTGTCAGCATTCATTACAGGATATTAGCCTTTAAGGAGATCTGTCATGGCTACCAGTTTTTAGGGAAAAACTGCGGTCCCCAATTATAGTACCCGACCACTGGTTCATTACTCCAATTAGCTGCTTCAATGAGCAGCAAATTTCTGGTACAAAAGAAGCCCAACAACTTTGGGGTTCAAATAACAACTTACTTACAATAAATCCTGAAATAAGTGCTGGCAAAAAGGGAATCAAATTACTTAAAGTGCTCTGAAAGGCTACATCCCCTTTCAGCTTATTGTGAGATAAAGTGCTATCAAATGACAACCTTCATGGTCATTTTCAAATGCCTAAATGGGCATATAATTAGTACTGAGAACAGTTCCTGACGAGGGTATTTTTTTTCCAACATGTTTGAACTTCGAATGGATCGTGTATTAAATTTTCATCCAATACTTCGTTGTTTTTTTTTGTGTACAAATTTCATGGGGGAGAGAGTGGAGGGAGGGAGAGGAAGGGGAAGGGAGACAGGGATTGAGGAGGAAGGAAAGACATTTGGTATCTCCTTCCCCGACTGGTTATGCCACTGTCCTACACAAACTGGTCACATTTATAATGCACTATGACTAAGTTTCTGATCCCTGCCCTTATAGGCAGTGTTATACAAATGGACCAACTAGCTTTTGAGATTTATCCATGACATGGTCCAACTGTTAGGTTAACAGTCTTGCTATGTTGACCACGTTTGTGTTCAAAATGAATTAAATGGGGTATGTATTGAGTGTGGATCATGATTGTGTTTAAGATGAACATGTATCATCAGAAGGGTTGATTGTCAGTGGCTATGCTACTCTTGTTTTTTTCTTTTTTTGTGAGACAGAAATTAGCTTTGTACATTCTTTTGAAATATAATTGAAATGGTAAAGAAAAAAAGGAAAGTCTTTCCATGTTTGACATCCGTTGTCTGAGAAAACTACATTGGTATCAATTGCACCAAAAAGTTTAAAAAGTTGGTGGGGATTCATCACTGTGCAACCTGAATCCATATTGATGCTGCACTGGGCCAAAGGCACAAGTGTGTTCAGGTGGACAATGGCTCGCTTCAAAGCCCATGTTAGGTGTGAGTCAAGTGTTGGAGGCCTCGGCATTGTGAGGTCTGAGGTAAGACCATGTCAGAGGATCAAGGGGGCCCAGATCCCACATGCTCTGATCCTTAAATAATAACAAAAGAAAGGAAGGCGAGAGGAATCCCCAAGCCAAGGGAAGTACGGTTTCCCACAATCTGGGAGGTATTTTTCCGCCAACATTTTCTGGGTTCGCTGCGTACCGACCGATGGCACTACTCTCAGATACTTTTAAGATGGTTCCTTATGGGAAAGATTGTTAACCCCCCCCCCCCCCCATGCAAAAAAATCATGGATTCACACCTGGGCCTCGGTCTCAGCTCGTAACTCCAGTCTCATTACTGCCAGTTTTTAAGAAGGTCCCTTCAATAATAGGTTGGAAGTTCATATTGTCTCAAGGAAGGTATTTGTAACTCACATAGCTTCATGAAGGTATCATAGGGCTTGCTCTTATAAGGTTTCAAAAGAAGATGCTTACCACAGAACAAGATAAAGGTAACTAACTGCTCTAAAGTGCACACCACTGTCGGTGTAGATGGCTTCAGCATTGGATTACATGGCCTCGGGAGTTGAGGCCTAAACTGCAATGCTGGAATAGGTGATGGATTTAAAATGCTACCTACTGATAAGTTTCAACCACCCCCTGAACAATATCCTCTTCTTTAGGAAGGTGCCATGACAATGACAGGTTATTTTTTTATTCCAAAGGGAATAAAAGGGAGGGGTTACTTACTTATGCAAGTTCCATACATCACCTCAAAAATAGCTAATTATTCAGTGAGAAGCCATGATACTGACAAGTCAACTGTTCACTCAAAAATGAAAGGGGGTGGGGGTGGGCAATCTGTACCTTAACCACCCTTGGTTGAAACTTGTGTGCAAAAATATGTCAGTCCATTCCCTTATTATTGAAGTTAGTTTGAAACATCAGTGTTTGCCCTTTGGAGGGCGTACTTGTCCATTTGGGACGTTAAGCTCCTTAAGGGAGCAGAACTCCTCCGGGAGTAATCGTTTGGTTTTCGCCCCTTGGCTCTTCGCCAGAGAGTCGTGGGGACTTTTAGAAAAAAGTTTGAAACATGTAAATTAAATGGAGATGTTATTTACAGGCCATGCTAACACACCCTGAAGGCAAAGGTATTTGATTAGTGGATCCCCAGCTGAAAGTACTTTTACAAACTTCAAGTGAATGGCATTTAAAATGTACCCTCTTCCTTATAACTACTTATTAGTTCCCTCCTCTTGCCGATGGACCACTTTCCAGCTTTTCATATTGTATCTATCATAACTATTTGGTCAATCACGAAGCTTCGCACACCTTGCAAACATGTTTCATCGACTGGAGTTCCAGATGTACATGGCAAGGATTCTGACTCTGGAGCACTGTGGTTTATGTATGGCTCTAGCACTTACTTCAAATGGAAATTGGCTGATTGTGGATTGTAAACAAGCCATGACTATTTACCTTTCCATTATGTTACTGGAATAAGTCTTTTCTCATCAAAATCCCGGTGACATAGATAGTCAGACCCAACTCAAATCAACACTGTCAGACAGTACTTGCTGTTTACAACGTAGGGTGACTTGTTTCAATTAAATATCATTCATTGTGAAGTGGTAATCCTTAAAATCCATGCATTTCATGTCCCCACCTGAAGTGTATATGTTTTACTTGTAAACCTATTGCCTCTATGCTAACTGCTTGAATATCTATGTTTATGTCCTGTTACAGTGTGGGAGCAATGTATCAAGCAAAAATAAGCAGGGTGTCAATTGAGATGGCATTTGGTAAAATACTGTCTTGTGATAATATATAACAATTAACAAGACCAATGATTACATAAACTGACATACTTATTGAAACCTTGCACTATAGTTAATGTCCTACATTTCTCAGTGACAATCAAATGTAATTATGATACGAATCAAGGGAGACTGCCAATGGCAACCACTCAGATGTAAAGAACACAACACAAAAGGCATTGTTAAAGTATTTCCTAAATAATAGGCTTTCTTTATTCATTTTTCTACCACCTCCATCATAAACAGGTGGAGCAAGTCATTTTTTTTTGTGCTTGGACAAAGGCTGTGTGTTATTCTTTCCAAGTAGTTTTCTTCATTGTAACATAACACCTTTCAGATTTCTTACATACAAATGACTGAGTTGAAATTTAACAGTTAGTTTTATGAATAAGTAGACACAGCACTGTAAAATATATATTCAGTCATACAAACGTTGTGTTTAGACAATCTATTCAATTACCACAACAACATTTCAATTCTGCCCAAAAGGCAGTGTGATTTTCAGGTGAGTGTGAGATTAGGGAATTGCACATTTTCACACTATTACTCTACATGCACATGCAGTAAGGGGCTCACTTAGTGAGGATGAAGATGTATCTTGTGAGCACCCAAATGTGCATCATTAAAGTGTGGTTGTCCCATAATTTTGAAATAAAACATTTAAAGTTCTGGCAATTAAGGCAAAGGCACCAATGCACATTTGCTATTGAATATTGCAATACTAAAAAGTGTGAATGCAGCAATTTCAGAATAGGATAGCCACTATAAAAATGACAATGTATCCCTAAAAATGACCAAGCCACTTGCCTCCTTGGAACATGTTAAAATTAACATCATTTTACTGACAATCAAGTATATTAACTTCGCAGTGCAGCTTTAATAGGGTTTGTCTCAAAAGAAAGAACTGACAAAGAAGAGAGTGCGACTGAAGCAACAAGGAAAAACTCAGATTTGCAGATGCTGAGACACTATTTGACCTAAAGAACCTCTCTAGTAATATAGTGAAAGCTTGAGGTTCAACTCATGTGGGCAGATAAAATTACTTGTTTAGAAATAAATGCAATGGAACCTTCCCGAAGAACAATTTCCCCTGACTGGTAAAATATTATGCAACTGATACTAGTGAGATGCAAACTTATGCGACATCCGGCTGACTTGGGGTACGTATACAACAGTTTAAATCTATTCTTTTTTACCACACTATTTAACTTACATTTCCATATTGAATGAGAAAAAGATGGGTGGGGTATGACCCTCCCATCACTGCACATGCTACTGATGAAATACAGATCTTCTGACACTTAACCCAGAGATAAATGAGTTACCAGGGTGTGGTAGTCCCGATCAGGATGCAATGTCCAGTCATCCAGTAGGGTGAGTAACTTTTTTCATCTAGTAACTTTTTTCATTTCAACAGGGATCCATACATCAAGCATCCAAGAGAGGCATAAAATCAAAAAAAAAAAATATATGATTACCGATTAAAATGGACTTGTAGCATAAACTAGCATAAAAACTGACCGTAAATCATAAAATTGTGTGATATGTGCACAAATGTGCAAAGAACTGATGTCACTGCCCAAGTGAACAAGACTGGACACAATTTTGGAAGCAAACTTCATTTGTATAGTCATTATTTTTTTATTCTGCAACCTTTCACATTACATGCACCTTTGACCTGGTGACCTCATAAATTATCCCCCAATGAGCATTTGCTAGTTATTCAAGTCTTGTTGGCATGAACAACAACCAAACGAAACATTTTCAGAAAGTGCTATGTAGTGATAGTTTTGTCACAAACAAGAATAAGATGTTGATGAAGGTTCTTCAAGGAAGGCTCAAGGCAGAACAGTTGTTTTCTGGACGGAAGCAGCATCGAGTGAAACAGTGAGTGTCTTTGCATGGGTACTTTATGAAACTTAAAGCTGCACTGAAACTTGTAAAATTATCTCGATGTGTATGTCACTGTACAGTGTTAGTAATGCACACTGATACTGGCATCAGACACTGCATAATCACCCATGTCTATATGGTGCAAAACTATTTGAATATTCGTATAATAAACAACCAGTCGTAGTGCCACATCCACTGCTTGTAAAAGCAAACACAACACAAATTCTAAGAGTGTTGGTAGAAAATATGAGACATTTCTCAAGAACATCCATCTTTGACAGGCACTGGGATGTGACTGATGAGGAATCTGTCATTTAGCTTGCTGAAAGATATAAGGACTTTACCGAGGTACACTACAATTTATAAAAAAAACCAGAATGCAAAGCTTCAAAGAGGTTTTGATGACTTAATTACACATCTTTTTGATGGAATGTTTACAAGAAATGGCTACTGATGATGCCAGTTGGCCTCTCTTCTTAATAAACTTTATACAGACTTCGTCAACAGACCACATCTACTCGATAGGAAAATTCAATTCACCAAGTACAGGCACCAAAGTGTCACTATATTTCCCATGTATTTTGAAAAATCCTATACATTCCATATTTTTATGATTTGGGGCCTGTTATTCTATATTTTCATGTCATCTACATTTCAAAACCATTTACCTTTGGTTTGCATGTACAAACGCCTCATATGCTTAATTTCTACCCTCAACAAGAGCCCAATGGGCACTGTGGTTCCTTGCTGGATATTATGAGAACTGTGCAGCCAGTCTCCGAAATAGAGATGAGCAAAAACTCATACTCATTGTTTGTAACATCTTCACAAGGGATATTTTAGTACTAATTAATTTTTGTGGCCTTACTTACATTCAACTTGTATAATACTTGGTGATCCTTCAAAAACATTTCCTCATTTCCATATGTATTTATGCTTGTAAGCAAACTTGATGTTATCACCAATGAACAGTACACTATAAAACATTTCTCATACCAGCCCCATAAAGAAGAGGTTATGACTGTGTGCCAATATGGACACATGAGATATGCTAATGTAATTAAAAGCTTTTCAAAGTTTGACCTCCAGTGACCTCATCTGACCTTAGTTAAATATTGAATGGCTCAGCCGGTTTCCTCATCAGGCATATCTTTTTTCTAAAATCTAGACTTCAGCTCTTGTACCATGATGGTCTTGTCAGGTCTAGGGACACGAGCAATGTTTGATGGCCGTGGTTGGTTTTTATTGGCTTCAAGGTTGATACTGCCTTCCACAGCCTTTACAGTGCTAACCATCATGTCTTGTACGTAAGACAATGATTTCTGTTGGTAAATTTTCTTGACTACCCACCCTCCCCTACCCTTGGAATAAACCAGGTTGAACCTATGCTCCCCTTCTGGCAAAGAATTCCTTGTTGCCTTTTTCACCACTGCTTGAGGTCTGTTCAGATTGTGGTTATGATCTAGAACAGCTAGATGCATCCGTGCCTGCATATGCTCATATCCAAATTCAAGGCGTTTTGGACAATACTTTAGCACAACACTATGGAATACTTCCAAGGCACCAGTATGACATGCATGGACTAGCTGTTCTAGATCACGAAGGATTGTAGGGTTGAGAACAACATCCTGTAAAGCTAGATGTGCAGGAGATTCGGGTTTAAGCCATAGCTTTAGTCGTATCTCATCATCTGATAACTGAGGGTGGCCGCACTGATGAAACAATTCACAGTCAGACCAAGAATGGACATTTGTGGTGTGTTTGAGGATCGAAGTCCACATCTCCCTTAGCTTCTTGACATCTCCATCACAATTCTGACAACACCACCAAAGATGAGTTGATACAGCTTGGATCCATCTTGAAAGATCCTCTGCATCCTTCTTCTTTGCTTTTGCCAGAAGTTTCTTCTTGATGTTCTTTGCAAAGTGCCACACATCAAAGTCATGATCAATATCAGGATACTCCGTTCTCATCACCTTCCTTATGCCAGCATGCCGGTCAGTTGCCACCAGCTCTACTTTGATGCCTTTCCCCCTTACTCGGTTAAGACACTTCCTGAATCCCACCTTCTCCATCGCCACTGAGCTTGTTGTATCTGTGACCTGCACCAACTCTGTGTCGATAATCTCTTCTGTAGCAGGGTTCATGAAGGTGTATGAACAATATTTGGCGCTGTATCCAGGGGAATCGTTTCTTCCATCGCCACTGAGCCACACAGATTTTCCTACAAGCTTGTGAGTCACTTCTCTTTGGCTTCTGATGTATGTGTGGTTTACCACAGGGATGAGTGTTTTCTGTAAAATGTCATAGTAGTTGTATGGCCTATGAACTTCACTTTAACAAACTCCATGTACTGTTTAATTTGCGCAAAGGAAGAACCACTGAATAGTATACCTGCAGAACAAAATACATTCCCAGCTGGGGTGTTCTTGATAAATGGCTGTGAGTACCACTTGGTGATCTTGTGCCCATGGAGACATGAAATCTGTAGTACCACCATCGTTCCCTTAAAACTTCTGCTACTTTCTTCTGCAGGCATTTGACAAACTTCACACTTGATGTGTTTGATCAGATTTTTCAGACTAGACTCAAACACAATAAACTTACTCTCATGCACAAGTCTTCCTTCTCTGGTGGTGGATATGGCAGATTGTCCAGAGTCACTACCATCTTCATCACCATCATCATCATCTTCTTGCTCTGATGGTTCAAACAGAGACCCATCTGAGGGGGAGCTGCTGCTTGTCTCTGGTTTTATTTCTCTTTTAAATATCTCTATAGAAGAAAACAAAAGACAGAAGATTTTTTGGTTAAAAAGTACATTTTAATACTATTTGGCATGACAGTCCACACCCTTCCAAAAAAACACCTTGAATGGTAGGGTATTCAGACAGGTGAGCTCAAGCTTTGTGAAACTTGCTTTAAAAGACATGGATCATTGACAATAAATATACAACACAACTTACAGTTCACTCTGACCATGTAAAAAAATACATATAAGGGGCTATTCCAATATTCAACAGGAGAGCAGATTTCATTATACAGACAAACAAAAGACCTGTCTACCTGTTTCAGAAACAGAACAGGCATTTGCAAGCACTTACACTGGGTGAAGATGAAACAGATGATGTTGAGGTAGCACTAGGTGATGATGGATCAATCAACAAGGTGTTTGATGGAAGGACATTCCTTAAGAATACTGTTTGATCAAGCACCTGACGTTGAATCTAATAGAAAATAATTAAAATATACAATTTCGTTAAATAAAATAAAATGAATAAATGAATGAATGAATGAATAAAAGAATGAATGAATGAATGCATGAATAACTGGACTAATGAATGGATGAATGAATGAACCAATCGATTAATGAATCAATCAATAAATAAAGGAATGAATGAAGAAGGAATGAATGAGTGAACCAGTGAATCAATGAATCATTGAACGAACAATGAATGAATGAATGAATAAATAAAGAAGTAAATAAATAAGAAAAGAAATACAAATTTGCAGTAAGGAACAGCAATGATAATGAACAGTTCCGATTTCACTGTTTGGCATTGGGAAGGAAAAACAAGTTCAAGAGTGTACTTACTTTTGGGGGTGATGGGTGCCATACTCCAGGTGTGTCTCCTTCCATACCTTCTGTTTGACCAGTGAGTTGCTATAGAAGGAGATAAAACCAACAATATTTTTCAGACAATATATACTTGAGACTACTTACATCTTTTGAGGTGCCAGTATTTGATTGACTGGTCCCTTTGTTTCTATTGCCAAATCCCTTGTGAGTAGGTCCTTGTAATGACAATCACTTCTGTTCTCTTCCAAGTCATCCCTAAGCAAAGGCATTGTCTGTGTATCCTTTCATTTGGAGGATTTTTCCCCCAATATTAAGCAAATGAAAGCACAATTCCCAGCCCCATCAATGTTCACACATTCAGTTTGTTTGAATGAGAAGGAAAGTTATTACAATGCCTGGGTTGATTGATTTAAAATCAAGCTGATTAAAATCATGATATAACTCAAGGTTTTTGTTGAAAAAAATTAACAAATTGATTAACATCAATTTTATCAATTTGCTTGATTTAAATCACTGATTTAAACCATGATCAAAAAAAAAAAAAAAAATACATAAAAAGGCCCAATCCCTGCCTAGAAATGATGTACTGCCTATGCCTTGGTCTCCATGTTAACCTATGGGCAGCGTAAAATAAACTTGGTAATGAAAACAATGTATAACAATACACACAAATTTGGAAAGATTTGGTCTTGGGGTACTAACAAGTTTTAATTCTTTCCTACTCTTTAACCTTTGCTACATGAAGATCACTAAACAATAACTAAATTTGATGCAATTAGTACAGATAAGAACATATTGCTTTACACTACGTGGAACCAGTAGCATGAATAATAAGGAATAAAGCTTTATAAGTCATTATGTACCATTATTTCCGGTGATGAGAAAGTTGATGAGCCCCCAATAACCCTCGGGTATGGTGGTGTGAAGACAGGTTTTTTCTCTCGTGTGCGTTGCTTATCGTCAGCGGAATCCTGAAAATAAAAGGAGGAAACAACAGTCATTACAGGCACAGATGAACAATGGAATTTCACCATTTCTGACAATGTATTCAGGGATTGTCATTGTACAGAACAGGAACCAAACATGATTACACACTTCTTGCAAATGTCAAACCTTACAGAATTCTTACACAATTTTTCTCTTTTTGAGGGGGGGGGGGGAGGGGCTGGTGCATTTCAAAATCTCAAAGCACCACATATGTACCAACAGATTCAATTGGGTTCTGCTTGTCCAGCTGGTAAGGCATCATGCTAACAACTATGTGCTGCTGGTATAGTTATAAGTGAATTTCATAAAATAGTATACACCTATTTCACTACTCTTCTATTCTTCTCAATTGTGAGTTATTGGTTAGTGGAATGCAACTTACTGGAATGTAACCAATGTAGTCATGTTCTGGGTAGGGAACTTGAGATGCTTCTTGTAACATCAGCTTCAGTCTGAGTTTCTGCATCGGTCACAAAACAGGTGTATCTTCTAACTACCTGTGTTAAAAGACACATATACATTTGCAGAAGCAGACTTACATAACTGAAGGCACACAGATGTCAAAAAACTGGAAAGGTGAAACAGACAACACGAAACAAGCCATCGGTGTGCATTGGACATAAACAGAAGCCGTTGCATTTGTGAGAAACAAATGTTTCTGTTTTGGTCAAATGCACACCCTGGATGTCTTGTTTCAGGCTTCATGTTTTTGAACATAATGCATGCATTTAGCTTTCAGAAAAAAAAAAAAATTAAATGTTAATTATCGATTATGTGTAACTTTTACACCCCAAAGGGCAACATCACCACATGAGTCTGTTAGTATGATAACATTTCTTATGGAAATAAAATTGCAGTATGGTATACAACTGTAGAGCAAAATAATGCAATTGAATCAGATGGGCTACAAGGGAGGCTACTCCTGAGTGAAAGTGAAGATATTTGGACAGTTTTCAATGGCTACTGAACACCAATTTTGGAAGATCCACCAAACCCACAACCTTTTATACCATATATCATTTTCTTGTATGAGACTGCTAATTGTTACTTACTTTTCTTGTAGTTTTAGTCAAAATGTCTTGCTGTTCTGCAGCTGGTGTCTCCTCCTCAAACTGAAATTGTAATAATGGAAACTGCATCATTGTATATGTTTAATGCATTTGAGGCCATTTGTGCTTGGTGCTCAGCAATGGAGTAGGTAAAACAAGCGAGTGACCCACAACTGGAAAGAAGGCCTTGGCCGGCCCGGCCCGACTTTAACCAACTGGTTAGAAACTCAGCTGTAAAACCTCATCTAAACCTAAACCCAACTAGTGTTCGGAGGGTAATGCTCATGTGACTGCCATTTCACATGTCCATTACACCCCCTTTTCAATTTGCTCAGCACAACAGCCCTGTGCCAGGCAGCTGTACCGACAACAGGAAGTGGAACACACCTGAACTGAACCACCAATTTTGAAATTCCATTTGTTTCTTTTTTTAGTTATTGTAGTTTGTTCAGCTATGCTAGCAAATGTGGTCACAAGAAGATAACACATGAAGGTTACACATGGATTTGATCTGAAAAACTCTGAATTGCAAGGCATGTGCACTCTTTGACCTAGTCACTGTTCCAAGCCATCTCTCTACCATTACGTACATATACCCTTACAATACAAAATGCAAACTGTTCATGAATAAATAACACAACGTCAAACTGAAGTGCTTCTATGATATGTTGTTTGTAGGTCAGAAAAGGCAAGTTAATAATATCATTAATATTTACTGGACACCTTATCTGCCAACCTCCAAATTTTTGCACCTGGAGATTTTCTCAAAGATATGGAGAATGGTACCTCAAGTCTCGAAATATAGATTAGTTCTTTGGTACCTCTATTTAAACTGACCTTAAACAAAGAAATGGTATACAATTTAATTTCACTTTAAATTGGTTTCTTTCCAAAATTGAAAGTATAAGCAACACTGGTTTCCGCAATTTCTTTAATAACACAACATTTTTTGCCAAAGATTTTAACTTGTTTTTCCATTGTGAGCTTTAGAGATTTGACCGTGAGACAACCTCCAAAACCATGATATTCTTGTTGAAACCATTAGTGTTGGCAGGTATGCAATATCCTGTAGGGCCTTGTCTAAAATATAAGCCTACTGTACACCTTAAAGTGGCAGGAAAACATTTTATGGCCATACAGGCTTCAAACTTTTGGGCACAGTGATGGCATTTCAAAAGCTAGCAGCAAACACTGCCCAAAATTCCATTGTGTGTGTTCATAAGTCATGGCACTTAACTTACAATTTCATATGAGCTGACAGGTATATCTTCTCCTGAGACTTCTGTGGGATCAAATGAGGATGATTTGTATGCCAATCCTTTCTTTGGCTTCTTAGAAGGCTGTACAAGCAGGTCCAGCATCTAAATGAAAACATGTAGCAAAAATTATTGAACAATTGGTATGGTTTTGACATGCTACAAAGCCTAATACCTGTAGCTGCTGCTGTGGATACTGTACATACAAACCATGATGTTTGGGATAAGCCCAAGGCTACTCTGTATATACTGTACCATTGCAACATGTAGTAGGCTACTACAGTATATCTCAGCACATTAAATTTGTAGTGTCTGTGTTAATAAAATTATCTTTGGCATTTGTCATATGCTAGTGCAGCTACACTATATTTTGCATCAGTCCACATTAGAGTAGAGTAGAGTAGATGTAGAACTACATTTTAGGCTAGGTGTAAGTTCCTGCTCAGAGACAAAGGCAGCATATACTTTTGTACACCTAGGATAACAAAAATGTTTACGAACTCAAATAGCCAACAGGTTTCTCCAGCATTGTCGGTACACTATTATGAGCTGCTCACAACTTGTCTTCTAACATTACGTATTGGCCATCCTGTGCAGGAATGTGTCTCTGCTGTATTGAACTGGTCACCCAGCACTAAAATTTGTCAGGAAGCACAGTTTTTTAAAAAAATCATGACTCCTACCCGGCACTATTTCCATCAGACGCAGACAAATCACTGCGAGGTTAATACCAGGAATGAGGGGAAAACTTATGAGAAAAGATTAAATGAACTGAGATTAATGTCAAATTAGAACAGAGACATATCCGACAAGACCTGTTGACTTATATATAGATCTGGATGGAATGATAGAAATCAATGGAAAGGAGAGAACGAGGGGTAACTTTTATAAAATGAGACCCAAGTATGCCAGGTTAGAGTGCAAAAGAAATGCATACTTTCATATAATTTGGAAAGTTTGGAATGAACTGCCTGATACTGTGGTAAAGAAAGCAACTGTGAATGGTTTCAGAAAAGAACTGGAACAGTATGATCATAAAGGGCCTCTGGACTCCTATTATTTAGTAGCCAGCCTCAACCAAGATGTTTCTTCATGGAGATGGTGGTGCCTCAAGGTAAATATGACTTCCCTTTGGACCACCCCTAGATTTAAAAGAATGTGCTTAGCACTCAGAAAATCCTTGGCATACCTTCCCAAACTATTGTGCAATTTGTATGCACTGATTGATTCAATGTACAGTAGGCTACTGACTGAATCAGGCTATACCCTACTATAAGAACTACTACTACTAGCACTAGTTAGGCTAGCCAAATAGTAGTAATAGAAACTACTGTAATATGACTGAGGCAGAGGCTATGTCTGTACCACAATAAGTCAAAAAAAAATCATGCTATACTTGTGTTATCATGTGACAATCATTTAACAAACATTGAGACAGAAAAAAAAGATACAGGATATTTAAAGAAATGAATGAAAATTGCCATTAATATCATTCAATGTGCTTTCCTCGTTATGCTGTACATTGGTGTTGTTTGGATGAGATGACAGTAGAAAGTAGGTGGCAGTACATAATGAAATGTTTACAAAGTCCAGTAATCTTGTGTCAACTACTGTAAAAATTAAGCGAGTAAAATACAATAACAACTTTAAGAATATATTAACAAAACGAGAGTGTTGTCTTAATGTCTTTTGTTTCGAATATTTTGCTTACAGCTTCATCAAAAATATTATGGTCACCATTTTTGGGGATGTTTTCAAAAAGTCTAATTTATCCTATGCTATAGGTCCTAGCCTAGGCCTAGACCCTAAATGTACAGAATTGAAGTTTTGCTGTAAGTCTAAATATGCTACATCAAGTATGTAGACCTTTTGTATTAAGTAAATATTGTAGCCTGGGTAGGCCTAACAGTTAGAGTTGATGCTGGAGTCTTCTGTGGCCTGGCACTGTATTCATGCAGGCCCTACAAAAAATGAACATTCACCTCTTTCCTCTCCTTTGCCTGGATTCTTTTTGCCGTGTTTGGACGGTCCTTTGGTTTACATGTACGTTCCCGAAAAGAAAAGATGGTTGGAACTGCACCAGGCACAAGCTTTTTCCTTTTTGGCGTTGTTCCCATTAGTTTCGCCATCATATCCTCTTCAAAGCAGTCCTTGCTAAAGTGTTGGTCGCAGACAACCCGATCGACATGGTACACATACGTATTTGGGTTGAACTTGTCAGTTCCAATTGCATGTAACCATTTTGCACACAAGCCTGGTTCTTTTTTCGGATCAGGGATTGAGAAACAGGATATTCTGTCTCCATCTGCAGTCGTATCCCCCCGCTTGTTGCTGCAACCAAAGGCTTGGCACTGTGGCATGATACCTTCTGGTTAAACGAGACCGGAAGGCAGCAATACAGTAGTAGTAGTAGTAGTAACGTTAGGCATAGGTTAACGTTAGGCCTAACTTATAGCCTAGCCTGGGCTAAAAGATGTTGTAACGTTACCCCAAGTGAGGCTTACGGTACACTGAGTTTCGATGTCAGAATTCGATCCAACGTAAGAAATTGAGGCTGAATATTTATTCTCCCCTTTGACGCTGTCTTTCTCTTCACAATAATTATGAAAGTAAAAATTTGACTGGCTTGTTTAACCCGGTTGTGCTAACGATCTTTACATGCGTAAGTCTGTCACTTCACCTGTACAAAACAGATACAGCTAGCAGTGGCTTCGATAGTATACCGTGCCAACACATTTGCCGGTTCTACGTCATAACAGTGCAGTTTCGCAATGCTAGGCTCGTACATCCCGCTGGTCATACTTTACCGTAAAAAATTAATTTCTCGTAATTTTTCCCAAATTTAGAAATATTTATATTTTTCTAATGATTAAAAAATTGTAAATTTCTTTTTTAGGTGATTTAGGAACCGTTTCCGGAAAATTCCTTTAAGTTCATGACAGACGTTTTCGTTCCGTGTTCCTGTGTGGATAGTCGTGGTTAGCCGTTGTGTTTTCGTCCGGCCGGTTTGGGTTGTCCTTTTGTTGCAACGTGATTGTTTCGATGTACGGGGGGGGGGGGGGGGGGGCGTTTCTCTCATTTGACTGTATGCTCCCGAGGGCCTCCAGCTGTGAGGTTCACTGTTACTAAACAGAGAGGGAAAGAGCCGACGGAATGATAATCCCACACAATAACGGACAAAATAGGCAAAAGGCAACCCACCACGCCTAATATCCTGATATACAATCCCTCGTCTTACGAGCTCCGTCTTCCCTGACCATAAAAACCTAAACACAGTCCTCTCGAGACGCAACAGGACACCCTTTGGAGCAGCCAGAACAGTGCCTGGATACCACAAAAGGGGATAATTAAAACGATTGATAACTGTCACCTTTCCGAACAGGCTAATGTGGCGCTCGCCGAAGTCCTTCAACCTAGCTTCCACCAGGTCCACTTTCTCATTCCAGGTAAGTAACTCGGTTTGTCCATAACCAAACCATATGCCGTTGATCCTTATGGCGTCATCTACCTGCGAAGGGCAGTCTTCTTGACCGCCACTTACCTAGGCGAAGTCCTTTCGTCTGTTGGAATTGAACCTGGCATTTGTGGCTCTTTGAAACTTGGACAACGTGCCAGTAAGGGCCTTGAAGGAAGCTAGGTCGGAGACTACGCATGTGACGTCATCAGCATACTGAAGGCACTTAACTTCAACACCAACGGGAATGTAAACTACGCCTGAGTTCACCATAACTCCTCCCCTCTATTGGTTTCAGCTCAGCATACCATGGCAGAACTTTATTTGAGAATCCCTTTTAAGTAGCACTCCACCCTACTGTACCTTTAATGGCTATCCACACAACGCAACGTGCATTGATAGTATCACTTTAAGCACGAAGCCCAATATTTTGTGGCATATATACACAGTCACATCAAACTAAACATAAGCAGTAGGCTACCTTTAAACGGCTTGCAAATTTCCATATAATGATGAACACACACCAAATCTCCATTTCAATTTTTGCCTTTGACCCAAATTCAGTGAAGGTCTCTCAACTTAAATTCCGATTTGAACTTTAAGCATTGCACCCAGCTATTAAATCTGAGACGGGAGGTCGATCAGGGATCCACAGACTGAGTAGACTCAACCTTAGGTCAATCAATCCTCGTCAACCTTACAGTAACACAACAACCAAGGGCAATTCAATGAATACAAAGTGGATGAAGAAATACATTATTTACAACAGCTTGATAAAAAAATGAGGACAATGCAAGCCCCCTTACAACCATTGGGACCTTGCAAACAACTAAAGAATACTCACTCATCCCGGTCCCCTTAATAGTTCATGCACTCAATGGTTTTTCCTTCAGCAACACTCCACATTATAGAATATGCAACTTATGGGTCAGCACTGTACTATAATTAACGTTAGTAGGTCTTTGCTGTTAATGGTTGAAGCCTAACCTTGTGGAACACAACAAGAAAACTCGTATCATGTTCAGAAATCAACCCCTCAAAAGAAGTAAAACTTGGTATTAATACAATGATAATTAAAATATATACAATAAGTAAGAATGTACCTGAGTAACTACTTAATACACTTTACACTTTATAACAATGTGACACAGACAGCCAACGAAACATGGGCGCGGCCATTTTGGACGGGGACTGCTGCACATAGTGAACGAGCGCCCTAAATAGAAAATACGCAAATCTGGTAATCCTTCTAACTCGAGGCTCTCACTTGCCTAATATAACTCTTTACTCATGACAAGTACTTGCAGCCAGCCCCTAAAGGGTCCTTAATTAACCAACCCCTGTCACCATAATTTCATAGCAATCTGACCAGTATGAAGGAAACACAGTTCAGTGGCCCTCTATGGTATGTACAAACTTACAACCCCTAGAGATGTTTATCACCGAGGGCAGGCAACACAGCTACATGATCAGTCTACCATATTTTTAGTTTTTGGGTCAACCTGCACCCGCAACGTGATTACCCGAACAGCAGAGCAAATATAACCAGGCCACTGTTAATCCCACCTTAATACTAGAACCACGGCCTAAGTATCCATCAATCCATGAAGACAGAAACACAGAGTTCTTTTCATGTCTAAGCTTATAGCATAAAGAAAATTAACAACAAAAACTTACTATGCCCTATAGACAGGTGTCTACCCAGACTTTTAATATTGTCAACACGTCTTGCAGACTGGAACAGATGTCTCAGAAAGTGCACCCAGAGACAGTGCTACCTGTGACACACCCTCTCCTGGACAGTGACAGATCAGGAGTGCTGAACAAAAGAAAGGCTAGCACATGGTTCATCCAGACTCATTACTAACCCAATAATACCTAAATTCCATGGCAACAGCCAATAACCAACTGGCAGATTCCCTCCTTGCCACCCTCAACCAATCAGGATCCAACATAGGTACAGGAACTAGAATAACTGGCCCAGAGCACCACAGTTGGGAGAAGTGAGTTGCTTAGGCATGGATACTAGAGCCTAGAGGTCACATCCTGTCTTCGACACAAGAAGACCTTGGGGGAAATTCAAGAGGCAGGAACTACCCTGGATGGAAGAGGGTAGAAGTTCTAAGGAAGCCCAAATGTACCAAAATTTCACTTCAAAGTCTACTCTTTAGTGGCCTCTTATGACAGCATGGAATACAATGAGCATATTACATAACTCTCAGCCCGCTTGGGGCAACAATAAAGATGAGCACAATGAATACAGAAAATGACTCTTCTGTAACAATTCATATATTCATATTTACACGAAACTATGTACAAATAATATCTAAAAGTTAACTTAAACGGTCTGAAACGCTTCTTGCATTGAACAGTTGCTTCATTTTCTCTCTGTGCTCATTTTAGGTAAGTTAATGTTCACATTAACATTTACAGTAGCAAATATGGCGTGGATGGATGTCTTCTTCATCATTCTGTATGCCGACCCCAAATGAATTGAAAATTTTGTGAGCATACTAAATGCATAACTTTGGCTTGTACTGTGCCGTGCATGACCAGAAAACCTTGTTTGGACAAACAGATTCCTACCTTATTCTTGGCTTTCTCAAGGGATCTTTTTTTTTTTTTTTGAGAAATGTCTGACATGACTCCCGCCATTGCTTTCTTTTTTGTGGAAATTGACGCCCCCACCCCCGTTTAACCTTGTTCTTTTTTTACCTCAACAATGCTACTTTTTCATGTTGATGACAGTATAGAACACCTTCGTGTTGGTGTGTCGTAAAACCATAGCGAACTACTGAAAAGTCCCTCGGAAAAGGAAGATGCCGCCTGGACTGACAGGTTTCGTCTACCAAATGGTGCAAGGTTTTCTTACTCTTTTCACCATTCCAGTGGGTCATCCGCACAGTCTGCCCAGGGTGTAACAGCAGGCAATGGCCAAAGTGGTTCCATACTCAAGAATTTAGACGTCAACATGGACTTAAATAGTTTCACGGAAGGTTTGTTTTCACATGTAGATCGTTTCTTTCTTTTTGTGATAAGTATGAGCGCAAACACTAAAATACATTGAAACATTTGGAAATTAAATACAAAAATACAACTATCGCAATTTACATATATACAATAAAATACATACAAAACTGTACAAAACAAAAGAGCAACGTTGCAGCGTTGCAATTAAGGGCATTCGCCAGTGGCTAACATACTGTTTTATAAAAGTACGTCCTTCCTAGTCCTCCATGGGCCAAGTTTCCCGCGTTTGAATTTGAGTAGCCAGATAATTTTTGCTTCTCCCATGTGTTTGCCGAAGTGATGTTTGTGGAAGAGTACGCCAAGAAACGCCCAAATAAATGCTTTTATACGATGTTCCACCTGTGCTGTTGTACCCATACAATGGAGATTTTTAACAATAAGAGGCGGCATGCCCAAATAGTGAGCTGAACTGGTACGGCTTGCTCGGAATTCATTTGGCACTAATTTGGGCTACATGGCCCCAAAGAAATGAATTTCATTTCAAAAAATACCCAAATGCATATGTGTCATTACGCTGTACTACCATACCGCAAAATACTGCAAGCTTAACCATCTATTTTACATGAGAGGGTTCACCCACAAATACAGAGGTGAGACTTCTTTTCATCAACATAGTTTGAATTTCATCAAGGTAAGTGGCCTGTAAATCAGTGCTTTGAAAGGACGGTTTTCGATTAGTGTACTAAGTTTCAGCGGTTAAGCAGTTATAGTCTGAACAAATCAGCGTCAAAAATACATTCACAAAAAAAAAGGCCTTGAAACGTGGATTCAGAAAGGATGTCATGTTAATTGAACCTTGACTACCGTTATCAGCAAAACCAGGCAGGATCTCACCAAGGATGTTTTGCAAAAAATTTGTTCACTGATATCTCGTTAGGGCATCTCTGGTGCCAAAATCTCTGATTCTAGCTTCTCTAACATAGGTTTCAGGCATGAAATGGTGACATGCTTCCTCCCACACATAATATTGTTGAGCTCCGCGAGTTAGGTAGATGGAGTTTTACGGCGCCCAGTTTCCAAATTGGTTCCGCCAGATGCTCCGTCGCCTTATTTCGCGCTTCAAATATGCCGATATCTTGCCACTTAGGCACCAGGTGAATAGTCTTCCGATCGTTCACAAGCACGTGCTTTGTTTCCTCATCATTTCAGGAATGCGCTTAAGCATTACTTGCGTTGATTCCCACTGTGTGAAGCAGTCCTAAATTAAAACGACAGGGGAAATAAAGTGTTGGCAAAGTTCAGTGCTGCTTGTATCTCCTTGCACCGTATCACCAAGACATCAAATAAAACAAGAGTGTCACAGTTTACGAACACTTGACAACCTTCATGTCAACTTTTATTTTAAACAGATTTTTCTTATTCTGTAAACATCGTAACATGCATGGTTCAGTACACAAAAAGAAAAAAAAATAATATAAGTAAACGAATCATTTGGAGTTGCGCAATCTCAGGGTGCATACATCTTACAGGATTTCTGTATGTGCGAGGCAATCGGAACACAAAAAAGAGTAACTGAATAAACTCCTGTAACGCTCCGGGGGGGGGGGGGGGGTCTAGATAATTGCGATCTTCTGGTATCTGAAACCTGTCCCTCAGCCCTTACGCACTCTCTTCTGAAGTCAATCACACCCCCCTTCTCTTCTTTGCTAGTGACTTTCCTCTTCTCCCTCTTCAGTTCGTCGTTCACAGGCCAGTGCTGTTCCCCTTCATTAATTCTTCAGTTCCCAAGGCAAAGACAAAGATGACAGTCAAATTCTCTCTAGGGCTAACTATCTGTTTCGTCGTCTTGGTGTACGGAGTAATTGAACTACTAGCTACTTTATGTACAGTCTATTTACAAGCTATGGCTACAGTTTTCTTTCTTCTGGACCCAGAGAGTCCAGCGTTTCAACTCCTTACAAGCAGGAAGCATCCCTATTTATAAGTTTCCTCCCCCTTCCCCATCGCCTCTACACTTCAGCTGAAATTCTGTCATACCTCACCTCCCCGTGACCCCTGGCGATGACTCTTCAGCTTTTTGCCTTTGAAACAATGCACAGAAATATTTTTTATATGCATTTGCAATCACTAATGGTCAAGATAACAGTGCCTCTGGGGATGATATACTACAATAACTATAGAAAATCAAGCTTATTGCCAGAACAAAAAACAAAAAAACAAACCAAAAAAAAAAAAAAAAACATGCTGCTGTGCACAGAACTGGATCGGCTTCAATTAATTTCTGTCAGTGAAATAGAAATTAAGGGATAACTGATAAAAAATTTGCCGTCAACTCTTCACAAGTTGGATTGTTCTGATTGCACTTCCTATCTGGATGACAGAGTGGACCTTCCCACTCAGAGCAGGGACTACTCGCGTGCTGGCTGAGTGTGCCTTCCTTAATCACGCTCTACAAGATATCTTAAGGTGAAGGTGGGGGTGGACCTTAGCCACCCTCCGAGGTATGGGCCCTCGTTATCCAATCTCCACCAGATATCTTCAGGTGAAGAGCTCAGCTTTTCAGGAGGTAGGGTTTATATTGGTTTGTGGCAGGAAATGGGGGGTAAGCTGTAGCTGCGGTACGACACTCGATATTGTGACCCATCGGAGTTCCGCTTCTTCGGTGGGTTCCCCGTATTCAACAGATAAGGGGAATGAATGCCTGTCGTCTTTGTTCCCGATGGTAAACTGTTTTACACCGTCTGGTATTGTTCTTCACCAGGTTTACCGTTCCTGCTGCCCGGTAGCAACAGTCTGAAGATGGTGTAGGCCACATCAGTTGACATGGGTCATGTAAGAGAAAGGCAGGGTTATCCAGTGGTATCAGTTTCCAGGATGGTGTATCATCAGTAGAAGGGAACTGAGCTGCTTTACCTTGGGGTTGTGGGAAGAGGTTTCAACTTCCAGCTTTAAAAGTTGAAGCACTCGCACAGATGTTTAATGTAGTTTCTGTAGACTGAGTATGAGTGTGGCTGAGGCAAGTGCTGTCGATGAGTTGGTTGGGGGTGACTTTGACTGAGCTCTCTGCACCACTCTCAGCAACTTCCACTGGTGAATTGAAATTGGCCTCCTGGTATTCTACTGTAACTTCTCCGCATATTCATAGTTTTCAGACTTTTGATGCCCTCACATATACGGGCAGCTGATTCGTCAACCAGTCGGAAACACCCGTATGTCATCTTCACGCGTGGAAGTAATTCTATTGCTTGCGGCCCACAGATCTCCACATGTCCTACATCAAGATACGGCCACGCATTCCTTGTTTTTCCTCCAAACACGATGCCAGTGTGACGTCAAAAGCACTAGGTGTATTGGCATTACTACACACAGAAAGATAGCAATGCACTTGTTATAAAGGAAAGGAATGATTCGTTTTATGAACATGAAGTAGTAGGCCTACGGGTAATTAAGAAACGAAGTCCGGTGCGCATCAATTAAACAGCGTAATGCATGGCGAAACGTATACTATGCTCACTGCCCTTTATGTAAAGTGTCCCAAGTGTGCGCTTGTTGACAGCTGGAACGACGCCAAGGTGAAACCGATTCTTCCACGGGCAGCGATGTTCGCCGATGTTTGCGTCATGGAGAGGGAAAGTTTTGCAGCAAAAGTGTGAAAAAATCGACTCTCATCGCTTATGTCAATAAAAGGTTTTTCTGCCCAATGCAATTATGGTACAAGTTTCCCAAACTTCTGACCGAGTGCTATGGGACAGATTTTTTCCAATTAATACACACTTTCAACAATGTTAGGGAATAGCCGATTACAAACATTTGTCGTAGTGGTAGATGTACATCTGACCCCCGGTTCTCTGACTTTAAGCGTTGGGTACCCGCGCTCTTTTGTGCGTATCCTGTTTGAAATGAAATGTAGGTGTTTGTCATGGCTGCAAATATATTTTATCACGAAGAGGTTGGGGGTGAGTTAGCTTTTAACATTTTACTTGCTCGACTTTAATGTCTGTAGTGAATCAGTTATCAGAGCAGCCTCTACTGAATATTTTCTTAATTACCCGGGGACCCTGCAGTAAATACATCTCCACATGAAAACTCTTGGCCATCCTTACCCCAACATTTTACTTTGTCTAACTCGGTGACACTAGATAACACATTCGTGTTGGTGTGTCGTTAAGTCCCATCTAACTAACTAAATCTTGGCCATCCTGACCAACCGCATCAAAGGGGGTAATATCTTTTAGTTCTGGATAAGAAGAAGGAAAACGATAGTTATTTTCTTTGAACTTTACTCTCCTTTTCTATCATCACATGTCGAAGTGAACCTTAAGTCTGGAATTTCAAAAATATGGAAGCAGTCACATAACCATATAAGTGTTACCAAAGAATTAATGTGGTGACAGATGAACTAAGATTCATCAATCTTTTCCTCCTGCACTCAAAAGCCGAAAAGGTTACAATGGTCTGATCTCAAAACAAAATGCAGACATTTTCTCTATTCTTATTGTTAATAGGAGTAATTACTGCATCGGCCAACATTTTTTCCGTCATCTTGGTTGACCTCAGTTCGAAAAAAGTTAAAATGTTGCCAAAATATAATTACAGTTTATATGTAGTAAAAAATATGTCAGGTTGTAATTGCAATGATGGATAATTTCAGGCGGTTCCACGATTAGTGGCTAGCAAAGTTGACAGCTGAATGTTGCCACTACCTAACTTTCAGCAGCACTTGTTGCTTCCATTTGCTCTCCCAGCTGGTGCGGGGCTGTCACATTGCTCGTGGAGTGGTCATGAAAACCATTAGAATCTGGGGGAACAATAAAGTGAATGTGAACTGTCATATTGCATGTAAATGTTTATATACGTGCAGTGAGGCACAGTAATGAATATGCAGAATTCAGTTAACAGTTTGTTGTTGAAACCCTAGTGTGAATGGTTAGGGAAAGGAGTATGACCAGAGAAGAATTCGGCAGGGCAATGGCATTGGTGCACGTCCCACAATTTTTTCTGCAACTTCCCCACTGCTACAGATATACAAGATACGATGAATGTTAGCATTTCTTGACCACTGCAAGGATGCCAACATTTACATCTAGAAATCACGTTAGTTTTTAAGAAAACATGCAACTTAATGGTGGAAAATCCTTCCTGAATAAGGGAAGTCAGAATGGACAGATATTCTTTGATATCTCACAGAGCCACCGAAAGGATATTGGAGTGCTGACATCTCCGCCACTGATCTTGGTTTGGGTTGTCTTGGGCTTATTAGGTTAACCTATATCCTTCATAAAGAAGTGACCACAGTCAAAAATTTAAAAACGGATAATTTGGCTTTTTGGGTAAATGCTTGGGGGAAGATTTTTTAAAAGGCGCGCCAAACAGGATTTGGCGTTTCATTAGGGGAGCCTATTGCAACATTTCCTCCACTTTTACTAGATTTCAAGGAGAAATTAGCCAAACTGCGATTAATAAGACGCTGAGAATGCATAACTTGGGCAAAATATGTAGTTACACGGCAGATATTTACAGAGCACCATACACTTTGAAAAATACAATGAAGTATGCCCTTCCGTTTTCAAACTGGATAAAATTGCGGTAGAAAGAGCGAAGAGGTAACTGGATGAAACGGTAAGTCGGTATAGGAAGTTTACTATATTTACAGAAGGATATGAGTTCTGTTTTGAATGAAAACATGGAGCATGCAACAATGCAACAATTAAAATGAAAACAACATTGCCTGAATGAAAAAGTAGAAATAGGCAGGAAAGGGTAAAAGATTAGCCAAAGGAACTATATAGTCTTATATTTATACCATAGGACAAGACTTTCCTGGATGCTTCAGTTTCTGGCATTGTCTAAGGATTTTACATGTTACATAAATATGGAACCTCAAACAATGAACTACCAGCTGAAATAAAACGTTGGGTGTCAAGAAGGACAGCTTGTCTGCAAAGATGTGAGAACACTCTGGATCCCCGATTACAGCGATGAGTGGAATCGAATCGGCTGCTCCTACGACGCACACTCTCGCGGCTTCTCTCTGTGGAAAAAGTGACAAAGGACAAGATTTTATCATGCCATATCGTTAAACTTACATTGTTGTGTACCCTTCCCCCAAATAGATAAACACATTTATTAAGTGTAGCTCTACCATGGCCAATTTCTAATCTGGCTATTTTCTACTTTCCTGCAAGCCGAAGGCTAGGGAACATAAATACAGAAGCTCCATCGGCCTGCTGTGACAACAACTTTTCATTAATTTTCAATCGTTAAAATGGCACTGAGTCACTACCATACAGTTAATTATCACGATATGCAAAACATCAAGAAGCCATTGTTGAACAGGTTACTTCTGCTTGAGTTAATTAGATGGGGCTTTACGACACACCTACACGTATGTGTTGTAAAGTATCAACAAGTTGGACAGCTACATTATTGGGGTAAAGCTACCTAAAAAGGGAAAAGTAAAAAAATTAATACGAGGAGTTCACATTCCTTCAATTTGACAGTGCTTCTTTGTCGAGGGGTGGATATTAGCTTTGCTTCTAATTTGCACAAAATCTTTTAATCCGTGTTTATTTTGATCAAGTACAAAGGCGTGCGGTGATTACTTGTGATAACTGAGGAAGTTATAGGCACGCCATACGTACAATATTTTCTCTCATTTGTTCGAGGATAACATGAGAAACCGCTTGCGCGCAGATTTAGTCAGTTCGTTTCAGACACAGCATGCCGTGGTCGTAATTCGTGAACAGATTAATTCGAATTTTGCTAAGTCATCCTTTTTGTTGGACTAACTCTGGTAGTCATTCTTGCGAAGCTTTTTCGTAATTGATAGCGATAATTCTTCCCTACTTTTCTCCGACAGCCCTGATGGACCTGCACTTTTGGTAACGTTGGGGATCAGTCTAGCGTTGTGAAAACCGTTAAGACGGTATGTGCTAGTAGTAGCACATTGCATGTTCTGGTCTCCGTCGAGAGCGGACCTGTTTTCACGGAGCTCTCGCTGATCGTGCTGAATTTTACATTGTTCTGCTGCTGCTGCTGGCTCGATTGTTATACTATACTGAACTACTGACATATTGTAAGAGTGTTGGGTGCAGCCTTTCTCTTGGGGACGTGGTTTGGTCGTGCTCGTTTTAAAGCACGCCTGTTGTATTGTTGTTTGTGTTGGGTTCTCCTTTATTAATCGAAGCTGTGGCTTCGATTGTAGGAATTGCTCGTTCAGTCACGTGTTTTCGTGCCTTCGCAAGCGGTCGGTGCGGACGAGTATTAAATCATTTTCCGTTTGGATTCATATTGCAATCTCGAGCTGTTCGTTCGTACAATGGAACAGCTGCGCAGTCATGTTAAGTTGTTCCGTAGGGGGATTTTTCAACAAAAACTATTTCTATATAAGGGGATTTGCTCGAACAACTCCTGTATAGTAAGGTGGTAATGTGCAAATAAAAAAGTAGGTCCACATTCAAAGGTAGTGTTCTGCATTGAAGGCTTCCTCTCTGGTTGAAAAAAGGTGTAAATATAGTTTGAAAACAATTTATACCGTTCAGGGATTTCAAAATAAATTTCAAAGGTTGCATTTTCCAACATAGGACAACTTTGTTTTGTCGGAACTGTTTCATGAAGCAACTTCATCGACGACCAACTTGCCATCGCATAGAGCAGCTAGTATTAGTGTACTGAACTTGTACCCCGTCATTGCTATTGCGACGATTGCAACCGATTGTGACCAAGGCCAGTCGTCAAGTTCAAGGTAATTTGCCATTGATTCCATACCGTGTGTGGATTGTAAATCGCTTCTTCTTTATTGTATTTTTAATTTTGGTTTTAGTTTGTCAACTTAAACGGAGAACAACATACCCACGGTATATAAAACTTGTCGTAGTGTTGCCCAAACACAGGCTAGGTAGGCCAAGTTATACTATAGCCGAACGTTACACAACAAAACAACGCTAACATCAGTGTTACTGTTACGAGTGTTAGGCATGTCCTAGTACGAAAGGTGCTCCCAGCGTAGACTCTGCAGCTAGTTTGCTGTAGACTAAAGGTTATTACAGGATAGTCAAGGAAGTCCAGGGTCGATAATTTTGCGTAGTGTAAGGCCTGCGTCATCACCATTAGTGTATCACACAGTGTGACTCTGAGACAAAGTTCAACGAGCAAAGATTTCAGGGCAACTTATAAAAGTAGGCCTAACACCCATGCAGGTTGGGTTAACTGAATAGCTTATCCATATCGTTACGTGCAGGTGATTGAATATTTGGGTTGCCATTAACTGAGGAGGCCCCATTACAACTTACAAGCCTAACTTAACTGTAACAGCATAGCCTAGTAGACCTGGGCCCTAGCTGGTTACTGATATTGATAAGGTTTGGCACCAGTTACTTTCCCCTCCTTACAAAACATTGTTCTCCCCGCAAAACATTACTTTCCTCTGGTAACAGCTATTGAGGCAAATAATCAAAACATCTGAGACTCATTTTTAGTTTGGAATGATGTGATACTGATATCTTTGAGTCATTCATGATTCTTTAACAATTTTTGTTTAGACTTTGTACAATGTAAATCAACATAGGCTAGTTACATCAATAAGTCTTCAGCCTGTCAAAGCTAAGGTTCAAGAATTTGAGGCATATACATAACTTCACAACAGTGTTACCCAACAGGTTTATTTTAAAAAGTGTTTTGCACATACAGCACAATACAGTATTGTGGGTAAGAAATATGCTCTAATACGTAACTTCACAAGTCTCACTTACAGTGTTACACAACAAAGTTGGTTAAAAGTGTTTTGCACACAATAGAGTATTGTCAGCCCTACATACCCTCAACAAAATAAACAAGCCAAATAGTCATTGCACTCTTCGCAGTTCAGTTACTTACACAGTAAAGTGCTGTCAGTCATATACGTACCACAACATCAACAACCCATACCCACATCACTCTTTACTGAACATTCAGTAAACTCAGGACTTCGAACTTTTGCAATCAATAAATACATTAAGGCTTTGTTTTGTCTGTCATGCTCTCATTTTTAGTTACACTGCAGTGAAAAAATATAGCAAGCTGTGCTTAAGCCTGTGTGTAAGGTATCAAAAGCAAAGTGCTAGTCTGCTCTAAAAAGTACAGAATAAGTAGCTCAACATTAAACCACTTCACAAATTTTTACATGAATGTGTGAGCCCTTTGTACTAACTGAAACTGTTTATGTTCAGATTTATGCCATTTCCTTCACTTTTGAACCTCTTTATCCGGTTGTTTCCATATTGGTTTCTTACTTGTTGATCTCGTTGTTTCCTTATTAATGGACATGACACAGCATGTCCATTATTGTGGTTGGTCGCATTTTCTGATGATCACGTGACCACATTTCTTTCGTTCAGTTTATCGGACGACTCCCATCAAGAAACAAACCGATCTTTTGGGAAAAGATTTGTACATCAGAGGAGACGGGTATGTGACAAGATTGTGTGAAAAATGTCACTAATTACGAAATGGGGTACATTTTTCCCTCAAATGTTCTACATTTAAATATTAAGTAGGCTAATAACAATATTAAGTAGCCTTATAACAATATTAAGTAGGCTAATTACAATATTTAGTAGGCTAATTACAATATTAAGTAGGCTAATACTCGTGGTACTTTACATATGACGCAGTCATAAACGAGGGATGCTGTCCTACGTGAACTGAGTTCTTACTCTCTTTCCAGAACGTTGGTGTTTGCTACCGTTTCATGTATATTTTCAAAATCAATTTATTTAGAACCGTCTGGTTACCAAATTTATTTGATAATCCATTTATAAAATGATTATGAAGACAACTGTATAAATGTGAAAAAAATGAGTGTAATTCTTTCTGGCAATTTCCTGGAATTGTGGCATACTGCAATGCAGATCTGTGGGTACGCTACGATGTCTCCTTTCGTAGTTTGAAAACAGTTTACGAATGTACAATATATGTACAATAGCATACAGACAGGCTACTGCAAGTCGCTGGCCGCGTGTGCGGAGCAGCGTTCAGTAGAAAGTTAGTATGTTGTTAACAATCCTTGCAGTCAGTGAATGATGTGAAAAATGATGGGGTAATAAAACTCCCATTACTCCAAGGTACAAACGATGTGACTAATTGCACGAAGTTTTCTGACGTGTTTAAGGTAAATGTCGTAATAGACAGAAGGCCGTAGGGACAATTTCTGTCTAGAAATAGGCCGTCGATCGCGACCACCATTTCGGGGGGGGGGGCTTAATTTACAAAATGATGGCCAAATATGCCCTGAGTAACCATCCTTTTTTCACAAGCACAACTGTTGCACATTAGCGAGAATAATAAAATCAAAATCTGGGGTTTTCCTGAACGTCTACATGTAGCAGTTACTAGTACATTTTTTTACCTGTATCTTCGATAATGCAGGCGATGGCGCAACGGTAAGTATCACGCTTTAGAATTCGTCGATACGAGTTCGGAACCCATTGCTAGGTGGGGTCGTTTTCTTTTCTTTCTTTTTTTAAATTTTCAGAAAAACTTTTGCAAGTATAAGTGTGATGTGTTAAAGCAGACAAACAGAGATACAGTGATTCTAAGTTTAAAAAGGTCTGGACAGCTGGTAACTCCTTTGTTTCAATCAACGATGGTAAACTTTCCTTGCGTTTGTATTACACTGACAATTAATTTTGCGTTTGTCTTTATTCATTGAAATGTAAAATGTACTGTTGAAATTACGTGTGCTAAGCAAAATTAATTACTGTAAATACTTGTAAACAATATGTTATTTAACAAAAGTTTGTATATATTTGTCTGTATATATGTATTTGAAGGCACAAATAAAACGTTCCAGTGTTATTCCATTTAATGGACCTGTAGATATATGTAAATAATGTATTCTTTTCTGTCACCGTATCATGTAGACTATATATTTTAGGATGAATTCAATTTCTTCCTACAAAAAAATAAAAAAAGTAATAATAGTAATAATTAATATTACGCATGTCAACCCCTTCAGATACTGTAGTGTTCTTGTTTTATAATAAAACAAAATCACATTAAAGATCTCCATTACAAGCATAGCCTACCATATAAATATAATGTGCACCTAACCTACTTAGTACCTGGCGTGCCCATGATCCATCCATCAAAACTTCCAAAATGTTTTGCTCTCCTCAAGATCTGGACCAATGACGGATCCAATGTGGGCGAGTTCTCCCCAGAATTTTCAAGGGCAAGTTAAAAGCCCACATTTTTCTGGTCTTACGTTTCTAAAACGAGAATTTTCGAAATGGGGTTCCAGAACAGTCACTTGGAGTGTAAAATCTTGTCAATGTGAGAGTGTGTGTATGTTTGGTTGTGTGTGTGTGTACATGTGCGTTCGCTTTCGTGGGTGGATTGCTGATAGATGATTCCGGTCCTGGAAAGGATCCAGGGTTTGACAGGATGTTGGATTTTGAAAAATACTTACCCCCCACCTCAGTCCACATACCAATTCTATGTCACTGTTGTCGGATTAAACAGGCAGTCCATCCTCACCCTACATAGGCAACCAGAGACCGGTACATGGTCATGTCCACTGTGGTTACGGTAGGTAACCACATTTTCTAGTTCTTAATCCGGTTGTTTCCATGTTGTTTCCTCATTCTTGATCCAGTTGTTTCCATATTGTTTGCAAATTCTTCAGTTGTTTTTTTCAACACTGGACTGTTTATATGCTGACCTTGCTGTTTCTTTCTGTTTCCATCTAGTTGTTCCAATTGCTTCCAAACTGTTCAGTCTGTTCATACTGTTCCCAATTTCCAATGACATACTGATATCAATGAATCTGCTGTCTCTTGTTTAATATATATTCTGTACCACACTGAAGTCTATCCTCATTTTGGCTGTTAGTCACAACTCCACTCATACTTCTTTTCACTTGCAATACTTGATTAAACATTACTGCTGTATTTTGGATGAAAGTGGTGATTTCAGCTTAATTTTTGTATGCCTAGCTAATAGAGTCTCTTGGGGCAAAACTCTGAAACTTATACATGAACATTTTCTTACATTAAATTTGGTCATTTGTCTGTTGCCATTCAAGATGCTTACTGCAACAGGTTCATTCCATCAGGCCTCCTCTATATTCTCACCAGAAACAAGAGGTAAGCAGTGTCTTACCAATGCTCTTATGTTCCTATCACACTGTAACATCAGTTCTCCAAGATCATACCAGTCTCTTGAACTAGACTTAATCTTAACTGTGGGAGACAGTATGTACTCTTTGCTACAATCAGTGCTTATGCAACAATCTCAGTGGTTACATTTCAGTCAGTTGCCCAAATACTTTTCAGTTTCTGTGTATAGTTTTCATAACAACTTTTCTTTTTTGTACTCAAGGTTAGTCAAACCAAACACATTACACATTCCTGACAATCTCAATACTTACGTATTAAGAGAAGCATTACAACAAGCATTCCAGGACATTGCAACATGTGCCATTTTGATCTTTAGTGGTAATACTTTTGCAATATATAGAGAGAGTTTGTCTTCAGCATATTACATGTTCACTCCTGACAGTAGGAATTTATCAGGCCTTCCAGTTGTCAATGGCAACAGCGTCCTTCTACAATTTCAATCTCTATCTGGTTGTCTCCATCTGGTTGTGCATATTGAAATGTTGACAAGCTGTCTTACAAACAGCAGTGGTCCAGTTCAGTTTGATCTTTATTTTACTAAGGTGAAAATAATCAAAATGATAACTTTCAAAAGGTTACCAGAAGAGCACCGCTGGTGTGTAATAAAAGAAATGATTGCTAGTCCATTTCCTTCCTGCAGTCAGAAATGCTCAAATCCCAACGCTATTAATGACCAAGATAATACTTACTCAGACGTGACAAAATCACAGACCACAGCAGAATATGAGTTCCAATCAGATCATTCATGCTAGAAAGAAACAACAACTTCAAGTCCCAACAATGTCCAAAATTTAAAATTTCCAACAACTCCACTTGCTTGTGCATCATTAAATAGGCCTGGCAATATTGTCATTACAACTGGTTCATTTCACCAAGGGTCTTCAGTTTTCTCGCAAAACACAAGAGGTCGACAGTGTATGGCAAATTCTCTCATCTTCTTGTCACATTGTCAAATAAGTCCTCCACAAAGATACCTTTCCTCAGAGCTAGATCATATCCTTATCCAAGGGGACAAAATGTACTCCTTGATACAGTCACATCATCAACAACATCATTGGCTGTATTTTACTCAGTTACCAAAATACTATTCATTTGATGATCTCAGTTTCCATAACAAAATTTTTCGGTCTTACTCAGGACTTGTTAGCCCATACAAATCAAACAAACCAGACAATATTAGTACACACACTCTACTATGTGCATTGGAGCAAGCATTCCAAATCCATACATGTGCCATTTTGGTCGCAAATGACAATGCCATTGCCATATATAAGGATTGCTTGACCTCATCATTCTACCTGTTTGATTCTCATAGTAGGAATTCAAAGGGCCTTCCAGTAATGGATGGCAAGAGCATTCTCCTAAAATTTCATTCCTTGCATACTCTCATTGTGCATGTTCGGACCTTGGCAATTTCAATTGCTGGATCTAATAGTCCTGTCCAGTTTGATCTACATTCAACGAAAGTAAAGCCAATCAAAGAGAGTACATTCAAGAGGTCGCCAAAAATACCAAATGGTGTGTGATGAGCATGACAACTATTGTCCTCAGTTCAAGAGGTGAAAGTATGCCAAGTAACATTCTTGCAAACTGTGTTCCACCTGCCTCTTGTGAACATTATGTTCCTCTTGAAATTGAACCATATGTCAACCAACCAAATGATCCTCCCACCATTTCCACGGAAAATGGCCCACATTAACCAAATGTCTCTTCTGCAAAACATGGAATAAAACCTGCAGACCGCACATTTACATTTTGTTCTCCGGCTTCAAGCACAGTGCAGGTAAACAATACTTTAATTTCACATTTCAAGAAGTTATGTGAGGAAAAGCCAGTATTTGTTTGTTGCATTTGCAATCGACTACTCTTCAAGAATGGCGTAAAAAAGTTTCACCAAACCAGGTATGAGATGTCATTTGTCACCCAATTTTTTCCAAACACCCCCACACCTTCCTGTCAAAGTGATAAATGTATTTGCCACTGCTGTGTTAGAACACTTTTGAACAAAAAGATACCATGTCAAGCACTTATCAATTCCATGCACCTTAATGAACAACCCCCATTTTTGGCACAGTTGAATTCTCTTCAAAGGCATTTGCTTACACCTGTAATACCATTCATGAAAATTGTAGCATTACCCAAAGGTTTGCAAAAAGGAATCCATGGACCAGTTGTGTGTGTACAGTCAAACGTCAAAGACACTATCCAAAAACTACCCCGTAAAATAGATGATGGGAGCCTTATTAAGGTCAAGTTGAAACGAAAGTTGCAGTACAAAGGTCACCACTTATATCAAACTGTTGATCCAAATAAACATCCATCGAGCAACACTATATTTGAAAGATGTGAATCCGCACTATGACAATGTCCATATTGCTTGTAATCATAGTACAGGACATGACCATTCAAGTCACATTTGAGAGAATCATGTTTATATGGCTTGCCCTTCATGTAATCTCAATACATTAGTCAGTATAAACAGTGACAGTACACAGACTGACAGCTTACATGCTCATACTGATAATCAGTCAGGATCACATCCAGATACAAAACATTCATTGTTGGATGACATAACAGAAACATCTGCACCATGTTATACATGTTTACAACCAGTGGATCTAGCTCATTACATAGCAGATAACTTTCATGATACCATATTATGTGTAGCCCCAGCAGAAAATGAACAATTGGTCAGTGTATTCAAGACTGAAGGTAAATCATTTGTTACATTGTTCCCTGATGGGAAAAACACATATCAACAAGAAAGACATGTTCCAATATCCCCCAAGAGGTATTTCAATGCCCGCCTCCTATCACAAGACATCAGGTTTTCCAGTAATCCTGAGTACATATTCTTTGCACAGTACACTACTGAACTTCATGACATTTTGTCCTCAATTGCCATTGCAATGCGGAAAGGTTCAAAGAAGACATCTACAGGGCAACTGGTAACATCTTCTATGCTACAAGACAAACACAATCTGAATGACATTATCGAAGGATGATGGATATTATTTCATGACAAAAATTCGGGGATCACCAGCATATTGGGAAACTACAATGAGGGATTATGAGGGATCTTTTTGCAATGGTTAGGCAATTAGGTATACGAACTTGGTTTTGCACTTTTTCTGCTGCAGGTAGAAGATGGCCTGAAATAGCTGAATCCATTCTTGAACAGCAGGGTAAACCTATCCCCACTGAAATTGACTGGACCACACATTGCCCAATAATTGCAAGCAATCCAGTAACTGCTGCTAGAATGTTTGAACACAGAATGCAAGCATTTATACACAAGGTCATTTTGTCACCTGCACATCCCATTGGAGAAGTTATTGACTATTTTTATAGGGTAGAATTTCAACAACGAGGTTGGCCACATATACATTGTCTTTTTTGGGTAAAAAATGCCCCGAAGTATGGACAGTCACCAGATCATGAGGTTCTATCCTTAATAGACCAGTATGTTTCTTGTCAAATGCCATCCCAATCGGAAAATCCAGTATTGCATGAAATTGTCAACAGTGTGCAGACACACAGCAAGAATCATTCAAAATCTTGTCGCAAAGGAGGAAAAGTATGTCGCTTCAACTTCCCAAAACTACCATCCCAGAGAACATTCATTTCAAAACCAGACTCAGATAAAGATTGCAGTAGTAACAGTGGTACTGGTATGGATAAACAACTTGCCTCTCAAATCATTCAGAAGTTGTGGAATTCATTCATAAATGATGAAAAATACCCAACCTCCACACAAGAACTTCTCCAGAAGGCTAACTTAACACAAGAACAATTAGAACAGTCTGTTCAAGCCAACACACAAAAGGAAGTAATCATATATCACAGACAACCATGTAGTATTTGGGTTAACAACTACAATCCAACATTACTTCAGTCTTGGAATGCAAACATGGATATCCAATACATTTTAGATCCTTAGAGCTGTATCATGTACATCGTCTCATACATCAGTAAAGCGGAACGTGAGATGGGACAATTGCTGAAAAATGCACAGCAAGAAGCACGTGAAGGCAACCCCAGTGTTATGGAAGAATTAAAACAATTGGGTAGTGTGTACCTAAACCATAGGGAAGTCAGTGTTATGGAATCAGTGTACAGGATTACTGGAATGCATCTAAAACAATCCTCTAGACAAACTGTATTCATTCCCACAGACCCAGATACCCATAGGTTGAGTATGCCACTGTCTTTGATCCAGACTAAAGAAGACAGATGAAATATGGTTGCCAAACATTACAGATAAATACCTACAAAGACCACTCAATGAAGAATTCAGATCTATGTGTTTGGCCACATTTGCTTCTGAGTACCGGTTCATTTCCACAGGCTCTAAAATTGAACAACAGATAAATGACATTGATGACAACACTGACCGTTTGGGAAATATTCTAGGGACACCAAAGAAACGTCTCAAGAAGTGTGCAGTTATAAGATATGCAAAAGTCCGAATTCAACAAGACCGTGAAAAGTATTACCACAACATCATGCACTTATATCTACCATTCACTGACAAAAATTTCAAATCGCAGCAGTACCACACATATGAGGATTATTTTCTTCATGGTTCATATGACAACTCCCCCATTCATGAAATTGTAGCCAAAAATATGCTCCTTTTCGAACCACTTGCAAAGGACATGGACAACTTATGGGAACAGTTGCACTCAAATGGTAATCAAGAAGATGCTTGGGCAAATTTGGTTCCCCAATCAGAGTTAGAAAGGCTTGAAGACACTACCGACATTGAAGCTCAGTCTGTAGATCAAGTACCACAAAATGAACACATTCTAGAATTGCAAAATCAAGACAGTCGTAACATTAGCACCAACCATGAAAATCATGGTATTATGAAATCTATTCAAACTCTGCACACACCATTCAATAAAGATACAATAACAACAATGATCAGACAACTTAACAAAGAACAAAGGCAATTGTTCAATCATGTACAAAAGTGGGCAAAACAAAAAGTTGATAACAACAAGACACAACCTATACACATTTTCCTAACCGGAGATGCTGGCACAGGCAAATCACAAGTCATCAAATGCGTAACCCATGAATTAAGAAAGCTATTTGTGAAAATAGCAGAATCACCTGATGACATAACTGTCCTACTGGTGGCCTACACTGGAACAGCTGCTTTTAATATAAATGGACAGACAATTCACTCTGCATTTAGTATCTTTAATACCTCATTACCGTATAAGTCATTAGGTGAAGATCAGCTGAACACTTTACGTATCAGATACCGTAGCCTTCAATTGCTGATCATTGATGAAATACCCATGGTTGATCAAGGTATGCTCACATACATACATTCTAGGTTGCAACAATTAAAGAGAACAAATGACAATCAATTTTTTGGAAATGTTGCAATATTAGCAGTAGGAGACTTCCATCAAATCCAACCAGTCAAGGGAAAACCACTCTACAAACAAGACCCTGGGTTTTTTTTTGTCAATTTATGGGCTATGTTCTCCATATTTACACTATCCACAATAATGCGCCAAAAGGATGACTTGGTTTTTGCTCAGTTACTCAACAGGTTACGTTCTCAAACAAAAGATACAAGTATTGCATCAGATGATCTCACTTTGTTGAAATCATGCATTGTTTCACAAATACCAAATGATGCACCATTTATTGCAGCTAGGAGGAATGATGTTGACATGTATAATGAAGAGAGGCTTCAATCTCTTGATGGTCAGGTAAAACTAATAAAGGCAGCTGACATATGTAGCACTAAATCTGGAATCCTTAAAAAATTATAAAAGGCTCAACCAAATGCAAAAACATTACTACCAGTACAAGTTAAATTAGCTGTAGGTGCAAGAGTCATGTTGACAGCTAATATTGATGTTTCAGATGGTCTTGTAAATGGCGTAACTGGTGAAATCAACAAAATTGTAGATGGTACAATGCCCAATGATCAGCCTGATGTTGTTTGTGTAGTGTTCGATGACACTCGTGTTGGAACATAGTGGAAGAAGAAATATCCACCACCAATGGATGCACATCGATCCAGTATAGTCATACACCCACATAAGGAGATATACCGTATCAGAATCCACCATGTGACACGCTACCAATATCCCTTGAAACTTGCATGGGTAATGACAATACATAAAGTGCAAGGGATGACCATGCCGAGAGCAACAATATCTTTAGACAAGTCGAGTCGAGTCAGCAGCATGCAGGGATTAAAAAATGTGTGACTTTCAACCTGGTTCAATCTATTGTAATAGTCTGGTGGAAACAAGCTTGAAAACCATGAGTCCTTATGATGTATCTCTTAGCAGTCCATCACTGGCGATTGATACCAATATGAACTTTTCCATCATACATCACAATGTGCAATCTCTACCAGCTCACTTTCAAGATATGATAGCCAACAAAGAGTTCATGGTGGCAGATGTTATATGTTTATCTGAAACATGGCTCACTTCTCAAGAACACCACAATTTTGAAATACCAGGGTACAATTTGCATTCATCAAGCCTGCAAGGAAGAGGCAATGGTGTAGTGGTTTATGGTAAACAAAAATACCTCTATGATATTCATTCCATAGCTGCAGGCAACTGTTCATCTCCTCTACTTATCATCAATACAAGACCGTCATTTCTTATTCTACTTATATACAGACCTCCTGGAGTCACATCTACAGAATTTTCAGAAATCCTATGTACAATACTGCCAAAACTGCAACTCTTCCCAGCTGACTACAAAATAATTTTAGGTGACTTCAATCATGACCATGCAACAAAGTCACCAGTTTCACAGTTACAGACATACCTTCAGCTTATCCGTGCATCAGCCACGGCACACAGTACAATCCTTGACCCAATTCACATCTCACCAGTCCCTACAACTTATACTTTCGGGGTATTAAATACATATTACAGTTACCATGAACCAGTATATTTTGCTACACACATTGAATACTGAACAAACCAACATTCAACATTACCACGCACATCTTGATCATTATACAAACACATTTCAGCAATATACATAAGTATTCCTGCACACAATTGGTAAAGTACAGTACTTATTGTTATACAGTACACCCTTTCATGTTCTTTTGTCAAACAGATATTTGTACCCAGTTTGAATTTGCTTAAATTTCCTTCAGCAGCTTTGACACATCATTTTATGTCCATTTCTATTTTCAGATGCAGAACATAAAACACTTACGGCCACTAAAAGTTACCATTGCAACAAGGTCAGATGTCATAAAGTACAAAAAAGACAATACTGACAAAACCATGATGTACTTAGCATTCTGTGATGACTCCGGCCATATAAAGGCAACCCTCTATGAACCAAGCAAGACTGACAATGTTGGAAATGGAACTACAGTCATCATTAAAAATTACATACTTCGTAATGACAAGACAATTGCATTGACATCACAATCACAAATCTTCAAAACAGCACCGATGGTTGTTCCAGACAATATCATGCAAGAAGCCATCAACAGTGTGAGACCAGCCACTCCACCACCAATGCCCATAAATCAGATACACACATCCCCAGAGAAAACTATGACTTCAGTAACTGGAAGGTATGTGAATCTTTATCTGTATGTATATCTATCAGTGTAGTGCCAAAAATATTATACAAAAGTGAAATGACCAGTTTACAAAACCTATCCTGTTCAGGAAACAGTAGTAATTGCAATTACAACTATATATTACATATTCTATTGCAAAACATCTTCACAGTAACTGCAAGTATTACTCACCAGTTCAAGTAATGCCCATTTGCCTTGACATCGTAACCATGACGCTTTCAAAATGTGTAGTCTATGCCATAACAATTATTCATATTCATTTTGGGATGTCTTTTTGCTACCCAGGATGAAGTTCCACGGAGTGTAGTTGTGCACGGGGAACAAGTGCCTGTCCGTACGCTGGTTATCAGTCAACATGAACAGAACATCAAATTATCACTTTGGAGAAGATGCAGACGCTCCAATCCAGTCTGGTGATGTGTATCTTTTACGAACCTCGTAGTGAAAAAATATCCAGGCCAAAACCAACTATCTTCCACAACAAGGACAAAAATCAAGGTACCAACCCTATCTAATGCACACTTTCAGTTCAAAGTCTCTAAATGCATCACAATATGGTACTTGATGTGGTGTCTACCAATAAAGAAGAAGCTATGTTTTTTTTTTTTTTTTTCCATTTTTACCTATTTTCCTCTCTAAATCCACAATTTTACTTACATGGAGCGTGACAAAAAAAAATCACATCTGCCTGTTTGTCTTTCCTCAGTTGTTCACAATGCTTCTCCACCCACATCCTTTGGATTTCTTTAATATTGGACACAATGTTCCTTGGATGATGGGCAATTTTAGCTCACCCTGAATTTTTGGTCCAAGGTCCCATATTGGCCCAATGGCCCATTTTATGAAATTGTCCAAAATGTTTCTCTTCCAACCAGGTCTTCAATTTTGAGATATCCAAATTCAACTGCCAATTTTTGGCTTCCCAAGATAAAGAAAGGGAACAAGATAAATCTATTAAGGTAGAATAGAACACCACACCTACCGTATCACAATTCTAACTTCCTGAGGACTGGCATTTGTACCATGCTGGAAAATCTAAAACTCGGTGCCTGCCCAGAAGATCCTCTTGTCTTTTTGATCATTGATTATTTGATACTGTATTTGATACTCTCAGAGTATCCCAGAACTTTGGCTCCACCATGCACCACACACATTAAGGTCCATTTACTGATGTATTGCAGGTTGATTTTAATTCACATTGTAGCTGTCAAAGGACATTAAATAAAAAATGTAAAGGAGCTGGACATTTTTCGTAACATTCTGGGACCTACCTTCACAGTATTCAAACCTGTCTAAAAGGAAAAAAATTCAACCATTTGCAACACCATTAGCCAACACCAAAATTGTCCAGCTACATTATTTCACATCATGACACATTTTGAAAAACAAATGATAACTCTTATATTCTTTCAATTTGTTTTTTTTTTTCATAGAAAACAGAAATGCCACCAGAGGAAATTGAGGAACAAATCATCGCCTACATAACTAATGAAAACAGTCCAGCTACTCTTGGCCACTGATACCACAGTCAACATACAACAAAATTTGATCCGCGAGACACTCCAAGTTGATGACAATCAGGACTGGCAACAAAAATTTCAAACCATGATCCCAGTCAATGCTAAGATGACACTTCACAACAATGAGGCTGTTAAGGTATCCTTCATCAGAGACTAGAGCAACTACCTCAAAGTATACTACTATCAGGAAGCCATTAAAGTTCCCAGTCCTGGCAAATTAATACTCTAACATCAGCTTGACTGCTGTTCTACACTTCAGTTTCAGTCCAACCACTTTACCTTTCAATCATCTGTTCCAGCTATTTCATTTGCCATTCTTACCAAGTCGTTATTGTTTTTTCCTTCATTCTTAACTGTACTATAGCACATTGGAAAACAGAGCTATTCCATGGTATGGCATTTTATTGGCCAATTTTACCAAGTTATTAGTATTTTTACTTTTACAATTAGAAAGGTGTTAGTATTTTTACTTGTAAGATTAGAAACAGACTACCTCTTCTTTCAGACCAGTGAAAGCTAAGGTGATAATCTGTGCAAAGTATTTTGTTGGCCAATCTTACCAAGGTTCAATTGTTTTTACTTTATTTTATGCTAGGATACCAGTCAAAGCTAAGATGACAACAAATCAGGTGTTCAGATATCCTTCATGAGAGACCAGCACAACCACCTCAAAGTATTGTACTATATGGGGAAGCCTTTAAGTTTTCTTCCCTGGCAAATTAATACTCTAACATTAGTATGTCTACTGCTACTGTACATTTCAATTTCGATTCAACCAGACATTTTCCTTCACCTGTACAAAGCGTTTTATTGTTCCATCTTACCAAGTTGTTATTGTTTTTATTTTTGTTCTTAACTGTACTGAGCAAGATTGGCAGACAAGGCTTTTTCTTCCTATGATATCAATGAACACTAAGATGACAATGTGTGCAAAGCATTTTATGAGCCAATCTTGCCAAGTTTTTATTGATTGAACTTTGATTTTAAACTGTAATGGAGCACAGTTGGAAAAAAGGCTATTTCATACTATGATACCAGTGTAAGCTAAGGGGCTCTTTACAACAATAAGACTGATAATATTTCCTTTCTGGCAGACTAAAACAACAATATTAGGTACTGTACTATGACAAAACCTTCAAATTTCCAGTTGTGCCAAATTGTGCTCCAACATCAGTCAGCATGTTTATTGTTACTGTACACTTCGGTTTCAGTCCAAACAATTTTTTTTCGTTATCTGTGCAAAACATTTTAATGGCCAATCTCACAAACTTTTTTATTGTCTTTATTTTCATTTTAAAATGTCCTGTACAACAGTCAGAAAAGTAGACTTCCATGCTATCAAACCAGTGAAAGCTACACTAATATGACAATCTGTTCAAAGCATGTTAAGCCAAATGTTAAGTTGTTATTGATCTTAATTTTTTTCTTAGCTGTACAGAATCAGTTGGAAACAAGGCTACAGCATTTTGTACTATGATACCAGTAACAGCTAAGATGATACTTGTTCCACAACAAGGTTGTTATTAAGATATCCTTCATGAGAGACTTGACTCACAGGGAGCAACAACCTCAAAGTATTTGGCTGTAAATAAGCTGTTCAACTTTTCTGTTCTGGCAGAATATTCCTCTAACATCAGCACATTTACTGCTACTGTACACTTGGTTTTCAGTCTAAACATTTTTCGCATCATCTGTACAAAACATTTTTCAAATGTTACAAAAACTTCTTACACTGCTGCTGCATCATCCAACACAATCCCTACCACTACCACTACAACAAAGATCCGTCCAACTAGTTGTATTTCAGTATTTGTACATAGAATTTTATTGGCCCACCTTGCCTAGTAACATCACTTACTGACAACTTCATTTTCCACATAATTGTAACAGTCATGTAACAATCTCAGCAAGCATAATATCATTTCAAGTCAATTTTCAACTCGGTGACCAAGTATACCTCAAAAATACTGCAATGTTCCTTACTGTTACATCCTGTAATCAACTCGTAAAAGAGATAATTATGCAATTAGTAGTATATTTCCCATTCCTATCCATTAGTGTTTCACTACCATGTTTATGTCATTAATCATTTCTCTAATTGTAAGCAACAATATGGCTTCCTGCCAAGGTAAGATCAGTGAGAAATTGTATAGATCCTACAGCTCTCAGATTGAAAACATTGGAAGTTGCTAATCATTAATTCAAGTTTGTTTATATTGTGTTAATCTGTCAGTCTTACATAAAATTAGCTATCATGATTGCTACTGAAAAGTCAATGTAAGTAAATCTATACTCCAAGTTGCATTAATCAAAAATAAACACAAGTTCATCAGAATTCAAACTCTTGTCATGGTTTCTTTGTGTACCAGTGCATTCAAGTTGTTTTAATATCCACTTAATATCTTGTGAAGAAAATGTGCAGGTATTTTAACTGCATTTATAAAATTATTTCAATCATCATGCTTTTGTTGTTAAGAAGTTACCATTCTGGAATGATCCATTATTGTCATGGCTAAATCCAAATCAAAAGAAACAAAAAATTTTAAAAAGTTACTGGTCTGTGCTGTTTTTTTTTTTTTTTTACAGCCATTTCATAAAGTTATCAGTAATAACTTGCAACAGGGTTGTAAAAAAGAAGCAAACAAAAACAAGTAACCTTTTCCAGTTTCTTTTAAGTTGGTCCTATCCATGAGTGACAATAATGGATCATCCCAGATTAAAGGAGGCGGGGCAAAATTCTTAAGAACAAGGGCATAACTCTTGAAATACAGTAAATTAATAAATGAAGTTTTAATATTGACAGATTTTCCCTTCTAGCCATTCTTGACAAATCATCACATTTCAACAGCAGTCCCAGTAACTAGTTGCATTAACCGTCATCCCCACCTTATGCCCCCCCCCCCACAACACAAGTACTTTCATTTAAACACCACTACGCTGTAGTATACATACTGCTTTTTCTCACATAGATCTCAATCAAATTACAAAGAACCATGCCCACACCCCTCCCCCTGCATGTGTTGGGGGTATTCCACTTTCATCGAAGAACCAGTCCCAACAATATATTTCATTTTGTTAAGAAAGTCCCAAGTACTGTGTGCATATTTTCAAGGCTTCGATTAGTACTTGCCATGGAAGTACAACTTTCTAGTTTACCTTGGTTTTGGTTTGGCCTACGGTGCTGAAGTTTTCTCTGTTGTTGCTCCGTGGCCTTGTGCCACAAACCCTTTGCTGCTATGCCCGGAGGTCGGGATAGCACAATTGTTAAGTTGGAGTTTTCGTCGGGGGTGAGCGTACCTCCCCCACAGGCGTTTACTGTGTTAAAGAAGAATGGGGTCGGTGTTAAAGATATAGAGATGTTGCAGGCGCTTGCAGCCCGCAACACGTATGACCTAAAGTTCAGGTCTGATGCTGCCCGAGTAAAAGGTATGTCATGCCTGAAGGGGGTGGAGGGGCTCACTGTCACACCATACGATCGCTCTGTGGCTGTGACGGTGCTTTACCTGAACTACGAGGTCGATCAGCGCTTGGTTGCGAGGGTTCTGAGCCAATACGGAACTGTCTCTGACATGCGGTGGTGCAAGTACGGTGAGGGTGAGTTGAAGGGCATTCTTAATGGGAAGAGACAGTTCCGTATGGAACTGAACAGGGACATTCCGTCCTTCCTGTTCATAGGGGGCTCGAAGGCCCACATAAGGTACTTCGGGCAGCCACGCACCTGCTTTAAGTGTGGTGAAGAGGGACATGAAGCCAGATTGTGTCCCAACAGGCGTTGTGGCAGGTGCCTTCAGGTGGGGCATGACAAGGTAGAGTGTCCAAACAAGGTGCGGTGCAACCTTTGTGGGGAAGAGGGGCATTTTTCTGGTTCGTGCCCCACATCCTACTCTGCCCATGCCAGTGCGGATGTGGAGAAGTCACCCGAACCCTCGCAACCAGACCAAGAATATTCCACTCAGGAATTGGAGGAGGCAGCTCACGAAGTGGAACACGATTTTCTTGCCTCGAAACAAATTCAGGAGGCAGACTCCTTACCATCCCCTCCTTACCATCCCCCCCCCCCCGCCCCACTGGCTCCCGTGGAGGCTGATGTCATGGCAGTGGAGGAGGACTTGCAGCTATCGTCCGACTCCGAGTCCGCCTCATGATGGGGAGTCTGCCTCGGAGCCTCCTCCGAAAGATCCACCTTCTGGGGAGGGCTGGTTTGATTTATGCCAGGGGGAGGAGACTTCCTTAGAGAATTCAGCCTCAGGCGAGGTGTTAGACCCGGGGGTCCATTATTCTGGGGTACCTTTACCGAGCCCACAGGTTAAAAAGGCCAAGTCTCAGTTGGACACGTAGCCACTCATTTCACTATGGCTGATCCCCTGTTCCTGCTGACTCTGAACGTGAATGGCATGAGGGACAGCCAGAAGCAAAACAGAATTTTCCAATTTTGCAAGTCACTGGGTGTGGACTTCGTTTTCCTCCAGGAGACACACATTGTGAATGAGGAAGATGTCCACACTTGGTCCTTTGAGTGGGGTGGGGGTTTCTATGCTTCTTTCGGGTCAACATCATCTTGTGGTTCAGTTATATTAATTTCGCCAAGGTGGGCTCCCCTGGTCGGCAAGGTTGATTCTGATCACGAGGGTCGGTTGGTGTGCGTAACAATAAAGCACCCATCTGGGAAATTCTTCCTGTGTAACGTTTACGCACCCAATCGGTCTTCAGACAGAAGAAACTTCTTCATGACCCTGCCATCCTTCGTTCCTGGCAGTGCCCCTTGTATCCTGGCTGGAGATTTTAACTGTGTCCCCGACGTACAGCTTGACCGAATGTCCTCTTGTACCTCTCCGTGCTGTGGCGTCGGTATGGCGGAATTGGACATGTTTACAAAGAATCACGACATGGTTGACGTTTGGAGAGTGCAACATCCTGGTTTGTCCATGTTCACTTGGCATCGCCCTGATGGCACGGACGCCTCAAGGCTGGACCGGGTGTACTCTCCCCTGGCTTTGTCTCCGAGTGATTGTGAAGTTGTGGCATGTCCAATTTCGGATCACGATGCAGTTACTGTCTCCTTTCAACCCCCTGAGTCATGGCCTTCAGGGAGGGGGTTTTGGAAAATGAATACAGATATTCTAACGGAGGCTGACTATAATGAACAATTGAAAGTCAGGTACGAAGGGTGGCGAACTTTGAGGCCGGCCTTCCTAACGGGTTTAAAGTGGTGGGATGATGTAAAATCTCGCATCAAGCAGTTTACAGTTGGGTATTGTGTAGCAAGAGCTCGTCGAAGAAGGGATGAGTTCCTCTTGCTCTGCTCTAGAGATAGGAACGGGGACTCCTCCGCGCTCCATGCCATTCAGCAGCACCTTGATCAGAAATTGCACGGGGCCCGTGTTCGTGGTCGAGTGCAATGTGCGGAGGCGGAGGAAAAACCATTAAATTTTACCAGGACGTCACAAAGTATGCGATTGATCGCCGCATAAGAGCAGTCCGCGACGTCCACGGTACTGTACAGAAGGACCCCCTCAACATTGTCGAAGTATATCAGAACTTCTATGGGCAGCTTTACACCCAGGCAGATGTCGATGAGGTCCTTCAAAAGTCCCTTTTAGATAATATTAATAAGTTCCCCTCTACAGAGCAGAACGATCAACTTGGTTCCCCCTTGACTGTCGACGAGCTCTGGAAGGCGGTGTCGAAAATGAAGGGCGGAAAGTCGCCTGGGTCGGACGGTATCCCGGTAGAATTCTACAAACGCTTTTGGGGTACCGTTGGACACGATCTCCGGGATGTATTTACCTCCGCCTTCCTTGCTGGTTCGTTGAGCCCCTCGCAGCGCACAGGTGTAATAACTGTGTTACCCAAGTCTGGAGACCCCCTTGAACCGAAAAACAAGCGACCAATAACGCTGTTAAATGTGGACTACAAGATCCTGGCGAAAGCCCTTTGCAACAGGCTGGGTACTGTCATGCCTGATTTTGTAGGGCCTTTTCAGACGTGTGCGGTGCGGGGACACAGTATTCAGCAGAACCTCTGGTTGGTGCGGGACAGAGTATGTAATGGACCGTGATCTTCCATGTGCCCTCGTCTCCTTGGATCAGGAGAAGGCCTTTGACATGGTTGATGACGTATTCCTTTTTTAAGTCTTAAAGAAGTTTTGTCTGAACTCTCTCTTTGTTAAATGGATTGCCTTATTGTACAGTAATGTATATAGTCGTGTTATTGTGAAAGGCATACCTTCGGACAATAGTGTAAATAGTCGGGTTATCGTTAATGGCCTACCGTCAGACCCCTTCAGTGTCCAACGTGGCGTACGGCAGGGGTGCCCCCTATCACCTTTACTCTACGTATTGTTTAGTGAATCAATAGCAAGGGCCTTTCAAGTAGAGCCTTTGTTTCAACCATTTCACATTCCCGGTGGTGTTGAAGTTAAGTGCCTTCAGTATGCCGATGACGTCACATGCGTAGTCTCCGACCTAGCTTCCTTCAAGGCCCTTAGTGGCACGTTGTCTAAGTTTCAAAGAGCCACAGGTGCCAGACTGAATCCCAATAAGACCAAAGGACTTCGCCTAGGTAAGTGGCGGTCAAGAAGACTGCCCTTCGCTGCATCATGGGTAGACGACGCCATAAGGATAAACGGCATATGGTTTGGGTATGGACAAACCGAGTTACTTACCTGGAATGAGAAAGTGGACCTGGTGGAAGCTAGGTTGAAGGACTTCGGCGAGCGCCACATTAGCCTGTTCGGAAAGGTGACAGTTATCAATCGTTTTATTTATCCCCTTTTGTGGTATCCAGGCACCGTTCTGGCTGCTCCAAAGGGTGTCCTGTTGCGTCTCGAGAGGGCTGTGTTTAGGTTTTTGTGGTCAGGGAAGACGGAGCTCGTAAGAAGAGGGATGGTATATCAGGATGTTAGGCTTGGTGGGTTGGGCCTTGTGCATTTTCCTTCCAAACTCCGTTTTCTCCTGACCAAGTGTGTTTATAGTGCTGTAGACAGCAGAATGCCTTTTGCCTACTTTGTCCGCTATTGGGGGGGATTATCATTCCGTCGGTTCTTTCCCTCCCTGTTTAGTAACAGTGAACCCCACAGCTGGAGGCCCTCGGAAGCATACAGTCAAATGAGAGAAACCCTCCTAATGATATCTAGAGTTGGGGACGTTTCGCAGTTAAGTGCAAGAGACCTATACCAGGCTGTTTTTGAAGAATTGGTTGGCCAGGTCCAATCCAATCACTATGCTTCAGGGTCGGAAGTGTGGCGTGTGGTCCACAGCAGATCATTAGATTACCGCAGGCGAGACTTGTTGTGGCGAATCGCACATGATGCGATTGTGACTAATCTCAAGCGTCTTCGGTGGCGTCTTGGAGATGGAATTTGCCCACGCACTGGATGCACAAAGTGGGAGAGTGTGTCACATGTGTTTTGGCAGTGTGAATTTGTGGCCCTTCTTTGGGAATGGTTCCAGGTCCTGACTGATCGCTTGACGATGGGCAACACATGGGCGGTCGGCCGGGACTATGCTTTGTATGGTCTTTCACCCCCGCCATGCAACACAAGTATTCAGGGTATACTTACCTTTGCTTCGGCCTCCATAAAGCTGGCCTTATGGAGAGACCGATGTAACGTTGTTTTTAGGGGGATGGGGAAGCCTGCGGACGTCGTCCTGGCGTCGGTGAGGCTGAGGGTTGAGTCCGACTTCGTTCGTTTGCCAAGGTCGGCGTTCGGTAGGCGATGGGGTCCACTCGTTTCGGTGAGGGGGAACCGTGTGGTGGTCAACTTGTAATAGGGTGGGTCTGTAAGGTGCTTGTAAATAGTTGTAAATATCTGTATGTATAGCTTTATTACTGTAATGAACATTTTCTGTACATAGTTTGGTAAATATTTGTACATATAGCTTATAACTGTAATGAACACAATTTTCTGTTTGATTTAGCAATCTGTAAATAGTTTTGCGTTTATGTTTTTGCCCGATCCGGTTTCAGTTTTTGTTTTTGTTTTGCATGTGCCGTTTCAATGCACTTAAAAAGCACACCTTTACTCTATGTATTATTTAGTGAATCCCTTGCGAGAGCCCTCCATGAAGAGCCTTTGTTCCGACCTTTCCCTATTCCTGGTGGAGCCACAGTCAAGTGCCCCCAGTATGCTGATGATGTTACGTGTGTAGTCTCTGACCTAACTCTCTCTTTGTTAAATGGATTGCCTTATTGTACAGTAATGTATATAGTCGTGTTATTGTGAAAGGCATACCTTCGGACCCCTTCAGAGTCCAACGTGGGGGTACAGCAGGGATGCCCTCTGTTACCTTTACTCTATGTATTATTTAGTGAATCCCTTGCGAGAGCCCTCCATGAAGAGCCTTTGTTCCGACCTTTTCCTATTCCTGGTGGAGCCACAGTCAAGTGCCTCCAGTATGCTGATGATGTTACGTGTGTAGTCTCTGACCTAGCTTCCTTCAGGGCCCTGTCTGACACCCTGTCTACTTTCAAAGAGCGACTGGTGCCAGACTGAACCCCGCAAAGACAAAAGGGCTTCGTCTGGGTAAGTGGCGGTGGAAACATCTGCCCTTCGTGGCATCTTGGGAAATCAATGGTATATGGTTTGGTTACGGCTCACCTGAGTCACTTACCTGGAAGGAGAAGGTGGACCTGGCGGAAGCTAGGATGACAGACTATGGGGAGCGCTACATTAGTCTAATGGGGAAAGTAACAGTTATTAATCGTTTCGTTTACCCTCTCTTGTGGTACCCGGGCACTGTTCTGGCTGCTCCAGAGGGTGCCCTTGTGCGACTTGAGAGGGCCGTATTTAAGTTCCTATGGTCAGGGAGAACAGAGCTGGTCAAAAGAAAGGTTGTGTACCAGGAACTTTCACATGGGGGCCTGGGCCTTGTGCATTTTCCCTCAAAGCTCCGTTTTCTCCTGGCAAGGTGTGTGTTTAGTGCTGTTGACAGTGAGATGTCCTTTGCGTACTTTGTCCGTTATTGGGGGGGATTGTCATTCCGTGGGTTCTTTCCGTCCCTGTTTAGTAATAGTATGCCCCACAGCGGGAGACCCTCGAAGACACATTGTCACATGAGGGATACTCTCCGTATGATGTCAACTGTAGGGGAGGTTTCGCAGTCCAGTGCGGGAGACCTCTACCGGGCCATTTTTGATGACTTGGCTGGCCGGGTCCATCCAAGCGACTATGCCTTACAGCCAGAAGTGTGGACTGTAGTGCACAGCAAGTCACTAGACTACCGCCGGAGAGACCTGCTGTGGCGAATTGCACATGATGCCATTGTAACAAATCTCAAGCGCCTTCGGTGGCGTCTGGGAGATGGCATATGCCCCCGCGCTTGATGTACAAAGTGGGAGAGTGTGCCCCATGTGTTTTGGCATTGTGGTTTTGTGGCCCTCCTCTGGGAGTGGTTTCAAGTCCTGGCTGACCGGCTAACGTTTCGCAACACTTGGGCGGTCAGCCAGGGCTATGCATTGTATGGTCTATCGCCCCCACTGTGCAACACAAGTGTTCGTGGCATACTCACCTTTGTTTCGGCCTCCATTAAGCTGGCTGTTTGGAGAGACCGATGTAATATTGTTTTTAGGGGTGAAGGGAGGCCTGCCGACGTCGTGTTGGCGTCAATAAAGACGGAAATTAAACTGAGGGTCGAGGCCGACTTTGTTCGTTTGCCGAGGTCCACGTTCGGCAGACGTTGGGGGCCAAATGTTTCGGTGCGGGAGGGACGGGTGATAGTTAATTTGTAAATAGTCCTGTGTTAACTTCTCTGTGGCCGTTTCTATGTACATGTTTTCTGTTTGATTTGTGTAAATTGGTGAGTTTGTAAACAGCCGTGGGTTGGGGTTTTGTAAATTGTCACAAATCTTGGTTAGCGTCCATAATGGTATGACTTCTGGACATAGTTCACGTTATGTTTTGTCCCGTCTGGTCTAAGTTTTCTTATTGGTTCTCCGTGCCCGTTTCTATGTACGTAAAAAGCACACCGCTAGTCGTAGCGTTAAAGACCAGCCTAACGGTAGTGTTGCAAAGACGGCTCAGTCGGTTAAGGAGATAGCCAGTGGGAAGGCTAAGACTGCAGGCGACTCGGGCGATAAAGGGAAAGAAAAATTTGAAAAAGGCTTAAAAAGGGTGCAATGTGCAACTTGCGACAAGATTAAAATTACGTTGCAACAAACGTTCCAAGTGGTATGTATTACTGTGATAAACAGGGTAACCCTATGCTGGCACAGGTTGAACCCATTGGAACGACTCAAAAGTTTGGGCAATCTGATAATTCAGTTTTTCAGGCACGTTTGAACAATTAGACCTAACTTAACCCAGCCGGACGAAAACAAAAGCTAACCATCAACCATCCACACACAAATCACGGGACAAAAAGGTCTGTCACAAACGGAAACGACACACCAACCCCACCCGAACAACCCGTCAACTCAACCGAAACACTATATACAGGTTTGTACACAAAATAAGGCACGGGGAAACAAAAACTAGAACCAAAACAAAATTGCGAACCATTCACAAAACACCCGTGAAAAAGTACAATACAAGTCAGACCAACACAGAGCAAAACTAATTACGAACCCAATTACATTAAAAGTGTTTCAGGATATAACTATGTACACTGCCCATTGCTACCCATCGGTGTGGGACTTCACCTTTTTAATACGTGGGCTCGGTACAGGCGTCCCAGACTGATGGGCCATCCGGTCTGATACATCATCAGAGGCTGACCTCTTAAGACTAGACTCTGGCCCCTCCCCTTCACACAAATCAAACCACCCCTCCCTTGAAGGTGGCTCCTTTGCAGGAGGCTCTGAGGCAGCCCCCCCCCCCGCCATCCGGCATTGCTGAAACTGAAGAAGACTCAGAGTCCGAGGAGAGCTGAAGGTCCTTTACTTTCATCATTTCAGCCTCCCTGGGTGCCGTTGGTAAGGATGGTGAAGTGTCTGCCTCAGGATCCCCAGAGCCCCCTCACACTGCTTGGAGGCAAGGAAGTCCCGTTCCACCTCATTTGCTGCCTCCTCCAATTCCTGAGAAGAATATTCTGGGCCTGCTTGCGAGGGTTCAGATGCCGACTCCACATCAGCACTGGTACGAACAGAGTACGATGTAGGGCAGTCATTAAACATATGTCCCTCCTCCCCGCAGAGATTGCACCGTACCTCGTTGGGACACTCTGCCTTGCCGTGCCCCAACTGCAGGCATCTGCCACAGCGCCTATTGGCACACGACTTGGCTTCGTGTCCCTCCTTCCCACACTTAAAACAAGTACGAGGCTGTCCCAGATAACGAATGTGGGCTTTGGACCCCCCCCCCCCCATGAACAGAAAGGACGGTATATCTTTTTTCAGTACGATACGGAACTGCCACTTTCCACTAAGTATGCCCTTCATCTCACCTTCACCATAGGCACACCCGCATATCGGAAACAGTCCCGTATTGTGCAAGAACCCTCGCAACCAGACCCTGTTCAACCTCAAAGTTCAGGTACAGCACCGTCACCACCACAGAGCGATCATATGGTGTGACGGTGAGCCCTTCTACTCCCTTTAAGGCAGACACTCCCTCCAGAAGGGCTTTAAAGGACCTGAACTTTGGGTCGTACGTGTTTCGGGCTTCAAGTGCCTGCAACATCTCTATTTCTTCCACCTTTACCCTATTTTTCTTTAACAAACTGAACACTTGCGGAGGTGTGACATTCACACCTACCGTAAACTGTAACTTAATGCTGCTATCCCTACATACGGGCATAGCAGCTGGGGTCTGGTCGTTATTCCGAAGGTTCGTTATTCCAAATAAAACATGAGGGTCGTTATACCGAAGGTTCGTTTTTCCGAAGGGTCGTTATTCCGAATGAAACAAAAGGGTCATTATTTCGAAGGTTCGTTATTCCGAATAAAGATTAAGGGTCATTATTTCGAAGGTTTGTTATTCCGAATAAAGATTAAGGGTCGTTATTCCGAATACAGGATAGGGTTCCCGTTATTCCGAACAGAGGTTGTCGTCAACTTTCCTTCTTCCTTCGCACCATTAACGACTACGTTCATTGACGTTTCGGTGAGGGGGGACCTTGTGGTGGTCAATTTGTAATTGAGTGGGTCTGTAAGGTGCATATGTTGTTGTAAATATATGTTTAATAAACATAACTCTCTGTACATAGTTTTGTAAATATCTGTAGCTTAGTTATTGTAATGAATATAATTTTGTTTGATTTAACAGTTTGTAAATAGTTTGCGTTTATGTTTCTGCCCCACCCGGTTGGAGTTTTTGTTTTTGTTTGTATGTGTCGTTTCAATGCACTAAAAAAGCACACGTTTATTGACGTAAATTAATGCAGGATATGCTTGCATACATTTATGATCATGGTGTGAAATAAAAATGGATATGAAATTAAATATTGTAGTCGCTAGAAGGATGCAGGTCTTGTGGCCAAACAATGGGCGACCCAATATACCCAAATAACAAGAGTCACTGGTAAGAAAATCTCACTATGCGCACATAAGCTCATTTCGGACTGACAGTTGATAGTACGTTTGGGGGGGGGGGGGGGGGCAGATTTACAGCCATTTTAAAGGGCCAGTCCCCTAACCTAACGCAGAACCTATGTCCTTGTAAATTCCTCCATTCCGAATAACGACCCTTCGGAATAATGACCCTTATTCTCAATTCGGAATAAAGAACCTTCGGAATAAAGACCCTTATTCTGTTTTCGGAATAACGAACCTTCGGAATAACGAACCTTCGGATTAACGGACAACAATCTAGCAGCTACGGGGTGGCTCTAGGCCACGTTCAATCACAAACAGAAAAAACAAAACATGATGCGATTGTAACTAATCTCAAGCGTCTTCGGTGGCGTCTTGGAGATGGAATTTGCCCACGCACTGGATGCACAAAGTGGGAGAGTGTGTCACATGTGTTTTGGCAGTGTGAATTTGTGGCCCTCCTTTGGGAATGGTTCCAAGTCCTGACTGATGGCCTCTTTCGGCCTCCATAATGCCGGCCTTATGGAGAGACCGATGTAACGTTGTTTTTAGGGGGATGGGGAAGCCTGCGGACGTCGTCCTGGCGTCGGTGAGGCTGAGGGTTGAGTCCGACTTCGTTCGTTTGCCAAGGTCGGCGTTCGGTAGGCGATGGGGTCCACTCGTTTCGGTGAGGGGGCACCGTGTGGTGGTCAATTTGTAATAGGGTGGGTATGTAAGGGGCTTGTAAATATTGTAAGTAGTATGTAAATATCTGTGTGTATAATTTTCTGTACATACCCAGCCAACATACCCAGCTGGGCCCCAACTGGGTTTCAGCTGGGCTACTTGCTGGGCCCCAGCTGGGGCCCATCCGTGTTTGTCAGGTGTTCCCACGTGGGGCCCAACTGGGCTAGCCTTTCCCAGCTGAAGGACAGCTGAAGCCCAGCTAGACTTCAGTTATTAAAGCGGGGCACAGCTGGGCTTCAGCTGAAGCCCAGCTAGGCTTCAGTTATTAAATCGGGGCACAGCTGGGCTTCAGCTGGGAAAGGCTAGCCCAGTTGGGCCCCACGTGGGAACACCTGACAAACACGGATGGGCCCCAGCTGGGGCCCAGCAAGTAGCCCAGCTGAAACCCAGTTGGGGCCCAGCTGGGTATGTTGGCTGGGCAGTTTTGTAAATGTCTGTATATATAGCTTATTACTGTAATGAACATAATATTCTGTTTGATTTTGCAGTCTGTAAATAGTTTTACGTTTATGTTTTTGCCCGATCCGGTTTCAGTTTTTGTTTTGTATGTGCCGTTTCAATGCACTTAAAAAGCACAGAAAAACAAAACTTTCTTAACACGCACTCCAAAACGGGCAGAAAAACAAAACTTTCTTAACACGTACTCCAAAACGGGCACGACGAATCTATATAGTAGTGTAGTACAGTAAACAAGCAAGCTGCCACAGAGCAGACCCACAATACCAAAATCCAGCACGATCAACGAGAGCGTAAAAACGTGTGCTTTTTACGTACATAGAAACGGGCACGGAGAACCAATAAGAAAACTTAGACCAGACGGGGTTACCGCCCGCGAGACCGAAGGCCCGCGAGACCGAAGGCCCGCGAGACCGAAGGTCCGCGAGACCGACGGTACCAAAGTACATTTTTTATCGGCGCCAAAGTACAATTTTTGACGTCGGCGCCAAAGTACATTTTTTAGATCGGCGCCAAAGTACATTTTTTTAGATCGGCGCCAAAGTACATTTTTAACGTCGGCGCCAAAGTACATTTTTTTTACATCGACGCCAAAGTACATTTTTTTTACATCGGCGCCAAAGTACATTTTTATGTCGGCGCCAAAGTACATTTATTTAGAACGGCGCCAAAGTACATTTTTTTTACATCGGCGCCAAAGTACATTTTTTTAGATCGGCGCCAAAGTACATTCTTTTAGATCGGCGCCAAAGTACATTTTTAACGTCGGCGCCAAAGTACTTTTTTTTTTACATCGACGCCAAAGTACATTTTTTACATCGGCGCCAAAGTACAATTTTTTCCATGTTACCAAGGGCCCAAAAAAAAAAAATTAAAGTTCGGTTTCTTTTTCAACACTTAGTACACGGGGCTGTCTGAAACTAGAGCTAGGGTAGCGAAGGGTAAGTAGCCATATGTAGTAAACAAAATTTCCTGATGCAAAATGTCTGTCTTAATCGAATGACGGTATCTTTTTCAATAGCATGTACCGTTGTAGAGTTATCCATGTTTAACCGAAAAATTGATAATTAAATGTACGTCGATTAAAAGAAAAGTTAATTGGCGCCGATGTAAAAAATGTACTTTGGCGCCGATGTAAAAAAAATGTACTTTGGCGCCGATGTAAGAAAATATACTTTGGCGCCGATGTAAGAAAATGTACTTTGGCGCCGACGAAAAATGTACTTTGGTACCGTCGGTCTCGCGGATCTTCGGTCTCGCGGGACTTCGGTCTCGCGGGTCTTCGGTCTCGCGGGCCTTCGGTCTCGCGGGAAACCCCCCCAGACGGGACAAAACAACGTGAACTACGAACAGAAGTCATACCATTATGGACGCAAACCAAGATTTGTGACAATAATTTATAAAACCCCAACCCACGGCTGTTTACAAACTCACCTCAACGAGAGCTCCGTGAAAACACGTCCGCTCTCGACGAAGACCAGAACTGAATTGATAATTCAGTTGAACTTAATGAGTTACGCCTAGTGACTTTTATGGATGATAACCCTCCTTCAGAAGACACAAGTGCCGGTGGAGACCCCACACCACAAGGATTCAAAGCGAAAGAACAACCTACCACTGCAGATTTTCTTTTAAAAGGTACATAGTAACAGGCACGTTGCAAAAATCAGAAAATTTAAACCGGCCGGACCTAAAACACAAACGCCAACCTTCAACCCCCCCCCCCCACACACACACACACACAAAACGTAGAACACAAGGTCTGTGACAACGGACAGGACGCACCAACCCACCACAACACCCAAAAAACAGCCAAGTCACCACAACCGCCTTCAACACCAACCCCCAACACAACAAAAACCCTGCACGTATGGAGAACATTGGATTGCAGCAGCCTCAGATGAAGGCCAACACATTCAACAGGACTTAGCCACTACTCTCGACTATTTGATCTCTGCGAAGTTAGAAGACAAAAGCATTACCGAAACATTTCAAACTAAGCTCAACCCTCCTTACATACAACATCTCGTCGTACCCAAGGTAAATCCACTCATGAACAGTGTGCTTTTTAAGTGCATTGAAACGGCACATGCAAAACAAAAACTGAAACCGGATCGGGCAAAAACATAAACGCAAACTATTTACAGATTGCTAAATCAAACAGAAAATTGTGTTCAGTAATAGTTATATGTACAAATATTTACAAAACTATGTACAGAAAATTATGTTCATTACAGTAATAAAGCTATACATACAGATATTTACAACTATTTACAAGCACCTTACAGACCCACCCTATTACAAATTGACCACCACACGGTCCCCCCTCACCGAAACGAGTGGACCCCATCGCCTACCGAACGCCGACCTTGGCAAACGAAGTCGGACTCAACCCTCAGCCTCACCTCCGCCTTCACCGACGCCAGGACGACGTCCGCGGGCTTCCCCATCCCCTTAAAAACAACGTTACATCGGTCTCTCCATAAGACCGGCTTTATGGAGGCCGAAACAAAGGTAAGTATGCCCTGAATACTTGTATTGCATGGCGGGGGGTGAAAGACCATACAAAGCATAGTCCCGGCCGACCGCCCACGTGTTGCCCATCGTCAAGCGATCAGTCAGGACTTGGAACCATTCCCAGAGGAGGGCCACAAACCCACACTGCCAAAACACATGTGACACACTCTCCCACTTTGTGCATCCAGTGCGTGGGCAAATTCCATCTCCAAGACGCCACCGAAGACGTTTGAGATAGGTCACAACAGGTCTCGCCTGCGGTAATCTAATGATCTGCTGTGGACCACACGCCACACTTCCGACCCTGAAGCATAGGGCAACTCCACACTAACGAGTTGTTGCGGAGGGGACATTTGGACTCCATCACACCTGGTTCATATTGATGTCATAGGCACAGACTGACATCTGCCTACTCCATGGGGAAGCATTAGTGATACTTAGTCTATCATCACAGAAACTTGATGAATTATCTCAGCTGTACTCACTAGAGGTCAGAAATTCTGTGTGTTGCGGAGGGGACATGCACAAATGAGTGTCACCCAATGAACCTACTTTGATGTGAGAATCGTCTGATTTGAGAAGAGTTACCAGCTGATACCAGTTTTTGATCTTGCAACATATTTACACTCTCACACCATACATGGTTGAAATGTCTCTATCCAGCTAACTGATGATGAGAGGGAAATCCAAAATTGCAGTTGCAGTGTTGCGGAGGGGACAGGTCCTCGTTGCGGAGGGGACGAGTGCAACTAGCTGATATAGTTCTCATATCTGAGGAATGTTATGAAGCTCTAGGGTAGTGAAACAGTACAAAAAGATGTTTTTTTAGTTTTGTTGGGCCTCCATCCTCCACTCCAACCACCATTTTATTTCCAAGAACAATTATTAACATATTTACAAAAATTTCTCGTGCAACAAGGATGAGGAAATGACTGAACTGTATCACAAATTGTCAAGGCAAAGTCCCTTTTCTTGAAGAACAATAACTGGAATATCAAACAATGAAATAAATGAAATTAATGTACTACAGTACAAGTTGATGAATGAAATAACATGTAGGATACATTCACATGAAGTACACATTGCAAATGGGTTCTATGGAAACTTGTCATTTTGTCATCAATATATATACCAAGTTTCTTGCATTTTGACAGTCATTGTTTGTTAGAATAGAATGTGCGCAGTAGCCCAATCATGTGTTTTCCTGAATGATGTAACTGTTGTCCAAATACCTGAAGCAAGGTGCCAAATATCTGTGTTTTGTCCGATAATTACATTATCATGCAGGAAGTCCAGTTCCTTCAACAATGAACAGTGGATAAACTTTGGAGCTGAACACCAAAAAATTAACAATTCTTCAACATTTAATGCACAAGAATACAAATACCACAACTTCCCAGGCCTCAGGTCTCTTCCCAGAATGTCGACTTATCCTTAAGTAAGTTGGTTCTGCCCATACCTAGTGTATGTGCCTTCAAATCTAAATGTGGCCCCAAGATTTTACAGTGAACCTCTGAGCAAGTGAAACATACAATGCAGAAGCTCTCAGCATTAGCCTCACTGCTATTGGAACACAGGGACTCTCTCCTGGAAGTGGACCTTGATCCCTCTAGCATCCTTTATGGCTGGGTTTGGGAGGACCCAGACCACTTGATCGACAGAAATGTGACTAGAGTCACTGACATCATAGGTAAATACTTTGCCCTGCTCATCCAACTTCTTCAAGTACTGAATTTTGAGAGGTAGTGGACTATCTAAATCCACTTCTGTCACTTCGCCAAGGTAAGTGCGTGACGGACCCCTCTCAGATGGTATGCTGACAAGTATGAAACTGGACACTTTTGGAATGGTGGTGCTGTGAGGGTGGGCTTCAGGATGAGTGCCAAAGTTGTCATCAGACTGATTCTCATTGTGCAGAAGGTCATCTGCTCCTTTGCTCCCTGCGTCTGACTCGGAGTCTCCCAGAGGTTTGTCATCAGATAGATCACACATCTTGTGGACAAGATAGTCACTTTCATCACTATTGGAGAGCGTTGCTGCTCTCAGGATCCCGGGGCTGCTGGGGACGATGTGGTGCATCCTCTGAGTCTGAGGAACAGGTTTGAGTTTTGCTGATGTCCACTGCTCCTTCACATTCTGCCTTGCTTCAGCGATGTGTGCTTTCCCTATGAACATAGGCTTGATTGTGGTCAACGCACTGGATGCCCATGTGAAGAACTCATGTGCTGTGGTGATATGGGTACCCATCAGGGAGGCCCTTGCCGCTCCTCGTTTGACAGTACCTCCAACACCATCACACGGGCCTTCTCCATGGCCACTCTCCAAGAAGTGCCACTCACACTTGACATCACTTTGCTCTTCCAGTTTGGACAGCTGGAAAAAATTGTACTTATTCTTGTACTGTGCGGCACACCCATCACTCCAGAAGTGGATTTTTGTGACCTGTTTGCCACTTCCACCTCGGAGATACTCAATGATATGTTAGACAATGACAGATACAAAGGCAGCATCATGCTTGAGTTCATCTGAAATGACGACAAGGGTAATGTGACCTTGGTTGTGGTAGATCACCACTGGGTGTAGTGTGCATTGTTCCTGCAGGAAGTAATGCGATTGTACTTCACGCTGGATCACAAACGTGTAGTTCTCTGAGAAGTCTAGCTGTGCGACAGATTCGCCTTCTCCCGAATTGCCCTTCATCATTTTCATCTGGTGACTCTGGTGTTTCCATGTGAAGAAGTGCATCCGGTATTTCCCCAATGCTGCCCTGATTGCCTCTTCTAGGTGGCCCAAAGTGCTGTCTTCAGTAAGTCTAGCTCCACACCATTGCTTCCACTTCTCTTCCTTGTCATGGTCAGGCATGCTGAACCCAAGGGACCACATGCATCACACTGCCCAGAACAGCAGGTGACACTGCTTCCATCACACACTGTCATCTCCATAGCTTCCTGCTTAGTCATGTTCTTTCTGAACTTGACATTGTATGCATCGAGCAGAAGCTGTAAATTCTCACAGCATGTACAGCAACACTGCTCCTATTGCTTGGGTTACAGAGTATTACCCATGGGGGGGGGGGGGGGGCGAGAGTATTACCCATGGGGGGCGAAACTGACAGAACTTACTCAGCCCAACTTGGATCCCATCATCCTCATGCTGCTTTGAGAATAACTGCCAGGCTTCTCGTGTTGTCATTATCATTAGACGTTTCTGCTCATATCGCTTCACTCCACCGACTTTCATAGATTTCACATCACGTTTCCCTGGGAGTGCCCTGGAGATATCATCTGAGAAGGTTCTGATTCTTTTCTGTCTCTACACACTGAGTTTTCATTTTTTTTCTTTGTTTTCGTTTCTTCTCAGCCTCTTTCTTCCTTCGTTGTTCCAGGTAACTCTCCTCCTCGGGTGTTTTGTCTGCCCGTTGTCTCAGTTCTGTTAATGATCTTGATCGGAACCTCCATCTTAGTCTTTCTCTTTTGCTGCCTCATGTTCTTCTTCATTCGCATACAACTTTTCTCTGAATTTACGGCTTCGTTGTGTGGAATTCATCCTGTAGGCCTATTAAACTGAAAAAGGGAAATGATACAATAGTTTAGGAAATATTATATGGGATATCCAGTTGAAATCATGCACATTACCCTTGTAGTACCTATGCAAACTGTTTGCCTACCCACTAATTACAGTAGCCTAGATCCTATAAACAAAACAATTTCCCTGTGTTGGGAATTGTTAATATTGAGATGTAACAATGCCATATATTGATCTTGGAGTCACTGGGATCGGGGACCTCATATGTGGAAGTCGCCAGCGTTACCCTAGAAGTAACATACAGTGCAAATCCAACTTACCACACTGAACCTGTCTTGTAAGTAGCCTAGGTAAGTTAGGTCTATTACTGTGACTATGTTTAGCCTAATGAGCCTAGCCTAATGCTCACATACATTTTGCTCAACAAGAATTAGAGTGATAAACAATTGGTAGTTGGAACATGGAATTGGCAAGGAAAATCAACATACATATTCTACATACAGTGAGAATATTATGTACTCACCATGTGTTTCCTCAGATGGGCATTCAAGCAGTTACTTGGCACATGTGCTCACCAACCTGACAGCATGTGATGGAAACTGAGGGGGCTAGTACAGTGTGGGTACAAGTAGGCCTACAGTAGTGATCGGAACCTTTGAGTTGTTTTCATTGAAGGGCTCCCAAACTCAGTGTAGTATATCCATGATAGGCATTTGTGGTAATTTCTCAAGATCACACACAAAGCCATTAAATTGAGTAAAACAGTGTTGGCAAGAAGTATTCTGATTCATTCCTCTGTCCAGTTCAACTCCTTGTAGCCAGCTTCAGTTGAGCCAGAGCCACACATCTGCCATGAGTAACACACATAGCTTATTGGGTTGTCCCCTCCGCAACAAAATGTCCCCTCCGCAACGAAAAGTTGACTTGAAATATATCATAAGTACATCACTGCCAAATACAATGAATAGTATTTGTTGAATGTAGTCCACCAGCTATAGTAGAACCCAAGTTATCTTTTCAAGGTATGACATTACAAAGAAATGACAGGGAAAAACATTTGCAAAACGTTGCGGAGGGGACATTTCACCTGGGACCCGTGTGAGTTTTTACCTCAACTTTGCATCAATCTTGTCACTCATAATCCCGAATCGTGTGACTTTCTATATCACTAGTCCCATTGCCCCAACCACATAGAGACACAATTCATATCTTCTCTTGAGGAATCAAAGGAACCTGTGAACATTGGGTAAAATCTGTCCCCTCCGCAACAGAAATTTCAGGAAACGTCTGTGAAATCATAATTTTTTCCAAGACCAAATGACACCGTACCCTTTTCGAGCTGTTAGAAATGGAAAATATAGACATTTTCGATTCCAAATACAAGAAGAAGAAATCAGTGGAGAGTATTTGAAAATTGAATGCCTTGGTTGATATTAGTGTGGAGTTGCCCCACAGTGATTGCATTGGACCTGGCCAACCAATTCTTCAAAAACAGCCTGGTATAGGTCTCTTGCACTTAACTGCGAAACGTCCCCAATTCTAGATATAATTAGGAGCGTTTCTCTCATTTGACTGTATGCTTTCGAGGGCCCCCAGCTGTGGGGTTCACTGTTACTAAAGAGGGAGGGAAAGAACCGAACAGTTTTTGAACAATATGACACTACGTAACACATTCTTGTTGGTGTGCCGTTCAATCGTACACAACTTACTCATTTGGGACCACTGAACCCTCGCACCAGGGCGCTATTTCATACAGACTACTTGGGAACATTCCGAACTTAAATGTTCCTAACTCATTTAGGAACGATCCAAATAGGATAATTCCTATCTTAGGTAGAAATAAACTTCCCTAAGTTAGGAACGATTTATTAATCATTATTAAAGTTCCTATCTTTATTGACAATGACCGAGCCTGCTTTCGCCTTTCGAAACTTTCGAAACTTTGTTGTACATCCTGGGCCACCACAGATACAAGAATAATGGTGAGTACATGAAGAATACTTCCATGTGTTGGCTTTTTCATTGCATGAAAGAGATTTCTTTAGTAAAATATGTCACGTCAACCTCTTTTGCCTGTTGGGACTTCAAAGAAAGTCTTGAAAAAATGTGATAAAAAATTCGTTACTGATCACTGTTAGCGGTAGCCTAATCACTCTACGTACAGTACAGTAGCCTAGTCTGTACATTACTATGATACACTGCATATTAATATTGTTAACGTTACCTTCGGGGCCTCACCGGCGTACGAAGGTAAAATTCACTTCACTTTGTAATAAATTAGGCTATAGGCCTTGCCTAAAAGTGTTCATGACAATCCTTAAGCTACGAAAATGGACGATGTGATCACGTTTCCACAAAGTCTCACAACATCAGCCTTAACCCTTTATTAATCGAAGCCCACAGCTTCTATTGTAGGGATTGCTTTCGTTGTCTCGTGCTTTTTCGACTGCTTATGCGACTCAGTATACCTTCTCTCGCATATAAATTCCGCAAGAACGTATTGATTTGTCGGACCTCTCCGGACGCGGAAGCGGAAACGCGTTGTTTTCCCCCTGCTTATTAGGATCGATCCTTCACACTAGGACAAAATTAAACTATTGGCTTAGCGAACGTCTACGCACGCAAATTAAGGAATTTTTAGAAATCCGTCCGTAATCAAGCATATACGTTTACAATGGACGTACACGTAGAGGAACGGAACGTATACAAAACGTTTACTGCTTCCCTGCACTGCAATATCCTCAGTCCAGAGTCTTGCAGTTCACTACGTTGTGCTCGAATGGTTCATCGGCTGTTATGCAGGCGTATTGCGTGAATCCACATGCAGCCATGATATAGATCGTGCATTTTCGTGACATAACCCAAAGCATTAGCATTGTGCAAGTGTAGCCGTTGTGTTTTTGTCCGGCCGGTTTGGGTTGTCCTTTTGTTGCAATGTGCTTGTTTCGATCCTTCACACTAGGACAAAAAAAAAAAAGAAAAACTAGTACTATGTGCATTGTACAGTCTAATATGACAAGCATACTCTGCATTGTTCGAACTACCTGTCAATCAAAGGGCTAAGCCAATCGAGCGTTTTGGTACCCCCGTACCAAAACTGTAGTTTGAGGTGAGAGGTTTGGCCATTTAACCATTAATTCTTCTTAGTGATCACAATAACCTAAACACTATTCTACAGAAGATTCAAGAAAAGTTCATGTCATTGGCCATTGTCAAGTACACACTAGTACTGTGGTTAAATATTTTGGGAATTTAGGTCTGTGCTTCTTTCACCAAATACTGTAAGAGTATCACACAATACTTTTTTTCTCTCATAGACTGTCACCAATCTGTCCAGTGCCAGCCTTGGAACAAGACATTCCCATGGCCCACCAGATGGCATTTGCTATTGCTCTTGCTTAAGAATGTGCAATAAGATATCATTCTCGGCAGGCATAAGGATGCATATTTGTTGGTTCATGGACTAAACAGCAGTGAACATCTAAGTTCAGCTACAGTATGAGTGCAGATTGGACAACTTAATCTGACACATTACCAGTCTTTCAAGTGCAGTGTAAGAATAGATTTCCATGTACAGTACGACCAGATGACATTGGCTTAAATGCTTTTGCCTGAGATTCTGCAACAACATATCATTCTCGGCAGGTGTAAGTATGCAACTGTCAGACCACAAACTTCATTGTTTCACAGGGGAAGCATACCCTCTCCCTCTTCAATGTCAAAATGCCCTCATGTGAGGGTATTTCTGCACCTTGCCTCTTTCTCCCCTACCCTGACCCTTTTCAACCTCTCCTGCTGTGGGCGTCGCCTTCACAAAGTAGACAGATCATACCAATGCAATGGGTGCAATGCTAACACTTGTATGGACTCTAATGCAGTCATTTGGGTGTGCTTTTTAAGTGCATTGAAACGGCACGTACAAACAAAAACAAAACTCAAACCGGATCGGGCAGAAACATAAACGCAAACTTTTTACAAACTGCTAAATGAAACAGAAAATAATGTTCATTACAGTAATAAAGCTATGCATACAGATATTTACAAAACTGTGTACAGAAATTATTTTCATTATAGTAATAAAGCTTTATATACAGATATCGACAAAACAATTTACAACAACATAAGCACCCTACAGACCCACCCAATTACAAGTTCACCACCACACGGTTCCCCCTCAGCGAAACGGGTGGACCCCATCGCCTTACGAACGCCGACCTTGGCAAACGAACGAAGTTAGACTCAACCCTCAGCCTCACCGACGCCCTCACCGACGCCAGGACGACGTCCGCAGGCTTCCCCATCCCCCTAAAAACAATGTTTCATCGGTCACTCCATAAGGCCAGCTTTATGGAGGCCGAAACAAAGGTAAGTACGCCCTGAACACTTGTATTGCACGGCGGGGTGAAAGACCATACAAGGCATAGTCCTGGCCGACCGCCCAGGTGTTGCACAACGTCAAGCGATCAGTCAGGACTTGGAACCATTCCCAGAAGAGGGCCACAAATTCACACTGCCAAAACACATGTGGCACACTCTCCCACTTTGTGCATCCAGTGCGTGGGCAAATGCCATCTCCAAGACGCCACCGAAAGCGCTTGAGACTAGTTACAATCGCATCATGTGCGATTCGCCATAACAGGTCTCGCCTGCGGTAATCTAATAATCTGCTGTGGACCACACGCCACACTTCCGACCCTGAAGCAGAGTGGTTGGATTGGACCTGGCCAACCAATCCTTCAAAAACAGCCCGGTATAAATCCCTTGCACTTAACTGCGAAACATCCCCAACTGTAGACATAATAAGGAGCGTTTCTCTCATTTGACTGTATGCTTCCGAGGGCCTCCAGCTGTGGGGTTCACTGTTACTAAACAGGGAGGGAAAGAACCGACGGAATGATAATCCCCTCAATAACGGACAAAATAGGCAAAAGGCATTCTGCTCTCTACAGCACTATAAACACACTTGGTCAGGAGAAAACGGAGTTTGGAAGGAAAATGCACAAGGCCCAACCCACCACGCCTAACATCCTGTCATTTTGGTGTGAAGTGGCAGGCTAACATCTCAGTATAAGTAAAGAAAGCATACAGTTAAAACCTATGTGGGGCTTCAGGGAGTTGGTTGATTGTGCACAACCCTTTGCATGTACAGTGTTTCCTACAGCTGTATTTCCCCCTGCCCCTCTTTTGCTGAAGCTAGGAGTCTGCATACATGTATTTGTTGGTTCTTCGACTAAACAAGTTGAAACTGAAATATCTGATTTCAGCTATTATTGAGTGTGTATCAGAAACTTAAAATAGCCACATTGGCCCAATTGACAACAACAGTATATCCTAGTGTGTATTGCCAGTGTTATTTAATGGATTGTATAATTTCCTTTAGCTTACGCCTTGTGTGCATTTTGTTATAAGTACAAACTGAGTGTCGGTCAGCAACATTGCATTACTTTTCAAAGGCTTTGAGGTACAGTACTTGCCAGCAAGTACAGAATTCCTAGATAAAACAAAGTGATTAGACCATACACTTCCTTCGTCAAACTTCTTTTGTTTTCAAATTCATTTGTAACAACTTGACCTTGCCAGACAAACAGGGTCAAGTGTTCACAATAATAATGCACCCTCTTACTCTGCACAATATATTGTACTTGTACAACTGTAGAGTAACGAAAGTGCCCCTAGATTCCTAGGCCTAAAGCAACCAAGTTACTTAGTTATACTCCGGATACCTTTAAAGCCTTGATATTACAGCATTTGCCAACCTTGGAATGCCTCCTCCCCAACAAATCGTCTACCCACCCATCCCACTTTAACGAAACAGAGTACCCCTTAGTTCCCCCTACCCTCTCCCCTAAGTCTAAAGCCTGGTCAGCTAGGCTATACCAAGGCCAAAAGTACCCTGACAAGAAAATAACTGTTACACCTACTTTAAGCCTAAGGAAGGCCTAGCCTTGTCCTCAGTTAACATTGTGGCTACTGTATTGACCCATATTCAACTCTGTAGCTCCATTAACCTTTAAGGAAATCATGACCTCAGCAGTTTTTGGGGGAAAACGTGATTCCCTAATATACTGAAGTACCCGACCACTGGTTCATTACACCGATTAGCTCGAAAGCCTGGTCAGCTAGGCTATACCAAGGCCAAAAGTACCCTGACAAGAAAATAACTGTTACACCTACTTTAAGCCTAAGGAAGGCCTAGCCTTGTCCTCAGTTAACATTGTGGCTACTGTATTGACCCATATTCAACTCTGTAGCTCCATTAACCTTTAAGGAAATCATGACCTCAGCAGTTTTTTGGGGAAAACGTGATTCCCTAATATACTGAAGTACCCGACCACTGGTTCATTACACCGATTAGCTGCTTCAATGAACAACAGCTTTGATTACCATTCTTGTTCAATAGAAGCCCAACGGTTAGGGGTTCAAATAAGTGCTGGCAAAATGGGATCAAATTACTCATGGTGCATTGAAGGGTTAGACCCCTTTTTACCAAGTGTTTCAAAGTGAACCCCACCAACAATTCTGAAATACTATCTAAAAGCATCTAATCAATTGTGTAACGAACCGTGATCTTGTCAAAATGTACTTGACAAGAATTGTGGTTAGACCCCTTTGCTACCGAGTGTCAAACGTTGGGGCTATTGTCAAATGCTTGAATTGACATCTAAATGGTATTGATTACAGTTCTTGACGAGTTGAAGTGAGGGATTAATGTTTGGCCGTTGTCTTGATCTGACCTTTTAAGACAAACAGCCTGATGCTTTGATTTAGTCTAATGCTGGGCCATTTTGTTCTAACATAGGCCAAACATCTGGCTAATTTTCTTTGCCATTGTTAGTGGAGAGAGCCCCCAAACCATGTATTATGAGGGCTAGTAGCACTCATGTTTATTACTAGGCCTAATGAATTTGGAGGCATAAACAGTAGGAGTCGCAGTTTGTTAATCCACAATATTTTCATGAATGAGGGTGACATAAATTACTCTAAGCATGCACTTCAAGGACTCTATGACTATATGTGAAGAATGAAACTAACTTTATTTTCATTTCAAATCTTTATTCTTCACAGATCATTAAAGTAACATTTCGTAACATCATACTGACAGAAAGAAGAATCGTGTTTCTTTTCCGTATTTTGAATCAAACTATCTGTGTGTAAATTATGAACAAGGTTAGCCAACTCTGGACCTGTAGGCCTAAATGTAATGAACAGATTTAGTGAACTCTCTAAGTTGCCCCTGAAAGGGGAAAGGCAGTCACTCCAACTTGAGTTAGTGTTGTAAGGTGTCTTGTACTCATGATTTGCTCTAGGGAGTCATGTGACAATTATTCCTCCTTTTAATGAAAAATTTACTAAAAGAAACTACTTGGTTAATCATATGTAATATTGAAGTACTAGGAGTAGGATTTTACGTGAGAGGTACCGTAAGTGCCAAAAACATCAGCTTATGCCTAGTTGACTGTCAACTCAATTCTGTTTGAATCAACTAAGTAAGCCCTAACTGCTGGTGAAACTTCCTTTTAAGTGGGGACTGTTTAGAAGTCATTCTCATATCCACACCCCCCCCGGCCTACTTACAGTAGAACTGCACCACAAGGGTAACATTTGAACAGTCCATACCACAAGATTAACACTCTGTGAAAGGGAGGAACTACTGTACATTTCAATAAATACTCAAACCATGAATGGAAGGGAAGAAATCCCTCTGCAGGATACAAAGTGGATCAGGGATTAGATGAAGGGGTCAAGTTTAATAGTCAACTAGTTGAGGATTAGGGACCATCCTAGACTGAAATTGCTATCATTGTTTGATTGAAGTTCACAATTAAAAAAATAGGGTAAACAACATGCACAGTTCTTGCCATTTTGATTTGACAAAGCCATTGATCTTTGGACGGTAATCAGTGTGGGGCAAGTAAAGGTTGGCGACGTTCATCTGGAGGGCCTGTTTGGCTAGTGTATCTACCCTTTCATTCCCTCGTATGCCCACGTGACTAGGAACCCACGCAAGCACAACTGATTTCCGTCGTTGGACCAAGTCCGCCTGGAGAGTTTGATGTTTGCTATTTACACCTCCCATTTTGCCATCTGAAAAGATTTCCCAATGCCTCTTTCCAAAACACTTGCCTCCTTCAGTATTACCCTAGGCCACATAAAGTTTGAAGCATTTCATAATTGGTACTGTGTGTGGATGCAGTATGGTCTACAATCTGGGGTTGTTTGGGGCGAATAAGGTCATCTAGAGTTTCCAGCCATCAATAGGTAGAATGCCCTAAGAATTTCCAGGATTGTTATATGAGGTCACCAGAGGTCAAAAAGTGAAATTTTGAAATCTTCCTTTCAGCAAGGAAGCCTTTTGGCTTTCTGGTTATTTAATAAAGTGGACCTCAAGGCAACATCTTTGGCTTTGGACCCAAACTTTCTGTACAAATTAATTTATCAACAAATTTTTTACTCTTTTGTGTGTCATTTTGTTGTATCAAATAACATTTTAAGCGTAAATTAATTACCCTTTGTAATCATTTTCTTCTTAGGGTTCATCACAAGAGAGCCATGAAGCATCATCAGAGGCACCACTTACACTGCCAACTACAGCAACACCAACTTTATCACTTGCTGCCGCAAGTCCAAGAACTGCAAGAGATGCAAAGACAGTCAGACCAGCCATCTGCTCTCTTGAAATTGGAGAAAGCCAAGGTAGACCTCCAACGTCAAGCCTTAGATGTGCAGAAAAAGATGTTGGCTGTTATGTAGTCAATATAATCAAAATCTCTGTGCAGCTCAGTGGTGCTACCAGAATTGTGATTTAAGCATTAAAAAATTAAATTCAACCTCTATGTCATTAATTGGTAGCTCATTAGTCAGAGTTTGGTCTTTTCATACCCCTTGCTGGCATCAGAGAGCAGATAGCACTATTTTTTACTTGAAATGAGAGAGGAACATTAAGCTCAAACATACACATTTATCACAGCGCTGGTATCATTGGTCATCTTAGGGTTCACTTAATATGCTGTGCTATTTTTAAGTCAAAGGTACTATACTTTTTCTAAAGTCCTCGCAACCCTCTGGCAAAGGGTCGTTCGGTGAAACCAAAACTCTCACTGCTTCCCAAGGAGCTATTTCATCCATTGAAAGCCATTACGTGACCAACCTCACGGCCCTCACACCTTTTACATTGTTGGGATTTGGTCAGTCATGTAAGGTTCCATTCTAGGCTGGATGAAAAGAACAGATACTTCACATAATCTCAGCCAAAAGGCTTGTATTATACATGGAAAAGAGTTCAATAGTTACACACACTTGTTGTACAGCATCCAGAATAGTATGTATATCGCTGCAAATGCCTAGGAGTTTTGTTATTCTGAAAGCCAATATCCTGAATATTTTCAAAGGTTATCATTGATAATGCTAACGTGAGGCATTCGGACATACATGAAGGTTATGTAGTTACCATTTTACGTGCTAAAAATCTCGGTAAAAATCGGAATCAACCAATAGGTATGTTGTTTTGATGAGTAGCAAGGTTATTTTCCATTAGTGATTCCCATCAGCTTAGAATTCACAACAAAATGAATATAATAAGATGAGCATTCTCTTTCCTGAATGAAGAACCAAACTTGTTCGGTTCATGAAGTTCCTTTTGTCACTACCCGCTCCCTCATGTTGAGGGGTATGAGTAAGTCGTTAACCCATACCCTTGACGAAAGTGTTACCCTGACTAGTAGTCACTCTGCCTCCCTCTTCTTTTCCCAATCTCGCACAAAGTGGGTCATCATTTTAGATTTTTCTTGGCACCATGCCTTCCATTAGAACAGCTACATAGTTTCAGAAAATTAAATGTATGTAAAGTTAAAACAAAACAAAGGATAGTGGTTCCACTTTGGGGGCAAAATGTGACCCTGCAAGGGTGGAAGACCCAAAGCATTACTTCCGGTCTGTAAGCCTGTTCAAGTTTCATGTCAAAAGATTCCACACAACTGCCAATAATCAGAGTTGAAAATGAACTGGGAAGGCCTGTTAATGAATTTGGAGGTTGTTTCTTCAGTGGCCCCTTTATGGTTTTCTGAAGGTAGTGTTGGGAATTGGTTATATTTGTTAAATTTTGGAATTGACAATTTTCTTAAATTTTGTAACTTGATAATATGTACAATTTTGTGAGAAAGTTTGACAAAAATCCATGTTTAAGCAAGGAAAACACCAGATTCCAGAAGGTTATGTAGGATAGATCAGGTATTCCCAGCTCTTTTCTCAGTTTCAGGTAAAATCATCATACGAACCCCCTAAACAACCACAAATGCACCTCTGCATAATGTAGATTGCATTTTACTTCCAAAAGACACATTTCAAGGAGTGCATAAGGGTTACTGTTGGTTCAGTAAGGCTGTCTGCCACCTTTAGAAGTTACAATGGTTGGATAAGTGATATTTAATTTTTTGAGTAGTACAGACAAATTTTCCAATATATGAGAACTAGCTTATATCCCTATGACTAGTGTCTCAAAGGTTTGGACATGGTATGGAATATCTAAGGTGGGTTTTCCAGAAAGGTTCTCTGTGATGACCAAACCCTTCTCCTGTGCATGTAAATACTGAAAGTATAATTGAGGGAGGGGTGGTTCAGAGTCCCTCCCATGTAATCTTTTTAGATAGAAATCATCTGAACTTATGACCTCATAGTTACTGAGAAGTTGAAAATAATTAGAGGCTGTCATTTTGCCAACCAACCCAAACCACAATTTTAACTGGAGTGTACCAATTTGTTTTCAATTGGGACACCTCTTTGACTGATATTCAAATCAGAAAAATGCAGTTAGCCCATTTTCCACAAGATGTACTTACAGTGCTCTGATTACACGTTAGGGCATTTTGTTCTCATTAGGGTATTCACTCAGGCGTTTATGTCTGGATTTGGAAGGGCATTAAATAGCTGTGGGAGGGCAAGAAGTAAGTAGGCGGGGAGAACAGGAACTGTCTGAAGTTATGAATATCGCCTTTATGTGAAGAAATTGCAAACTGTTTCATTCCTGGCAGCAACTCCAAGCACATCATCAGCAATAACAGGGGGTGGATCACCATCATCAGGAACTGGTTCAGATTGGTAAGGTTCTTGCAAATGGTCGTCTTTGCTTATGTTGAACAGTACACAACAGGCAGTGATGATGTCACATATTCTTTGGGGGGGGGGGGGCATCTTACCTTAGGGCCGTTGTCACTGAGCCAGAGGAGTTTATTTTTCAACTGGCCATTAAGGTTGCTCTATGAGAGCTCTGTTTCCTCTGTGAGCCTTATTAGAGATAAAGATTTCAAACATCAATTAACATCTGTTTACCAGTTTCATGATAAAGAAGTAAATTATTAAGTATCTGTTTGGAAGACAAAAAAGGCCCCATGTTGCAATAGCTTTAGACAGGCAAATAGCCAGGGAGGATAAAAGTTTTCCGGGGGGGGGGGGGGTCAAAATTTGTGCAAATGTATTACGACAAAGGCTAGCAAGTTTTAAACTCTCGATGAGGGCAAAATCCCTCCCCCCCCCCCCGGCTATGGGCCTGGGCGTAAGATATGAAAATAACATGGGTACTCATCAACTCATAATGGAGTGAATTCCCACGTAATGGCACTGCAGTGAAATGCATCATAATGACAGTAGTCTACTTCTTTTATATGTGACGATGCCTTGATATCTACCGATGTTACACTTTTCTAGATTACACGGTAGGTTGCTAAATACAAGCATTTTGTACCTAAAGGCTCTTTAATAACTTACAACACTGTTTTTGCTTAAAAAAAAAAAAAACATCAAATGTTAATATTTTACCTACTGTAAGCTTCTTCTGCAGCTGATTCAGGATTAAGAATTGGTGTCATTAGCCAAGGTTTAAGAGGGTAGCCAGAGTCCCCTAAGATGATACCATGTAAATCTCCATTTGCAAACGATTGGCCCAGGCGGCTTTCTTGTAGGATTCTAGCATCATGTGTGCTGCCAGGCCATCTTGCAACTACATTAAGAATCCTATACTGAGCATCACATACTTATAGCTGCCTAGTAGAGATACACCAGTGGAGAGATTGACGGGAGTTACTTCGCAATTTGTTACGCATCTTCTTCGAGCTTCAACTCACTTCGAACTGCTCAAACTCCGTAATAACTGGCAAACAAAAATAGAATACAAATAACTTTACTCAACAAATACAAATTAACAATATACACGAATTTACTAATTGCACTAGGACGAATTGCACTTTACACATTTGTGATATTTCTTCAGCAATGTAGGCACATCAAAACCTTCAAAGCAATATAAACAACATCTCACTACATTTCTTGCCATGGGCCTGTACTGTACCCTTGTCACTATCGCAAGGCAACGCAACGCAAACACACAAGACAAGACATGCAATAAGACCCTAAAGAAAGTAGAAAAAGTTTACCGTACCTCTTTGGATTTACTGGCATTTCAGTCGCAAGATCCAAGTCCCCAAATACGCACGTAGGGTTCGGAAATACAGTAGCTGACATCAATTATCAGTTAAGGTGCAGTTGTCGCAATACCGATATATAACACCAACAAATAAAGAACACGCACACGAGGGTCAATAGATACGGCAGGTAATACACAATATAGTATGTGCATAGGCGCACTCCAGAGGTCTAATTGAGGAGGAAGTGCGAGCCACGTGCACCGCAGACGCATTTATACTGGACATAGGTCAGTAAACATCAAACGCCTAAATTGCATTACCCATTGAGACTCACAGATACTCATCTGCAAAGAATGCAAAATATCTACTCTGCTCTGGCAGAGGAATGAATACATTATAGGAGGTAACACTCAACTGAAAGAAAACTCTTTCCTTTCACTACATACTATTTGTACATTGATGCTGTAAACTCCTAAAATTTTTCGTCAAAGGCTTCTGTTCTATTCAGCCAGTTTAGAGCAGGACCACACATGTTTGCCCTTTAGAGGGCGTAATTGTCCATTTGGGACGTTTAGCTCCTTAAGGGAGCAGAACTCCACCGGGAGTAAATGTTTGGTTTTCGCCCCTTGGCTCTTCGCCAGAGAGTCGAGGGGACTTTTGAAAAAAAAAAAAAAACAACTCCTAAAATGAAGAACGAGATTGCAAAGGGAATGTAATCAATATTTTCCTTGGCATTTTGTTGTTGAGTGAGTAGAGGTTGTGTATTCAAACTGGTTGTGCCATGTCAATGAATTTACAGTAACAATTGGTGCAGATGACTTATGTAAGTGGTTTTCAATGTTCCTGATGTAATATTTAAAAGAATAGTTCCGAGTTGAATTTAAATTTGATATGTTAACTGGGAACATATTTTAAGCATTCATTCACTACTTTCCTATGTTTGGTTTTTGAGATAATTACAGTTGAAGTTGACACATCTTCTTTACAGAGTGAACTTAAACCAAATAGATGTGATTTCATGGATTTACCATTATTGGCTAATGTTTGAGCTTGACCTTGAATTGATTAGGGATGTTATCTTGACCTCAAGGCATGTAGGGTTTTTTTTATTCTCCATTACTCATGATGCATGTATGGTACACTCTTAATTGAGCCGGATCAAATTTGATCCAATCCGGATCAAATTTGATCCGGATTCCGAGTCTCAGGGGCACCTATCCGTTCCGGATGAAAATGAATCGGAATTCCGGATAAAAAAACAAATGATCCCATTCCGGATCCGGATTCCGAGTCCCAGGGGCACCTATCCGTTCCGGATGAGAATGACTCGGAATTCCGGATAAAAAACAAATGATCCCGTTCCGGATCAAATGATCTGGATTCCGAGTCCCAGGGGCACCTATCCGTCCGGGATGAAAATGACTCGGAATTCCGGATAAAAAAAAACCAATCCCGTTCCGGATCAAAATTAATCCGGATTCCGTTCCCAAGGGGCATTTATTTTATCACCATTATGACCCTGTCCTGGATCAAATCTGATCCGGGTTCTGCATCATAGGGTACCTATTCCATCCGGATATGACTGGAATTTCTGGAAACCAATGACTCCAATGGATTCCAGATGATATCCCAGTGGGTGCTATTTGATCCAGATGAAAACAACTTGGAATTATTGGTTAGAATAAGTGACGATGTTTATAAAAGCTTTCATCAAAATTTGGGGTCACAAATTATCATGCTTTCTTCAATGAGGAGGACCAGTTCTAGAATAAATTCACATTTTCAATCTTTTTTTTTGAAGGGAACAAAGTGGCTATTTAGCTAGCATCCGATTGTAGTATTTAGTTAAACAATAGAAATAAGAAACAATAGCTACAAATATTGGTCTACAGTAGTTGACAATGTATTTTGGAACACGCTGCAAAACAAATTACCAATTTCCAACAACAAAAAATCTGCTACATGAAAAGCAGTAAGCATAAAAAGGTTCATACACTCATGTTGACACAATTTTACTATGATCTCTAAAGGATGTTATGAAAAGAAAAGCCATTTAAAGAGGCAGAAAATTCCAGCAATGTTGATGTTAATAAATTTAAATCTCAAAAGGGTAGCATGACAATAAAAACAGCCTTAATTGAGGTAGTAATGTTTGTACATGTTAGTTAAAAAAAAAATTATGGTCAGTCTAACATACTGATGTCGTACTCTAATTTGCTTAATCAGAATGCTTTCCACAGATGTTCACTACAAAGTTGATTTTCATACTTAACTTCTAGTCTTTTACTTCAAAATTCAAACACTTCCAATAAAAATCTTTGAAGGTTACTCCAAATGGTCATTAAAGAAAATGGTACACTGACTACTCATTTCTGATCCAGTAACTGAGGTAACAACTCATCAAAAAGGGGAGGGGGAGGGGTAAGCCCTTTAAAAACATGAAATACTGCTACACAAAGGAAAGATATTAGAAATTAAGAGCTGAGGGGCATCAGGTGAGATATTTAGTGCATACCATACATGAAAAAGTAATGGAAAATGAACTTTGAGTTCCAACTTTCCACCCACTGGCACGGGATTATCATGGTGGTTGGGAAGGGAGTAGTAGCTGCACTATGCCATATTATACAGTGGCAGCGCCAGTATATCAATGGGCATATTGTAGGCAAAGGAATTGTTGGAACCTAAAAATTTGTGTAAACTACAATATCTTGCAGAGGGGTGTAGGAGTCCAGCTCTAGTGGAGGTCCAATGGCCAGAGGACGTCTAGGGGGAATAAGCTTTGAGGTTTTTAAAATGTCTCTGGGTGAAAAATAAATTCTCATGAAAGGTATACACTGGGTTAGCACGTGGGGCCCAGGCTACTGATCCCATACTTGTTCTATGTTTTTGCTGAGGTGAGCTGTCTTTGGGATGGGAAGAATATGATGGTGCTGTTCTGACCAGCTGCTGCCTCTGCTTTTTCATACTTCTTTGAGAGGGGGTGGGGAGATTTAAGGGAAAACTGATGTTACCTGTAGAGGCAAGTTTTGAGAGTTTGATAATGTTAAACATATTTTGTACCCACTCAGTGTCAATATTCCAGTGGCAGTCTCAGTTTCAGTTAATGTCTGATATGTTTCCCCATACAATTAAGTGAAATTTAAGCACTACAATATCGTGATAACCGACCCTTGTATTATAGAATTAAGTAAACATGGGAATGAAACCATGAAAAATTGCTACCTCACTATGAAAATATCATGCAGTACTTAAATCAATGAAGCATATCACTAGCTAGACCACACAGTTAATAAGATAAGCACAAAAATACAACATAAACTGTACTCTTCATTCAATCTTGCTGGTTCCAAAATTGCTACTGTACCTAGTTTACCTGTTGAAAAAGGTTTATCCTTTTTTGTTTTACTTTTCCAAAGGATGGATTCTGCTTCTTGCAGAAGTTTCACATCAATGGATACTAGAAATGCATTATTATTGTTCAAGACATCCATAACTGAAAGCAAATGTCAACACCCTGCAAACATCCCTTCCATGGTAAGCACCTTTCTACACAGTGATAATCCAAGAAGCCTGAAGTTCCAAAAGTGGCCAGGTCATACCGAAGACTTTAAAATTAGAATCTACTGCTTTTGTGCTCAGCATCAGAAAGAATGAAGAGAAACCAGACTTAAACCATTTGATGAGAAGCTGAGTTAAAAAACCTAACCTAACTAACTACATAGTAACAGACACCTACTACTTTGCTTTCCTGGTCCTAACTCTAAAACAAAAGACTACCGGCTGAACCTCTCCACTGGAAGTAAGGTATTGATGATGAACCTCATTCGAAAAATACAGATGTTATTGGTCCAAACCTATAAAAAGGCAAAATATAAAAGTTTTTCATCGAGGTATTATAACACAAGAATAAATTTGTAATGAGAAGCATTCTTTCCAACAGTGATAAGATTTCCAACACAGTGACAGTGTATAATTTACTGTAACCTGCGATCTTGAACAAATTATGTAGAACTGCAATACTCTTCTCATTTACAATTCAATACACAATGGGCTAGGAAATCATCTTTGAACATGGCAACTGGAAAAACAATACTCATGTTTCAACATTTTCACCACTTCTTCAATACATGCCATTGTAAATGAGGATAAAATAAACATTTGCAATCTGTCACAAATCCACCATGCAACAGTGCAGGACAGTGGGGGGTTCCTGATTTCCGGAATTCCGGAATAAAACAAACTGATACAATTTTATGATAATGTTATTCTGGTTTGCTAATGGTATAATTTTTTGTTTTTGTTGTTGTTGTAAAGGGAAACTTTGCGTTTGTTTAACAAGGAAATTTCATCCCTTTTAAAACCAGTACTTATTGGCAAAGAGTGATAAATAATTGCAAATAAGACATTGTGGTAGCCTTCTTTGTAGAAATTATTTCAACTCAGATAGAAATTTGTTTTTCTGTTGCTCAAGAATAATTTGTTCATCCAAATTTTCAACATTTCAAAAGGTGCAACTTCCAAAACTCTTATTGGGCATAATATTTTGATGTTTCTGGAAGAGTGCAATTTGACAAAAGCATGTTACGGAAACAAACGCGTTAAACAACTTCATTTCAAATAATTGTGAAGGAGATGTGGGTAAATAAATTTGTTACTTTCAATAGCCATGTTATTTTGCGAAGATCAAAAAGAAATCATAGAAAAACGCTACCCGGGTAGTAATTTTCTACCTGGGTAGCAAGAAAGTCATTCGGTGTAAACACTATTTCAAAGGCAATATTAAAATCGAGGTATTTGCATTATACCTGTCACAAGCTGTTAGTGTGGGTGCTTCACCTGATCTCCCTTTCACTATAGAGCCATCCGGAGTTTTCAAGTTGCAGTAGGTTGGAGCTTCATGATGACCTAAGACAGAGTAAATTTAGGAATATTATAGTACATAAAAAATTGTCTGAAACATTTTTAAGTGATCTACAAGGTATTAGTTACATTACCATTGCACTTACAATACTGGTACTTCAATGTTTCTGCAAAACAAGGGGTAAGGGGGAACTTTGTTCCCTATCAAGGGAAGAACGCCAAAGCGGATGAAATCCTCCCCCCCCCCCCCCATTTAAAAAATAGAAAATTGTTGATTTGTTGTTGCCTACTCAAAAAGGAAGAAACTTTTGCAGCAAATTTTTAACTTTCGTATAAATAAATGGTTCTTAAAGCCCTCCAAATTCCATCTTACAGTTGTGGCCTTTAAGGTCAGGAGCAGTTGTCCCAAATTTATTTTGAAGCAATGGCTAAATTTCACAGTTTTCTTTTTGTTTCTCTTCAAAGTATCTTTCATGGTATTTTAAGACATCGGTATTGCTTATTGGGAACCTTGAAAATAATGGTACCAGTATTGTAAGACATACAGAACCGGCATTAAGGCAGTGCTGGTTCCCAAATCCAGGGTAGGGAAGTCTGGTGGGAAGGAACCTAAGCCAAGTATGGCCCCCATGTTATCCTGCACTTCAATGCATCTGGTTGTTTGATTGGCTTATAAAAATACAGGAACCTCTGCTCTATATGTTTGTGTAAATATTTTAATTCATTCACACATCCTAACAGTTATTCTTGTCAGCGAATATAAATGAGTACCGGTATTTTCTCAAGTACCAGTATAAGTAACACACCACATACCTTCGGCGTTTTCATTTCCTGTAACTATTGTACCGGTATCGACACCAGTACTGGTATAAAGCCCAATCCTAGGTTGTATACAGGTACTACTGGTTCAGGTTATAAAAAATACCGAAGACATTTGGTGTGTTACTAATATTGATTCATTGAAAAATTACTAGTACTCCAAAAAATTACTGATACTCATTATTAATGTAGAAACATTATTATTGTAACAAAACTCACTGTGGTAAATTAAATCATACATGTGCACAATCCTTATTACCCCCAACCCCCCTTAAAAATTGAAAATAAGGTGTACTGCAATAAAATTCACCTTTTACCGTACACTCTTTTCAGTAGCTTGGGAGAGTAGGCCACAACAAGGATGAAGTCTACCTTCCTTTGTGGCTATGCATCTTGTTTAAAAAGTATTTTCACTTATAGGCTAATGTTATTGTAAATAGGGATAAGGCACTTACTGAACTGTTAAAGATAATGATGTCACAGTACAGTGGCAGATGAGAATCCAAAGCCAGCCCTCACAAGTTTACAGATTCTGCTGTGACACATAATGAACTTATCATCCATCTCATTTTTGCCACCTTCTCTACTCATACTTCGCCAATGCTCTGAAAATATAAGGCAAATCAGATAAGTTACAATATTTCATACAATTTAGCAACTGATATTTACGGTTCTTTCAATCACTGAAATAGTTGCAACTTAACTTAGTGTATTACATTCAATTGAGTAACTCTGTTAGTGAAGGTACGGTTTATGTAACTGTTAACTGTACCGGTACTAAACCATAACCCTACAGTATATTATTGGACAAAACTTCAAATGTCTTAGATGGCCCCAAAGTACTGTACAGTACTGCAGGAGGCTACAGATATTAATAAGGGTGCAAGGGAGAAAATTATAGTCACTGGGTCCTTTTTTACCCCCAGGGCTACATACCTCATTGAACATAGCAGCTCGATGAAGGGACACAGATCACTGGAGAGCATACTGTACTGAATTTCCAGTTTTAATTTACTTACATGTTCAAGTTGTCAGTGACGAGCATTACAAAATAGACCTACAGTTCTCTTGGAGTTATGGTGGATGCAAGTTAAAACTACAGTATAGTATATCAGAACATGATACATGGCAACGCAAACACACTAGTAGTAATTTCAGACCTCAATCAAAAGCTTGTACTGTACAGTACTGTATATGCACTGAATGGGTACAATATGTACACACAGCCTAAAATGCATGCTGCATGGCAATCAATAATACAGGTGCCTTGTACAAAATTGATCATATATTTTAAAATTCATCAGGAGTGTTGCTAACACAGGGTCATAGGTCTCGGAAGCATGTTTAGGTCCCAAGGACGCTTGAACAAATCTGTGCCGCAGCAAGACACACAAGCTCTGGCTATTTTGCTGTCAACTTATGTTGCTCAAAATCTTCAAACCTCTTGGAACAATAGTCAAAACTGCACCACTGGCCAAGGGTGAAAGCTACTAGGCACCAGTGCCTGTTTGCCCCTCACTTCCTATCCAACAGCACCTGTTAGATTAATGGTTGCAGTACTCTATGTGAATCCCTAAGCTACTGTATATTGAATTTACAGAGAATAATAGTACAGTACAGAGTACACTGCATGCCCTATCTTACAGGCCCTTGGAAAAACAATGAGACCCTTCAACTTTTCCTCAGACTTTAAAGAAATATCAGGAGTCCCAGGAAGAGTTGTTTATTTCTTTTCATGTTTTTAAAGAATCAAGATTTAATTCAGATATTTTTTATTCAAATAATGATTTTTCAATTAATTAAATAACATTTTATGTGTACCATTTAAGCAAAATCTCACATTGCAAAACAACAGAAACATCACTGCTGCATGTTGTGTGAAATTTTGCCATAAATGCAAGTTGCAGACTTATGCAGGCTATGCAGTATGTATATTTTCATACTGTACTCTAGTCAGGCGCAGATTCAAGGAGGGTTTTTACAGTCCTAGCCCCACCTTTTTCATCACATCAGCAATAAAACATACCTGAAATTAGCAGTGAAACTCCCTCACACCCATTTTCTCTTAGATGAGCCCCCATTTTTGGAATGTCTGAATCTACACCTGGAAGTTATTATGAAATTTATCTTGCATAAATGAGTTAATTGAATTGTTAATTGAAAGCCTACGCAATCAATTGGTACTTCGAACTAGAGAGACACATACTGTTGTATACCTGGTACGTACTCTGTAAATCTGTTTTACGCCTTACATTTCTGTTTTTGCCTGTAACTTCCTTTTTTTGAACAGGCCTAGGCTACATCATATCTGTTATAGGCCTAGCCCTATTTGTTTATGTTTTGTGTTTTTACATACCAGATATTGAAATAATCAATCAATCAATCAATACAATGGCATAGCCTATTTTGTAATAAATGAACGATTCCAAATTGGTGTAGTCTACCAACACACAGCCTACAGTAGGCTCTCTGCACATTCACAGTCTGGGCCTTGGCTAGGATGTGTGACTTGCATAACGTTAGGCGCTACTACTTATTTGTAGGGCTTTTGCATAGGCTAGTAGTGCTTACAGTATTAATGTTAACGTATAGGCCTTACTTAGTGTATTACTATATATGGGCGAACGAACTAACGTTATATGGCGAAGTTATAGGCCCCTAAATGCGTTTCATTTAGTCGACTAACTGACACGACGAATAAAAACAATAACACTCTTCAAGTTCTTAACGTTTTGCTTACACTTATTTGAAAAGCTCTTCCCATTCTCGAGTTGATTTGTCTGGGAAATGCGGTATGAAGAACGTTGACAAAAGACTCTGCATCCAACAATTCAAGTTGCGATTCTCAACTTTCAATTCTCGTCGCAAGTTCTGACGTCAAAATAATACCTGCCGCACACCAGCCAATCACATTGTAGAGGATAATTGCGTTATCCGGAAATGTATCAATTTTATCCTCCGAGGATGAAACAATGGTTGCGTTTAAACGGAAACGTGCGAAATTCATCCCAAAGGGGATCAGAATATTTTTGTCAGGGATCCGGATCAAAAATTTGATCCTGCTCAATTAAGAGTGTATCAATATACCAGTTTTTTGCACACAGGTTATGGTAAATTATAAATGAAGTAAAACATTGGCCAAAATGTGTATCCATGACAAGGCATCTGCTTGCTTCAAGTTCATTCAATGTCGAAAATTTCCCAGTTGCTAATATCTCAAGGACCGAACATGGGAAATAAGTAAAAAAAAATTTCACCAGAATGCTTAGAATATCATCCTCTTTAACATATCAAAAATAAATTTGGCTCTAGACTATTGTTTTCATGTGATCACAAAGGCTATGCCAATTGCTAGAGAAAGAAGCATGGCTGTATATAATTTATAATTTGCTTGTAGTCGTGCTGTCTTAATGAAAAAAAAAATCTTGCAAGGCATTTTTACCTTTATTAAGTAGTCACTTTTAGTATATTATTGGAGCAATTCTTGGCATGAGAGTTTGCTTATGGGTAAGAAGTAAGATTATATTTGAAATGTATACAATGACATGTTTTTTGGAAACCTTAATACTTCAAATTTGATTTGCCTATAAGGTACTGTAATTTAAGTAAGCTTACACCTTTCTCAAATTTTTAAGTAGTACATAATTTTTGTCACTATAGCCGTCTTTCTATTTCAATTTGAATGAATAAAAAGACCTATTATTGGCAACAAAACTCAGCTCAGCTTTGTATTCTCATAGCTTACTTGAATCTGTGTTTTTCCTTTCATTCAGGTCCTTCAAAGACCAACACAGTTTGCTCATCAGCTTAGTGAATTGCGCCCATTGTGATATCTAAAAGTAATAATTGTGATGGTATCGTCAGAAATAATTTCTATGTGATAGCAGGCCTGAATTCATTGAGACTAATCAATTGAGATTAATAAGATCATTAACTGCTCTTAGTGTTTATGTTCATAAGATCCTAAACAAAATATTCAAAGACAACCTTATTTATTGTGCAACTAACCCAAACTCCACTAACCTTGATGCTACGTTCCCATTTGGTCTTCTAGGGTGGTTTAAAAGATATTTGTGCCTCACAAACAAGCAGCCAGAAAAATATGCCTATGTCTTTGTTAGATGAACCAGAAGAAATGCAATTGCACCCTACCTTTTCGATTTAAATAAATGTATTCGTCAGGAGCTAGAATTACACCGTGAAGCCTGACATGGGTGCAATCTATGGCCCTACCACATAAACGCCATCAGGTGTATTGGGAAACTTGATGGAGCGGGACTTCATTCGACAAAGTTCTCGCACAACTCTCCTCGCAGCTCTACAAACCGTCGGCACACTCACTCCGTGAGGTTCAGCACCAGCGTCATCCGTTAAAGACCCACGCCCTAAGAATCCAAGAGCTATAAAAACCTGCAGGGATGGAGGGAGGGCATGGTTTCGCTGTGTTGTGTGTTGTAGTTGGTCCTGAAATAAATCTATTATGTTTAAGCATGCAAGTCTGATGAATCTGTACTTGGCATGCATTTGCTGATCAGTCCAAAGATCCAGTGGATTAGTTGTCTCTAAAAATTCTTTCTCTACGGAGAGCACGTCGATTTCTTCTTTCATTTAGCCCTGCAGCTATGAACATGGCCATATTTGATTAATTTGCTAACTGGCACTGCTCAAACACGTATTACTAGAAGGCCAAGTCAAAATGCAATGGTGTTTTGACTGATGAATTTCCCGCCAAATTCATCATGTGACACTAAGGAACTTTCTAAGGTCTAATGAAGATCATGCAAGGTTAGGAATGATTTCAACATGAAGATAGGAATGAATTCTTCCTAACTTGTTTTATGAAATAGAAAGTTCGGAATGTTCCTAAAGTTCTCGACTTCTCGACCGTGGATTCAAAAATTCAGCGCTGCCGGAAGCCCTTGGACAAAGGGTTAACAGCTTTGGCAACCCCTCTTTCTAAGCTATATGCTGTTAGGCATATGTTTTTGATTATGATTGTGGAGTCTGTTTAAACGTAGGAGAAATGAGATTACACTTTGCCACAACTGCCCCCAGGACGCCCTTGGATAAGGTGCACACCTGTATTTGCCCCGATGCTTTTGAAGTGCTGATGCCTTTGGGCGTGTTGTTGCCTTCTGGCGTGGTTTTTTCTTAAGGCGTGTGGGTCGAATTTGTTGGTAGTAAAACAAAATTTTTTTCCCTGTTGCATCGTATGTATAGTTTGTTTAGCATTGTGTTTGTGATCTGTCAGGGTTTTGTTTGGGTTTGGGATTCTTCTTTTTGTCAGTACCTGTTTGTACGTGCTTTAAAAGCTGATCAAAATAGCCTGTAGTATAAGCTAGTTTAGGACCGAACTGAGGCATACTGCATTATAAAAACCAATATGAATAATACCTGACCTAATGTTTGTAAAGAAATATTGTGGTGAGTAAAACTACCGATATTGATCACAGCTGTCACTGCAGTACAATCAAAAGCTTGTGGTACTTATTGTGTTTCCGTTCCCGGAAGTGATATAATTTTCACAGCTTTTGAGGAGGGCGCCGAAATTTTTCTTTCAGAAAGCCTTTTATTTTATCAAGTAAAAACCCCCTTTTTCCTCCTTCGGGAACAGCGCCATATGTATGTCCTGTGGAGAGAAGTGGAAGATTAGTGCTGTGGCAGAAAGAAAAAAAAACAAGGGGCAGTGTAAGTACTGGGAATCGAACCCTCGACCCTAGCGGAATAGCTTTGACACCAGCGCGCTTTTCTCTCTTTTATTGGTAGGCGAACCCACCGGCTCGCCCGTAAAATCTCCAGCAATATGTACAATATTTACAAAAATTACAGTTTTGATTAAGTGAAAATGAATAAACATAGGACATAAATAATTCAGATACATAGGTATGACCGTTCAAATAAACAAATAACCATAGACGAATACATGAGCGCACATTCCCTGAATAAGACCACACACTGATTCGCGCGCTTGCCCACTACGCTACAAGCTTTGTTGCTGGTGAATGGGTTAAAAATAATGTAAGTACTGTCTAATAGTAATAATAAGTGGTTTAACCAAAAGCGGAGCCGAGAGAGCGTTTCTTATTTAAGGTTTGGGTTGGACATCAGTATTAAGCTATGTTATCATGAAATCTTCAATCTTACATTGAAGTACCATTCTCAGAAGTGAACAAAGAAATACATTGATACATCGCCAGACTTTATGTAACTCTTTTTACTGCAGTTTCCAGCAGGAGTTGTCCTCGATTTTATAGTAGTATTTTACTCCCAAAGAACCATTATTTCTGGCGAAGATAATCAAAACCTATGGTTGCGCAATAGGGACATGAAATGAAAAAAAAAAACAAGTTGAGAAGTCGGAATTTTGCCTTTTGATGACGGAATTTCGACTTTTGTTTTCGCAATTCCGATTTTTGAACTCGGAATTTCGACTTTTAATCTCAAAATTTCGATTTTTAAACTCGGAATTTCGACATTTAATCTCGAAATTTCGACCTTTAATCCCGGAATAAAGACTTTCCAAACTCGCAATTTCGACTTTTTGAACTCGGAATTTCGACTTTCACATTCGGAATTCGACTTTTAAACTCGAAATTTCGACTTTAATTTCGGAAGTTTTTATCAATTGTAGTGAAATTGTGGCAGAAATAATTCGTGCTGTAGATCCCGAAGGAGTGGATTTGAGAGGGAGGAGGAGGAGGCTAGTCTAATGGAGATGCTATTCGACAGGTCCTTACTTTGTATGGCATATGGATTCTTATGACAAGCCAAAGCAGTATGGAACAGCTATTAACGGCTATATAGATGGGTTTCCGAGGACACTCCGAGGCTTCAGGTTAATAACAGCAGCCCAAGAATTATAGCTGACTACTTCATGACAGCTGTAGAGTCAACAAGGCTGTCCACTAGTCAATGACAACTTTGGAGGGGAGGAAAGCTCTCTATACGGATCTACAATCCGTGACAAATGTAGTTGGAACAAAACCCCCTCTTCCACGATTCAATGTTGTTAATCCGAGATACGAGTAATTATATAATAACTGAGGAAATGTCACATCGAGACTTTGTATGAAGAACATAATTTGCACATGACTTATAACACATGCACTATTTACGGACGCAACTATTACCAGAAGAACGGAGTTTGTCATGAGAAGGACCCACCAGATACGGCGATCTCATAAGCCCATTGCCGTAAAACGATATGTATATGTAGTGGCTACAATCCGCAACAAAAGTAATTGGAACAATAACCCCCGCTCCCCCGATCCAATGTTCGCTAATCCCGAGATTTTCGAGAAATTTTGTCCAAGTGACCAACATTATTGGGGGGGGGGGGGGGTGATTGACCGAGAGCAAAGAAGGGTAAGGGAAGTTGGCTGACCAATTCCACCGTCTGTTCCAACACCTTTTCTTCGCGGATTGTCCTCGGGCCTGTACAAATGCAGCTGGTTCGCTAGTATCACGTGGCGCGTCATTACAGATAATGCATGCCAATAAGGGTTGGAGATGAGTCGGTATGTATCACCAGAATGTTTTCAATGAAGCCCTGGTGTTCCGGAGTGAAGTTTCTCGAGAACTCACATTTCTATATTGAACACAGGTATTAGGTTGGGGCGTTGTTTCGTACAGTTATAATGGCTTCTTCAAGTACTCAATGTGAATCTTTGGTTAATGGAAGGGGCGATGAGCTTGCGGCAAGACAGGTTCCGTCTGTCTTCTTAATAACATACAGTCAGGATGACCTGGTGGCGACCCCAACCAGAGAATCATTTGCTCGCAAGTTGGTGGCTGCCTTTTTACACTATAGGGGCTACCCTGGTACACTGGTCAAAAGGTCGAGAAGCACACGCCGACGGAGGGGCGCAATACCACATGGCCGTAACATGGCCGTGGAATTAACATCACTTCGCAGATGGCGGGCTGCCAAGGCTTACCTCATGTCTGAGTATGGGATGGTGTGTCATTTTCCGGGTCCCACACCAACTGCTACACCGGCTGGAAACACGTGACCAAGGAGGATGCAGACTACCTCCAGTCGGACGGGCATCCGGACTTAGTCAACCCGACTGATAAGCGGCAAGCAAACGCTATGACGGGGAACAAGTGCTCCTCTTCCGCCGGAAGGGGGAAAAAGAAAGAAGGCACGGCTGACCCCGTTTGACGTTGCAGAACTTATCGTGGCGAAGGAGATAAAAACGCGTATCCAACTCCGACCTCTGGCTGACGAGCCAAAAAAATGCTCGGGTAAGGGGATGTGGCGGAATTTATATTTAACAGGGGCCAAAGTACGTAGAACACACTTTGCAGGGAGAGCTATATAGCGTGAAGTGAGTTGTGATAGAGAAGGTCGTGTGTATGGTGGGGAAGGTGGGAAGCTCGCGGTAGAGTTGGGAAAGTCGGAAAGGGTGGGGGAAGGGCGGGGAAAGACGTGGGTAATTGAATCATTCCCATAACAACGTTCTAATTTTTGTTAATATGATGCTCATGTTCCTTTACCAGGTTGCCCTTGATATGACTGACGTCACGAAAACAATCAAGCGCAGGAGCAGCAAAACCCTCATCGATGTGCTTCGAGAGCAGGAGGAGGGCGATTGTGTGGTGGGTTGCCAGGGCCGCTGGGTTATTTTGGAGAGTGATATCCCGCGACGGAATGGGATACTGGCTGCGACCTTTTCCAAAGCTGTGTGGGATCTGCTCGAGGAGGATCGCGGGATGTACCGTAATCTGTTCACCACCAGACCAGCCAATTGTGGGAAAACCATCTTGCTGCCAATTTCTGTCATCTTCCGGACTTTGTCAAATCCTGCCACGAACACATTTGACTGGGTCGGGGCAAAAATGGCAGAGGTATTATTTCTAAACGACTTCTGGTGGAGTCCCAAGCTCATACTGTGGCATGATCTGCTGCTGTTGCTGGAAGTGGGTCTAGTACACCTGCCCGCCCCGAAAACCCACTTCACCCCTATTTTCGCAACCAGAAAACATACGATCATATTCATCTCGGGAGGTGTGGTCGAAGAGAGGGAGATCGAAATGATGTCAGTCCGTTGGAAACAACTAGTTTTCCATAGCCAAATCACCCCTGAGGAGCAGCATCTACCCATAGAGTAAAAAAAAAAGGCAAGACGGACAGACACAAGACACAACTCGTAAATTCAAGTTCTTTTAGTTAATTATGACAATAATGAAAACAATAACAATTTTCATCAATTAGTAATCGAATAAATAAAGAAATGAAAGTACTCAAAAGTAGGTTAAAGTAAAAGGAGATTAATTAATTTAATATGTCATAAAATAAATGCGCAGAATGAAAAGAATAAAAATCACTTTAAAATAATGGAGAACAAATGGAGAAGCAAACAGCTAAGAAACGGTGAAGATATAAACGTAACCCGACAAAATGCGATGGAATGAACTTGATCAGCAACTTGACCGTGACATTATTACCTCGAGTGCTTTGGACGGTCAACTTACGTGGTACACCTTCATCAGCTTTTAGTTTGCGTTACCGTGCATTAAACACACACTTGGCATTGGACGGTAAACCTACTGCCCAAAGTGGTCTGGTAAATAAATCTGTATCTTGATTTCTGCACATAAATGTTGCATTACCGTGTTAACCAAGTCAAATATTGAGTTTAAATGTTGCTGCCCACGAGTCAATAGCACATTACAATGTTATTTTAATTGCGTTAATGATCGTGGCTGACTTCATTATGTGGTGGTAAACCATAATGTCAGTTGAAATGTTACTTTACCGTGTACGTAATGCGTCCTGTCGTAGCTGTCGGCCATCAATGTGAAAAACGTTCTCAATCGGATTCAAATCCGGGCTCCGAGGTGGGACACGTAAAAACTCCAACCCCAGGTCAGAGAAAGTGGTCTTTGCTAGAGCCGAGTTCTGCGACGGGTCACAGTCTTGGAGGAACAGTTGTCTTCGCTGGGGCCCGCAAGCTTCGATGATTCGTGGAAAGTAGCGTCGGACGAGGCGTGCAAATTTTCTACCATGCAATTTCTCGTACGGCGTCGCTAGGAGGACGCCCTTAGCTTATGGCGACAAACAGCCGGACTACTCGCCCTCCTGTGCCTGCCCCCCCCCCCCTTAGCTGTTTAGCCTATCGCCAGACCCTCCCTCTTCTTCCTCAAGATCCTTCCTCTGCGTGCGGTTGCCTGATCATGGGGATGAAACTTATGAGCGAAGCCCGTCCCGTCGAAGTAAAACATCACTTCCTTTTTTCCAAAAGTCAGGGTCGCATTGCTCCCTGATCTGTTGGGCAAAGGACAACGTTGTCGGAGGTCCTGACGCTTCACGAGTCCCTTTTCCTGACCTGTAATAGTCTATAACCTTGTTGGTTAAAAAAACGTTGTACAGTTATAACTGATATGTCTGCCTTACTGAGACCACATTCGACCATAACGTCTTTTGCAGTGAAGTTCCCCCGGGTTCTTAACCATTCAAAATTTGTAAACGTGATTGCAAGAGCTTTCAATTTATTTGTGATTTATCTGTCAAGCATTTGTCATTTTGTTTCACATTTCCCACGTAAAAACTAGGCAAATTTGAAGCGAACATTGAAAATTGTTGAACTAAATCGTGAATCTTGTTGGTGTGAAAAGAAAGTGAAAACACACTGGATACTTTTGAACTTTCCTTTTTTTATTCGTTACTTAACACAGAAATATTTTGTAACATGAAGAGATTACAAATAAATGCTTAAACATATTTACTATGGAAATAGTGGAACATCTGGCAGAGACAGTACAATTTTCATTAATGTTGCTTTAAATAAATCATGCAGGAGAAGATATATTCCCAACTTCTTATAAATCTTTCGTGGGAAGCCCAAACTGAATAAATGGATGTTAATGAAGCAAAAGACATCTCACTGAAAAATAACTTCCAGAAATACATATAAGGTTTTTTTTTTTGAAAACAAACAATGGGAGAGGTCAAACACACTTTATTAATTAGAATAAGGCTCAAAAGATCCTGGCCACAACTTTTGTCAGACATATATTGAAGATGTAAATATGACATGTACTGATAGACGCCGCAATTCGGCATAGACCTACCTAAAAATGCATATTTGCATCAATTAATTTTCATGATATCCTAATACCTTCAGGCAGGGCTTTACCACGAACACCCTCAAAGACAGGAATTTGTTTCACTTGTAATACCTTTAATGATGAATAGGAAGACCTATCAGAGTTTTACCAGTAACACCCTCAAAGACAAAAGCAGTGATACTTGTCCACTGTAATGATCAACAGGTAGAATCACCTATCAGGGCTTTACCAGTAACACCCTCAAAGACAAGAAGACGAGGGATTTGTTTAACTTGTAATACCTTTAACCCTTTAGAGCCCAAAGGTATATATAGATGTAGGAAAAATATGTTACTCTTGGTAATACTTTAGTTCATAGCCACAGATGACATTCCAAGAGGCCTATTTTAGATGTCAACCTTTGACCTTCACTTCTGGAATGGGTCCTCCATGACCCATTGGGCTGTCGAGAGAGTACAATATCACGGAACACAATTTTTTGTGAAACTTTTAATGAAAAGCGTATTGCATAATTGCGAAATATAACTGTTTCAAACAAGAGAAATGCACATTTTTGTAGATCATAGAACATCAGAAATACTAAAACCTTTTTTAAAGAAAATAATGTCAAACTGCGTGAACTTGTAAAGTGGGAACTCCAAGTGAAGAAGTACCTTTTTTTGATATCATTTATCAAGTAGTTTTCTCCACGTAGAAGAAGTTTTTATAACCGCGTCCTGACTTAAACAACTCTTTCTCATTTTGTAAATCACATCCACTCACACGATTAATGCGAACAGTCCCAGTGCACTGGAAGCCATTCTTCTGCATTTCGTCCATCAGTGGCACGGATGTAAACATCGTCAGCACACACCTTGTAGTTTTTCTGTTGTGGAAGTGTACTACTTAGTTTCCCTCACTACGTCACCAGCAATTGCAAGTAGACTTTTCTCTCCTTCATTCCCAGTTTTCCCTTGCTATACTTCAAAATCATGAAGCATGCCATCAACAGATTGTTTCTCCTCTGGGGTAACCAAGAGACACTGAGCATGAAACTTATCCAGGAAGGGTCGAATCTTCCACAGCTTGTCAACTTTGTCTTCGTCAGGGATGGATTCACTGTCTGCAAAATGTAAAGACCTCAAAATGAGCTGAAATTTGTTTCTTTCGATAACATCTGCCACTGATCCATAGCGGGTATCCTGGGTAGGAGGTTAAACTGCATCCGGTAAGGGAGTTTGTTTAAACGTGGGATTAATGAGGTTACCCTTTGTCAAAACTGCCTCCAGGGCACCCTTGGGCAAGGTGTACCTGTATATTTGCCCTGTGCTTTTTCAGTGCTGTTGCCTTCGGGCGTTTTGTTGCCTTTGGGGCGGTGTTGCCTCCGGGCGCGGGGTGGTCATGGGGGGGGGGGGGTGGTGGTGTGGGATGGTTTTGTTTTTTGGTGCCTTGGGGTTGGTGTTGGGAGTGGTTTTGGATGATCTGGAAGTGGTCTTTGGATGGGTTGGCGGTTTGTTTGGGCGTCTTTTTCGTTTGTTACAAACTTTTTGGTTCCCTGTTTTGTGTGTGGATGGTTGGTGGTTAGAGTTTGTGTTTTTGTCCGGCCGGTTTGAGTTGTTTATTTGTTGCAACGTGCCTGTTTCTAAGTACGTTTTAAAAAGAAAATCTTCAACATAAACGCAAATTCCTGGCATCTGAACAATACCAATACGAAGGACGAGTCCAATTACTTGTTCTTTTTCCTTCACTGTTGTGTTTACACGTTCCGGTTTTCTGAACACTGTACTGGTAAGTAAATGTGACAGTGGTCTCAATCATCTCATCTGTTATGCACCTGCGAAAGTATTGTAGAGGGCTTTTGAGTTGACCCTTGTCATCTAAAACAGGTTGTGACAATGGAGTGACATCTGGGGGTTCAAAGTCCTTCCTCCATTTATATTGCCCTTTTTTGCTGCCCTTTACCCTTTTGGATGTAGAAAAAGTAGATAGACGCTCGTCATCCTCGTCGCTTAAGTCTTCACTTGAGTTGTTTCCACTCAAGTCATTATTATCTGGCTGATGTTGCTGAACAATATCATAATCATCATCTTCCTCAGTATCACCATTGTCTTCACCAAAATCGTTGTCGTTGCCATTTACAAGTAAAGACAAGGCATCTTCGACACCTAGGCCAGCTCCTCTGTTCTTATCAGCCATTGCCCTGAAAAACAACACAAAAAGATCGGTGTAAAGTTATTTTGGTAGCTTATATTTAGCCCCAGAAGCCCCTCATGTAACCAACCAACACACCCAATTGGCATCCAAACAATCAATGGCACCCGCCAATGCATGCAAACATTAGCATTCGTACATATAGTTAGTAAGTTAGTATAATGCATGCATGTATAATGCATGTCATACTAACAGTTCATCTCAAAACATGAAAGCTATCAACTCTTTACATGAAAAGCCCAATGAGTCATAACTGACCCGTCAATCACAGCAACTCAGCCCAATGGGTCGTATATGACACCATAAATAAAATTGCTTTTTCACCCGCATCAAAGCTTAATGTCGTTCAGACACTTACTTCAAATGTTTATCAATTTTTTTTGGTGATTTACTTACCTCTTTGATGATATTATGGGCCTGTTTTGACGGAGCATGTGCGAGTTTCATACAGTCATGGAAGGCAGCCATGTTGGTAGAAGATTAAGCTGGTGCAGCGACCTCTATCTTAGTGTTATGATGTAGTATTGGGTCACTTTTGGAACACTGGGCTCTACAGGCTAAAATAGTCATGGTCACATATCATGTTAAGTACTGTGACCCCCCGCCCCCATGAACTACTGGGTCATATGTGACCCCGGGGGCTCAAAAAGGTTAATGTCAACAGAACGACCTATCAGGGCTTTGCCAGTAATGCCCTTAAATATAAGATCAGAGGTATTTGTTTCACTCCTAATAATTTTAATGTTCAATAGAATAACCTATCAAGGCTTAACCAGTATCACCCTCTAAGATGACGAAAAGCATGTCTTGCACCATAAAAGCATAGTACAAAGGATAATGAAACATTCCAACAAATTGAAAATATTGTTAATAAGTTCACCAGCAGGAGCTGGTTTTTCCTGGGAGAACACAAAAAGAAAACTGAATTATTTTTGAGTAGGTCGACGATGCTGTTACATCATGAATTCACTTTCTCTAAGCCAGATAATTTAGCAATTATGGATACCAAGAGCGCGACTGAGCAAACGGAACGGTACTAAGCGTAAGGTCAGGTCTAAGCTAAGGCTTCATAATTCAAGGCCTGTAAGAACAGCTGTAACTTTGTAAGCTTGGCACATAAGACTTGTCTCTAGGATGAGAGTGTCACCTTTCTTCTGTTTTGAAAACATTGCCATGACAAAATTGCCACGCGGGCAGTTCTGTGAACTATGTGTATTAAACCAGAATGCAAGAATGCGTTGAAGTTTCGATGATGAATATTTGTTCCATACCACATACCCCCAAGTACGAAATTTATAGTTTTTCAAGAAATTGTGTTAACAAGATTGTCTTTGACCCCTGGTGACCCCAGGTAAACTTTGACCTCCACCAAAATGATAGGGACCATCTTGTCACCAAAAGTATGTAATAAGTATGAAATCTATGCAAGTTTCCTATCTTGAGATGATGAGTTAGAAAGGTTTTCGGATTTTGACCCGTGGTGACCCCAGATGACCTTTGACCTCCACCAAAACCATACGGACCATCCTCTCCCCATAACGTATCGTCATACCAAATATGAAATCAATCCATGTTTCCTATTCTGAGATATTGTGTTAACGTTTTCGGACTTTCTCCCGTGGTAACTCCAGGCGACCTTTGACCTCCACCAAAAAACCACGGGGACCTTCCGCTCACTTTTGCGTACCCAAAAACCAAATATGAAACTGATCAAAGCTTCCTATCTTGAGATATTTTGTTTACAAGGTTTTCGAACTTTCAGGTGCCCTTTGACCGCCACCAAAAACCATAGGGACCATTCACTAACCCTAGTGTATCCATATAGCAAATATGAAATCAGTCCAAATTTTCTATCTTCATTCGGGTTGTAGCTACGCCGTACGGCGCTGGACGGGACCGGCCAGCACATACTATTGCCGTTCGGTACTCAAAGCAATATCCAGGTTTCCCGTCCGGTAGGAAAATGGTTAGAAAATATTCTCATATTTAAGTATAAAATTGTATAAAAATTAAAACAATAAAAACTAGAAAATGTGGTTACGTACCGTAACCACAATGGACATGACATTGTGCTAGTCTTTGGTTGCCCATGTAGGGGAAGGATGGACTGCCTGGTTAATCCGACGGACAACAGGGACATAGATCTGGTATGTGGTTTGGGGTACAAAAATTTTCCAACAGACTATGTTGAACCCTATTTCGTGTCCAGGACCGGAATGATCTATAAGCAATCCACCCTATGAAAGCGAGTGCACTCGTAGGCCTACATACACACACACAACCAGATATACATACACACTGACAATTGACATGCACATACACTCAAAGTGACGTTTTCAAGAAGCCCCCCATATCCCAAAATGTTATTACATTTTGGTTATTCTCCTTTTTTTTTTTATTTTTTTTTTTATTTTAAATTTGCCTGAATTATTGGAGGGGCAAGGCCTACTGTATGTTTGCTTCCCCCAATTTTTCATTGGTGATGCAATTAGTGTAATTTGCACGGGTAACCACTCGCTATATATCATATAACCCGGTTCCAAATCTACTACGCGAAGCTTAAAAATTTTGCATGCGAAAAGGATTACCCAATTTACGCTCTTACCCACGGTAATGGAATAAAATATTTTACAATTAATTTGGTAAACATTCTCGGGGCCTGAGAATGAAAAGAGAGCCCTAGAAATTATGTGTAAGTTTGTTTGTGTTTTGTGCTTAATATGTACCAAATAAATAAATCAAAAAGTTTGAATGTTGTTTGTATTTCCTGAAGTTGAAATTTTTATCAGCGTGCGGCCCGAACGCGCTTTAGCGTCACGTAGTGAGTTACTTCTCACACATCAATGTACGCCACTTTGTTCGAGCAAGCTATCCGACGGTGATTCAAAATCACTTCGTACTTCACGCAGAAACTAGCAGACACATCCCCCGCCCAGCTTGCAGAGACAGTGCCCGTAGCATTCGGCAGGTTAGGTACACTGTACTGAGCCTTTATACGATCTCAATACGGCGGTATGACACCTTTATGTCACCATGTCCGGATGTCAACATGAGGCCTGCTACGTCAGAACGTACATAACCCTACAGTGAAAATTCCAACGTGCATTGGGCATTACTGTGAAAGAAGTTGACGAGCCTGACGTCTTTGTTTACAATCGGTAATTTTGGACGTGCAAGAGAATACCATAATACAGGGCTCTGATTGGTTGATGTTTTGAACCGGTGTTTTAAAAGGAGAAGCTTCAGGCTCTTAGGATGCTTGCCTTTAGAGTAGGAAAGCGTCCAAAAATTTAATATCAAATATTGATAGAGGCCTTGGAAAGTACTTATTTTCTTATTTGACTGTTTTCTGTTACGTTTCTTTGGGATCATGGCCACTACGCGTCCGGTCGTTCCACTAAAACTTAAATACACTTAAAATAGGGGTGAAGGTTGTTGGCTGTGTGTGTGGCACAATAGATGTTCCAACAATAGCCCTTTCTCGTTTCTTTTACTTGTCATTTTGATTTAAAACAAAAGGAGATGATAAAACCTTATGGCAAATCAAATTTTTTGTACTTGGGAATGTGATCATCGCACCTCTCCAAAACAGCTGTAAATATTATTTTGCATGTCTGATATGGAGCATGCCTAACAAAATGTTCTAATCTTTTAAGTCAGTGTAACACCTGGTACCCGACGGGTATGGCGATTTGGTACTCGGGTCCTACTTTTAGTAGGGCGTATACCCTTGCAAAGGCACTTGTTGCAATTCCCTACCTGCCACTGAGAATTGACAAACCTGTCCGAAAAAAAGTACAGCAAGTGTGTAGTACTAAATTTGTCTCTGATTTAGAATAATTGCCCGGAATGAAGTGAACCTGCGAAAGTACGTGCAGTTAATGTACACTAGCTACGTTCACGATTGACCTTTGCTGGCCTATGCCAATCGAAAACCTATAATGGTTTATACGTATGGTAAAAAAGGAGATTTGCATCGAAAATTCGGACTTGAGGCTTTATTGCATTTTGCCTTCGATCAATCTCTACGACATTATGTGAAATTCTTTTTGTTTATGCGTTCAATCGGTCACATTGCTTGTACAGGATCGCAATGGACCGTACATTATGACTTTATACTGCTGAACGCTGCGCCAAGCCCGGCACTTACACTACTGTACACATTTTATACATTCCTTCACTGAAAGCAGTTCAAACGGAGACATCGTAGCATGCCGCTCAGTCGAACTTCCAGGGAATTGCGACAAGAAAATTATACGAATGTTTTCAAATTTTTACAACTGTCTTTACAATCACTTCATAAGTCAAATGTAAAATTAATTTGGTGACCAAACAGTTCTACTAAATAAAGTGATGTTGAAAATACAGACCAAAGTAGGACAGCATCCCTCGCGTTCATGACTGCGTCATATTTTAAAGTAACAGGCATATTACCTACTTAATATTTATATTAGCCTACTTAATATTAATATTAGCCTACTTAATATTACTATTAGCCTACTTAATATTACTATAAGCCTACTTAATATTACTATTAGCCTACTTAATATTAAAATGTAGAGTATTTGAGGAAAAATGTACCGCATTTCATAATTAGCGACATTTTTCACACAACCTTGTCACATACCGGTCTCCTTTGCTGTACAAATCTCTTCCCAAAAGATCGGTTTGTTTCTCATTGGGAGTCGTCCGATAAACTGAACGAAAGAAATGGGGTCACGTGATCATCAGAAAATGCGACCAACCACAATAATGGACATGCTGTGTCATGTCCATTAATTCACCTTTGTCATAGTCTGATGTCAGCAAATTCTCAACCTCCCTCCCCCCCCCCCCTCCCTCCGTGATCTCAGATAAACTTTTTCAGTCTACACACACCGTATACGGAATGCACATTGCAAGTTGAGGGTTATCAAACCCAGACCTGCCTACGGCACTTACAGGGCCTATAAGCCTATGTCAATCATTATATAAAACCGCAGTTTGAATAGGCTACCACAGAGCTTGTCACACTTGTATAGATATGGAACCAGAATTAAATTGTGGGCAGGAGGGCAACTCTCCAACATACTCTGGTAATGGTTTATAGCAGAGTAGCTCTTTGCTACTTCCGTCTGGCAGGTGTACATTTGGCAGTAATTCACCTGACCATGATTTTGATATCAAAAAAGCTTTTGCCCAAATGCAGGCACAAATGAAAATTTTGTCTGAGAAAGTGGGTTGGCCTCGCAGCCCCTGGAAGTGGAGAAATACCATCAAGCTGAAACTTTCTCAGAAGAAAACTTTCTAGGTTACACGGTTCTGGAAATTTCAGATGACCCCAAGAAAATCCAGGGGGTCAAGATATTGACGAAGACTTACAAAATTTCTTAGATGCACCAATGGCATCCGTAGTTGATCTTACCATTCCCCCAGATAGCAATTCGCAAGGGGAACAACTTTTTGACTTTCTTGTTTCTGACTTAGATTACGAAACAACAGCTGACCCTAAAATTTCAGAGAAATTGGCTTCGGTTGTAGCTAATATTTGCACTATCAAATTACAACTAGCAAAAGAAATGTGATAAGTACAAGCGGTCAGAAAATGTGGAACTTTTACAAACCACTCAAGTTAACACGTTGATTTGGGACAACTTGCAACTTGCCACCAGGACCAGAGATATAAAATTACAAAAGGTCCAAATGATTGTTGTTTAAACTATGTCTGCAATCACTGCACTTGTAAATGATTGCATGATATCAAAGGCAGGGCTAAAAAAACAGAATCTCCTAGCAAAAGCTACGGATGCCCTTGCTTTATTAGGTAGCGCCAATATCGATTTTAATTTGTTTCCGCGTGAACTAATCAAGCCACTGCTGAACTCTGAGTACAAAAACTTCTCTGATAAATCAACACCAGTGTCAATTTGGCGATGTGTCACAGCAACTGCGTGACATCAATGATGCCAACAAGTTAAGCAAAAAGTTAAATTCAGAACTCAAAGAGGCAGTTTTCAAAGTAGACGTTACCAGCTTTTTTTAGGCCAATGGAAGCCCAGTCAAAACAAGGGGCAACCAGACAGAAGAATCAAAGATCTTAAAATCCATTGATAAGGTGAGCGTTGATTTAATGCCAGTCGTAAAGCCTATTGATTATTCAAAGTCAAAAAGTGTATACAAGCCATTGGTATTTGCACATGAACAATTTTTTGAGCAAGAAATAGCAAAATTACTAATCAAGGGAGTTCTTGAGAAAGTCCCAGAACATATTCCCTTTGAATTCATATCATGTATTTTTAGACCTTAGTCTGATGGAACATCTGGCATGATTCTAAATTTGAGAAATCTATACGAAAGTGTCAAATACTATCCACTTTAAACACTTTGCAATCAGCGATGAAACTGGTGGAGCCAAATTCATACATGGCATCCATAGACCTAAAAGATGCTTACTATTCAGTGGCTATTTCTAAATGTAGTTGAAAATACCTACTGTTTCTATAAAAGAACACATTGTACCAGTGTACATGTCTACTAAATGGGTTGGCCCCAGCGCCACGAGATTTTAAAAAATTGCTTAAACCTGTGTTATCAGAATTACGCAGAATGGGTATCTCTTGCCTTAGTTATGTAGCTGATGTTTTTTGATCCAAGCTAAATCACGATCACAATGCATATTAGCAGTTAAGCAAGCTGTCACATTATTACACAGATTTGAATTTTGAATACATCTTGAACCTCATCCTAAACCTCAGTTTTTTTTAGTATTTCACCTTGATTCTACAAATATTTTACATGGATCTGTTCACATACTAATACTGTTGTAACTAAGCAAAATCCCCCCCCCCCCCACAAAAAAAAAAAAAACAAAATAAACTCCCTGGTTTGGAAATCTACGAGCCCCGATATTTACCTCCTATTTACATATGCAATCGATCCTCACCCGCAGTAAAGGGTTGTTGTAGATTATACTTTCAATGAGAATATTAACATTGAATGAAGTATACTGATTTATAGTACTGTACTTACACCGTAAGTTTAACCGTGTTTGTTCTATTTGGACACTGCAAGATGCAGGAACATTGCAAACAATGGTAGTTCCAAAAGTCAATTTTTTTTAAAGTAAACCAGCAGCTTCTTTGTTTGTGACGGACGTACGTACGTATCCCGTCTTCTCCATATCATCTGTAGTAGTTCTAAATCGCAGAAATATGTGGAACAAAATTTTGATCTCACTTCCTGTGAGTATGTTCATCACGGAGAGGTTTTGGGGATATTAACAATTTCTTTGGAGGACAAGAACTGATTTACTTCCACTGAGTTACTGCCACTGAGATTTGGTTGAACGAAGTGTCTTAAATGTACGTTCGACTTTATGGAATTGTCCACGTGTGAAACCACTTCAGAGAAAAGACCGTAGAAATATTAATGCGGGAGAGTAGTCCCATTTAACATTCCTGTCTGTCAAGCATTATATGTATGCGTGTAGGCAGAATGTCATCACCCCAAACAATTCCAAATCATATTTGTCCAGACACAATCCTAGTACGTGTTTTTAAGTGCATTGAAACGGCACAGAAAATTATGTTTATTAATCCTAGTTTATTGCTTCACGGTATATCCCTGCAAGCATACAAGTCCATGATGTAAGATCAAAACACTCTCAGTATGCATGCTGTGTAACTTGATCTATGTTGCACTTTTTTAGTTTGATGCCAATCAAAAAGCAGTACCGATTGAGAGTTTTGAAATTGTTAGAGCCTTTGGTATGTAGGAATGTTCTTTGAATGCAGCACACACACAGTTTGTATACAAAACTCTGTGAACACAGTTTTCAAACCGAATCCACGACATTAATTAGACATTTCAGCAGTACCCTCATTTGACTGATCCATCTTTTCTTGGTCCATCTCCTCTTCAGAGGCCTCCTCATCCTCATCTGCATTACCAGCACCAGAATTACCAACACCTTCAGTCTGTGTCTTGCCCACTATTGAGCTAACGCAAACCTTCAAGTGTCTAAGAACATTGGATTCCTTCTCTAGGGAAAAACACACCTGTTCTCCTGGCGGGCTGCTATACACTCTTAAACGGTTGGGCAAATATTTTAACCGACTTTTTACTAACTCTGGGCACTTATATGTCCAGACCAACATTGGGCAAATTTTACCCAACAGCTGTTGGGTAATAGCTTTACCCAATGGTTGGGTAAAGATTTTAACGAACTTTTTACCAACTCTGGGGACGTATTTGTCAAGACCAACATTGGGCAAATTTTACCCAACAGCTGTTGGGTAATGTCTTTGCCCAGTGGTTGAGTAAAAAAATAACCAATAAAGCTACCACAGAGATTACCCAACAAGGACCTTCCCCAACGTTGGTAAAATGCTTTCTCTTTATTGGTAAAATTTATGAATCAAGTTGGGCAATTGCATCCTTTGGGGTTATTCAGTACCATTAAAAGTAGATTCTAAAGATGGGCCGTGAAGCTGACTATGTGTTTAGTCCTTATCAGAGGATAAGGAAGCCCAATTCTTTTGCAGAATTTTTAATGTTGGCTAACAAGTAGTCAAGGAGTTAAAACAGAAAACCAAGACAAAAGTTTTTACGTTTCCACAAAAGTTTTATCTTCACGCTTTTCAATGTAGCACTTATTGAACAACCACTTTCATAAACAAACTTGATAACTGACAAAGTAATGTAAAGATTCTTAATTTCTGCAGTTTTATTAGATATCCATGCCATGGTAATGTTGTTTGTGTGGTTGATGCTTCACTAGGCTACTATATACTAGAAGAGGAAGCAGGGTTAAATCTCATCTTTACACAAGCAATAGTGTATATAGACTATGCTATATGTATGGATAATTGCTTCCTATGAATTATGATGTAAAGAATGAACAAAATATCCTGTTACAACATTAGCTTAGTTAAACTGGAAGTTTGGAATCCTTAGTTTACCACTGTTTCAAAGCTGCAAATATCCTTAAACACAATATCAAAGATAACACACATTGTGCTTGCACCAATCAAATTTCCAGCTTTCTTTTCAAACCGATCCCACATAAATGATTGTTCCTGTCCTCACTTCCCTCACCCAACCTTCACTTGCATGCCCACCAGTTCTCATATGTACCCTCCTCATCCCTCATTCCCCACCCAGTCCCTTTTGATGACCCTTAAGTGACCTATTTGATATCGGTCTCAACACTTTTTGTAGCCACTCTTCTATACAGGTAGTGTTTTCTTTCACCCTTGCTTGGGATCTCAGCAGGTTTTAAAAACACCAAACAAGCCTACACAATAAGCTGAAACTCACCATAAAATTTGTAATGACTTCCTTTCCCCATCTCTTTACCTCCAAACCCATTTTTAAACTGCTAACAAATTTAACCCCAAGTCTAACTCTAGGACCTCTGGAACTTTCTGCGAAACTTGTCCTTTTCCTACTCATTCAGTTCTAAATGAAAAGTAGCATCGTCTGCTGTCTTAGTTGCACTTTTTATGGATGTGTCATTACACTGGTGTCAAGGAATTTGTGTATGAAACTGGAAACTAAAAATGATTTATATCAAACACAATTGCAGTGCATAATTACCATGACAAAGCATGTTTTTCTATTCTTTTAAACTAACTCAAATAGTCTTTCTAACCTTTCCAACAAATGTTAAGAGAAAATAGTGTCAACTTCACATGAAAGATCACTCAAACAGGTGAATAATTAGGAACTTCAACAAACAGGAACCTATTTAGAGTGTATGAAAGCCCCGATGCTTCTAATGGCGCTTGGAATGCTCGCATCAGCAAATTCGTAAATGATGTTGGCCAAGAACTGCCAAACCAGTTTGCAATATGGTTGAAACTCAACGTCCATAATATATATCGATTAGAAACAGATGTCCACAGCCTTAAGGAGTGAGGACTGTGGTATTGCATGTCTCTCCAACATTACACACACTTGCGTAGGAGCAAGGCGTCTACCTCTGCAGACAATGAATGGTTGCGGACGAAGTGATACATCAATTTTCCTCGCATATTGCTCAATGTTTGCCACTTCCTGCAGATTGATAGAAATTTTTGAAGAAGTTAATTCAAGGGCACTCTCACAGTTTTACTACTTCTTGTTCTCTTTTCACCTTAAAATGAAACTATTTAAATGGACACTCACAAATTGTAACTCCTAACAGGCCAGATGCACCACTGACTTAAGGTGCAGTTTTGCCTATGGTTTTAATGCTTCATCAGAAATAAAAAGTTCTTCAACAATCCTCAAGATAGTTTCAGGATTTATTGATATCGTTGAAAAAAATAGAGCTGTACTACATAACTGAATTTTACTTTGCTCTACAAATGTCCTCAGGATTGGGATACAATTATCAAAGGACCCATAAAATGACTGGTTTTTATCAAAACTCTTATACTTATATGCGGAGGTCAGACGTCACTACCCGGTGGAATACTGCATCTCCTCTCACACACATGGGACCTTTGATTAAACATTGTTACTTTTATTCTCCATTTAGATTATATAATGAATCATTTAGAATTGTGTACAATAAGCAGTTAAAAATATCATGGCTTAAGAAAAAACACACACTATATTGTTACCTTTTCCAAGGTAAGCAAATATTAACGATTAAGCAACGTTAAACAGGCACGACATCAATGAAAGAATTGACAGTTTCCTGGCATACACCTTTGTGTCCCTTACTCCTTCCACCCTTAAAGTTGGCTGCTACTATGAAAAAGGGAATATTTTTCCTCTCATCTGTAAAGATATAAACGCGATTATGCTTGTCAAAATAAAATTCAACTTCTGAGTAAAGTTTTATTTGAATTTCTATCATGATTGTTAGACTATTGTAACCCTACATACATAAAATTCAATTCTGGAAAGAGCTCATAGAATAATGAAATTTCTTGACAAAATTTCCCATGGCAAGAGTAGAAGGCTCTACCAGGACTTATGGCCGAACTACTTCTGAACCAAAGTGGCCAAAAAGCTAATGCAAGTAACTAACTAAAACAATGAATTAGAAGTTGGGTACTGTAAGAGAGAACAATAGCCTCCAGCAACACAAACACACACACACACACTCACACACACACACACAAATAAAATAAATATAAAAATAAAAAACGCCCATCCAAAACTGTGTGTGGCTTCTCTTTGTGTGGTCAGAATCATAGTTTATTGCTGAAAGCCACATCCTGGTGAGTATACAAGACCCTATTCTGTGTAATCAAAACACTCCTAGTCCTCACTGTGTAATATGAGCTACTCTGCACCTTTTGAATTTTGAAACACAGATGTCCATCAAATAGAAGTCACCAATTGTGAGTTTTGTTATTCCCTTTGTAACACTCATACTTGGGAGTAAGAGAATTTTCTCTTTAAAGGCCATGGTGACATAGTGTGAAACTCGAGCGTTAAAACACTGCTTGTTTTCAATTTAACTGCAATTCCCATCAAATATCGACAATTTTATAGGAAAATTTTTCTTTCGCCTTCCTACCAGACGGGTAAGCCCCTTCTTTTTTCAACTTTCATTTAAGAGGCACCCGCAGCATTGTGGTGCCAACAGGCACCACAATGCTGCGGGTAGTTTGGTAGTTTAATTTGTCCTCGTAAAAAATATATCCCTTATCAAACTCTGAGCTGTCTGATTAATAATTTTGAGGTTATTCATACAAAGTTAACATTAAAACATGTAATGTTAGTCAGATGAGATTAAACGGCCCAGTTTCCAACCAATCGGTTCAAGTCTAGCTGGCCACAACCTCTTTTTAGTCGTGGCTCACTAGTAATAGCTTTCCCTTATTACTCTGTTGGTTATGCAGAGCATCTCACACAGCGGTAGCAAGTTTCATTTTGAAAGTCTTTGATATGACCCAACTAGGGGTTAACTTGTGACATCCTGCGTGTCAATTGAATGCTCAACCACTAGGCTACTGCCCCGGTTATACACCGCCGTGCACTCCACATCATTATTAAAAGACAAAATTGGCGACTCTCCAAAAACTCAGTGACGTGTTCACTTGAAAAGATAGTTTAGATAGTATATCGGTAATTTTTATTTAATCTGGCGATCAAATATAGGTGAAAAGAGAGGGCGGTAGAGAGGGTCGTAGATTTTTGCTAGGGATATGATATCAGGTAACCTAAGTTTTTTTTCCCTTTTTGTGACCTTGTTTGGTAACAAGCTATAGCGTGATGTGCTATTGCTAGACGTGTTTCGACCACAGAGATAATTTTGGGGTCTCATCAGTAGCAAGATATAAAGTGGGCAGTAATTGCCGAAATTGTCACAAATCGTAAATCGGGTTATTCCGATAATAAATCACTCATGAGTGTGATCAAATCAAGGTCCTCTTTATCGAAGTTGTGGTGTGTAACTGTTTCTGAATTAAATTCCGCACGTATGAGGGAATCGCTTAGATTTTTGGCCCTTTTGTAGGCAATAAGCGGCGGGTTCGGAAACAATTTTTTAAGTGTCGGGTGTTCGGTAACGTGTCCTTGGTTTTGGTATGGGGTGAAAAACAGAACTTAAAAACCAAAGGTGGGAATGGATCTTTTGATTTAGGTGTAAAGTGAAGGGATCTATTCTGGAAGTTAATTTCAGAAATAAGATCCGATATAAATTCCTCCGGGTAATTCCGCCGTATACGATTCTCTCTAAATGAGGTGACTTTTTCGTTAAAGTCAAGGCGGTTATTATAGAGGCGTAAGTGTCGTAGGGTTTCACCTTTAATAAAATCCTTGAAACAGCTTAATGGATGACTGGAGTCACGTGATAAATATTGGAAAGTTTCGCTAGGTTTTGAGTAAGTGCGGGTATCAAGGTAGTTACATTCAGCGAAACGATTTCCTTTGAAAAAATATTGATGTCAAGGTAATTTATTTCTGAGTATGATGACTCCCAAGTTAATTTCAAGGTAATTTATTTCTGAGTATGATGACTCACAAGTGAATTCAAGGTAATTTATTTCTGAGTATGATGACTCACAAGTGAATTTCAAGGTAATTTATTTCTGAGTATGATGACTCACAAGTAAATTTCAAGGTAGGGTGCAGGGTGTTGATGTTATCTACAAAGGTTTTCAGTTCAAGTTCAGAACCGTCAAAAAAGAGGATATCATCTCTTTACCTTAACCAACTAACGACATGTTTTGAGAGAGGTATTATGTCTTTCTCAAACAGATGAAACGTGATATCGGCAATTTCGGGTGATGATTCTGAGCCCATTGCAACACCTACTGTTTGTAGGTAGTAATTTGTATCGAATTTGAAACAATTTCGTTAAATGATGAGCTCTAAAATCTTTCGGATAGAAGCGGTCGATATTTTCGATATAGAATAAAGGCCGCTGTTGGATTTAGCGTATGTCTTCCATCTACCTGGCAACCGAGTGTTACCCCGTGCACCGCATTAGAGGACTACCTCTATAACACAGAGGTCTTACTTGCTAAAATTCCGATCTACCCCGCGGAATCAAACAACCCGACTCGAGCGTTCTGCTACACGGTCACTACGTGATGACAAAACAATTGTCGTAAAAAAATCGACAAAGGCAAAGGCATCGCAATTATCAACAAGAGTGACTATAAAAATGAAGAACTCAGGCAATTATCAGGCCCACAGTACCAAAAACTTACATCTGACATCACCATTGAAACCATTTCTATGGTCAAAACTCTCGTCTCCGAAAGTACCACTAAACCTCAAATGCAATGTGAACCTGTTTCTGTACCTAAGTACTTCATTTAAGCAAATCTCTTTCATATGTTTTCCCTTTCTTAGGTCGATTACTGCTCTAGGTGTAGTAACATTGGGCTCAAGTCAAAGACAATGAAAGCAAGTGCCTGGATCGATTGTTTAACCTTATAATAATTTGAACATTCAATAAATATTTGAAATAATGCATGTGTTGAACAAACAGTCCTAGGCAACACAGTGGTGCATGTAGATATAACTGTATAGATGTATGTACAATGAACTGAAAAGTTTCATAACTCCTTTGATTACCGTCCTAAGATCAATAGTTGTATAAAATCAAAATGGCAGGAACTGTGGGATTCCCTTCCAGAAAAGAAAAAAAAAAAAAAAAAACTGTTCCAAGTAAAACCTACGGTTGGAACTGGGGGAAGTGGAGCCCCCAGCAAACGGAGGGATGATCAGGTTCTGACTAGGGCCCGTATAGGTCACAGGTACCTTACACATGCCTATTTAATTCACGGAGATGAAAGGCCATATTGTATACCCTGTGACTGTGCTGTAACTGTCAGTCACATTCTCATCGATTGTTATGAATACTCCCATATTCGCCAGGAATACTACACCGTACCCGACCTAAAAACTTTGTTTGAACAAACCGACCCTTCCCTCATTCTTGGCTTTCTCAAAGAAAGTAAACTTTATAGAAATTATCTGCCATGACTCCCGCCCTGCATTCATTTTACTTGAAATTGATCCCCCTTTTACCCTTTTACTGCCTTTTTCGCCTTTAGGTTGTAACTTAGGACTTTTAGGAACCAGAATGCAAAAATGCATTGAGGTTTCGATGAAACATAAGAGTTGTAACAACTGTTGACCCCAAATAACCTTTGTCTCCACCTGTAAGTAACTGTTTTTTTTTTTTTCAACCAAAACATTTCTATATTCAAAAAGTCAAATTTCATACTGTGCCTTAAGATATTCTGCAAACAAGGTTTTCAGAGTCTGATGTCAGGTAATACCAGATAACCATTGACCTCCACCAAAAACAACAGGTACTGTACAGTACTTTCAACTCACCATAACACATCCACATACTAATTTGGAAATCAAGCCAAGTTTCCTAACTTGAGATATCGCATTTTGACGAGTTTTTCAAAGTTTGACCGATCATGACCCCAGATGTCCTTTCACCTCCACCAAAAAACCTTATACAGACCATCTTCTCACCATGAGATGGAATTTGCCCACGCACTGGATGCACAAAGTGGGAAAGTGTGTCACTTGTGTTTTGGCAGTGTGAATTTGTGGCCCTCCTTTGGGAATGGTTCCAAGCCCTGACCGATCGCTTGACGATGGGCAACACATGGGCGGTCGGCCGGGACTATGCTTTGTATGGTCTTTCACCCCCGCCATGCAATACAAGTATTCAGGACATACTTACTTTTGTTTCGGCCTCCATAAAGCTGGCATTATGGAGAGACCGATGTAACGTTGTTTTTAGGGGGATGGGGAAGCCCGCGGACGTCGTCCTGGCATCAGTGAAGGCGGAGGTGAGGCTGAGGGTTGAGTCCGACTTCGTTCGTTTGCCAAGGTCGGCGTTCGGTAGGCGATGGGGTCCACTCGTTTCGGTGAGGGGGGACCGTGTGGTGGTCAATTTGTAAAAGGGTGGGTATGTAAGGGGCTTGTAAATACTATGTAAATATCTGTGTGTATAATTTTCTGTACATGGTTTTGTAAATATCTGTATATATGGCTTATTACTGTAATGAACATAATTTTCTGTTTGATTTAGCAGTCTGTAAATAGTTTTGCGTTTATGTTCTTGCCCGATCCGGTTTCAGTTTTTGTTTTTGTTTTGTATGTGCCGTTTCAATGCACTTAAAAAGCTGCTCTTCTCACCATTATTCATCCACACACTAATTGTGAAATCTATCCACCTTTTGTACCTTGAGCTATCCTAAACGAGTTTTTCTGAGTTTGACCCCCTTTGACCCAAAATGACCTTTGACCTCTACCAAAATCAATAGGCTTCTTCCTTACATCATAATGCATCAATATATCAAGTTTGAAATTAATCCAAGTTTCCTGCCGTGAGATATTGTGTAAACAAGGATTTTGGTTTTTGACCCCCTGTGACCCCAGATGACCTTTGACATCAACCAAAATAAATAGGGTTCTTCCTCTTAATATGGGGTATCTGTGTACCAAGTTTGAGAACTGTCAGATCTTCCCTTCTCAAGATATCGTGTAAAACAAGCAAAGTGCCACAGACACACACACATACGCACGTACACACATACATACACACACCTACACACGCACGCCATCATGAATGCATAGGTTTCTCTTTTCATCGAAACCAAAAAGACTAACAATTCATAACTCCTTTGGATTACATACTTAAAAAAAGCTTTGCGTAAGCTGGTTCTGTTATCTTATTTCTTTCCTCCACTTTAATTTTGTGTTGTGCAAACTGTTTCTTTTGAACTTTTTCTACAGCCTTTATACTCTTTTGATATGTGCTCTTCTGGTAGATTGACCCATTGTTTCATCAAGTCGCAATACACCGGTTTACTCTCTTTAAATGTTAATCGTTTGCGAGATATCAAAGTACGTCTTCTAGTCTGAGCAAAATATAGATAGCAGCATTCTGGGCAACTCTTGGAATTTTGATTCTTTTATGACTGCTCATCAATGTCATACGGGCCTTTTTAATGACAGATATCATTCTTTTGCGCTTCTTCATGAAGAGACTGTGTTGTCTGAATGTTCTATTTGCCTGTGTATTTTAGTTTGTATTTATCCTTGTCCACCATCTCCCATTCTTTGATGCTATCTCTGATAAAGTTGTACTGCATTAAGTGATGCCCATATCGTTCAGATCCCTGACTGCAGCAGGGATCCTACTGCTATTAATAGGTCCAGACAACAAAATGTAGGCTTTGTTTGACCTTTTATTTCCTGCTGGTATTTTATTTCTGATTCTTCCACCATTGACCCTGATCATCTGCACAATATCAGGCCGAGTAAATTTTTTGCCATCAATATGGGGGATCAGTCCACTTAAGACAAACGTATGTCCTTGGAATATCTGACAGGGCTTTGTACGTCTTTAGTGATGTTAGGATTAATTCTGGTTTTATTATTTCTACAAATTCTGAAGTTCCGTTGGATAACAAAAGCAGCCACATGCCTGGCTTTGTACTCTGAAAACTTAACACTTGCCTTTAATCCACCTTCTGAAGTATCACTGTGAATGTCATGGGACAGCCTTTTCCACATTTTATTTAGTATGGCTAGAATGGGATCTAATTTATAGTTGTGTGTTGGCAGTAGTAGCAGTTATGCGCATAGATGAGGTGTTCTCCTCCTTCGGACTGCATTCTACTGAGAGGAAATGGCAATGCTCTCATGAAGAGAGCCCCATAGTGAATATACTTCATCATGTATGGAGTAAATGCTGAGCAGGAATACCTTAATCGAAAGAGTTGGTAAAATTTCTCTGCCTCTACCTCATACACTCTAGAACCAGTAAGGCATCCCTCTTTCAACTTGGGCTGTGACTTGTGGCATAAAATAGTATGCATTGAGTAGAAGTGTCTCCATATGGCCTGCACAAGTGCAATTTCTGTGTATGAGTCTGGAAAATACAACTTTTTCTTTAAATCAGCTGAAATAGTATTCTTCACAATGCTGTTTGACACAACATTTGTCAGAACATCGGGAAATTCATTACTCATCTCTCCAGGAGGATCAGAAAATATAGCCTCAGCATGTGTTTTGTTCAGCTTCACATCTTCTGGCACATTACTTTTCATTATTACATGGAAGTTTCCCTGCCGAATGCCACGTCTGTTAGTATTACACTCTAAGTTTTGGGTACAGTCCTTTGTGTATGCTCCAGCGTCAATACCTCTCTGTTGGCAGGCAACATTTATAAGTTCAAACTTTTCTCAGTAACTCTAGCAATTCCATGTAACATGCAAAACACTGTTCTGTGTAATGGAATAGACTTAAGGATGCTATTTGGAAGATCCCGGTCAATTTTCATGTGCAGTCCTGTACGAAACCAATGCTCATCTGTGATTCTCTAATCATCCTTGGAGTACTTGCTGTAAATATTCCAGTCTGTTTTTGACGTTGGTGATAATTCACCCTCGTCTGACAACAAATGTTCCAGAAACATCTCATTCCCAGAGAGGTAGAACTCATTCTGACACTTTTGCGCCAAAGAGACATCTTTGTCCAGATATCCATCTGGAAAACCAAGGTTTTCCTCCAAATTGTCTCTCGAGTCATCTTTATAAAATATGGAAAAAATGGAAAATTTCAAATGGACTCTGGAAAGAACATCCATGCAACACTGCTTCATTATTAAGTACACTAATTGCCAAAAATGTAGTCTTAGGACCCCCAATTTCTCTCCCGTCACCATAGACGAGCCACCGGACAGGACGGCGAAGCCAAAAGTAACGGAATAACAGTACTTCCATCAACCTATGAAGGTTTACCTTCCAGCCATAAGAAGTTCTTCTTGGTAGAAGAATATTCTCAAATTCTTTCCAGTATAATGACTTCTGTTTTCTTTCCATGTGTGCAGATGCAATCAGGCCGGGAAGTTTTTGTCTGAGCTGATTAAAAAGCCTGGTGCCACTGTAGTTTTCCTGAAGGTGTATTACATCTTTTGCTGTCAAAAGCATATTTTAAATGACTGAGTCTGTCATTATTTTGCCTAGCATGCTTCTCTCACGTTTCTTATTTGACTGCTTGAGTCCATCTATGAAGTTTTTCAAGTGCACTCTATTGAAATATTTTTCAAAACTTTCTTCAGCATTGACACTATCCGATGAAAAAAAGGTAGCAAACGTGTTTAAAAAGCTTTCATGATTGTCATGAAATTCTGTACGGATTAACTTCTTCAGAGCCTTTCTCAAGACTGTTTCCTTCCTTTTACCCCCAACATTGTTACTTCGTCTAACCTGGTGACTCTATATAACACATTCGTGTTGGTGTGTCGTTAAACCCCATATAACTAACCTTCCTGTAACGGACTTTTCTACCCAACTTACCCCCGCACTGCTTATTAGGTCTTCTTGATTTAGTACTGAAGTCAGGGGAAAGGACATTTTCATGCTTTAGGAGCAAGGCTATGAGCAAGTGCTCTATGTGACAATTCCAGCAATTCTCTCATTAAGGGATGATCATGGTTCAATCCACCTCCTATGTTACTTTAAAGGATATGTAACGGATCAGAATAGGACACAAACCACCTCTTCGCACCATTAAAAATGAATGCTTTTTCTTTTGCAATTTCTTTGTTTTGCCACAGGTTATCAATAAATGTGTGACCCCCTTTTCTAACATGTCCGTCAATTCCAATTAAATGTAATAAATCTTTACAGGAGAGAAACATGCCACCTCAGCTGAGTTTGATGTTAGAGCTACAATTGGCATAATCGCACACTGCTATGCAGTCCGTCACGTACATGGAAACTATTTTTCATTCAAAATTACAAAAAAACATATCCATCAAAATATTCCATGGATAGTTTACAATAACATTTCAAATATTAATATGGAGAACCATGCAGTGGTGAAAATGCAACGCCCACAAGAGGGGCACATATGACATTACTAATGTTTTCCGGCTGCTATAACCAGGGCTGGAAAAAATGTTTATTTCCCAGCAATGGTGCAAAATTATTTCCCTGGAAGGGAGTTAAATTCCCACAATTCCCCCTATGTTTTCACGTACAGAAACGGAAATTTCCCTCCAGATGGCCAAATTTCCTGGGAGAGATCCTCCCATCTTCCCAACTTTTTCAACCCATAGAGCATGTAACATTGTGTACATTGCAAAGTTACATCAATACAATATACCTGGCAACATTTACATATATGTAAAACTGAATACATTAGTTTAAGGAAGTAAGTTGAAACCCACTTGCCATTACTTCCAAGACCATTTATATCAGACTCATTACTCTTCTAAATGAGTAATTGTTAAAATGATAATTTGAAAGAACAAAAAATTTCACCATCTAAAACAAAAAACAAATATATGCGTTCAACTCGTGAAGGTTGCCTCCTGCCTCTACAAATGAAGTACAGTATATGCTCATAAAAGTTTTAAAACAATTAATTGGAGGACCCATTACTGTAGTAATGCATATTTATTTTGAAACGTTAATGTAAACTACCCATAATTGGGTAACTTTTCCTAAAAAATGTGATACTGTTGAATAATTACATGCCCCAAAAACATGGTGACCACGGTTGTATAGCTTGCCAAATTATTCAAGTGCTGGGTAATTACCTGATCTGACATTTATGCCTCACCCTATCACACGGCATTTACCCTATTTTCAGCCACTAATTTTTCATTTTTAACTTTACTTCAGGGTAAACCTCAGGGTACTTCAGGGGTCTTGGTATGCAGATTTCTGGTAAAAAGAAACATGCCTGCCTGGGGTGCTGGGTGTCGCCCCCAGCGGGGCCAACTGTAGCTGCAACACTGATGGTGACAATATTTTATTGTACACACTTTTTTCTCATGCAGTCTCTCCTAAAATATCTAGAGCAACAATTGGGCATGCTGCAGTTGCTTTGATGTAAAGACTTGTTCAGCATTAAAGTTATCTGGACAAAATCAAGGTCAACATTTCATGTCAGGGATGCTGCTACAGTGGGAGATGCCGTGTGGTGACACACAAACTTGATATCCCATTCAACAATCCAAGTGAACACACCTCTTTACGCACACCCATAATTCTGCAAAATGAGATAAAAAACAGGCACAAAATCTACTCCTTGCAGTAAAAGACTTTAAAGAATTAAAAATTAATGGCTGCAAAATGGGGTATTATATAAGTGCCATGGGGTAGGGTGATATGCCATTCCCAGATTAGACAATTAAATTTGGTTGGTTACATCCTTGCTTTAAATATACTTTCAGATGTTGAATACAGTAAAAGTGCTTGGTTTGCCTTGAATATGCAATACCAAAGCCTTGTAAATTAAGTACCATATGACAATAAATTACAGCGACTACGCCATTCTGCATGATGCAGTATCAGGAATGAGGAAAAGTTACACTACCATGAAAAAAATGTCACTCGGTCTCAAAGGAAGCATCATCTGGTGGGATGGTAATTACGTCTTGCTTCTGCTATGTGATTTTTGAGCAGCTGTCTATAATTTTCACTGCCTAGAATTTCAGGATAGACCGATGTGTACACCGTACCATGAATAACCCTGTCTTTTACCCAAAAAACCAGCTGGGTAACAAATGTTGCCTTCTCCAAAAAACAAGCAATATCCCGGCAATCTCCAAGAAGGAAATCTACTCTTTCCAATGAGTTGTCTCTGTAAGAATAAACGCTCCTTTTTTGAAAAGAAGATTCAGATCAAGTATGTCCAAGTCAATTTCTGCTCAGCAGAGGCCCAAAGAAAATGTCCTTCGATGGATTTTTCCATTCAACCCAGACTTTATCTCTTACAGCACAACTCTGGCAATATCATTTGCCCTTGCTAACTTTCTAGATTGAAAGTCCTCCTTCATTAATGCCATAAATCTTTCCGGTTCTTTTACGTACATTCACCCCGCCTCTGGGTCGCATTCGGCAATCGATCTCTCGATTTGCTCCCCTGAAATCCTGATGGATCTCCAGTGGAGACTCAACTACGACCAGTGTGGAAGTGTACAATCCACTTTAAATCGATATTACCTACCCAATGCCCGAAGAGAGAGCCCCTCGGTGGCAACTCTAAAAGGCTGACTGGTCTATATTTAACAACTTCTGTAGACGCACGATCGTTGGAGACGCCTCTAACGGTGTAGAAGACCAGATACCTCATTACCATCCCTAAGTCCTCTGCAAGTCCACGTAGCAAACACAAACCGTGGTTTACCATGGATTGTGAGCAAGCGATAAAGGATCGCAAAAAAGAAATACCCTAGTAATGTTAATCGTATTATCTCAAAACCCGAGCCAAAGCAAGACGCATAATTAAATTAAGCAAGCGGGAGTTTTGGAGAAATTACATCTCCAAACTTAACTCCTCCACCTCTGTCAAAAAGGCATTGGACATGGTCAGAAAAATTTGTGGGAAGCAGATCAGTTCCTCCATATCACACTTAACCAAACCGGACGGTAGTAAGTGCACCGAAAGGGCAGATGTTGCCGATATGCTGGCAGATGAGTTTGAGTCCAACTCTTCAAGAAGGCACTATTCTCAAGTCTTTCAAACATTCCAACGTATCGTTGAAAAACAAAAAGTGAACTTCGACTCAGACAACTCTGAGAATTACAACAGCCTCTTTAATATCACGGAACTTCGCATTGCTTTCGAAAGAAGCAATGGCACCGCAACAGGCCCAGATGAAATTCATTACCAGTTCCTCAAACACCTCCCAGACACCTCCCTAAAGGTGTTGTTAGATATTTTCAATGGCATTTCGGTGAATGGCATTTTGCCAGCTGCTTGACGGGAAGCCACCATCATTCCTATCGCCAAGCCGGGCAAGGACACGGCAAATGCTTCGAGCCACCACCCTATTTCTCTAATTAGTTGCTTGTGCAAGACCTTTGAACGAATGATCAATAGCCGTCTGGTTTGGTTCCTAGAGACCAACAATCTCATAACTAGTTCTCAAAGTGGCTTTCGCCGTGGCCGCAGTACCACTGACCAACTCGTGCGTCTAGAATGTACAATTCGTGACGGCTTTGTAAGCGGACATCATGTGGTATCGCTATTCTTCGACCTGGAAAAGGCATATGATACGGCGTGGAAGTATGGCATCCTAAAGGATTTACAGAGTGCGAGCCTGAGGGGCAGAATGCCGCATTTGATTGGAAATTTCCTCAAAGATAGTGTGTTTCGAGTCCGTGTGGGTAGTGTGTTGTCGGAGCTCCATAATCAGGAGATTGGTGTTCCCCAAGGCAGCATACCGTCTGTTACCCTTTTTATCATGAAAATCAACAGCATCGCCAATGTGGTTAACTCGGATGGAAAAGTCTTTGTTCGCTAATGACGTTCGTCTCTACTACCTGTTCTTCAAAGAACATGCGGTCAATAGAGAGGCAACTACAAAACTGCCTCAATAAGATCCAGCACTGGGAAGACCATAATGGATTTCGTTTTTCAAGGACAAAGACTGTTTGCATGCACTTCTGCAACCGGAGAGGTGCACATTGTGACCCAGGTGCACTCAACCTGTTGAAGGTTGTCTCGAAGAAGGACTGGGGCGCTGACCGCCCAGTGTTACTTCGCCTTCACAGATCTTTAGTGAGGTCCAAACTTGATCACGGTCGTGTTGTTTACAGCTGTGCACGCGAATCATACCTCAGGAAACTCATCCCTATTCATAACTAAGGTCTTAGGGCCTGCCTGGGAGCTTTCCGTGCCTCCCCAATGCAGAGTCTCTACTTCGAAGCGAATGAACCACCCCTCCATTTAAGATGGAAGAAGTCATTTCAGTTTGCCCTCAAACTTAGGAGTGATATCCACAACCCGACCTTCGAAACAACCTTCAACCACACGTTCAGTGCCATGTATGCGAGGAAGCCATCAGCTATCCCTCCATTTGCTATTCGAGTGGCGGAAGATTTGCCAGGTATGTGCAGCAACCCAGACTTTATGGCACCTTTTTCGTTACCCACCACCCCACCTTGGAAGCTAGAAGAACCAGGTATTGACCTTAGTTTAAGGGAATATACAAAGAACTCAACTAATGCAGTTGTGTTTCGTGCGAGATTCAATGAGCTTAGGCACAAATATCAACGGTAACATTCAATCTATACTGACGGCTCCAAAGCCACAAAAAGGGTTGCGGCTGCGGTTTCAAGTCGTGACGAATCCTAACAAATCAGACTACCGAATGATGCATCGATATTTACTGCCGAACTCCAGGCACTGAGGAAAAGCGACCAGTTCATTGTGTTTACAGACTCACTTTCAAAACTACAAAAATCAGTTGCACTTGCGTGGGTTCCTAGTCACGTGGGCATACCAGGAAATGAAAGAGTCGACACACTTGCTAAAAAACCCCTGCAGGTGGACTTCGCCAACATCTACTTGCCTCACACTGACTACCGCCCTAACATCAACGGCTTTATAAAGTCAAAACGGCAAGAACTGTGGGATTCCTTTCCCGAAAACAAATTATACCGAGTAAAACCTACGGTAGAAACCGGGGGAAACGGAGTCCTCAGTAAACGGAGGGATGACCTAGTTCTGACTAGGGCCGGCATCGGTCACACTTACCTTACCCACGCCTACTTACTTCATGGAGATGAAAGACCATATTGTATACCCTGTGACTGTGCCCTCACCGTCAGTCACATTCTCGTTAACTGTTATGAATACTCCCATATTCGCCAGAAATATTACACCTTGCCCGACCTTAAAACTTTGTTTGAACGAACCGATCCTTACCTTATTCATGGCTTTCTCAAGAAAAGTCAACTTTATAGAAATTTCTGACAAGACTCCCACCTTGCTGTCGTTTTTGTTGAAATGGACCCCCACTTTACTTTTTTCCTGTCTTTTCCCTTTTTAAGTTTTTTACCCCAAGTGTAACATAGTCTACCATGGTGACACTATATAACACATTCGTGTTGATGTGTCGTTAAGCCCCATCTAACTAACTAACAAATTCAATGACCAGTGAAAGAAAAACAAAAGGAATGAATCTAAGACTATATGTGCCCCCTTTTCAATAACATTCTGTTGATCTGTTGAGAATTACTGGAATTTTTAAACAAAAACCACAAACCTTTTAAATGAGGTAGGTAAGTATCTTGAATTATGGAATACATGTAAAATAGAACATCCCTTATGTGACAATGTTTGGACTACCCACTATACCGTGACAGTACAATTGCTACAAATTTTGGCAAATAATTACTGCGACATACTGTATGGCAAAAAATCTAAGTGCACAATTAAGGAAAGCATGTTGTGTGACAATCTGACAGATCAGTTGCTTTCAAAGTATCCACCCTAAACTTAAAAGAAGGGGTTATAAAAGTCATATCAACGTTGCTATGTATTAGAAGGGTACTTCAGAGTATTTCAGTGAAATTTGGCATTGAAACCTGATGTGTGGCTCTCAAGATATGATTAAGTGAAGATGTATCATTTTTCACAATAAGTGAAGTTGAAGCAAGCACATATGACATCATATCCCCACATCAATAGACGTTCTTTTGTTTTTCTTTGAACTTTACAGCATATTTTCTCCCCAACAGTCTGATCTTAACTGTGATTGCATAAATGGCACGAGGACTTCTGAAACTTTTGAAATCCACATAGGGAGGTCCCATTCCAATGAACCTCAAGGTCACACCACAGCCTGAAAAAACAAAGGGAAGCACAGCATTTCTTGCAAATGTTAGTGTCACTTTGGAACACAAAAGTACTTCCTTTGCTGATATCTCAAGAGAGACAAATCCAATTTGAATTAGTTCTACTTTTACAAGATGTGAAAATCAATGTTTGCATAACCTTCCCCTTTTAATGTCACTCTAAGTTTGGATTTGATGGAAACATTGGATAAATACATAGTATTGGAACCGCTGTGCATGCACTCTGGTACTAAGCATGTATACAGCAATCCAATATAACCGTAAAACACACTTTTAACAGGTATAAACAATTTGGCACTTACCCAAAAGAATATCGCTTTGAGGCATACATTAGCACATGGTTATGGAAACTTTCCAAGTGCCTAGTGTGTCTGCACTGGCAGAAAGAGAACAAGAAAAAAAAGGTGTAAACTCAACGAATAAACAAATAAATGTCACTCCTACACACACATTGTACTGAAAAAAACACTGAAATAAGTTACATGGTCACCAGCTAGGATTCTATTTTGCCTCTGGCATTGAGCTGAAAATTTGAAAGGTTGCAATATTCGCAAGGGCACTGCTTGATTGATGTTGAACTATACTTCACGTCAATCAGAATCATCATATTTTGGTTCATGACAGGGAAAACTGTATATAGTTAGTTAGATGTAGTTTTACCGCCCAGTTTCCAACCTATTGGTTCAAGTCGAGCGGGCCACGGCCTGTTTACAGTTGTGGCTCACTGGCTTGTTTGTAGGTGATCAGTTCTGATCTAGCAGAAAGAAGATAGGTTTGCGCATCTTAGTGTTGGCAGACTAAATTTAGAATATAAGGAAGAACTTATACGTGATGTTCAATTTGTTAAAGCGGCTCATTGAGTTGGTTCATGAAATTCAATATTTTTTCCAAACCTATAGTTTTCTTCACATACCAATGACAAATGCCAAGCTTAGACAATTCCCGTACCATACACACAAATAACTGTCTTATGGGCGAGTTATTAATGGTTCAAGACCGTTTTGAAAAATTCGTCACCAGACATTTTTTCAAACTATGTACACAACCGTCACAAGTCATGACACTGGAAAATTCAAAATCTAACGTGTTCTGTGACTTTTGGACTTGAAACTGGACTTGTTATGCTATATTGAAGCACTGTTATGTAGTAGTGATCCTTTGAGACTCTCATTACGTTATCGATAACAACTCAAAAAGCCTCTTTAAGTCATTACATTGCTTTTTCGAAACCAGAAACAATCATTCCTATGTCCCATGTGATGCCACTTTAATCAGTGCTTTTTGCCTCTACAACACAAAGTTATGCCAATGCAAAAATTGTTTCATATTATATAAATGCTGTTTTTATTTTTGGTCTTTTTTCACAAATGTGTAAAAATACATTGAGGATGAAGGGGGCAAACACCAACCGAAAGGTTTTGTAGAACGGCATAGATTTCATTGGGTTGCAACCTTGGTTGCTGTGGTCTTCTGGTAACTCTCCATGATCACAACCTCCATCAGTGTGCCCTTCAACATCCAGCCAGTTGTGTTTATTAAGCACATGCTGCCCAACAGTGCTCCATACTACCTGAAAAGACATCAGTTTCCAAAATCAATAGTCCATTGTTCTTGACTGAGATATACATATTTCTATGACAAACACACAGAAGAGCATGGGCCATGACAATATTGCATGAAAAAGATGTTTGCTTGGTGTACATGTTAATTGCAGTGCTGCTAATTCAGCATTGCACGTGATGGAAAAATATCATCAAATCATATCAAATACAAAGCACCACGCCAAAACGGAAAGCGGTTTGGTGGGTCGCTAAATCAAAATGACAAAAATCTATACCACCTATTAAATGAACATTTCTGATATTATCACTAGTTGAGGTACCTTGAGCTTAGTTTCACCTCCCCGACAGACACGGCTGGCATATCAGAAGTGGTTTCTGATAGATGCCAACCTTTCGAGAAGAATTTCACAATGTTTCTTCTTGGCAGCCTGTGAAAACAAATCAGAGGATTGTTTGGTTTTAAGCCTCCCATTAGTACAGCAAGTTATGCACAATATAACGTGAAATTCACTCATGTTCTCTTCGTTGTGATATATCCCTAACATTTCTTTTCTCTATTTTTATCCGATGACATCAACTAGTTTTAACCTCCCATTTTCCAACCAACTGAATGAAGTCAAACCAGACACTGTCATTTTTCCAACTGTGTCCCACTGGCTTGCGTTCCCTTCTCAATTGCTTAGAAGCCAAGTTTTCTCACCCCAAACAATACCAATTCTCTTAACCTTCTCACTTAACCTTCCAGCAAATGCCTGAAATTCATCCTCATCCAGATACAATCTCAGTAAATCCATTCAAGGTGAGCATGGAAAAACTTATCAAAACACTCTCAGCAATGTTCATTCTGTGTAATGTAAGCTTTCGTACTTTACATTGTTTAAACTAGCTGTCAATCAAAGAGCTGAGCAAATTGAGAATTTTGGTACCCCCGTACCAAAATTGTAGTTTGGGGCGAGAGGTTTGGCACTTTAAACTGAGCACAGGGCACAAGGACATTAGTTTCCGTTTTTAAAGTCTTTGGTATGGACCGGCCAGGACCAAACTATTAAACTCATAACAATATCCCAATTACAGAAAATATGGAGAGTACCAGTTATGCATTACTTGAAAGACCATGATTACCTCTGGTATGATGTATGCATCACTCACACAAGCAGCTTCCATGACTATATGGTTTTTCCTTTCATGGAAAGCAGTTATGGTGAGAAAGACAGATTAACTTTTAAATGTTAAATCAACTTACAGACAACTCTTTAATCACTCTTGCTAGCATGCCAGATGTCAGTTTGTCATATTTTTGAAAAGTTCATGCGTTCCTGAAATGAAAAAAAAAAAAATAAAAGAAAAAAACACATACAATAAATACAACCGAATAGTCGAATACTTTACCATCAGTGTGTCCACAGACCAAACATCGAAACACTAACAACATGGTGACTGATATCTCAAAGGCATTGGAATTATTTCAATTGCATTCTTTCTATTTGGAACTTGTCAGATACAGCTTGACCTGTAATATCTTTATTTTAAGTATGACAAATAACAGTAAATGAAACAAAAAATTTTATACTTCTTGTGCATAGGCATTTAAACTTACATGCAGGTTGAGCACACAACCAATTAGAGTTAATGGCTTCCAATGCTTTACAGCTAGAGCTTTTATGGCTTGGTTTCTAACCCCAAAACTTGATTGGGTCTTCAGTACACAAATTCAAAAAAAATATATTTATCCAAACCAATCAAACACTAATGTAGTCGTATAAAGCTACAATGCCATGAACTTGACTAGTTACTCATTTTGCTCTTTATCTGGCATCTGTCACGACTTCAGTGATGTTTAAACCAACTCCTATAAGGTCCTCCATGGCCCTCAAGAACCCAACCCGTTCTAGGTCCTTGCTGTGCTTCGCTTCTCTCACATCTACACACTGTTAAGTTAGCACACATTTCCTGTCATGTTTCATGAGGGAATATGTACAGTATTGGGCAGAATGACCAGGGAAATCCATTCTGCCATCCCCTGCAAGAACAACTTTATTGCTGATGCCTTTAAATAGTTCCTTTATGGACCCAGTATTCATTAACCACTGGACAAAAATAGAGTCTCTGAAGCCTGTTAGAATAAAGAAGTTAAAAAAAAGTTAATAACAGTATTGACAAAATTCTAATTTTTATGGAAGTGAAAAGGGGGTTTCAACCGCCTTAGCACCTCCATTGTAAACATTTAAACACACACACGCACGCAACATCAGCATTGCATATACTCATTCTCCATCATACGAGATCAAGAAGAAATCCATGTGTGTCATGTGGTGCACTGTCCTAATGTGAAAGCTGAAAATCAAAAAGTATGAAAATCCATTCACTGTCATTAACTTAAAGGTCCAGTTCTCACACCCCACACAGTACCAATTCTCCTAACCTTCTTACTGAAGCCCCTCTTACAATTGTCTGAAATTCATCTTCATCCAGATGCAATCTCAGTTTATTGCTTCAAGGTGAGAATAGAATAACTTGATCTACATAATCAAAACACTTTCAGTGCTGTTCATGCTCTGTAATATTAGCTTTGGTAATCTGCATTGTTTGAATTAGCTGTCAATCAAAGAGCTGAGCAAATTGAGAATTTTGGTACAAATTGTAGTTTGGTGGTGAGAGGTTTGGCCCAAATGATTGTATGCACTGTATTCACACAAGTGGCATGAAACAGAACTGAAGCTATTTAACAGTAACAGCCTCAAGGCTCAGAAATAACCAAACTACTGATTTTGGAAAATTCCATACCATCATGTGACAGATTTAAATCAACATGCAATAACAGTAAATTAGTTTAGACTTTCCATACAATGAACCCCAACATGTGACTAGAACATTTTAAAATTGCAGTTTTTATCTTTGACACACTGAATGATACAGAATGTGCATGTGTATGAAGTGCACTGCATGTCACCAACAGTGACCATACGCATTTCATAATCACTCGAAGTAGACCAAATAAATTCACCATTTGAGCATAGATAATCACCTGTAGAAATTGCTTGTCACTTGAGTGACACTTTTTTCATTGTTGCCTGATAGCAGAAGTGCTGCATGAAACATTAAATCGCCAGCATACATTCCACCCACACGAGGTTGGGATGACCAGCTCCCTGACGCAGATTGCTTGCTGAATACAGGACAGCCCCACGAGATCACTGCACATGACCCTCTCTTGACAGTCCGAAATTGCCTCCTTCCTTGGCAGCCTTTGGATGGACATGTCTCTTGAACAACTCTTTAGACAAGTCCTTCCAGCACATGAACATAACCTATGCAGTTCTCTTCCATAGCAGCATCCTGAACTGAGCAGTCTGCAGTCAATCGACCTCCTGTGTCAGCCTCTACTGCTGGACCATCAGGAAAACAAGAGAGAGAAGTTCAGCACTTCATCGTCTAGAAAGCTTTGTTCAAGGCCACTTATTAAAATTGAGAAATGACATAACTTAAGACAAAATGAGTTATCGTGTTCTTCCCTTCCATACAGGGCATTTATGTACCAAGTTTGAAAGCTGTTCTTCATTCCTACCTTGAATTGTTGTGTTGGCAAGTAACGTGCATCACACACACACATACAAACACCCACACCACTGACTTCATATACATAGACAGAGCATACTGCAACGTACAATGTCGCTACTGTACCTGTGAGAAAAAGAGTGCAAAGATAGCCGTCTGATTTGGGTTTTGTGTGAAGATGAGTGGAGTGAAATAGACTGGACTTGCTGAAGTATATACCATATTTTGTAAGAAAGTTGAAAATCACTTCACCTATTGCAGGAGTATGATATTGTTTCCCATTCAAGCTTAACTTTTGCTTAATATATTACAGAGTCGTCGTCAAATCAGACGATTTATACCTGCACGGCGGCCATCTTGGTGCGCCTTTTTTGTCCAAGTTGGTGCAACCATCTACGGATAGGACGTACACGTTACATGCCCTGTCCATGTATATATAAGTCCCTGACACACAGGTTCCTTCTAAATTGCAGGGTAATTTATTTCATCAAAACCAAAAAATGACTTCACCATCTTATGGGAACTATATAAAAATATTTAATCGTAGTTGTCAGCAGTTTTCAAATTTTGTGAGTGCTACAAATCTCCTCGCAGTGATTGGGTATAAAAAATGAAATAAAAGCAAATCCTTCCATGAATGATTAGAACTTTAAAATCAGACGTGACATCCCCATTCAGTATACATCCTTATCCTAACGCAAACACACATATAATTTCTCAATTAAAAGTATTTATTTTGTGGAGGCAGATCTCAATATCTCGCATCACCATAAGGACAGCAAATGCAAGCACTGATACTATGATTGAATGCCCTCAATCGAACATAAGTGAAAGTGAATGAGGTGATATCACTTACCTGTTATCATCCGAATAATGCATCTCCTGTATGTCATCTTCTTCTCCTTCGTCAGAACTGTCTTCAAGGACACTTACATCACTTGGAAAAGAGCTACAATTGTGGATAAAATTGAAGGTTCAGCAAAATATCATCAACCAAATGTGTATTGAAATATATTTTTATTTCAACAGGACAGTAGTACAATCCTCAGAAAGTTGAAAGCTTGTTGATTCAATGTCAACGCAAGATATAGATCATGGCGATGGTACCATTGCATGTTGCAATTAAGCGAGACTGCATTTACAATCAATTTGCCTTTTGACACATAACGGTCAAGATGTGTTCAAGGTTTGCACAATTTGACCTCCAGTGGACCCATATGACCTTGGACCTCCATTAAAAGGAACACTTAATGATAGATAGACATACAAACAGACAGAAAAAGGGTGAATGTGGCGGATCGCAACGGCTGCCACGGCTGGTGTGAGCTAACAATAGCAACTGTCTTCTGACCATAGCACATACATATACCACGTGCAAAACATGTTCACATTTCCCACGTTAGGATATTGTGTTTTGCTTCCACATTTAGGCCCCTAGTGACCCCTGATTACCATTGACACCACTAAAAGCAACATACAAGCTCACTTTTTCATGTCCTTCTTATGAATTTTATATTTATACTGGATATAAATAAATGAAATGAAAAAAGGGACCATTCTTTTATGATAACATATCCACACACTAAATATGAAATCTCACTAAGTTTCCTTTGTTGATTATTGTGCTAGCAACGTTTCGAGGCTTTGACGAATGGTGACCCCAGATGACTTTGAACTTCGCTAAAAACAATATGGTACTTCCTGGATAGATAGATGGATGGATGGATGGATGGATTCTTCCTGGATGGATGGATGGATGGATGGATGGATGGGATGGATGGATGGACAAACAGGCAAAGACAAACATGTAAATAAATTGTTCCTTCACAGTACTTGGCATTCAGTGGAAATGGTTTGGCATAATTTATTTGTTTGTTTTGCTTTTTTCATAAACAATTCAGTAACATCAATTTTCCCAATAAAAATGCAACAGTAACGCAGTGTTCACGATAGAGCTAAATATGTGCATGAACTTCACCCATTCCAACAATTTTTAAGCAAATTTTTGAAGGGACATCAACAGTCTTATAAGGTCCCACAGACAAAAATTTCCTTTGCAGGAATTGTGAATTGAAAACAGAGATTCTGCAATCATGCATATTTGTATAAACAGCACCGCACAGGTAGTTGGAACAAGTTGAAACAAGTTACTCTAAATTTGCAAGCTATGCTAGAATACACGAATTAAATTTTATGAGTTGTGAATATGAACTCCTGTACACAATGTTCTAGTCTTCGTCGAGAGCGGACGTGTTTTCGCGGAGCTCTCGCTGATCGTGCTGAATTTTGGCATTGTGCTGTGCTGTGCTGCTTGTGATACTAACATATACTACTGTCATTTTACTGAAGTGTTGGGTATTGGGTGTAGTCTCACGCTTGGGGACGTGGTTTAGCCGTGCTCGTTTTTAAGCACGCCTCGTCTGTAGTGTAGTGTTGGGTTCCCTTTCTATTTTCCCTGCCTGGGTTTGATCTGCTGTGCTGAAGTTTTCTCTCTAGTTGCTGCGTGGCCTTGTGCCACAAACTTTTGCTGCTATGCCCGGAGGTCGGGATAGCAGTATCGTTAAGTTGCAGTTTGAGTCCAGGGGGAATGTTACACCCCAGCATGTTTTTTCTGTGTTGAAGAACAATAAGGTAGAGGTAAAGGATATAGAGATGCTGCAGGCCCTTGCATCCCGAAACACGTATGATTTAAAGTTCCGGACTGATGCTGCCCGATTAAAGGGGGTTTCCTCCCTTAAGGGTGTGGAGGGTCTAACTGTCACCCCATATGATCGCTCTGTGGTAGTGACAGTGTTATACCTCAATTTTGAGGTGGATCAGGGCCTGGTGGCGAGGGTTCTAGGGCAGTACGGAACTGTCTCTGACTGGCGTTGGGTCAAGTATAATGAAGGTGATTTGGCCGGAATTCTCAACGGAAAGAGACAGTTCCGTATGGAGCTGAAGAAAGACATTCCCTCCGTCTTGTTCATAGTTTGTTCGAAGGCCCACATCAGGTATTTCGGTCAGCCCCGCACCTGTTTTCAGTGTAGAGAGGAGGGACATGAGGCCAGGTCATGCCCTAACAAACGCTGTGGCAGATGCCTGCAGTTGGGGCATGAGAGGGCAACATGTCCCAATGATGTGCGGTGTAACTTGTGCGGGGAGGAGGGACATGTCTCTGGTGCCTGCCCCACATCGTACTCTGCACGTGCAAGTGCAGATGTGGAGCCGGCAGGTGAACCCTCTTCAGACCCTGAACCAATGGTGGAGGAACCCAGGTCCCCTACGCCTGATGAGGTGGCACATCAGGTGGAACAAGAGTTCCTAGCTTCTAAGGGATGTGAGGTGGTCTGTGGGAACCCTGAGGTGGGCCCTTCCAACCCTCCACATCAGTACCTGAGGCACAATCCGCACCAGCTCCTGGGGAGGCTGGAATACTGACAGTGGAGCATGACCTTCAACTGTCATCCGGATTCGGAGTCTGACACTGCCATGTCAGATGTGGGAGGACCTGCCTCAGAGCCTCCACCAAAGGACCCACCATCTGGGGAGGGCTGGTTTGATTTGTGTGAGGCCGTTGAACTTGAGCCCAAGTTGAAGAGGTCGGCCTCAGGGGAGGTGTCCGACCGGGGAGGGGGAGTTGGTCCTTCTGTGCCACCAGCACCAGATCCATGTAATAAAAAGGCTAGGTCAGAGACAGTTTTGTAATTTCACACTCCACATTTCATGAATGGTCCCCTGTCCCTCATGACCCTGAATGTTAACGGCATGAGGGACAGTCGGAAGCGGTCCAGAATATTCCAATTTTGTAAATCATTAGGTGTGGACTTCGTTTTCCTCAAGAGACTCACATTGTTAATGAGGACGATGTCTACACCTGGTCCTACGAATGGGGTGGGGTTTGTACGCTTCTTTTGGTTCCGCATCTTCCTGTGGATCTGTCATTTTAGTTTCTCCAAGATGGTCTTCCCTGGTCGGAAAGGTTGATCATGATCATGAGGGTCGATTGGTATGCATCACCATCAAACATCCTTGCGGGAATTTCTTCCTATGTAACGTTTATGCCCCTAACCAACCTACAGACAGAAGGAATTTTTTTGCTACCCTGCCATCCTTCGTTCCTGGCTGTGCCCCTTGTATCCTATCTGGAGACTTCAACTGTGTCCCTGACACACGGTTTGATCGAATGTCCACCTTCACATCTTCAAGCTGTAGTGTGGGTATGGTGGAGTTGGACATGTTCACAAAGAATCACATGAATAATATTCCTTTCAGTATCCTGATACAGAGTACATTGTAGCAAGAGCTCGTCGAAGAAGGGGGGAGTTCCTTTCACTTTGCTCTAGGGAGAGGAACGGGGACCCCTCCGCACTTCATGCAATCCAACAGTATCTTGATGAAAAACTACACGGGGCCCGGGTTCGTGCTCGTGTGCAATGTGTGGAGGCGGAGGAGAAACCAACCATTAAGTTCTACTGGGACGTCACAAAGTATGCCATTGATCGCAGCATAAAAGCTGTCCGTGACGCCCACGGTGTGGTACATAAGGACCCTCTCGACATTGTAGAAGAGTACAAAAACTTTTATAAGCAGCTGTATACCCAGGCAGATGTCGATGAAGACCTTCAACAAAAGTCCCTATTAGATAATATTGACAGGACGCCCTCTAAAGATCGGAATGATGAACTTGGCTCCCTTTTGACTATTGACGAGCTCTGAAGGCAGTGGTGAAGATGAAAAGCGGAAAAGCACCTGGATTCGACGGTATTCCAGTGGAATTCTATAAACGCTTCTGGGGTACCATAGCACATGATCTCCGTGATGTGTTCGTCTCTGCCTTTCTCGCTGGCTCATTGAGCCACTCGCAGCGCACAGGCATAATAACTTTGCTGCCTAAGTCAGGAGACCCCCTCGAACCGAAAAACACACGGCCAATCACCTTGTTAAATGTAGATTACAAGATTCTGGCGAAAGCCCTTTGCAACAGGCTAGGCACAGTTACGCCAGATCTTGTAGGGTCCTTTCAGACTTGTGCGGTGCGGGGACACAGTATTCAGCAGAACCTCTGGGTGGTGCGGGACTTAGTTGAATACGTGATGGACCGTGATCTTCCATGTGCGCTTGTCTCCCTCGATCAGGAGAAGGCCTTCGACATGGTTGATCATGGATTCCTCTTTAAAATTTTGAAGAAGTTTTGTTTGAATCCAGTTTTTGTTAAATGGACCTCCTTATTGTATAATAGTGTAAACAGTCGGGTTATCGTTAATGGCCTACCGTCAGACCCCTTCAGTGTCCAACGTGGCGTACGGCAGGCCCCCTATCACCATTACTATACGTATTGTTTAGTGAATCATTAGCAAGAGCTTTTCAGGTAGAGCCTTTGTTTCAACCTTTTCACATTCCCGGTGGTGTTGAAGTTAAGTGCCTTCAGTATGCTGATGACGTCACATGCGTAGTCTCCGACCTAGCTTCCTTCAAGGCCCTTACTGGCACGTTGCCTAAGTTTCAAAGAGCCACAGGTGCCAGACTGAATCCCAGTAAGACCAAAGGACTTCGCCTAGGTAAGTGGCGGTCAAGAAGACTGCCCTTCGCTGCATCATGGGTAGATGACGCCATAAGGATCAACGGCATCTGGTTTGGTTATGGGCAAACCGAGTTACTTACCTGGAATGAGAAAGTGGACCTGGTGGAAGCTAGGTTCAAGGACTTCGGCGAGCGCCACGTTAGCCTGTTCGGAGAGGTGACAGTTATCAATCGTTTTATTTATCCCCTTTTGGTGGTATCCAGCAACTGTTCTGGCTGCTCCAAAGGGTATCCTGTTGCGTCTCGCTCGAGAGGGCTGTGTTTAGGTTTTTATGGTCAGGGAAGACAGAGCTCGTAAGAAGAGGGATGGTATATCAGGAAGTTAGGCGTGGTGGGTTGGGCCTTGTGCACTTTCCTTCCAAACCCGTTTTCTCCTGACCAAGTGTGTTTATAGTGTTGTAGACAGCAAAATGCCTTTTGCGTATTTTGTCCGTTATTGGGGATTATCATTCCGTCGGTTCTTTCCTCCCTGTTTAGTAACAGTGAACCCCACAGCTGGAGGCCCTCGGAAACATACAGTCAAATGAGAGAAACGCTCCTAATTATATCTAGAGTTGGGGCCGTTTCGCAGTTAAGTGCAAGGGACCCATATCAGGCTGTTTTTGAAGATTTGGTTGGCCAGGTCCAATCCAATCACTATGCTTCAGGGTCAGAAGTGTGGCGTGTGGTCCACAGCAGATCATTAGATTACCGCAGGCGAGACCTGTTGTGGCGAATCGCACATGATGCGATTGTGACTAATCTCAAGCGTCTTCGGTGGCGTCTTGGAGATGGAATTTGCCCACGCACTGGATGCACAAAGTGGGAAAGTGTGTCACATGTGTTTTGGCAGTGTGAATTTGTGGCCCTCCTTTGGGAATGGTTCCAAGCCCTGACCGATCGCTTGACGATGGGCAACACATGGGCGGTCGGCCGGGACTATGTTTGTATGGTCTTTCACCCCGCCATGCAATACAAGTATTCAGGACATACTTACCTTTGTTTCGGCCTCCATAAAGCTGGCATTATGGAGAGACCGATGTAACGTTGTTTTTAGGGGGATGGGGAAGCCCGCGGACGTCGTCCTGGCATCAGTGAAGGCGGAGGTGAGGCTGAGGGTTGAGTCCGACTTCGTTCGTTTGCCAAGGTCGGCGTTCGGTAGGCGATGGGGTCCACTCGTTTCGGTGAGGGGGGACCGTGTGGTGGTCAATTTGTAAAAGGGTGGGTATGTAAGGGGCTTGTAAATACTATGTAAATATCTGTGTGTATAATTTTCTGTACATGGGTTTTGTAAATATCTGTATATATGGCTTATTACTGTAATGAACATAATTTTCTGTTTGATTTAGCAGTCTGTAAATAGTTTTGCGTTTATGTTTTTGCCCGATCCGGTTTCAGTTTTTGTTTTTGTTTTGTATGTGCCGTTTCAATGCACTTAAAAAGCAGGCGATGGGGTCCACTCGTTTCGGTGGGGGGGAACCGTGTGGTGGTCAGTTTGTGAAAGGGTGGGTGTGTGGGGGGCTTGTGAATACTATGTAAATATCTGTGTGTATAATTTTCTGTACATAGTTTTGTGAATGTCTGTGTGTGTGGCTTGTTGCTGTGGTGGACATGGTTTTCTGTTTGGTTTAGCGGTCTGTAAATGGTTTTGCGTTTATGTTTTTGCCCGATCCGGTTTCAGTTTTTGTTTTTGTTTTGTATGTGCCGTTTCAATGCACTTAAAAAGCACGAGAATGTACGATCACCTACTGGAAACTACTGTATGATGTAATGGCCTAATAATAGCCAACTTGTGGTTATGGGTTACTGAGCCCAGAAGTTTCGCTGTTTGTTTTGTACGAGATCAAACGAGGCGTTTCCATAAGAGTGAGTTCCAGACTTTTCTGGAAGAACTACCAGATATATAAAAGGTCATGCAAGCAGTGTGACAGGAGAGAAGAGAACAGAAGATACACAGATAATACAGAGACCAGACGCCTGCTTCGCCGCTTAACGCTGTAATTGTGTCGCCATTTACCGATCACTATAGTCTTCATCCTGCCTTCGCGGAACAGAGTCCTACGCTGTGCTGCTGTACAATCGACGCTAACAACACTACCCCTTGGACAAAGAGTGATACCTTAAGCTGTAAAAGATTGTAAGTAGATTTAAGATTAGTTGTTGTAAATTTAAGGAAGTAAGAGGTGAATAATAAGTAAGTTGTTGATTTTAATCTCGCTCTTCTGTTGTCTTTCGCTGTTATTGGTTTGAATTGCGACCAAGCCGTAACAGAATAAATTTAAGTTCCACCCATTTCCAATGTGAAGTTGTCAATATTTTGTACTGTCTGCATGCTATGAAAGATATACCGTGTCCTTAAAAGCAAATGCAGTCCTTCAGCTAAATTGGCTTTTGAATCAATTAAAGGGGAAATCTTCTAGCCCCAAACTACACTTCTAGTAAAGGGTAACAGAAACTCTCAATTGGGCCAGCTGGTGGATTGACAGCTAATTCAAACAATGCAGATTACCAAAGCTTATGTTACACAGCATGAATTGTGGTGAAAGTGTTTTGAAATACAAATAGAGCTTTTCTATGCTCACCCTGAAGAAATAAACTAAGATTGTGGCTAGATAAGGATGAATTTCAAACAATTGTGGGAAAGGCTTAAGTAAGAAGGTAAGGAGAATTGGTACTGTTTGTGGTGAGAGAACTGGGCCTTTCAGTGTGGTCCATTCTCCCACTCCGAATATGATTCTCATATATTTACTTCACCCCATATGGTTGGGCGAGGGATTTTAAAAATTGTAACGTCCATAACGTAACAAAATTTGATCAAAGCTTACCCACGTCACCTCTGTAATTCTGTTGAAACTGAAATTCTTTTGCAAAGCTAGGTTTTGTCAGGGAACAAAATAATAACACCATAGTCATGAAATTAATTCACTACGCATTAATTAGCAGCTTGAAATTTTTTTTTTTTATGAACTTTACGTTATGGACGTTACTCCAGTGGCATCATATGCAAAAACTGGTAGTACGTGACTGGATGATTTGAATATTACCCACAGATGTCCTGCTTACCCTTTTAAAATGTCAGGACAGCTTTGATGTTCAAAGCCAGATATACCCAAGGGATTGTCCTTTTTGTTCATAGGGGCGTCAAAAGCCCACAATCGTTACCATAAGCAGCAACGTACCTGTTTCAAATGTGAGAAGGAGGGGCACGAAGCCAAGTCTTGCCCCAATAGGCGTTTTGGCAGATACTGCAGTTGGGGCATGGCAAGGCAGAGTGTCCCAACGAAATACGGTGCAACCTGTGTGGGGAGGAGGGACATGTGTTTGGTGGCTGCCCCGCGTCGCACTCTTCTCGTGCCAGTGCCAATGGGGGGGGGGGGTCGGCACCTGAACAATCGCAAGCAGTCCAGGAATATTCTTCTGCGGAACTGGAGGAGGCAGCAAATGAGGTGGAAAGGGACTGCGTTGCCTCCAAACAGTGCGGGGGGGGGGGGTTCTGAGGGCCAGAGTCTTCACTTCCCTGAAACCCCCTCTAATCCCCCTTAACAATGAAGAAATTTAACGATCATCTACCAACTCCATCTCAAAACTGGAAGTAACTGTTGTCTTGTTCAGTGTGTGAGGCCATTGATATGGTAATTAGGGTCAACTGGCTGACCCCTGACGTCCCTCTTGTAAAACTCTTATTCAATATCGAAACCCACGGAGGGTGCATGCAACTGAGTATGATACTCCGAAATTCAGTTTAGGTACATTGACATAGTACATACACGTACACAACATACTAACGTTAGAGTACATAGCTAACGATACACGCGTGCGATCTAACGTTAGCAATCACCATCGATCACATTTGAAGTTTAACACCCTGGCACTTACTTTTATTTTTACTTCCGAGAAATGAAGTTTGCATCCGTTTATGGGACAACCTATTTAAAATTCGAGTAAGATCGACTAGCAAGTTCAAAGATTAGCGTAAGTAGCTGATGTTGATAACATTAACGTTACTTACTGCTTTCAATAATAAGCCTACCCTGTGACTTGTTTAAAAATTACAGACACCTAGGCCTAACGTTAGGCTAGACCAACGATACAGTACAATGCCTTACTGCCAAGCGTTTGGATGTACGAACCATACAAGCCGTACGAAAATTTCAGTGTTTACGTTTCCAAATCCAGAGAAAAAACCTGATCTATTCAACAATGGGCACGGGCAGTTGCGGTGGAAAATTTCTGTCACCATCTTATGTGTGGAAACCAAACAATGGGCACGGGCAGTTGCGGTTGAAAAATTTCTGTCACCATCTTATGTGTGGAAACCAAGTGATGTTTTGTGTGTGGACCATTTTTCGCCGGACTGTTTTGAAGAGCATAAAATAGCCAAACCTTTAGGGTACACTACGAGCAAAAACAAGCTTAGACAAATGCTCTGCCCAATGTCTTTTCACACAGGGAACCTCGTCTTGTGGCAAACCCCAAAACTGCAAGTGTCAGGAGGATGCGGGCTGAAGAATCACAGCAAGTAAGTGCATGTGAAAGTCGTTTCGGTACCAAGACCAGTCAAACCTTCCACGGTCCAAACCGTCCCGTTTCAAAACTTCCCTGCTATTGGTCAAAACCTTCCCTTGCAAAATGTGCCCAGAACTTTATCTAGGCCTAGCCTAGGCCTTAGCAAAGTTTTACCCAATGCTTCTTATTGTGGTATTCTGAACTTCAAATAGGCCTAGGTCTAAATGTTTTGGTTGTAGCCTATGTATTAGAATGGAATAGATATTTTCAGGGAAATTTACACTTTGTTTGGCCCTTTACTCCAAAGGGTTTCATGAAACATAATTTCTGCATTCCCCTGTTTGAGGCATAACTCAATATGGCATGCCATCACTGTGTCAGGCCAAATGCTATGGCCCAGTCTAATGCTAGCAAGTTACATTAGTGTAGGCCATGGTCTTCGATTCTGGTCTTCGTCGAGAGCGTGTGCTTTTTAAGTGCATTGAAACGGCACATACAAAACAAAAACAAAAAACTGAAACCGGATCGGGCAAAAACATAAACGCAAAACTATTTACAGACTGCTAAATCAAACAGAAAATTATGTTCATTACAGTAATAAGCTATATATACAGATATTTACAAAACTATGTACAGAAAATTATACACACAGATATTTACATACTATTTACAAGCCCCTTACATACCCACCCTATTACAAATTGCCCACCACACGGCCCCCCCTCACCGAAACGAGTGGACCCCATCGCCTACCGAACGCCGACCTTGGCAAACGAACGAAGTCGGACTCAACCCTCAGCCTCACCTCCGCCTTCACCGACGCCAGGACGACGTCCGCAGGCTTCCCCATCCCCATAAAAACAACGTTACATCGGTCTCTCCATAAGGCCAGCTTTATGGAGGCCGAAGCAAAGGTAAGTATGCCCTGAATACTTGTATTGCATGGCGGGGGTGAAAGACCATACAAAGCATAGTCCCGGCCGACCGCCCAGGTGTTGCCCATCGTCAAGCGATCAGTCAGGACTTGGAACCATTCCCAGAGGAGGGCCACAAATTCAAACTGCCAAAACACATGTGACACACTCTTCCACTTTGTGCACCCAGTGCGTGGGCAAATTCCATCTCCAAGACGCCACCGAAGACGCTTGAGATTAGTTACAATAGCATCATGTGCGATTCGCCACAACAGGTCTCGTCTGCGGTAATCTAATGATCTGCTGTGGACCACACGCCACACTTCCGACCCTGAAGCATAGTGATTGGATTAGACCTGGCCAACCAAATCTTCAAAAACAGTCTGGTATAGGTCTCTTGTTAACTGCGAAACGTCCCCAACTCTAGATATAATTAGGGAGCGTTTCTCTCATTTGACTGTATGTTTCCTGAGGGCCTCCAGCTGTGGGGTTCACTGTTACTAAACAGGAGGGAAAGAACCGACGGAATGATAATCCCCCCCCAATAACGGACAAAATAGGCAAAGGCATTCTGCTGTCTACAGCACTATAAACACACTTTGGTCAGGAGAAAACGGAGTTTGGAAGGAAGATGCACAAGGCCCAACCCACCACGCCTAACATCCTGATATACCATCCCTCTTCTTACGAGCTCCAGTCTTCCCTGACCATAAAACCTAAACACAGCCCTCTCGAGACGCAACAGGACACCCTTTGGAGCAGCCAGAACGGTGCCTGGATACCACAAAAGGGGATAAATAAAACGATTGATAACTGTCACCTTTCCGAACAGGCTAATGTGGCGCTCGCCGAAGTCCTTCAACCTAGCTTCCACCAGGTCCACTTTCTCATTCCAGGTAAGTAACTCGGTTTGTCCATAACCAAACCATATGCCGTTTATCCTTATGGCGTCGTCTACCCATGATGCAGCGAAGGGCAGTCTTTGACCGCCACTTACCTAGGCGAAGTCCTTTGGTCTTATTGGGATTCAGTCTGGCACCTGTGGCTCTTTGAAACTTAGACAACGTGCCACTAAGGGCCTTGAAGGAAGCTAGGTCGGAGACTACGCATGTGACGTCATCGGCATACTGAAGGCACTTAACTTCAACACCACCGGGAATGTGAAATGGTTGAAACAAAGGCTCTACTTGAAAGGCTCTTGCTATTGATTCACTAAACAATACGTAGAGCAAAGGTGATAGGGGGCACCCCTGCCGTACGCCACGTTGGACACTGAAGGGGTCTGACGGTAGGCCATTAACGATAACCCGACTATTTACACTATTGTACAATAAGGAGGTCCATTTAACAAAAACTGGATTCAAACAAAACTTCTTTAAAATTTTAAAGAGGAATCCATGATCAACCATGTCGAAGGCCTTCTCCTGATCGAGGGAGACAAGGGCACATGGAAGATCACGGTCCATCACGTATTCAACTAAGTCATGCACCACCCAGAGGTTCTGCTGAATACTGTGTCCCCGCACCGCACAAGTCTGAAAGGACCCTACAAGATCTGGCATAACTGTGCCTAGCCTGTTGCAAAGGGCTTTCGCCAGAATCTTGTAATCTACATTTAACAAGGTGATTGGCCGTTTGTTTTTCGGTTCGAGGGGGTCTCCTGACTTAGGCAGCAAAGTTATTATGCCTGTGCGCTGCGAGTGGCTCAATGAGCCAGCAAGGAAGCTAGAGACGAATACGTCACGGAGATCATGTGCTACGGTACCCCAGAAGCGTTTATAGAATTCTACTGGAATACCGTCGGACCCAGGTGCCTTTCCGCCTTTCATCTTCGCCACTGCCTTCCAGAGCTCGTCAACAGTCAAAGGGGAGCCAAGTTCATCATTCTGATCTTTAGAGGGGTTTTGTCAATATTATCTAATAGGACTTTGAAGGTCTTCATCGACATCTGCCTGGGTATACAGCTGCTCATAAAAGTTTTTATACACTTCTACAATGTCGAGAGGGTCCTTATGTACCACACCGTGGGCGTCACGGACAGCTTTTATACTGCGATCGATGGCATTCTTTGTGACGTCCCGGTAGAACTTAACGGTTGGTTTCTCCTCCGCCTCCACACAATGCACACGAGCACGAACCCGGGCCCCGTGTAGTTTTCCATCGAGGTACTGTTGGATTGCATGAAGTGCGGAGTGGTCCCCGTTCCTCTCCCTAGAGCAAAGTGAAAGGAACTCCTCCCTTCTTCGACGAGTTCTTGCTACACAATATTCCACTGTAAACTGTTTGATGCGGGTCTTTACATCATCCCACCACTCTATATCTGTTGAAAAGGCCGGCCTCAAAGTTCGCCACCCTTCGTATCTGGCCTTAAAATCTTTGCTATATTCGGCCTCCGTTAGAATATCTGTGTTCATTTTCCAGAACCCCCTCCCTACTGGCCATGACTCTGGGGGTGTGAATGAGACAGTAACTGTATCATGGTCCGAAATTGGACATGCCACAACTTCGCAATCACTTGGTGACAGAGCCGTTGGAGCGTACACCCTGTCCAACCTTGAGGCGTCCGTTCCATCAGGGCGGTGCCAAGTGAACACGGACAAGCCAGGATGCTGCACTCTCCAAACGTCAACCATATCGTGATTCTTTGTGAACATGTCCAACTCCACCATACCAACACTACAGCTTGAAGATGTGAAGGTGGACATTCGATCAAACCGTGTGTCAGGGACACAGTTGAAGTCTCCAGATAGGATACAAGGGGCACAAGCCAGGAACGAAGGATGGCAGGGTAGCAAAAAAATTCCTTCTGTCTGTAGGTTGGTTGGGGGCATAAACGTTACATAAGAAGAAGTTCCCGCAAGGATGTTTGATGGTAATGCATACCAACCGGCCCTCATGATCATGATCAACCTTTCCGACCAGGGAAGTCCATCTTGGAGAAACTAAAATGACAGATCCACAGGAAGATGCGGAACCAAAGGAAGCGTACAAACCCCCACCCCATTCGTAGGACCAGGTGTAGACATCGTCCTCATTAACAATGTGAGTCTCTTGGAGGAAAACGAAGTCCACACCCAATGACTTACAAAATTGGAATATTCTGGACCGCTTCCGACTGTCCCTCATGCCGTTTACATTCAGGGTCATGAGGGACAGGGGACCATTCATGAAATGTGGAGTGTGAAATTACAAAACTGTCTCCTGACCTGGCCTTTTTGTTACATGGATCTGGTGCTGGTGGCACAGAAGGACTAACTCCCCTCCCCGGTCGGAGACCTCCCTGAGGCCGACCTTTTCAACTTGGGCCTCAAGTTCAACGGCCTCACACAAATCAAACCAGCCCTCCCCAGATGGTGGGTCCTTTGGTGGAGGCTCTGAGGCAGGTCCTCCCACATCTGACATGGCAGAGTCAGATTCCGAGTCCGGAGGACATTCTAAGGTCGTGCTCCACTGTTTGTATTCCAGCCTCCCGGGAGCTGGTGGAGAGTGTGACTCAGGTACCGATGTGGAGGGTTGGGAAGGGCCTGCCTCAGGGTTCCCACAGACCACTTCACATCCCTTAGAAGCTAGGAACTCTTGTTCCACCTGAAGTGCCACCTCATCAGGCGTAGGGGACCTGGGTTCCTCCACCATTGGTTCAGGGCCTGAAGACAAGGGTTCACTTGCCGGCTCCACACCTGCACTTGCACGCGCAGAGTACGATGTGGGGCAGGCACCAGAGACATGTCCCTCCTCCCCACACAGGTTACACTCGCACCTGATTGGGACATGTTGCCTCTCATGCCCCAACTGCAGGCATCTGCCACAACGCTTGTTTGGGCATGACTTGGCCTCATGCCCTCCTCCCTACACTGGAAACAGGTGCGGGCTGGCCAAAATACCTGATGTGGGCCTTAGAACCCCCTATGAACAAGACGGAGGGGATGTCTCGTTTTAGCTCCATACGGAACTGTCTCTTTCCGTTGAGAATACCGGCCAGTTCACCTTCATTATACTTTACCCAACGCCAGTCAGAGACAGTTCCGTATTGTCCTAGAACCCTCGCCACCAGGCCCTGATCTACCTCAAAATTGAGGTACAACACCGTCACCACCACAGAGCGATCATATGGGGTGACAGTGAGACCCTCCACACCCTTAAGGGAGGAAACCCCTTCAATCGGGCAGCATCAGTCCGGAACTTCAAATCATACGTATTTCGGGATGCAAGGGCCTGCAGCATCTCTATATCCTTAACATCTACCTTATTGATCTTCAACACAGAAAAAACATACTGGGATGTTACATTCCCCCCGACTCAAACTGTAACTTAACGGTGCTGCCATCCCGACCTCCGGGCATAGCAGCAAAGGTTTGTGGCACAAGGCCACGCAGCAACTAGAGAGAAAACTTCAGCACAGCAGATCAAACCCAGGCAGGAAAAAATAAAGGGAACCCAACAAACTATACACCAGGCGTGCTTTAAAACGAGCACGGCCAAACCACGACCCCAAGCGAGAGACCACACCCAATATCCAACACTTCGGTAAAACGACAATAGTAGTATATGATAGTATAACAAGCAGCACAGTACAGCACAATGCCAAAATTCAGCACGATCAGCGAGAGCTCTCCGCGAAACACGTCCGCTCTCGACGAAGACCAGAACTGAACTGAACCAGAGCGGACCGCGGAGCTCTCGTTGATCGTGCTGGATTTTGGTATTGTGGTCTGCTCTGTGGCAGCCTCCTTCTTTACTGTACTACACTACTGTATAGATTCGTCGTGCCTGTTTGGAGTACGTGTAAAGAAAATGGAAGTTTTGTTTTGTTTGTGATTGAACGTGGCCTAGAGCCACCCCTTAGCTGCTATGCTTGTGTGTAGGGATAGCAGCATTGTTAAGTTAGAGTTTACGGTAGGTGTAAAAGTCACACCTCCGCAAGTGTTCAGCTTCTTAAAGAAAAATGGGGGTAAAGGTGGAAGAAATAGAGATGTTGCAGGCACTTGAAGCCCGCAACACGTACGACCTAAAGTTCAGGTCCTTTAAAGCCCTTCTGGAGGGAGACTGTCTGCCTTAAAGGGAGTAGAAGGACTCACCGTCACACCATATGATCGCTCTGTGGTGGTGACGGTGCTGTACCTGAACTTTCAGGTTGAACAGGGTCTGGTTGCGAGGGTTCTTGCACAATACGGGACTGTCTCTGATATGCGGTGGTGTACCTATGGTGAAGGTGAGATGAAGGGCATACTTCATTGAAAGACGCAGTTCCGTATCGTACTGAAAAAAGATATACCGTCCTTTCAGTTCAGCCCACATTCGTTATCTGGGACAGCCTCGTACTTGTTTTAAGTGTGGGAAGGAGGAACACGAAGCCAAGTCGGGTCCCAATAGGCGCTGTGGCAGGTGCCTGCAGTTGGGGCACGGCAAGGGAGAGTGTCCCAACGAGTCGAGGTACGGTGCAATCTCTGCGGGGAGGAGGGACATATGTTTAATGACTGCCCTAAATCGTACTCTGTTCGTACCAGTGCTGATGTGGAGTCTGCACCAGAACCCTCGCAAGCAGGCCCAGAATATTCTTCTCAGGAATTGGAGGAGGCAGCAAATGAGGTGGAACGGGGCTTCCTTGCCTCCAAGTAGTGTGAGGGGGGTTCTGGGGATCCTGAGGCAGACACTTCGCCATCCTTACCAACGGCACCCAGGGAGGCTGAAATGATGAAAGTAGAGGACCTTCAGCTCTCCTCGGACTCCGAGTCTTCTTCAGTTTCAGCAATGTCGGATGGCGGGGGGCCTGCCTCAGAGCCTCCTGCAAAGGAGCCACCTTCAAGGGAGGGGTGGTTTGATTTGTGTGAAGGGGGAGGGGCCAGAGTCTAGTCTTAAGAGGTCAGCCTGTGAAGATGTATCAGACCGGATGGCCCATCAGTCTGGGACGCCTGTACCGAGCCCACGTATTAAAAAGGTGAAGTCCCAGACCGATGGGTAGCAATGGGCAGTGTACATAGTTATATCCTGAAACACTTTTAATGTAATTGGGTTCGTAATTAGTTTTGCTCTGTGTTGATCTGACCAGAGAGTTGCCACAGATGGAAAAACAACACTTGAAATCCCTTTGAACTATGTGCATAGCCGCCCTCGTAAAACCAGCAGAAAGCCTCGTAAAATCTGTCAACACTTCTGGGCTCACTAACAGCTGATCACATATCTTCGGGTTACCTCGAGCAACCTCGTTGATCATCGTACAGTTCCGACAAAGTTTCGACTGTACTTCGGGAGTACTCGCGTGATGTCCGATCGCAACAATGGCTTCGCTCACAAAAACTCATGCAAAAGTATTTTCTTCAAGCGATATAGGACTTTTTGGAAGAAATAGAAGAGGAAAATAGCACAGATATAGGAGACTTCATAGCTTGTATCTGTGGATTGCCGTCAGCGATCAATCTTGCTGAATGTTCGGATGATTCCTGTGGTCGATTGTTTCACGTGCGGTGCATGAGTGGGTCTGAAACTGAAAGACTTGGAGCAGCTGGACATTTACAAACTCAAAGCAGTGTCTGTAAATAGGGAAGAGAAGGAACAGGAACACTTTGCAGTTTTTGCCGCTCTAGAGGCAGCGATTTGCCTACAGCAGGTGAATATTTTTCTTTTGGTTGTGATTACTTTCGACCAAAAATATAAGCATCTTTTTGGCGCGCAACTGGTGTTCGTGTGCGTTGAACGTACAGTTTACACCTCGCGTTATTCTTAATCTTATATTACCGCTAACGTTACCGGTACTCGGTAGGTATAGCCAGGCGGTGTCCGTTAGTTTCTGCCCGTTATTTTCCGCCCCTAAAAATCTTAGGGCGGAAAGTAATGTTTGAAGAACAAGACAACAATGGAATTTGTGTATAGCCTAGGCTAGGCCTAAAACTTTCTCACTATACTCATCGAAAAGAATGAATTGTATGACCTTTTTTCTAAACGGCAAGGCTAGTCACTAGACTCATTTTTTTAACCCATTAAAAGTCCGCTTGTCTAAAAGTGAACAATTGTTCACAGTACTGAATACGGTATACCTGTAGTGTACGGAAGTACGTATTACTAGTTCTGTACACTGACGTCTACAGTGAGAATGTTGCTTGGAAACACCTCAGCATGGCAGTAACAGGTGTCACATTGAATAGTAAAAGACATCGATGAAGTTTGAAACTTTAAAGAAGGGTTGATTAAATCTTCATTTGACAAAAGTACCACTGATATCACATATCATTCCATTACTTTTTGCCTCGCAAATAGAATTGTAATTCAGTTTGTTGCTTAATAATATAAACCAAGTTCATACAGTAAAGGGTTCCAAGTAGCCTTGCTCAAACATCTCTTGAAAATCACCATCTGTTCACTGGTTAAATCAAAATACAAGCAACAGAAGGCCCCTATACTTTATTTAAAACCCAGCAAAATACCACTACAGTATACCCTGCCAGAATCCGAGAAGAAGAAAATGAACATAACTACCTGGTAACTTAACCATTCCACTAAAGTATAGGTATTCAGTTTTCAGAAACTTAGAATTCTATGCATACCACAAGCCCGAGTATTCAGACAGTGCAAATTGTTTCCATTTTTTCCAGCAACAAGTTTAGAAGAAGAAAGAGGCTCTGAAGAGAGACCTAGCTGCTCTGAAGCCACCCAAACTGGCCCATCGGTTCCAGCTGAACAGTCAACCGAACCAAAGAAAACAGGAAAAGGTAATTGACCAGACTAGTAGGCATATAATGTGCATGAAGTTCAGAAGCTTTCTGTGTTAGCCAACAGTAGCACGGCTACATAGGCCAAGCACTTTTAAGTTAAATATTTTTTGGCAATTGATGTGAGCAGTATGAAACCTCTTTTAGCCTATAACTTTTTTTTCAACCCAAATTAAGAAAAAGAGGAAAAAGGGGTATGCAAAATCACTGCCAAAACAATTATCAAAGCCTTACATAAATGCATATCACTGTGACAAAAATCCATATCACTGTCATATTATTTATCTATATCACTTTTAGGAGCAAGTGGTACAGTGGTAATAATGATCAATGTCTTCCAGTCTTCCAGTCATGAGGTCACAAGTTCAAGTCCCAGCTCCGACATTGAAATTGTTGTCAAGTTTTCTGGGTTGTAGTTAATTTGCTATCCCTTTATCATAGACGTTAAACTGTGAGTTTGTTCCCTCAAGGGAGGATCAAAGAAAACAAAACTTAACTAGTTGCCCTCCCCCTTAGCAAATGCATTGTTAGTTGGGAGAAATTGAAACATGAGAAAGTTGATTCACTTCAATTTGGAGAGAACTGTTGGTATATGTACAATATTACATTAGTATATAACCTATTTGAGTGAAAACTTCACCCCATTGCTACAGTATGAACAGTAAATAAATTGGAAAGGGGGATGCACACTGTGTTTCAGATTTGAACTGGTTGGCCGTGGAGATAATGGGATGTGTGAGGTTCTTTCAAGCTACAGTTATTAAACTGCAAAGTTGTCAGTTATTGAGTACTTTATACTTGGGGTCTTCAGAGTGGATTGTGGCTTATCAAATTAGAAGCTAGGAGCTTTACAGTACCATGAATTACAGTATTATCTGAAAGTTTTAATTTTTAGTGATGTTTGTTTCAGTGGTTTTACAAGTAAGTTTTATGTCTGTTTATATCCTATGGCTAGTTCTCAGTGATGTCTAAACAAACTAAGAAACTACCATGTCTGACGGAAAGATTGCACACACATACCAGGTTCGCTGTCAGATATGGCCGCGATAATAAATGTAAAAAGCGGACTATGATGTCATGAGAGAATTACCTATTGAAATTATCATTTGACAGCAAAGAAAATTTGGTACAAATAAGTAATGCTCAAATGGTGTCTCCTCACTCCAACTTTGAGCCATTGGAGAAGTCTCATGGAGAACACTTTTTAGGTGCTATTAAATCAGTGAACTCTGAACCAGTTTTCAAGCTCAAGACACCACTAGCAATGCAAGTAAAGACATTAGCCACTGACATTCTTCTTCATCATCAGGAGACTTGTGTAAAAACCTTTGCTATTGAAGTTGAGAGTAGTGTGTGGGCCTTAATAAAACCATTGCAAGGTGCTTCCTGGTCAGAAAAGAAAAAGGGAGATATGTGGAAGGCTTTCCATGAAATGGGATGTAGGAAAGATCTATTAAAACAAGAGCCCAATGGGCACTGTGGTTCCTTGCTGGATATTATAAGAACTACTACACAGCCAGTCTTCGAAATAGAGCGAAAGGAAAGCTCATACTCAATGTTTGTTACATCTTCACAAGGGGTATTTTAGTACTTATATTACATGATATCAATGATTAAATTTTTGTGGCCTTACTTACATTCAACTTGTATAATGCTTGGTGATCCTTCAAAAACATTTCCTCATTTCCATATGTATTTATGCTTGTAATCAAACTTGATATTATCACCAATAAACAATACACAATGTGGTTAGAGAGAGAAAAACACCCCTTGTACTTCTCTCACAAGTTATTTTTACCTGCTCTCAAATAAAACTTGCTATTACTTTAAAACAATCTACCATTTGTCCTGTTTGCTAACTCTACACGGAAAACAGGGTTTATTCAGCAGTTAAGCAGAAAGCAAGTGATTAATGAGGTGTGATAATAGAATGAGGATTAGGTTACCCCACAGAGCACAGCAGTATTAAAGAGACATACTGTATAATCCATGCATTATTTCCACTGGCAGAGAGACCAGTTTAATGCAGTGTGATCTGTGCTCATTGAAATCTACAGATTTCAGTTATTGCCCTCATACAACTTTGAATGATCCAAAATCTGTGTACAACACGAAGTAATCATTACTGAACGAATGTAAAGGCCAAATTTCTAAGGTGTTTAAGTGTGTAAGCATGCAAAACCAGGTTAGATAAAAAATCTATTGAACCTATCTTTATCTAGCTAACAACATTTTCTAAATAACATTTCCGGTGGTTGACCTCCAATGACCTTGATGACCTTTAACCTTAACCAAACACAGATTGATTTGAAATCTGTCCTTTTTACCTGAAAATACTGTGTTAAAACTTTGTTCAGTGTTTGACCCCCGGTGACCCCAGATGACCCCTTGACCTTCACCAAACATATCAGATTTCATCCTTACACAATAACACACCCACACACCATGTATGACATCTATCCAAGTTTCCTACCTTGAAATATCATGTTGAGAAGGTTTTAAGTTTTTGACCTCTGGTGACCCCAAATGACCTTTGACCTCCACCAAAAACGGTAGGGCACGCCTTCAAACTATGGCACTTCTATATACCAAGTTTCAATTGAATCCAACTTTCCCTTGTTGAGTTACAGCCTACCCAAGCTAGCGTCACAGACACACACATACACGCGCACACACACACGCCAACCTGACTACATAGGTTCCTTTTGCTAACGCAAGGAACCAAAAATGGTGTGAAGTCCTCAGTGAGTTAAAGTGCAGAGGACATCCTCATTCTGAAGTCATTCTTTTGCAGCACATTTTAAAGACAGTCCACAATACAATCCTTACACAGCTTCATGAACATGATGCACCTGATAAGGAGGCAAAAATTTCCTCTACTCGAAAGATGGAAGAACATGAGGAACAAGCTCTAAGGTACTGCAGTGGTTATGTTCCTTCCAAGCTTATAAGGAGGTACCGAAAAAAGCAGAGCAGTGACACTGCAAAACTTCTTGTGTCCATCCTGAAGTCTTGGTCCGAACTACATACAGAGGACACTGGCTTCAATAATTACACAAAGGAGTGGATAAATGTAATAAACAGAGGTGGCTTTACGATTTTTCAGATGTATGGACAAGTAACACAACAAACCATTGAGGCGCATTCCTTTGCTATGTTGCAAAAAGTTGATGTGCAATCACTCTTAATGAAAGAAATTTATCAAGTTAAGTTTGTAATGAATATGTGGGGTAAAATATGTCAGGAACTTCCATCCGACTTGTCAAAGACATTATTGGAAGATGTCACCAAGTGTTTTGTAAAAATGCGTGTGACTGCCTATCTTAAAGTTGTGCTTATGATTCAAAAGGAAAAGTTGGATGTTTCTAAGACAGGTGAAAAGTCTTTGAGAAAGGAGTTGCAAAAAAATTAATTAAGAATCTGCTTAAATTTAAAGGGCAAGAACAGTCAGCCAAATTTTACTTTTAAGCAACGGATAATCTCACAATTGTCATATTTCTCTTCAAAGTATCTTTTATAGCATTTTCACTTACTGTAATATGTACGGGTATCAAATTTTGTCGTTCTTAAGCTAGGAAAAATGCATCTCTTAACAGTGATGTGTACCATTCAAGCTTAGTACCTTTTAGGAATGTACAGTTTCATATTTGACTGTGCTAAGCTAGAAAGAATGCATTTCCTATCGTACCGATTGGGTGACATTTTAGGGCTTACTGTATACTGCATATTCAGGGTTAATCAAGTGCACTTACTCTGGATAAATTTCACATTTAATGGGAAAAACTAATGACTCTAAATTTGCAGTTATGAAACGGGACAGTCTACTTTACTACACTTAATTGAAGTTGGAGCGACTGAGTTTCTTTTAAGTTTCAGACCACTACATCCCCAGTACACTGAGATGCGGATCTTGAATATAGTAAATCATGTCACACCATATGATCGCTCTGTGGTGGTGACAGTGCTGTTTCTGAACTTTGAGGTCGAGCAGCGCCTGGTTGCGAGGGTTCTGGGCCAGTACGGGGCTGTCTCTGACATGCGAATGTGTGTTTACAATGAGGGTGAATTAAAGGGCATTCTGAACGGCAAGAGACAGTTCCGTATGGAATTAGATAAAGATATTCCATCTTGTCTGTTTATAGGGGGTTCGAAGGCCCACATAAGGTACTTCGGGCAGCCCCGCACCTGCTTTCATTGTTCAAAGGAGGGGCACGGGGCCAGGTCTTGTCCCAACAAACGTTGTGGCAAGTGCCTACTGGTGGGGCACGACAAGACTGATTGTCCCAACGAGGTGCGGTGCAACCTTTGTGGCAAGGATGGACATATCTCTGGTGCTTGTCCCACGTCATACTCTGCCCGTGCCAGTGCAGATGTGAGGCAGGCACCTGAGCCTTCGCAATCAGGCCCAGAATATTCCACACAGGAATTGGAGGAGGCAGCTCAGGAAGTGGAACAGGATTTCCTCGCCTCCAAACAGTGTGAGGCGGGAATTGGGTCTCCAGAGGCAGACTCTCCACCATCATCACCAACCCCCGGGGAGGCTGATGTGACAACAGTAAAGGAGGACCTCCAGCTCTCCTCGGACTCTGAATCCGTTACTGCAATGTCAGAGGATGGAGAGACTGCCTCAGAGCCCCCTCCAAAAGATCCACCATCGGGGGAGGGCTGGTTTGACTCGTGTAAGGGGTTTGGGTCAGACTCCCCACTCAAGAGGTCGGCCTCGGGTGAGATATCGGACCCTGGAGTTCACCACACAGGGACGCACGACCAACTCAATAAAAAGGCCAGGGCCCAGAAAAATACGTAGCCAATCATTTCACCATGGCTGATCCCCTGTCCCTCTTGACCCTGAACGTTAATGGCTTGAGGGACAGTCGGAAGCGATCCAGAATATTTCAGTTTTGTAGATCACTGGGTGTGGACTTCGTTTTCCTCCAGGAGACCCATATTGTAAATGAGGATGATGTCCACACCTGGTCCTTTGAATGGGGTGGGGGTTTGCATGCTTCCTTTGGTTCCTCGATGTCATGTGGTTCGGTAATTTTAGTTTCGCCGAGGTGGACTTCTCTGGTCGGAAAAGTCGATTCTGATCACGAGGGTCGGTTGGTGTGCGTAACAATAAAACATCCATGTGGAAGCTTCTTCCTGTGTAACGTTTACGCACCCAATCGGCCTTCAGATAGAAGGAACTTTTTCATGACCCTGCCATCCTTTGTTCCTGGCAGTGCCCCTTGTATCCTGGCTGGAGATTTTAACTGTGTCCCCGACGAGCAGCTTGACCGTATGTCCTCTTGTACGTCTTCGGGCTGTGGCGTCGGCGTGGCGGAATTGGACATGTTTACAAAGAATCACGACATGGTTGACATTTGGAGAGTGCAACATCCCGGTTTGTCCGTGTTCACTTGGCACCGCCCTGATGGCACGGACGCCTCAAGGCTGGACCGGGTGTACTCTCCCCTGGCTTTGTCTCCGAGTGATTGTGAAGTTGTGGCATGTCCAATTTCGGATCATGATGCAGTTAATGTCTCCTTCCAACCCCCTGAGTCATGGCCTTCAGGGAGGGGGTTCTGGAAAATGAATACAGATATTCTAATGGAGGCTGACTATAACGAACAATTGAAAGCCAGGTACGAAGGGTGGCGAACATTGAGACCGGCCTTCCTAACGGGTTTAGAGTGGTGGGATGATGTAAAGTCTCGCATCAAGCAGTTCACAGTTGAGTACTGTGTAGCAAGAGCTCGTCGAAGAAGGGAAGAGTTCCTGTCGCTCTGCTCTAGAGATAGGAACGGGGACTCGTCCGCGCTCCATGTCATCCAGCAGCACCTTGATCAGAAATTGCACGGGGCCCGCGTTCGTGCTCGCGTGCATTGCGTGGAGGCGGAGGAAAAGCCAACCATCAAATTTTACCAGGACGTCACAAAGTATGCCATTGATCGCCGCATAAAAGCAGTCCGGGACGTCCATGGTATCGTACAGAAGGACCCCCTCGACATTGTCGAAGTATATCAGAACTTCTATGAACAGCTGTACACCCAGGCAGATGTTGACGAGGTCCTTCAAACAAGTCCCTTTATTAATAAGTTCCCCTCTACAGAGCAGAACGATGGACTTGGTTCCCCCTTGACTGTTGACGAGCTCTGGAAGGCGGTGACGTAAATGAAGGACGGAAAGTCGCCTGGGTCGGACGGTGTGCCTGTGGAATTCTACAAACGCTTTTGGGGGGTACCGTTGGACACGATCTCCGCGATGTTTTCACCTCTGCCTTCCTTGCTGGTTCGTTGAGCCCCTCGCAACGCACAGGCGTAATAACCTTGTTACCCAAGTCTGGAGATCCCCTTGAACCGAAAAACAAGCGCCCGATCACGCTGTTAAATGTGGACTACAAGATCCTGGCGAAAGCCCTTTGCAACAGGCTAGGTACTGTCATGCCGGATCTTGTAGGGCCTTTTCAGACATGTGCGGTGCGGGGACACAGTATTCAGCAGAACCTCTGGTTGGTGCGGGACTTAGTAGAGTATGTAATGGACCGTGATCTTCCATGCGCGCTTGTCTCCCTCGATCAGGAGAAGGCCTTCGACATGGTTGATCACGGATTTCTTTTTAAAGTCTTAAAGAAGTTTTCTTTGAACTCGGGTTTTGTTAAATGGATTGCTTTATTGTATAATAATGTATATAGTCGTGTTATTGTTAATGGCATACCGTCGGACCCCTTCAGAGTCCAACGTGGTGTACGGCAGGGATGTCCCATGTCACCTTTACTCTATGTATTGTTTAGTGAATCCCTCGCAAGGGCCCTTCAAGAAGAGCCTTTGTTCCGACCTTTTCATATTCCTGGTGGAGCAACAGTCAAGTGCCTCCAGTATGCCGATGATGTCACGTGTGTGGTCTCTGACCTAGCTTCCTTCAGGGCCCTGTCTGACACCCTGTCTGACACCCTGTCTACCTTTCAAAGAGCGACTGGTGCCAGACTGAACCCCGCAAAGACCAAAGGACTCCGTTTGGGTAAGTGGCGATGGAAACAACTGCCCTTCGTGGCATCTTGGGGGGACGATGCCATGAAAATCAATGGTATATGGTTTGGTTACGGCTCACCTGGGTCACTCACCTGGAACGAGAAGGTGGACCTGGCGGAGGCTAGGATGACAGATTATGGGGACCGCTACATTAGTCTAATGGGGAAAGTAACAGTTATTAATCGTTTCATTTATCCCCTCTTGTGGTACCCGGGCACTGTTCTGGCTGCTCCAGAGGGTGCCCTTGTGCGACTTGAGAGGGCCGTTTTTAAGTTCCTATGGTCAGGGAAAACGGAGCTGGTCAGAAGAAAGGTTGTGTACCAGGAACTTAGACATAGGGGCCTGGGCCTTGTGCATTTTCCCTCAAAGCTCCGTTTTCTCCTGGCAAGGTGTGCGTTTAGTGCTGTCGACAGTGAGATGCCCTTTGCGTATTTTGTCCGTTATTGGGGGGGATTGTCATTCCGTGGGTTCTTTCCGTCCCTGTTTAGTAATAGTATGCCCCACAGCGGGAGACCCTCGAAGACATATTGTCACATGAGGGATACTCTCCGTATGATGTCAACTGTAGGGAGGTTTCGCAGTCCAGCGCGGGGGACCTGTACCGGGCCATTTTTGATGACTTAGCTGGCAGGGTCCATCAAAGCGACTATGCCTTACAGCCAGAAGTGTGGACCGTAGTGCACTGCAAATCACTAGACTACCGCCGGCGAGACCTGCTGTGGCGAATTGCGCATGATGCCATTGTAACCAATCTCAAGCGTCTTCGGTGGCGTCTTGGAGATGGCATATGCCCCGGGCTGGATGTACAAAGTGGGAGAGTGTGCCTCATGTGTTTTGGCATTGTGAGTTTGTGGCCCTCCTATGGGAGTGGTTTCAAGCCCTGGCTGACCGGCTAACGTTTTGCAACACTTGGGCGGTCAGCCAGGACTATGCATTGTATGGTCTATCGCCCCCACCATGCAATACAAGTGTTCGTGGCATACTGACTTTTGTTTCGGCCTCCATCAAGCTGGCTGTTTGGAGAGACCGATGTAATATTGTTTTTAGGGGGGAAGGGAGGCCTGCCGACGTCGTGTTGGCGTCGGTGAGGACGGAAATTAAACTGAGGGTCGATGCCGACTTTGTTCGTTTGCCGAGGTCCACGTTCGGCAGACGTTGGGGGCCAATTGTTTCGGTGCGGGCGGGGCGGGTGATAGTTAATTTGTAAATAGGCCTGTGTTTTGCTTCTCGGGGGCGGTCTTTGTCAATGTTTCCTGCTCGATTTGGTAATGTGTAAATAGGTGTTTGTAAATAGCCCTGGGTACTGGGTTGGGGTCTGGGTGGGTTTTGTAAATTATTGACACAAAAATCTTGGTTTGCGTTCGTAATGGTATGAATTCTGTACATAGTTCAAGTTATTTTGTCCCGTCTGGCCTGAGTTCTGTTATTGGTTCTCCGTGCCCGTTTCTACGTACGTAAAAAGCACAATATAGTAAATCATGTCATTTCTTTGGGGTCTCATTTTGTTAAATATTTTTCATTTTTGATTCCTTGCCGTAGGCAAGCAAGGAATCTATGCGATGGCGATGTCGTGTGTATGTGTGTGTGTGCGTATGTCACGCTTTGGCTTGTAAACACGATATCTCAAGAAGGGTCACTCCGAGGGATCTCATACTTGGCATGTGGATTGGCCATATTGGGTAGATGATCCCTATTGTTTTTGGTGGACGTCAAAGGTCATTTGGGGTCACGATAGGTCAAAACCTTGTAAACACGATATCTCGAGAACGGTACATGTGACTATGCTCATATTTAGTGTGTGGTTTGGTCATATTGAGTGGATGATCCCTATTGATTTTCTTGGAGGTCAAAGGTCATTTGGGGTCACGAGAGGTCAATAGGTGAATTCCATAGAAATTGCTTGTAAACACGGTATCTCAAGAAGGGTAAGAGTGACTAATCGCATATTCGGTGTGTGCATTGGCCATATTGAGTAGATGATCCCTATTCTTTTTGGTGGAGATGAAAGGTCATTTGGGGTCACGAGAGGTCAAAAGGTCAAAACTTCGTAAACACGATATCTCGAGAACAGAACATGTGACTATGCTCATATTTGGTGTGTGGGTTGGTCATATTGAGTAGATGATCCCTATTGATTTTCGTGGAGGTCAAAGGTCATTTGGGGTCACGAGAGGTCAGTAGGTAAATTCCTTAGAAACTGCTTGTAAACATGGTATCTCAAGAAGGGTAAGTGTGACTAATGTCATATTTGGTGTATGCATTGGCCATATTGAGTAGATGATCCCTATTGTTTTTGGTGGACGTCAAAGGTCATTTGTGGTCACGAGAGGTCAAAAGGTCAAAACTTCGTAAACATGATATCTCGAGAATGGTACATGTGATAATACTCATATTTGGTGTGTGGGTTGGTCATATTGAGTAGACGATCCCTCTTGTTTTTTGGTGGAGGTCAAAGGTCATTTGGGGTCACGAGAGGTCAATAGGTAAATTTCTTAGAAATTGCTGGTAAACATGGTATCTCAAGAAGAGTAAGTGTGACTAATCTCATATTCAGTGTGTGCATTGGCCATATTGAGTAGATGATCGATATTGTTTTTGGTGGAGATCAAAGGTCATTTGGGGTCGCAATAGGTCAAAAGGACAAAACTTCGTAAACATGGTATCTCAGGAACGGTACATGTGACTGTGCTCATATTTGGCGAGTGTGTTGGCCACATTGAGTAGATGATCCCTATTCTTTTTGGTGGAGATGAAAGGTCATTTGGGGTCACGAGAGGTCAATAGGTAAATTTCATAGAAATTGCTTGTAAACACGGTATCTCAAGAAGGGTAAGTGTGACTAATCTCATATTCGGTGTGTGCATTGGCCATATTGAGTAGATGATCCCTATTCTTTTTGGTGGAGATGAAAGGTCATTTGGGGTCACGAGAGGTCAAAAGGTCAAAACTTCGTAAACACGATATCTCGAGAACAGAACATGTGACTATGCTCATATTTAGTGTGTGGGTTGGTCATATTGAGTAGATGATCCCTATTGATTTTCGTGAAGGTCAAAGGTCATTTGGGGTCACGAGAGGTCAGTAGGTAAATTCCTTAGAAACTGCTTGTAAACATGGTATCTCAAGAAGGGTAAGTGTGACTAATGTCATATTTGGTGTATGCATTGGCCATATTGAGTAGATGATCCCTATTGTTTTTGGTGGACTACAAAGGTCATTTGTGGTCACGAGAGGTCAAAAGGTCAAAACTTCGTAAACATGATATCTCGAGAATGGTACATGTGATAATACTCATATTTGGTGTGTGGGTTGGTCATATTGAGTAGACGATCCCTCTTGTTTTTGGTGGAGGTCAAAGGTCATTTGGGGTCACGAGAGGTCAATAGGTAAATTCCTTAGAAATTGCTGGTAAACATGGTATCTCAAGAAGAGTAAGTGTGACTAATCTCATATTCAGTGTGTGCATTGGCCATATTGAGTAGATGATCGATATTGTTTTTGGTGGAGATCAAAGGTCATTTGGGGTCGCAATAGGTCAAAAGGACAAAACTTCGTAAACATGGTATCTCAGGAACGGTACATGTGACTGTGCTCATATTTGGCGAGTGTGTTGGCCACATTGAGTCGATGATCCCTATTCTTTTGGTGGAGATGAAAGGTCATTTGGGGTCACGAGAGGTCAAAACTTCGTATACACGATATCTCGAGAACAGAACATGTGACTATGCTCATATTTGGTGTGTGGGTTGGTCATATTGAGTAGATGATCCCTATTGATTTTCGTGGAGGTCAAAGGTCATTTGGGGTCACGAGAGGTCAGTAGGTAAATTCCTTAGAAACTGCTTGTAAACATGGTATCTCAAGAAGGGTAAGTGTGACTAATGTCATATTTGGTGTATGCATTGGCCATATTGAGTAGATGATCCCTATTGTTTTTGGTGGACGTCAAAGGTCATTTGTGGTCACGAGAGGTCAAAAGGTCAAAACTTCGTAAACATGATATCTCGAGAATGGTACATGTGATAATACTCATATTTGGTGTGTGGGTTGGTCATATTGAGTAGACGATCCCTCTTGTTTTTGGTGGAGGTCAAAGGTCATTTGGGGTCACGAGAGGTCAATAGGTAAATTCCTTAGAAATTGCTGGTAAACATGGTATCTCAAGAAGAGTAAGTGTGACTAATCTCATATTCAGTGTGTGCATTGGCCATATTGAGTAGATGATCGATATTGTTTTTGGTGGAGATCAAAGGTCATTTGGGGTCGCAATAGGTCAAAAGGACAAAACTTCGTAAACATGGTATCTCAGGAACGGTACATGTGACTGTGCTCATATTTGGCGAGTGTGTTGGCCACATTGAGTAGATGATCCCTATTGTTTTTGGTGGAGGTCAAAGGTCATTTGGGGTCATGAGAGGTCAAAAGGTCAAAACTTCGTAAACACGATATCTCAAGAACGGTACATGTGACTGTGCTCATATTTAGTGTGTGGATTGGTCATATTGAGTAGATGATCCCTATTGATTTTCCCAAAGGTCAAAGTTCATTTGGAGTCAGCATGTTCAAAGCCTGACAAGCTTTCCTGCAGTCTTTCAAGAAAGGTCACTTGTAGGGTTCTGTAACTTGTCCTGTAGATGGCACATAGTGAATACATGGTCCCAGAAGTTTTTGGTGGAGGTCAAATGTCATTTGGGTTCACAACTGGCAAGGGGGATCTCAATGTAGGAAGATTGGATGCCTTGCATGTGTACTTTGTGGGCACATTATGGAGCCCTGTTAATTGAAAAACATTGCAAAGCAATGTCAATGTGAAAAAAGGCCTTACATTTCAGCGGCAAGGAATCACTAAGCCTTTTGGCTTTCTGGTTTTAAATAGGGAAAAGCCCTAAGAATCTTACAGCCAACTGAACACCTACATTTTACCCCAGGTGTCTGGTTTTACTACGTATAATATAGTGGTTTAATTAATAAGTAACTGAATGTAAAAATGCAACAAAGGGAAGAATGGGACCCACCATGACCAACGTAGTTTTCTCAGTAAATATTCCTTGGGTATACCTTGGCATACTAAAAGCAAATGTTTTCCCTAATAAATTTTGTCCATAGCCATAGGAATACAAAATTTTGAATTCCCAATTACAGGCCAGGCTCATCCCATTTGAAATCCGGAAGCAAAAAAAAAATATATATATATTGTGAGCTCGTCTCAAGATGGTATGTTGGATGAGAATTGTGATGTAATCCTTTCCATCAAGTTGTTAAGATAACTTTACTCTGTGTCACATTAATTCCACATGCCTACTCTTTAACAGGGATGGGTCAATTGCATCATAAAAGTCAGGTGACCTGTCGTGGCATTTTTCGAAATTGGATTTTGAATATTTTTCTCTCAGTTTCATTTATGCTGAATTGTACTAGTTTTAACTGGGGTGTGTGATGATATTGGTCAAGCACTGTACTGAATCTTGCAATACACAAAAATTATTGCGGCAGTGTCTGAGTGTCATGCCCACTTGAAATTGGAATGGAAATTTGAATTTAGCATTAGCCCGATTGTCCATTTTTTCTGTATGTATACAGGTACAGTAATAACATTATTTCATATAAAATAAATGATTTTCATAAGGTCTTGTTTCACACCCTCAAGCTTAGAATGAGCAACATACCTGTTTCAACGAAACACATATGTATTAGTGTATTGCATCATGCTTTTACTTCTTCAGTCTGTGCTATGGTATGTTCTAATGTTTATCTTAGACACCTTTACCCTGAAGTAAAAGAAGCCACTGTTGCTGTTGCGATGAACACTCACTCAGCTTAAGTCATATCTTGTGCACCAATAATATGGACTGGGCTTGTTGCTGGGGTTACAGAGAGGATCAAAGGGGAAAATCCAACAGGGGGAGTAGGGAACAACCTTCCCTTTTGAGTAACGTACATTACTTCCAGGCCAGCAAATTCGTCCAGTTATGTGGCCTCAAAGTGACCTCTTTACAGGCCTGTTATTGAATGCTATGTAAAACTGAGAGTTTTACCCTCTAGACTGGGATGGTATCAATACTTTTTATATAGGTCACCATTTCATGTGGTTTTGTTCACACTATTCAATCATGTCCTTCAGTTATATCATTGAAATCTTTTAAATCAATGTACACTCAACCAGAGAGTTTTGATGCCAACCAAGGTTTTAATGTCAAGAGTTAACACAGCGTATTTATTATATACATTATAAAAATATCAAATCATTTATGGTACAGTGCAACTAGAGGAACAAGTAACATACTGAGATTAATGGGAGAAATAATGGCTACCACAGTGCTATCTAAAAATGAACTTTTGGAATTGACTAGTTCCTCCCTCTCCATCGTTAATACTCCTCTTCAGTACCACCCCATCCCCCAAATGGTTTAGCTCCCTAGAGCTGTACATAGTGCTCTGATATACCTTTACAATATCAATGAAAGTTTGGGGCATATAAAGGCATAAAAAATGAAATGTACTTGATATTTTGGCTTTCGTTTATTTAACATGAAATACAAGCTTGAAAAAAAAAACCTTAACATTTCTGTTTCTTTGCTTTCTTTTTGGTTTTCAAGAAAAACATCGTTGAAGAGGCATACACTTGTCTCTGATTCTTTCACAAACATGACTCTCATCAAAGAAAAGTGTGGAAAACATTTCTCATGGACAGACAAAGGCCACACTAGGTTTTGAACGTGGGGGCCGGGGGGGGGGGGGGGTAGAGAGGGATACAGGAACTTCTTCCTGATAAAATTGTGTCTTAATTCAAGTATTTTCTAAAGATGGTGGCAAATATTTCTCATGGACAGACAAGGGCCTCACTAGGTTTTGATCATTGGAGGTGGGAAGGTGGAGAGGGGGATGCTGGAAGTTCTTTTTGACAAAATTGTGTTTTAATTCCAAAGTATTTTCTAAATGTTGAACATAAAAGACATGTAATAAAAACAAATTGGTGGCGGAGTTCATGGAATGAAATCTTTAAGTCGAGTGCTACATTTGGTTGGTGCAAAGCCAAGTGTGCATTTTTTTTTTCCTGAAAGAGAATAATTTTTTTCTGACAAAAGTCACCTAGAAGATTTCTGTCATGTGTGGCAACCCGCACATCCCAGTAGTGGCGTCCCTGTGAACAGATTCCCTTACAAAACATGATATTCTATTTAAAGGACAGTATGGTTTTTGCTTGGGGCACTCAAACGAACTAGCCTTAACTTATGCTATTGATACGATTAGTAAAGCATGGGAAAACCTAACTACATACAGTTTGAGATATCATGCTGTGAAAGTATGGAACAGCCTTTCAGGTCAATTTAGTCTTGCCTGTAGACCTTCAGTAAAATCTGCTAGAAGTGTCTTCTAGCAACTTCCTAAGAAAGGGGGGTGGGTGGGTAAGGTTCTTGGGGTGGGAAGAAGAAGTGGATTGGACTGGTATTGAAACTAAGTTAGACATGTATACTTAAAAACATTTACTTTGGTTTAATGCTTTTTGGGAGTGTGTTCCAGAAAAACCCTCAGGGTTTTTTTAACACACTTCCCTTTTCACGACTTTTCCTTGTATGAGATGACATATTGTTGTGAAATGAAACAATAACTAAAAGGAACTGAAGGAAGCAAGATTCAAAACAGAACCATTGCATCTATGCAAGATGCCTTTGCAATGCTCTCAGTACTTATGAATATAATTGTGAAGTAAATTAGATGGCAAGTCCTTCACCAAACATGAAGAAAGCCATATGTTCTCCATGTGGATCAAAAACCATTTTTGCACACCTAGAAGAAGGTTCGGAGCTAACAAATGTCTACTAAAGGGGAAATGCAGTCACTGCAACTTGAAGCACCAAATTCTGTTTCATTATTGGCTCTTGAGAGTGACAGTATTTTTTCTCTTCAATTGGAAATTTACTAGGAGTTACTGTTTTGTTTATCTTGAATATGTAACACTGAAGTACAAAAATATTGCAAAAGATGTTTTGAAGAAAGATAAGAAGGAAGTTGTCATATTGTAGCCGTTACTTCAAAACATGTTTGGGGGACTAATGTTCCCTTAAAAGTTTAACAAAACAGCATGCCTACAACACTCCTTACTTGTTTCGGGTGTGATTTGCAGTACAGCTGGAAAATATCAAAGTCTTCCCATTTCATTTCTTTGAATGAAACAGTGGAAAAGGAAAATTTTAATAATCCACTATCAAAGCAGACCAACTGTGCAGAGAAATTTAAATTACAATTTATTCCATGTATTACAGCCAGTCTTCAACACTTACCCCATTACAAGGAGGTAAAAACTTGCAAAAGTTCTGCATCATTATTGCTTCTTCACATTAAAGAATAAACTGTAAAAAAAACTTGCATGCCATAAATCATGAAAAAATTATTATGCAAATCATTGAAAATTGCTGGGACTGACAAGGAATCACCATAAATGCTGTTAGCCATTCCTTTATTTAGAAGTACAGATAGTGACACCTGTGAAGTACAGTATCACTATCCGTAGTCCATGGCTGGAAAAACCAGCAATTTGGGAATGTCATTGCAGGGAAATTTTGGTATTTGGAGGGAAATGTGACTACCTTTGTATATAAACATGTGAAGTCTTTGGGAAATTTTGATTTGCTTGCAGGGAATTACATATTTTTCCACACATAATCTCCACGTCTGCAAACAACCCTTGCACCCAACACCTTCATCCTTCCAAATAATTAGGACATCAGACATCTTTCCCAGTCCTCTTCCTTTTAGGTAGTGGAGCGTAAATGACATCTTTTTCACCCTCTTGAACTCTGACACTGCCTTTGGAAGATGCCACAGCTCTGCTACCAGCAACAACATTCCTAAGTAGGTTGTGTTCTAATGAAGGGTTGTCATGGCTACCCCCTGCACCACGCTGCTTCCCGAAAAACTCTTGAATGGGGTCCTGATTCAATTTATCACTCAGGATGTATTGGACACCATCCATCCCAAGAAGTTCTTTTGTGAGTTCCACAAAAGAATTCACTGAAAAAAGAAAAGAAATCAAACAGGAATGAACATGCAAACACTTTTGTGGCAAAGTCAATTAACTCACTGCCAGTTACTGCTAGTCACTTATGACCCTCCCATTTGGATTCAGACCTGAGAAGAATTGAATAGGAAGTTTAGCAAATGTTACCAGAGTGCATTTTATAGGGGGAGGGAGTTCTTGTGAGGGTGGGTGGGGGGAGCTTGTCTCAATAATTGGTGCAGTTAACCCCATTTAAACCAACCTTGTTGCTGTATTGAGCAAATAGTCTTTGATTGGGGCAAATGCTTTTAACTTTATTAATCCCAACATACCTGAACAGGAAGTTCTCAGATGGATTCTGGATTATAAGTTGCGATTGCTAAAACTTTCTATTTGCTTCTTGCATTATGGAGTATCATTTCAACTCAATGACTCAAATTTTTAACTAAAGCAAAATGACTCAACCAATTTATATCACTGAAACATGCCAATAAATGAAATATTAACTATGCAAGTATAAATGCTATATTTTATCAACTTTTCATAAAATCAAAACTCAGGTGATCCATGAGTTATTGATTTTGTGTGAAATACCAGGGAACTGTCATTTCTAAGCAGCAGCTCCCAGTTTCAACCATAATGACCAAATGACTTTGGTGATTGATGGGAGACATGAAATAACCAATTTTAGACTCTACTTTTAACTTTATGTTTTTTTATTTTGTTAATTTTAATACCTGAAATATAGAAACCATCAGTTGTTTCTCTGCTGAGACAAAGTTTCTGCCTTTCCCTTTTGGTGAGGTTTGGAATGTCATCTCCTTCTGCTCTCCACTCAGCTAAGAAACCCAGGAAATCATGTAAAAGCCACTGAGAAGAGAATAACAGAAGTAAACAAAGGAGCAACACATATTAAACTCCGGTATAATGCAGTTTCCTAAACCTGTGGGGACCTGGGAGGCTAATTGCAATGCCAAGGAGTAAAAAAAAGGCACATGACTGATGTCACAAGAAACCGTACTTCTCCACTGCTATTGTTTAAATTTCTGCTTCGACTCGTGTATACAAGTTGGAAAATGAAGTAAGTTGTTTTTACATCATGAGGCCTTTGGATCCAATACAGAGTGCATTGTAAGTATGTTGCTGAGTTTGAATTATGAAAGGAGTACAATGCTAGGCCAACTACATCTAGCTTCTTGAAGAAAGCAATGAGTATTTAATAAGGGAAAGAAACCCCTCACAGCGAGAATGATTTCTGCAGGATCTAACGAAATTTGCTTGAATGCACACAATTTGTACCAAAAGTGCAAAATTACTGTTATCCTAGAATGAACTATCCATATCATGACAGCCAATTTCAAGAAAGGCATCAAAATTTGAATCCAAAGCTGGCCAGTTTATCTAAAGCTGAGAAATTTAGACCAACACACAACCATCCAGGATCCCTTTTAATCACCTTTTTACATACAGTACATCGTTGCTCACTTTTCTAGAAAAAGCATGACTGGAAGTTGATGGTCAAAGCACTGCTTTAAAAAAAAATGTTTCAAACAACACACATGGGCTTGGTTTAACTGCAGCCAGATTTAAAAAAAAAAAAAATTGTAAACCTTCCAATCTGAAGTCATCATTTCAATGAAAATTTCTCTTATGAGAATTTGATCGCAGGCATCATCAGTGACAGTTTTCCCATACGGTGAGTATGTTGCCAAAACTCACTTACACCAAATCTTATAAATACACCTCCCTTAATGAGACTGACTAGGCTGACTTGACAATAACACATTGGATACAATGTATATGCCTCATATTTAAAAGAGGCTTCAGGGAGAGCATACTGAAACTCATTAGAAACCAGGCCATAAAACAGCATCTTACTTACTCTAGCCAGAGGGTTGCCAACTAGATAAAAAAAACACTGATCAGGTGACAGATTATTTCACAACCTGGTGATAAAAATCAAGTTTTTTATTTTTAGTGTGGGTAATATAGATTTAAAAACTTACTGAAAATCTTGGGTCATCAATGGAAGAAAATGGTTGCAGGTTTAGATTTCTTTTTTTCTGCCAGGCAAACTTCTCAGACACATTCAAGATATCAAAGCATTTGTCCATTGTGCAGATGAAGTGAATGGTTGACTCCAGTTCTCTACGCTTCTTCATTGCCTCTAAACCACTTGCCACTGATGATGACAGCACCTTTGAAAGAAATGTAATAAGACTTGAATAACTTGGTTTAAGTTGGGCTCAAATACATGTTAAGTATGAAAACATAATTTGAAATACTGTACTTGCACTGAATTGCACACATGTACATGTCAATGATGTCACACCTGACCATTTGACTGAAAAACATTGAAGCCATGAAAATTAGCTGAAATTCCAATCACAATCCCTCACTCATCTCTGCTGACCATTTCATCACTGTTTTCAGCTGTATCATAAATGCATGGTAAACATTATTAACAAATGCAAATCCATGCTTGCAAAGAAGGACTTAATCTTAGGAGTCTAACTGTATGTCAAATGGATGTGCAGGTACATGTATAATTGTTGAGGGAAAGAGTTCTTAAGGCTGCCAATTTGAATATTACCTGGGGTAACTTGGCTGTAAAAACGGCATATCAACCATTGCAGTAGCACCTTTCATGAAATTGACAAGATCCATGTAGTAGTTAAATTGTTTCAGATTAGTACAGTACCTTACATGGGTTTCTCATTACAGGTTCTACATTGTTTGTGTGCTGTTTTGTTTTAACATCAATTGCACATCCTGTATTTAGATGACAAGTGAGTGCAACTTATAGGCAGTGCATACCTGTACTGCAAGTTTCACTCTCATTCTTAACCTTGGTGTCAGATGAAGGTGCTCATAAGTCAGTTTCGGTAGCAGCTGAAGCCCTGGTGCTGATCTCCCAATTCCCTGATCCCACTCATATAGACGTATCAGTTGGTTCCATGCTATATCTTTTCCTCTAAACTGAAAAATAATTGGAAACATGCAATAATTCCTATAAGCCTAGGAGGCTACCTGTTTTGATAGATCATTGGCATTAAGAAGAGAACTCGAAAAAATTATTGAAGTCGTTGATAAACACTATACTGCACACTATTCAGGGTACGCCTACTGTAGGATGCAATATGTAGACCTCATTAAGTTCCTCTTGGGAAAGCTTTCCAGACTATGCTACAGTATGAAGATGTGCAGTGTGGAAGGCAAGGTGCAATTTCAATTTTCAGTAATAGAAAGCCCATGGTATGTTCATAAACTGATAAAGGCCTGAATATAAAACCTGAAACAAAGAAGTATGTCAGAAAGGACATAGTACTTGAACATTACACCCATCCTTATGGTGGTATTTTGGTATTACATGAAAAGCAAAGTGGCAAGCAGTTATTTAGTCTTTTAGATACCGATGCTGATTAACACATTTTATTGTATAAGCACACACAAATTGTTAGAAAGATAAGACTTACTTTAAGATTTCTTGTACTGCAGTTCCACCCAGAATTTTCAAAATTGTTTCGTGTTGTTTTCATTAGATGGGGCACATCACACATGAAGAAAATATGACTATCATGTTCAGAAAAGCAGTTACTGCTTTTAAATTGGGGTTGCCCTTGCAATTCTTTATCCCCACCAAGAATGGAAACAAAATTTTTGATGGATGCTCTATCAGAAGTTAAACATTTGACCTTCAAACCCATAACAGTTCAAGCTTCAATGCAAATACGCCACAGGAAATTTTAAACTTGATGTTATTCCCCTTGCCATGAAAAGAAGAACATGTGAAGCCATTTGAGGGGTGTCAGTGGAATAGTCCTAACTGCTTTTACACTTCTCTTCAAATTCTGCCATAAGTGATGAAACTTCTCCAACATCCATGAACCCTAAAATTTTGCCTGTCTTGGCTGAAAATCCCAGACCTGACTTAATCTTCATTTCATCAAAAATGAGATTTATTTGACGCTCATGAGCAGGTCTTTCTAAAATTGAAAAATCATCTAAACAGTACTGCAGAAAGTTTGGATTAATACCAGTGTCAGGATCTGTGAAATGGGTGTTAAGTGCTAAGGGTGTTGGGATGGGGCAGCCGTAAAAATCTTGAACTGCGGAGAACACTGTATGCAGAAGATGACTTGCTATGGACTGCTATTGCCCATTTAATAATAGCAGGGTGCCATTTCATTCGCTTTGGACTTAACTCTCTTGCCTTTGCTTGCTCTTCCCAAAGTAGTCTACAGTGTGAGTCCGGTGGCAAACATTTTTCCAGTTCATCCGCACACTCCATAACTAACTTATCAACAGTGTTTCTGTCTCCCTCTCCCAGGTCGAGACTTTCCTCAGCAATTAGCTGCTCCACCTTCTTTTTAAGTGAAACCTACGCCGCTGAAGAGCTTTCTTTTCTTGACTGAGACTAACAACTTTAATAAGAAGTTCACTCTTACTAAGATAGTCATTTCTGGTGAACTTTCCTTTACCTTCACCCTGTTTCTTCCTTGCCAAGTCTTTTGCATGCAAAGTACCTTTGTAAACATTGCATACACTGCACAAGGCTGATGCAGGGTTGCCAATCCCTTCACAAAGTGTGTGTCGTATTGTCAAGCTATGTATAATACTCCCTTGACTGAAAAATTCATCTTCAACATTGGCCACGAAATCTCCTTTTACACTGCGTAGTCCACCTCTATTTGCATCAGCAATATCTGGAAACCCAGTTATTCTTGTGCACAGGGTTAATTCCCTTACAAAGTCTAGGAGTTCTGATGGTGACTTAGGTGGGATCTCAACAGGTTTTCCCATTAGATATACAGTAACCTTGCCATCTTCAAAAATGATTCGTTTGGCTACTCTTTCACCCAATTTGTCTTGCCTGACACAAACTACTTTGTCATCGGTGATCGAGGAAATAAATTTTTTCTGCATGGACAACCCATGGATGGCTTCTGCATCCCATTGTCTTTCATAACAAATAGAACATTTATCACTGTGCTCCATAAAACTGAACAGTGGAACTGATGGCTGCTTAGTTTCTTCCTTTTTGTTTTTATTCTACCACCACTTTGACATTTTCAGTGATGGATTTCTCCTTGTCCTTAAACAAAAATTATTAAATCTTTGCATAAATCAAAAAAAGTCCTAGCATCAGGTCAAGTTAACTGTCAACATGTACATTATTATCACTATGTAACTTGCATACAGATTCTGATAGACAATATTCCCTGTTGGATTCATTATAGAAGTCTGGTCAAAAGATTACTTATCGTAGTCTCTGCTAATTCTGCAAATTATTATGCAGCATATTGTCACCACTTTTTCTGGAGCCTGTAGGGTACATGTTTGGTGTAGTACAATTACTGCAGACTCAAGTGCATGTACAATATTGTCGGTATGAACGAAATAATTACTCCAGTGGACCCAGCAGTTGTGTTACATCAGAGGACTCTCAATTAGCTTGAAAAAGGAACAATGCATAGCTTAAATGAATAATTTAGATGTTTAGGCCTATGTTTTTTCTTATGGCACATATCTGAAGTTCAGAGATATGTGCCAACATTCTGAATCTGACTCAACACTCTCAGCTCCATCATCAAGAAAATCAATGTAATAATTGAGTTACTCAAGTCCAAAAGCCTTTCCTGATGTGGCTGCACTAGCTACAACGGCATCATCGTGATACCGTAGCTGGGTACACCGTGGAAATACTGGCGAGGGTGTCCTATAGTTGTACCTCATAGGCCTATGTATTATATTGCAGTATGAATTACAGCTGTCAATGTTGTTGAAAGAGTACCGCAGGGTTTACGTCGCCAATATTAGGCTTGTTCAACCCAGTCTTGTTCAAATTCAAGTTCAATGACTATTGATAGGTCTACTGTCTAGGCTAGGCCTTACAAAGGGTCAGGCAGTATAAACTAAAAATGTATGCCTAGACCCTATATTAATTAACTAGGCCCAACCTAGAATGAGAAAATCTCTTCAGATTTCAAGGAAAAATTAATGCACAAAAGTGATGGTCTAAGCCTTATAAAAATGCAGTGTGTTAAGCATAATAATAACCTTCCAAGTTTAAGATAATGTCCAGAAGGCCTAGGCCTATATAACAATCATAACGCTAGGCCGAACAACTTTACATTTCACATTATTTGCCAAATTTTAACTTCCAATCACGGATATCTAAAGTGATCTACCACTTAAACTGCAAATGAGTTCAATCACAACATGGTTACCATGGCAGCTGCATTAAAATAGTAAAAAAGTAACCATCAAAAATCGAAATTTCCATCGATGTGCGTGCAAATAACGTGAACACATTCGCAAAATACATACACGTACAAATCAGTTAGGCATAACAGTGGCTTCAGGAAGTGACAGGAAAGTTGAGAAAAATGGTCTTTTTTCCGAGCCAAAAAGTCAAATTTTCGGGTTTTCTGCGTCTTTGTTTACGCTATGTAAAATTAAGATAACTTACCGAAAAAAATTCCGATCTGAATCGGCTTTTTTTTTTTTTTTTTTTTGCGAAACGATATGGAAATAATGACTGCACTTTCGACTTTGTTTACTACGAGGTATGCCTTACTACAGCGCATGCGTTTTCTTCTTTTGGTCTTGGAAGCATGGCTGTAATAGCAGGATCGACAACGCTGCATTACGTCATAGAATTTTGTAAACAGGCGGCTGTACACATCGGTACAAAGGGACTTTTATGAGTCTCATGGGGGAGTTGTGGTCAGGTTGAAATGTGTAGGAACTGGTAAAGAAACTTGGGCTGAGTTTTACGATGAAAAAGGGTGATGACAAGGAGGCTGAGAGTGTTGTTTCTCCATTTGTGGCAACTCTCTGGTCTGACTTAGTTGTATTTGTACTTTTTCATTGGTGTTTTGGGAATGGTTCGCAAATTTGTTTTGGTCCAGTTCTGTTTGGTTCTAGTATTTGTTTCTCCGTGCCTTATTTTGTGTACAAACCTGTATATAGTGTTTCGGTTGAGTTGACGGGTTGTTCAGGTGGGGTTGGTATTTTGTTTCCGTTTGTGACAGACCTTTTTGTCCCGTGTTTTGTGTGTGGATGGTTGATGGTTAGCTTTTGTGTTTTCGTCCGACTGGGTTAAGTTAGGTCCATTTGTTCATACGTGCCTGTTTCTATGTACGTTTTAAAAAGTAGTTACATTAGTCTAGGCCCAAAATTGGATTAAAGAATCCTGCATAAATTACTTGTACAGTAATCAATACTTAAGTTTCCAACTCGAATTTTGATTCCTGAATTAAAATGCAAAATATCTTGAGTTTGTGGGAATGTTTTGACTTCATGTGTTGTAGTACAGGGATGTTTCAATGGTGAAAAGCACGGATGTTTTGGAAGCTTAAAGCAGGGATGTTTTGGAAGCTAAAAGCAGGGAACTTTTGGTGTAGGGATGTTTTGACTGGACCATGATCATTTTGCCAGGGCCCGCCCAATAACATTTGTTTCAAATTTTGGTTCAAGTTGAGCCGGCCACGGCATTTTTTTCCAGTTGTGGCTTATTGGCTTGTGTTCCCTACTCCATTGCTTATGCGGAGCATCACACACAACGGCAGTAGGTTCCATTTTTAGAGTCTTTGGTATGACTTGACCTGGCAATAAAACCTGGTCTTCTGCATGAGAAGCAGGCGTCTGACCAAACAGAAAACATTCTGGGTTGGTTAGTATTTATAATGTTAGTCCACTGTATGAGTGAGTGGATGCTTGGATGCTGAGTAAAAGATTTTAAGGTACAAAATAAGGGTCACATATCCCTGCATTTAGATTTTGGATGTGAAGAATCGTTTCAGAGTGGCCATGTAGTAATTTACATTGCTCTTTAAATGCCAAGACAGTCACGCACCCAGAATGGCTGTAGTCAATTTTTCCGTTATCACAGATACCACACTTGCTGCCTCTTTCTTGTAAATAATTTTAATCAATATGTTAAGAGGAGGGAGTACTAACCTACAGTAAATTTTACAGCTTCAGGGAGAGATGCAAGGTCAACAGTCATCCACCTCCCTTGTACCATCCTGTTCACATCATTCAGGGCAAGATGTTTAAACAGAGTCTTTTGTCTATATGGTAAGTACTAGAATGCAAATAACTCTCACCTTTCTTCGCTACCCTACTTCTTGCACCCTCTCACTTGAGAAAAAGAGAGAGGTGTACCACAAAGATTTTGAAAAACAGGCCAGTTTATTGGCTTTGACAGTGTCCTTTTGGATTGATTTAACAGGAAGCCGCACTTGCTGAGGAGCAAGTGTTGCTTCCTCAACACAAAGGACTTTGTGTTCAGGAAGCTGATCTCGTATTGCCACTCTCTATGTGCTATACAGAAGAGAAGCTCTTACAGTGTGCTGTAATCTTTTGATTTGAAGTCTGGTATGTTTTTGGTTTCCCAAAAGAGAATTCCCAATGAGTTGTGCAGACAAAAATGTTGGCAAAAATAGTGTAGGATCATGCATTTTAGTGTTGCCATATACTATGATTTGTTGTTGGCACTGGTAGCCTGCAGGTACTACTAATTTTCTGGAGGACTATTTAGACCTATTGCTCACTACCTGACCCAAAACAGTGTTTTATTGAAAATGTTGTGATGACTTGTCTGAAGTCAATACAGTGTTTCGTTGACAATGTTTTGATAACTCATTCCGGCCAAGATAGTTTTTAACATGGACAACTTTGCCTTTTACTTCTACAGAAAGTAGTATTGTTTGGAATAACAAAAGCCAAATTTTTTTCCTATTTGTTATACAATGTATTTTACACAAGAGGATGTTAACAGTTTATTTGAAACTCGAGGAACGATAACTTCTGATGAGAGAAATTATTTTCACCTCCTTTGAAATATATCTATAGCGGCCGTATGCCGGAGTTAGGAATGCTGGCTGGTTCGCAAGTTGAACGTAGGCTGGTCGAAACGTAGTACGGAAACACTGCACTGACAGTACTGTGTTGGTTGAATACAGCTTGTATTTACACTATATACAGTCATCAATCACACCGTCTCTTTCGAAATCTTGTTAACTGAAATTTCTCGTAGTGGTTGAGGGCAAGCTTAAGTTCTAGCTACCGCAAGTGGCATAAAATAACAAATCGTAAGGTGATCAAAACAACTGAATTTTAATCCGTAAATACCGTGCTGGCTCGCCGGCTTCCTAACGCATCAGCCTCCCATCATCGTAATGCCAATCATACCCTCGCGCATAATGAATACCGCCCTTAACCAATACAAGCATCCGTGCACTTGCAATATCCAACTTTAAAAAAGCATGAATGACGAAGTGGGAATCTAACAAGTTTAAAGGGAGATTAAGAGGGTATGGAAGCGGAAAATGGTATAATTACAAAAGAAAGGCATACATGCATATAAGCAGTTCGGGGAGCTAGTTGGGTTCATTGGCTCAATTTATAACCAAGTGGTTTTAGTCAGGTTACAGAGCTGAAAGACCACACACACAATTAAAAGAAAAGTTCTAAGAAAAATCATGGATATCAAAGCTGGTCACTTGGGATCATTACTAGTTGATTGCACATAGAAAATGACCATCGTTAATTTGACTTTCAATTTTCTCTTCAGTCATGTGAACTTTCATACAGTTCAACTGCATCGGAGACAGAAAATGCCAGGAAGGTACAGGTGCCAAAGAGAAGGAAAAAAGGAGGCTTTCCTAAGGTTAGTTAAAACAGATAGTCTGAATAGAAAAGTGTTTCATTCATAAAGTTTGCAGTAAAGTTCTCGTAACTTTCCTATGAATAAAGTTGCATCTGTGAAGACCTGGGCTTTTCATACTTTGTGAGTAATGTGTGACCGCTACTCCTCTTTCACTGCAGACAAAAAGAAAGTGTCTGAAGTCCAGTGATCAGTGAATTAATATAAGCTTCAGTCACTAAAGAACCTGATGCCAATCAGATGTTTTGAAAAGTGGTTTTTAATGGCAGCAAGAATTGTTAGTCAAGAATGAATATGATGGTAAAATGGAAGAACTTCAAAAGGGAATTTTTGTGGCTTCCTTTTTTTTCTTTTCTTTTTTTTTGGATACTGAGAAAAATGACATTTACAAAAATTGCTGGTGTGGGTGTGTTTGTATTTTGTGATTAGTTCAGAGAATTGCTAATAAAATAGTCTCACTCTTTAAGAGATTAATAATTATTCGTATAACCATGTCCACCTTCGGAAGCTCACCAGAGATTAAACTGCAGTGTAGTGTTCTGCAGTGCAGAAATATTCACTATTACTGTGTCTCATGGAACAGGTAGAATCAAGCTCTGCCATTTTTGGTTTCGATGAAAAGAAAAACCGATGCATTCATGATGGCGTGTGTGTGTATGTATGTGCGTGCGTGTGTGTATGTGTGTGTGTTTGTGACACTTTGCTCGTTTACACGATATCTTGAGAAGGGAAGATCTGACAATTCTCAAACTTGGTACACAGATACCTCATAATGAGAGGAAGAACCCTATTGATTTTGGTGGAGGTCAAAGGTCATCAAGGGTCACAGGGGATCACACCCCGAAATCCTTGTTTACACGATATCTCAAGATAGGAAACTTGGATTCATTTCAATCTTGAAATGTTGATGTGTAATGATGTAAGGAAGAACCCTATTGATTTTGGTGGAGGTCAAAGGTCTTTTGGGGTCACACCCCGAAATCCTTGTTTACACGATATCTCAAGATAGGAAACTTGGATTCATTTCAAACTTGACATGTTGATGTGTTATGATGTAAGGAAGAACCCTATTAATTTGGTTGGCGGTCAAAGGTCATTTGGGGTCACAAGGGGCCAAAACCCCAAATCCTTGTTTACACAATATCTCATGGTGGGAAACTTGGATTCATTTCAAACTTGACATGTTGATGCGTTATAAGGAGAAGAAGGACCCTATCTATTTTGGTGGAGGTCAAAGGTCATTTGGGGTGACTTGGGATCAAAACCCCAAATCCTTGTTTACATGATATCTCTAGGTAGGAAACTTGGATTGATTTCAAACTTGATGTGTTGATACATTATGATGTAAGAACCCTACTGATTTTGGTAGAGGTCAAAGGTCATTTGGGGTCACATGAGGTCAAACCCCGAAATCCTTGTTTACACAACATCTCATAGTGGGAAACTTGGATTCATTTCAAACCTGATATGTTGATGCGTTATGAAATGAGGAAGAACCCTATCTTTTTTTGGTGAAGGTCAAAGGTCATTTGGGGTCACATTTTGTCAAACCCCGAAATCCTTGTTTACACGATATCTCAACGTAGGAAACTTGGATTGATTTTAAACCTCATGTGTTGATACATTATGATGTAAGAACCCTACTGATTTTGGTAGAGGTCAAAGGTCATTTGGGGTAACATGGGGTCATGCTCAGGAAACCTTGTTAAATGATATCTCAAGGTAGAACGCTTGGATTGTTCTCAAACTTGGTTTGTTGATGAATTATGATGGGAGGGTGGACCCTTCTTATTTTGGTAGAGGTCAGAGTTAACATGGGATTATCCAAGGTCAAACTTTGAAAACCAAATTTTACTTTGTATTTCAAGATAGAAAACTGGGATAGAGTTCAAAGTTAGTATGTGGAGGTGTTTTGGTAGGAAGATGGTGGCATCTGCAGTCCTTGGTGAAGTTTGATGGTCATTTGGGGTCACTAAAGGTCAAACTTTGAAAACCTTGTCAAAGGGATATCTCAAGGTAGGAAACTTGGACGGAATTCATAATTAGTATTTGGCTGTGTTATGGTGAGTCGAAAGAACTGTACCTGTTGTTTTTGGTGGAGGTCAATGGCCATCTGGTATCACCTGGCATTAAACTCTGAACACCTTGTTTGCAGAATATCTTAAGGCACAGTGTGAAATTTGGCTTTTTGAATATAGAAGTGTTTTCGTTAAAAGAAAAACCAGTTACTTACTGGTGAAGTCAAAGGTCACTCTGGGTCACCAGGTGTTACAAGAAATGTAGCATTTTATTGAAAAGAACATGTATGCATCATCGAAACATCAATGCATTTTTGCATTCTGGTTCATAAATACTTTTCTTAGGCAAGGATGAAGTGAGGTATAATCCTTTGTATGTTGGGTCATTTGAGTGGCCATGTGCTTTTGTTTACTCTTTCCAGTCAATTAAAATTTTTTGTTATATTTAAGTTAATGCAAGGGGTTCCTGTCTACACAAAACATGATAAATGTACTGTTTTGGTAGGGAGCCCCCCCCCCCCCGTCATCCTAATAGGCATGAAACATATTTATCTTAAAGGACAAGAGCAATCGCCCCAACTTGAAGTAGTTTAGTGGACTGCCCTATTCCGTGATTTTCTGATGAGAGTCATGTGAGAAGAATCTTTCTCTTCAGATGTGATGAAATTTACTGGAAGTAATTGCTTGTTTTTACGTTGAATATGAATATTGGAAATAGTTGCAAATATTTGTCAAAAAATAGTTGCAAGAAAAGACAAAAAAAGAGGAAAATTGGGGACTCCTTTCAGTCTGTATGAAGAAGCATCATTAGAAATCTGTCAAATATTCTCTCATCTTCATTATTCTTCAGAAACGGCTGAAGGTACAGCTGGTGTCTTCAGAAACACAAACAGAAGTAGAGACAAGTTCTTCCAGTGCTCAGACAGATATTGAGACACGTGAGTTTGCAAGCCAGTTCCCAGTTGAGAACATTTCCCTCACCAGACTTGATCACCCGTATGCAAAACTCTCAGCAAGACCTGCAAACACTGATACTGCAATCACTGATCCGAGAGGAAGTTTAGTTAGTGGTGAACTTCAAGCAGGTATTGGAAGTGATGATGCAAAATGTTATGATGATGATGGTTCCCATGGACTTGTTCCCCCAGTAATTGTTATTACCCCACCAAAAAGAGAAGGCTCAGAAGAAGCACAAATTGAAGACCCCAAAGAAAGTGATCATTCCAACAAAGGTAGTCCCAGTTGAAGCGATAAGAGTAATTCTGACAGTGATAGTAACAAAAGCAGTAGCAGCAGTAGTAGCAGTGGTCGGAGCAGTAGTAGCTCAGGAAGAATGAGTAGTGACAGTAAGAAAAGTGGTAAAATTGAAATTGCTAAATCATCTCCATTAACTGAGCAGACACTTGCAACAGAGTCACTCCTGTTTTCAGAATCACCCTACAAGGACCATGCTAGCGATCTTGACTTTCAGTCTCAAAAATCCCCTTCATCCTCTAGCAGTGCGTCGTCAGAAACAGATGATCCCACTGAGGCAAAGCATTGTGAGGAGCCTAAGTTAATTAATTTATTTAATGCAGTGTCCAAAATGCTCAAGTTATGTTTCAGAGATTCAAAAATCCTTTCAAAGCACAATGGTTATGATCACAGCTTTATGTAATTCTGGTTCTACAGTGGTTGAGTGGTCTTCCCAGCCATGCATTGGGAAAGCAGCAGTTGGAAAGCTTTTTAAGTGCTGCAACGATTTTACTAAGTGGCAATACGTAGACAAATATCTCATATTTTATGAACCTCCTGGGTGTAAATTTTTTTCTCATACCCTGTTTTATGATATTCAGGGTAAACATTTAATTCCTGTTGTAAACAGCTTCTGTCTCAGTCAAACTGAAGAAATTTTATCTAATTTAAGTGATGATCATTACACTTAATTGGAGATGGTTTGATTCACCCGGCTACACTGCCAAGTACTGTTCGTAAACAATGATGTCTCTGAACACACACCAAATAGTGACATCAGAATTAGTTCAGGTGAGCCAAGCCAGCAGTTCTGTAGCCATGGAGAAAGTAGGCTTTTCAAAATGTGTGGAGAAAGTGGGTGAAACAAATCGAATTGGTCTCATTGCTACAGACAGATATGCTGGTATAAGAAAAAATTAATGAAAGATGAATACCCAGAAATTGACCACCAGTTTGATGTTTGGCATTTATGTAAAAATATTGGGAAAAAGTCAACTGCATTAGCCAAGCAGAAGGATTTTAATGATCTGGGCCCATGGATACCATGTGGAAAAAATCATTTGTGGTGGTGTGCCCAAAATTGCAATGAAAATAGTGAACTTTTAAGAGAAATGTGGACTTCAGTCGTCCATCATGTTTGTGATATACACACTTGGAACAGTGGAAACTTATTTCATTCATGTAAGCATGAAAATTTGACACAGGAAGAGAGGAGACAAAAAAAGTGGTTGAAACCGGGTTCCAAAGCCCATGAGGCCCTTAAAATTGTTGTCTTCAATAAGATGTTGCTCAGAGATTTAAATCAAGTAACAAAGGCCTGCCATACAGTCACATGGAAGTGCTTCACAGTGCACTGTTGAAATATTGTCCAAAAAGGCTGCACTTTAATTTCCCCACCATGCAAGCTAGGGTCCAACTTGCGGTATTGGACCACAGCAATAACTGTGGAAGAAAGCAGGCCTTAGTTTCTAGGCCTTCTACTAAGTCAGGTGCTGCCGGTACGCCACGCTTCAAGCAGTCGTATTCAAAGGCAACAAGGCTTTGGTTCCTTCGGCCTGTGCTGGAGGGAAAGAACTATAGCTATTTATGGGACTTGATTATTGCTGTCCTCTAATCCAAGCAACGGTTGGTTACATTTAAACCCCCCTCCCTTGCCTGAACTAGATATTGATGCTTGTTGATAGTACCTGAATACATTCGCGGTTGGACAATGCAAAAGACATAAACCACGTGCACAAGGACATTTGAATTATTTACAATATTGTCAATAACTTAGTCAAGGTCGTTGAATACAAAAAAGGGGATGCTAAAACTACTTCTAGTTCATTTATTTTCCCTGGTTGAGTCAGATAACATCCCAAGTTATTAGAACCCTCCTAAATATTGATTGTTATACACTGGCTTTACAAATAAAGGCGCATTGACAAAAGTTTACATTTATTAATTTGGAGACCGAGATATCGATTTTGTTCCGCAACCTAACTTCAAAATTGCGATAAGCCCTTTCAGAAAGCAACAAGCTTTGGATAAGGTACAAGATCCATTTTATGGGGCTGTTGGCTTGACTTTCGATATTTCCGCACTGGTTAAACAAAATTAATCCATAGAGGAGTATCTTCATCTATTACTTTCAAGATGAAACTATTGATTTCGGATTCTGACGTTGCTTCGCAGTTTTCACTTTTTAATTGCGATAAACCTTTATATAAAAAGTAACCAACTTTGAGTTAGGTACAGAAACATTTTTAACGAGGAGCTTTTGGTTTGGCTTCCGAAAATTTTATGAGAAAAGGCAAAAAAATAAAAACTAAAAAGAAAAGACACGATGGCAACCTTCCCTTTTGTGACATTAATACTACAGGTCTGGATGTTCACTACTTCCATTGGTTCCGGTGAGTAATTGAAATATTTTTCTTCCTTTTAATTAACGCACATTTACGCACATGTCAAACCTATGCGCGTCTTTCCAGTACAATTTGCATGCACATCATGAACACCGCAGAAAAATCCTTGGCTTTAGCTGGAAAGAGCGTCCCACAATGTCAAAATGGATGATGCGCAAGGGCCACGTGCCACTGGAATGGGAGTATGTGGTTCCGTCATTACTTCTGTACAACCCGCGAAACCGACCGTGTGTTTTCGAATGCAATCATACGTAGCGCTGTTTGTGTCAGCGTATGTTGACATATTGCTGAAAATGAATGCAGGTCAAGAGGGAAATCTTGATAATGATTTTCGTTAGGGTTAAGGCTATATTAAGGTTACTCGGTGCTCCTTACATTCTTGCACCGCATTCACCCTCCGCAAGTCCAGTGAGGGTTTTGAAATCAACAGCAGTTTTTATTAACGGTATGGCCAATTATTTCTTCCCATATGTCCACAAACTAATATGAAAATTTGATTGAAACGCCATTACAATTTACCTACAACTAAGAAGTATATTTTTTGTATGCAGTTATCACAAAACAGTTTTAAGATGAGGAAGCAAAGGCTAGAATAGTCCCGGCGGCACTTGGTAATAGCCTGCTTTGACCCGCGTTCATTTGCAGCAGTATACCCAACGTCACCATATGAACTTACAAAACTACGCTCGACACGATTGCGTTCGGTTCATGTGCATAAAAATATGATGACTGCGGACCATACTCTCCCATTCCGCGGCACGTGACCCGACAGTTGCGGTTGTTTTGACTTGCGCGTTTCCGTTGGCGTGCTCCTTCCAGCTAAAACTTAGGATTTCTATGATAACGTCTACAGAGATTACGCACATGTCAGCGTTTTTCAAATTGGCAACTGGATAGAACTGATTATGCGCAGTCGTTGTATTACCGGAACGCACGGACAACAACATTTTAGTATCAATTGTTGTAAAATTGACCCATAAATACTGAAGAACTTATGCATTGGCGTCAAAGCGTTGCGCGACTTTCCGTTTTGGCATCCATGCGTCAATTGTAACTGAAGGCCCAACTGACGGACTCAGCTTGTAATTCTGGGACAGTTTGCTCAAAATTTGGATTTACACTTGATGATTTTAGTAGAAATTTACCCAACTTGTTCATTAATTCCGAACCGAGAATTGCATTTTTTTCCAAGCTGACACTATGAACAATTCGTGTTGCTTTTTCACCAAACCCCACTATCTTTCTAAAATGGGAAGATGGTATGCCGAGTACACCGTTTAAAAATGATTTAAACTTTTAGTTGAATACCCACTGTATTTATGGAGAGGTTTATCAACGGAAGAAAGAAAAAAGATCATGGAAGTAGCTTATTCAAGGAGTAAACGCTGATCGTCACTTTAACTGATGTTTACTAAATGATGAGCTTGAAAATACTCCAAAGCAAAACAGATCACTGCATCAGGCAGTTTGATTTGTATATGGATTTCACGACACACCAACATGAATTTGTTACATGTTGTCACGTAAAGAAAGTAAATGGTTGTATAATGTTGAGGTAAAATTAAATAAAGTAAAATGCGAGGTTAAATTCCACCCAAATGACAAAGACGTGAGTCATGTCAGAAGTTTCTATACGGTTTACCTTCCTTGAGAAAGTCAAGAATAGGGGAAGGATCTGCCTAATGAAACAAAATATACAGGTCGGGCACAGCGTAGTATATCTGGCGAATGTGGGAGTACTCATAACAACAAACCAGAATGTGACCAATCCTTAATGAAGGAAAAATACAATACTTAGTAAAGTTTTGTCAGTAGCGTGTTTAAACTTAGCAGAGTTGGAGAAAGAGGAAAAGTTTGAAGAGACACACTGAGCATTCAAACCTTAACGACACACCAGCCCCCCCCCCCCCGGGGGGGGGGGGGGGGGGAAAATATTAAAAAAAAATAATAGAACATGAAAATAAGGTCATCAAAAGTTCGGATTGCACGAGTATGCCAACGTGGGTCTGTCCATGGAAGTGCTTCCATGGTCTGTCGCCAAAAAGTGAAGTGCAAAAATATATATATAAAAAAATTATCAAAATCCGTGACAGTCGGGGGAATCAAAGGTTGCGCCCCACCCTCCTCCCCGCCTTCGAAATCCTGCACACGCCACTGGGTTTCGTGGTACTGGACCACATACTACACAATAATATGAAACATGATGTTAGACTAGCGGTTCCAAAGAAAACTGCTTTCGGGTGGAAATGGACTTGTTACTGAACTGCCGGAATATTCCCACAGGTGGCTTCACGATGCATTTTGACCCTAACGCGCAAATTCAAGCAAGGCGATCGCTCAAAACAACCTGAAAAGTACTACCATTCAAGAAAAAAGAAATTCCTACATATTAAGGAACTTTGCTGCTAGGAAAAAAGAAGAGTTATATTGAGTAGCTCACCACGTAGGTTTTCATTTTTCAAGCAATTTTTCCACGCTCTTTGTCCTATCAGGGAGTTGACAACACCTTGGCCATATGATTCATTTCTTGGACACAATAACAAATGTTTTTCTTGGATTTCCACACAAATGTTAAGAGCAAGCTTTATGAGCACCGGCAGTGTGCATCAATATTGTTAAAGGTTCCTCGAGGTTTCCTTGTAGTAAGTAAGCTATATTAAACTGTAATGAGTACAAAATAAATAAAAAGATCACAGAATTTCAAACGGTAGACACGATAAATGTGTTCATGGAAATTCATATTTATCAGGTTTTTTGGCGCAAGACAATTTTCCGAAAGTTAGAGGTTCATTTGAATTCTCTGGCTGATTGGGGGTGGCTCTTTGGTGTCGCTCGAACGAATTATGAATGTAATTTTATAGTTTCCTTCCAATAACCGTTCTCTTAATTACCAAATATTGTGCGTTCGTTAAATACACTCTAATACCCTCTGAATCGCATTATTGTTCAACGGTATATTGGGTTGTACAACAGTTTAAATTCAAAAGTTCGGTCCCTTTTGCAGCCTGGAAATCGTCACGGTTAATATTCCCCTGCACTCATTCTCTCAGGGACATCAGCAGGGCGAAATTGGAGCACATGATTGCCCATTGACTTCCCCACAACATGCAGAGTTTCAGAGCCCTTCGCTCGCATTTGCCATCGTCTGTAATTAGTATCTGAACCGCAACTAGAGCAATACAGAATGTCTCCCTTTTTCATTTCGCATTTAGGACAAAAATTAAAACTTTTAAAAGGAGATGAATTTTGGCAAAACGATATGTCTCCTCACTGTTCTTCATGTACATGTTTTCTTTCCCGGGAAATATATCTAATGAAGCCATGGAAAAATGTGTTTGGCAGTAACCGTCCTTTAATGTAGACGATTTCATAATTTTGTACATACACTGCTAGGCTTTGGTGACAGCCCCCCCCCCCCCCACATTGACATTATATTCCCGTGTTTTTCAGTTCTTCCTATCTAAATGTTCAAATTTTCTCACATGACGGTGGGGAAACCCGCCTCTTAAGCTCCAAGGAACCCAGACCGGCGATCACGTCCCGCCGTTGGCCACTCCGAATCAAACATCTTCGTTACGCCAGTGTTAATCTTTAAAGGCGTTCGTGGTGAAGTAAATTTTAATTTCGATAAGGTGCCGGAACCTCTTGAAACTTCTGCTGATAAACAATTTATATGGTCATCCCTACGCGAGTTCATAGTGACATATACAATCTTAATTGAGCCGGATCACCGGATCAAAAACAAATGATCCCGTTCCGGATCAAATATGATCTGGATTCCGAGTCCCAGGGGCACCTATCCATCCGGGATGAAAATGACTCGGAATTCTGGATAAAAAATAAACAATCCCCTTCCGGATCAAAGTTAATCCGGATTCCGTTCCCAAGGGGCATCTATTTGATCACCATTATGACCCTGTCCTGGATCAAATCTGATCCGGGTTCTGCATCCTAGGGTACCTATTCCATCTGGATATGACTGGAATTTCTGGAAACCAATGACTCCATTCAGGCTCATATCTGAATGGATTCCAGATGATATCCCAGTGGCTGCTATTTGATCCAGATGAAAACAACTTGGAATTATTGGTTAGAATAAGTGAGGATGTTTATAAAAGCTTTAATCAAAATTTGGGGTCACCAATCACCTTGCTTTCTTCAATGAGGAGGACCAGTTCTACAATAAATTCACATTTTCAATCTATTTTCTCTGAAGGAAACAAAGTAGGTATTTAGCTGGCATCCGATTATGGTATTTAGTTTAACAATAGAAATAAGAAACAATAATAGCTACAAATATCGGTCTAGTTGACAATGTATTTTGGAACACATTGCAAAACAAATTACCGATTTCCAATAACAAAAAATCTGCTACATGAAAAGCAGTAAGCATAAAAAGGTTCATACACTCATGTTGACATAATTTGACTATGATCTCAAAATGATGTTATGAAAAGAAATGCCATTTAAAGAGGCCAACAATTCCAGCAATGTTGATGTTGGTAAATTTAAATCTCAAAAGGGTAGCATGACAATAAAAACAGCCTTATTTGAGGTAGCCAAAATAAAAATTATGGTCAGTCTGACATACTGATGTCGTACTCTTATTTGCTTAATCAGAATGCTTTCCACAGATGTTCACTACAATGTTGATTTTCACACTAAACTTCTAATCTTTTACTTCAAAATTCAAACACTTCCAATAAAAATCTTTGAAGGTTACTCCAAATGGTCACTGAAGAAAATGGTACACTGACTACTCATTTCTGATGCAGTAACTAAGGCAACAACTCATTAAAGGGGGGGGGGGGCCTTTAAAAACATGAAATCCTGCTGCCTCTGCTTTTTCATACTTCTTTGAGAGGGGGTGTGGAGATTAAAGGGAAAACTGATGTTACTTGTAGAGGCAAATTTTGAAAATTTGATAATGTTAAACATATTTTGTACCCACTCTGTGTCAATATTCCAGTGGTAGTCTCAGTTTCAGTTAATGTTTCCCCATACAATTAAGTAAAATTTACGCACTTCAATATCGTGATAACTGACTCTTGTATTATAGAATTAAATAAACATATGGGAATGAGACCATGAAATTGCTTCCTCACTATGAAAATATCATGCAGTACTTAAATCAATGTAGCATATCACTAGCTAGACCACACAGTCAATAAGATAAGCACAAAAAATGCAACATAAACTGTACTCTTCATTCAATCTTGCTGGTTCTAAAATTGCTACTGTACCTAGCGTACCTGTTGAAATAGGTTTATCCTTCTTAGCTTTACCTTTCCTAAGGATGGATTCAGCTTCTTGCAGAAGTATCACATCAATGGAAACTGGAAATGCGTAATTAATGTTCAAGATATCCATAACTGAAAGCAAATTTCAACAACCTGCAAACAACCCTTCCAGGGTAAGCACCTTTCTACACAGTAATAAGCCAAGAAGCCTGAAGTTCCACAAGTGGCCAGGTCATACCGTAGACTTAAAAACTAGAATGTACTGCTTTTGTGCTCAGCATCAGAAAGGGTGAAGGGAAACCAGACTTAAACCATTTGATTAGTAGCTGAGTTACAAAACCTAACCTAAGTACAATGTTACAGACACCCACTACTTTGCTTTCCTGGTCCTAACTCCAAAACAAAAGAATACCGGCTGAACCTCTCCACTGGAAGTAAGGTATTGACTATTTAACAAAAGCACTTACGGAAACAAACAAGTTAAGCAAATAATTGTGAAGGAGATGTGGGTGAATACATTTGTTACTTTTGATAACCATGTTATTTTGCGAAGATCAAAAAGAAATCATAGAAAAACGCTACCTTTGTAGTAATTTTCTACCCGGGTAGCAAGAACGTCAGTCGGGTACCCGGTGCAAACACTATTTTAAAGGCAATATCAAAATCGAGGTATTTGCACTATACCTGTCACAAGCTGTTAGTGTGGGTGCTTCACCTGATCTCCCTTTCACTACAGAGCCATTCTGTGTTTTCAAGTTGCAGTAGGTTGGAGCTTCATGATGACCTAAGACAGATTAAATTTAGGAATATTACAGTTCATAAAAAAATGTCTGAAACATTTTTAAGTGATCTACAAGGTATTAGTTACATTACCATTGTACTTACAATACTGGTACTGCAATGTTTCTGCAAAACAGGGGTAAAGGGGAAATTTGTTCCCTATCAAGGGAAGAAAGCCGAAGCGGATGAAATCCCCCCCCCCCCCATTTAAAAATAGAAAATTGTTGATTTGTTGTTGTGTAAATACATGGTTCTTAAAGCCCTCCAAATTCCATCTTACAGCAGTGGCCTTTAAGGTCAGGAGCAGTTGTCCCAAATTTATTTTGAAGCAATGGTTAAATTTCACAATTTTCTTTTTGTTTCTCTTCAAAGTATCTTTCATGGTATTTTAAGACTTCAGTACTGCATATATTGGGAACCTTGACAATAATGGTACCAGTATTGTAAGACATACAGAACCGGTATTAAGGCGGTGCTGGTTTTCAACTCTAGGATAGGGAAGTTTGGTGGGAAGTAACCTAAGCCAAGCATGGCCCCCATGTTATCCTGCACATCAATGCATCTGGTTGTTTGATTGGCATAAAAAATGAAGGAACCTCTGCTCTATATGTTTGTGTAAATATTTTAATTCATCCACACATCCTAACAATTCTTCTTGTCAGCGGAAATAAATGAATACCGGTATTTTCTCAAGTACCAGTATAAGTAACACACCACATATCTTCGGCATTTTCATTTCCTGTAACTATAGTACCGGAATTGACATCAGTACTGGTATACAGAACAATCCTAGGTTGTATACAGGTTAGGGCTGTGACGGTTAATCGGTTAACCGACCGACCGGTCGGTTACTCGTGCATTATTCCTCTTCATAGATTAACCGTTTTAGTATTGCCAATTACTCAGTCGCCGCGGCGTGGCTTTGTTAGTAAATTGTTACACAAACATCGCACAACAAACAGTGTCAGTTTCTCACAAATTGTCGCTCGAACAATTACTGTAAAAAGAGTAATCTTGAACAAATTATGTAGAACTGCATTGGTCTTCTCATTTACAATTCATTACACAATGGGGTAGGAAATCATCTTTGAACATGGCAACTGGACAAACAATACTCATGTGTCAACATTTTCACCACTTCTTCAATACATGCTTGTACTGTAAGTGAAGGTTAAATAAACATCGGCAATCTTTCACAAATCCACCATGCAACAGTGCAGGACAGTGGGGGTTCCTGATTTCCAGAATTAAACAAACTTTGATAACAACTTTATTCTGGTTTGCTAATGGTATAATATTTTATTTTTGTCGTTGTTGTAAAGGGAAACTTTGCGTTTGTTTAACAAGGAAATTTCATCCTTTTTAAAACCAGTTTTTATTGGCAAAGAGTGCAGTGATAAATAATTGCAAATAAGACACTGTGGTTGCCTTCTTTTGTACAAATAAGTTCCAACTCAGATAGAAATTTGGTTTTTTATGCTCAAGAATGATTTGTTCACTCAAAGTTTCAACATTTCAAAAGATGCAACTACCAAAACTCTTATTGTGCATAATATTTTGAGGAGATGGAGCCATTGCTGGGGTTTATTATTGAGACCGAATGACTTGAAAATGACTACAGCTATTTACTTTTAATGTTCCAGTATGTTGGAGCATTTTAAAGCAGTGTTTGCACCGGGTAGGAAATTCGTACCCGGGTACCCGAACCGTACTGTAAACCTTGCAATATCTTTCGTCTGCCGAGCGGGCTAGGCTGTGCACAGTATAGTACGTAGACCTATTTTGTTTCTTTAAATGGTATAGGGACGGATGTTAGAAAGACACATTGTGGGAATTGTTTCTGTAAAAGTGCAATTTAACAAAAGCACGTTACGGAAACAAACAAGTTAAGCAACTTCATTTCAAATAATTGTGAAGGAGATGTGGGTTAATACATTTGTTACTTTTGATAACCATGTTATTTTGCGAAGATCAAAAAGAAATCATAGAAAAACGCTATCTGTGTAGTAATTTTCTACCCGGGTAGCAAGAACGTTAGTCGGGTACCCGGTGCAAACACTGTTTTAAAGGCAATATCAAAATCGAGGTATTTGCTCTATACCTGTCACAAGCTGTTAGTGTGGGTGCTTCACCTGATCTCCCTTTCACTACAGAGCCATTCTGTTTTCAAGTTGCAGTAGGTTGGCGCTTCACATGATGACCTAAGACAGATTAAATTTAGGAATATTACAGTTCATAAAAAAATGTCTGAAACATTTTTAAGTGATCTACAAGGAATTAGTTACATTACCATTGCACTTACAATACTGGTACTTCAATGTTTCTGCAAAACAGGGGTAAAGGGGAAATTTGTTCCCTATCAAGGGAAGAAAGCCGAAGCGGATGAAATCCCCCCCCCCCCATTTAAAAATAGAAAATTGTTGATTTGTTGTGTAAATAAATGTTTCTTAAAGCCCTCCAAATTCCATCTTACAGTAGTGGTCTTAAGGTCAGGAGCAGTTGTCCCAAATTTATTTTGAAGCAATGGTTAAATTTCACAATTTTCTTTTTGTTTCTCTTCAAAGTATCTTTCATGGTATTTTAAGACTTCAGTACTGCATATATTGGGAACCTTGACAATAATGGTACCAGTATTGTAAGACATACAGAACCGGTATTAAGGCGGTGCTGGTTTTCAAGTCTAGGATAGGGAAGACTGGTGGGAAGTAACCTAAGCCAAGCATGGCCCCCATGTTATCCTGCACATCAATGCATCTGGTTGTTTGATTGGCATGAAAAAAATGAAGGAACCTCTGCTCTATATGTTTGTGTAAATATTTTAATTCATCCACACATCCTAACAATTCTTCTTGTCAGCGGAAATAAATGAATACCGGTATTTTCTCAAGTACCAGTATAAGTAACACACCACGTATCTTCGGCATTTTCATTTCCTGTAACTATAGTACCGGAATTGACATCAGTACTGGTATACAGAACAATCCTAGGTTGTATACAGGTTAGGGCTGTGACGGTTAATCGGTTAACCGACCGACCGGTCGGTTACTCGTGCATTATTCCTCTTCATAGATTAACCGTTTTAGTATTGCCAATTACTCAGTCGCCGCGGCGTGTCTTTGTTAGTTAATTGTTACACAAACATCGCACAACAAACAGTGTCAGTTTCTCACAAATTATCGCTCGAACAATTACTGTAAAAAGAGTTGTAAAATCGGCCGTTCGATTAAACGGATTAATCCCGCAGCAGCTCCCTGAATAAAGTACATAATGATGAGTGACAAGTGGCACACCCACTGTTACTTTCGTTGGCAGAACTTCGCGTGCTCGTCTCCTAATCCCTTCAATAGCAACACCCCAGCACAACTTAAGAAATAAGCGGCATGTTTGAGATATTACCAAGCGAAAAGAAAGCCACAAGACAAGCAGGGAGCTGTAACAAAAGTGCGTAATGCTGCTGTGAAAGAGATACCAAGCTCTGTAATTCTATGGCAAAAAAACCTCCGCGAGACCATGATTAGGGCACAAAAGTATATTTGAATTAATCTCCCCACTCTACCTTATCGAAATATTTTATCATGCTGCACCTCAGTAAATTTCATTATTTTTCATTGTTAGTAGCAGTATTTGGAAAAAAATTTTACCCGTAAAAATACGATCGTTAGCGCCAGATAATTCCCGCCATTTTGTTGTTTTCCCAATATCATATAAAATGGAACATTCCATGTTGATTTTTATGAATAAGCAAACGCAGTTCGTCGAACCGACTGGGTTGTACTTGCGATAATGTACTGTACTGTAGAAGTCCACCCTACGATGCACGTAAAAATACTCAACTATCTAATTTTAGCGGTTCTGGACAGCAAAAAAAAAAAAAAAATGGACTCGATTAACATATCTTTTGGTTCCTTTCTGATATAAATACCCCCGTATTTTTGCCACTTCTTGTCGAAACCTTAGGTCTTGTTCAAAAATAATCAGCAAATGAAATGCACTTAAGTCAGATCCCCGAAAAGTCCACGTACGCAGAGATTTGTGATGCCGTTTCTTGGTGAATTTAGCACGGGGCTTGGCCGGCTGCACATGCCATGTAAGCCTCCCTAGTGCGATCGTCATAACGCAAACTCAATGGGGAAATTCGTTGCGAGGTCCGGTATTTTCACACAATAAATCCCATAGGCGATGACGCGAGTTCTGATTGGCTGGCTAAGAATCAACGTATTTGAACCAATCACAATTAATTACAGGTACTACTGGTTCAGGTTATTAAAATACCGAAGACATTTGATGTGTTACTAACACTGGTTCTTTGAAAAATTACTGGTACTCAAAAGAATTACCAATACTCATTATAAATGTAGAAACATTATTTTAACAAAACTCACTGTGGTATATTAAATCATACATGTGCACAATCCTAATTACCCCCCCCCCCCACAAAAAAAAAAAAAAAAAAAATGAAAATAAGATGTACTGCAATAAAATTCAACTTTTACCGTGCACTCTTTTCAGTAGCTTGGGAGAGTAGGCCACGACAAGGATGAACTCTGCCTTCCTTTGTGGCTATGCATCTTGTTAAAAAAGTATTTTCACTTAGGCTAATGCTACTGTAAATAGGGATAAGGCACTTACTGAACTGTTAAAGATAATGATGTCACAGTACAGTGGCAGATGAGAATCCAAAGCAAGCCCTCGTAAGTTCACAGATTCTGTTGTTACACATAATGAACTTATCTTCCATCTCGTTTTTGCCAGCTTCTCTACTCATACTTCCCCAATGCTCTGAAAAAATAAGGCAAATCAGATAAGTTACAATATTTCACACAATTTAGCAATTAACATTTACAGTTCTTTCAATCACTGAAATAGTTGTAACTTAACTTAGTGTACTACATTCAATTGAGTAACTCTGTTAGTGAAGGTACAGTATATGTAGTGAACTGTTAACTGTACCGGTACTAAACCATAACCTTACAGTATATTATTGGAAAAAACTTACAAATGTCTTAGAGGGCCCCAAAGTACTGTACAGTACTGCGGTAGGCTACAGCTAGGGTGTAAGGGAGAAAATTATTTTCACTGGGTCACTTTTTAACCCCCAGGGCTACATACCTCATTCAACATAGTAGGTCGATGAAGGGACACAGATCACTGGAGAGCATACTGTACTGAATTTCCAGTTTTCATTTACTTACATGTTCAAGTTGTCAGTGACGAGCATCACAACATAGGCCTACAGTCCTCTTGGAGTTATGGTGAATGCAAGTTACAACTACAGTATAGTATATCTGAACATGACACATGACAACGCTAACACACTAGTACTTTCAGACCTCAATCAAAAGCTTGTACTGTATATGCACTGTATAGGTACAATATGTACACACAGCCTACAATGCATGCTGCATGGCAATGTTTAAGTCCCAAGGACGCATGAACAAATCTGTGCCGCAGCAAGACACAAGTTCTGGCTATTTTGCTGTCAACTTACGTTCCTCAAAATGTTCAAACCTCTTGGAACAATATTCAAAACTGCACCACTGGCCAAGGGTGAAATATACCAGGCACCAGTGCCTGTTTGGCCCTCATTTCCTGTCCAACAGCACCTGTTGGAATAATGGTTCCAGTACTGTGATTCCCTAGGCTACTGTATAATGAATTTACAGAGAATAATAGTACAGCACAGTGACAGTACAGAGTACACTGCATGCCAAATCTTACAGGCCCTTGGAAAAACAATGAGACCCTTCAACTTTTCCTCAGACTTTAAAGAAATATCAGGAATCCCAGGAGGAGTTGTTTATTTTTTTTATGTTTTTAAAGAACCAAGATTTAATTCAGATTTTTTTTATGCAAATTAAGATTTTTCAATTAAAAAACATTTTATGTGTACCATTTAAGCAAAATGTCACATTGCAAAACAACAGAAATATCACTGTTGCGTGTTGTGTGAAATTTTGCCATAAATGCAAGTTGCAGACTTATACGGGCTATGCAGTATGTATAATTTCATACTGTACTGTAGCCAGGCGCAGATTCAACCTTTTTCACAGTCCCGGCCCCACCTTTTTCATCACATCAACAATAAAACATACCCGAAATTAGCAGTGAAACTCCCTCACACCCATTTTCTCTAAGATGAGCCCCCCTTTTTGGAATGTCTGAATCTACACCTGGAAGTTATTATGAAATTTATCTTGCATAAGTGAGTTAATTGATTTTGTTAATTGAAAGCCTATGCCATCAACTGGTACTTACCTTCGAACTAGAGAGACACTGTTGTACACCTGGTACGTACTCTGTAACTCTGTTTTACGCCTTACATTTCTGTTTTTGCCTGTAACTCCCTTTTTTTGTATAGGCGTAGGCTACATCATGTCTATTATAGGCCTAGCCTAGGCCCTATTTGTTTATGTTTTGTGTTTTTACATACCAAATATTGAAATAATCAATAATCAATCAGTCAATACAATGGCATAGCCTATTTTGTAATAAATGAACGATTTCAAATTGGTGTAGTCTACCAACACACAGCCTACAGGGCTCTCTGCACATTCACAGTCTGGGCCTTGGCTAGGATAATTGTGTGACTTGCATAACGTTAGGCGCTACTACTTGATTGAAGGCCTTTTGCATAGGCTAGTAGTACTAACAGTATTAATGTTAACGTAAAGGCCTAACGTAGTGTATTAGCATATATAACGTTATATGGCTAAGTTATAGGCCCCAAAATGCGTTTCATTTAGTCCACTAACTGACACGACGAATAAAAACAATAACACTCTTCAAGTTCTAAACGTTTTGCTTACACTTATTTGAAAAGCTCTTCCCATTCTCGAGTTGATTTGTCTGGGAAATGCGATATGAAGAACGTTGGCATCCAACATTCAAGTTGCGATTCTCAATTTTCAATCCTCGTCAATACCTGCCGCAGAACCAGCCGATCACATTGTAGAGGACAATTGCGTTATCCGGAAATGTATCAATTTTATCCTCCAAGGATGAAATGATGGTTGCGTTTAATCGGAAACGTGCGAAATTCATCCCAAAAGGGATCAGAATATTTTTTTCAGGGATCCGGATCAAAAATTTGATCCGGTTCTATTAAGAGTGTACCTTTATATGTAACCCTAAAGGCGTCACGGTGTTACGAAATCTATTCACATGTAATACCGTCTACGCATATAGTCTAAGGCAACTTTGATATTTTAGGTATATGCTCAAAAATGTTGCTATGATATTATTTTTAAAGACAGAGACCAGAATAATCTTAAATCACAGTCGCCCACTGAACGATTTAAGTTCGATAACCTGAAAGTGGTACAAAAAACTAGTGTTTGTGTTAGTCTCCATAGGCACTCCTCACAGTCACTGTAGGTGGAGTACAGATGGAAGAGCACAACGGATGATGGGGACTGCATTGCCATGTATTCAGTATGGTGTCATATTAAGTGGTACAGCGACGCGAATGTCGCTTCTTCAGATATGCTCTCGAAATTCATTAAATGGCTACTGATTACGAGTCTTATACATCGACATCGCCACTTTCACAACATTAGAACAAGTTGTTGGGGACTGAATTCTTAACTGCAATTGCTAGGCTCGCGCAGGGACCACACGCGAACGAACTCGTTCCGCTGCAGATCCCGCACTTCCACCTCTCACTCTTTCAAATTCTAGACGCGCCACTGTCCAAAGAGAAATGACTCTTTCCAGCTGTCTTTGTTCCAGTAATCAGGTAATGGAGTAAAACAATTGGAGAATTGTACTTTTTCGTCATGTTGAATGTTTTGAAAATGTGCAAGATCTTTACAATCGGATCTGCATTGCATTGTTCGATGTATGAAACGCCGTTTGGTCGTGGAAGAACAGAGATCAATGAAAGGTTTTTAGCGCGACCTTTTGGTTTCCATAATAATAAAATTCTGTGAATTCACAATGGCGTGTTTCTGTGTAAGCAACTATCTCGACGAAAGGAATTATTTCGTAACAGATCCAATGTTTCCACTTTCAAAGAAATCTCCCAGAAACAGTTAATTTCGGGAAATTGGTGAAAATTCCAAGCAATTCAACGAAATCGAAGAGGCGATGATTGATGTTTTTTTTTTCACTAATTGAAGCGGTCTGTATATTTTGTTCTTATTGTTTTGTGTTATCATCAGGAAAATACCCCCCCCCCCCCCCCAGGTGAAATGATTTATAACTGGCCAATCCACTGAAGCTATACCTTGGAATATGACACTAAGTGCAAACGTGTAAACTACGATGGCTATAACAACTGAAATGTGATTTCGTAACAAAAAATGAATACATAAATGAAGATGACCCATTCCGACACTACCAGGAGAAATGGGCTTTCGTCATGGGAGAGTGTCTGTGTAGGATTTTTTGCGCCATTTCTGGGAACATGCCTGTGAACGTGGGGTAATCTATGGGCGACATTTGGTAAATCTAATTTCTGGGAGTGTGGAGCACTGTTCAGAGCAGGGCTGTACATGCAGTCGGGTAATGTGTACCCACAGCCATTGGCATTCGTTTCTGCGACAACTTGAGTAGTTTGGATATATTTTCTACATCGTTGAAACAAAACCAGGTTCTGTGTTTGATACGATCAAAGAAATTCCTTGAGCCTCGATGTTTTTGAGTTAGTATGGGAGACTAAGGTAAAGATGTTCTACGTATTTAAGGTTTTTCTCCTTGCTTTTAAATGTTGTTTCTAGGACCAATCTGTTATTCAGCGGTCGAAATCGGCCAAACTTTGAAAAAGGTTGCTCGAAGTAGTTGTAAAGACGGCGTGATCCATCACAAATTCCAGTCTCCAGAAATGTTTTTCATTTCGGGTGAGTGTTCTCATTGTGCAACTTCCTACGTTTAACCTTAGGTGGCCTCCAAGTGAAGCCCCTTAGTTTCTTCTAAAACGCATTTCTCGGTTCACGATTTCCATCTTTACGTAATGTGTAAAGGAAGGTTTGAGAGTTGAGACATGTGGCAATAAGGGAGTTCGGTAATTCGTTAGCGCATTAAATTGCGTGATCACAAACCAGGGAGCTGTTATTTGGATGAATGCAGAACGCTTCGAAAGAAGTTTACGCCGTCAAGGCCACCCGATAATCTGTCTTTTTTATGAATCTTGGCATTTCTACTGTGCTTGTTCGTGATTAGTAAGAAGAAACAAAAGGCATTTTTCGTCTGATACGGTTAGAGTACCTCATTGCCAGTCGGCAGGAAAATAACTGTAAAATTCGGTCTTTCGAAGCTTAAAGAAGAGAATGAAAAAATACCAACCAGATTGTCGAAATTTGAACAAAAATTTTGTAACAAGCTATTTCTGGAAACGAGGAAACGTCTCATCCTGTTGCAAAATATTTAACTCCTCCCCCACGGCTTTCTTGCATACGTTGATAAGGGAGGGGTCAATTGAATTCATTTATTTCAGTAAAACAGTCCCTTCGTGCTTTATTGCATCTGTTCTTAAACGGCGGTGGGCTAAAGATCTACCGATCAAAGTATTGTCCTAAATGAGCCTTTTTGTCCAAGAATCACTTGAGTTAAATGAGATAGCGTTCCAGGAATCAGGGCAACAAGTAAAGTCAGCAAATGCCTTTGAGCCAACGATTATACAGCTTATCTTCATTTGATCTAGTATGTCTTAAACTATTAGCATAAAGTAAAACTTCCGTTATATCTACATCCAAGTAACAGCCTTCTGCACAAGCCGGGCTCAGCACATACACTCTTAAAAAACTTGGGCAAATTTTGCCCAACTTTTTGACCAACACTGGGCATCTATTCAACAACCTAAACAGTTGGGCAAAACTTTAACCAACCAAATTTGGTAAAGTTTGAACCCAACTGTTGGGCAGGAGATTACCCAACTGTTTGGTAAATTAGCATTTTAAAACATACCCACTTGTTGGGCACTTCTTTTGTTAAGCTGTTGGGCAAATGCATTAACCAAATGTTGGTTATATGTTAATTATCTTTTCCTTAAACGTTGGTGCTTTCTTTGCATGTTAGGTTGTAGGTTATGGCAGGGAGCTGCCACTGCAACCCATCGGTCCCGGTTAAAAAACCTTGGCTTAATAACCTATTTGGTTTGTCACTGAGTTTCGTATAGGTACGTTCAAAACTATCATTTTTAAAAGGCACTGTAAAATGATGTGTGTTAATGATGTGATGAAGTCTTGTAGTTTCATCAATGCATAAATGTGAACACGAGGGCTGTATGAGAATTAGCTGGTCCGTAGCTCTCGTACACTGTTATCATGGTTATGAGACAGGTTTCTTGTTATGCCGAAATGGTTCAAATAATAATATATAAATGCTCATTCGGACGTGAAAGAGAATATCCAAGATCCTGACCTCTCATTGGATAGCAGTTTTGCGCCAAATACGAATCATGGAATCTCATACAAATGTGTTCTAGTTCGTAGTACTGTTTAAAGAATTCTATGGAAATAGAGATCGATTTCATGGTCTAAAGTAATGTACGAGTTTAGCTGTTTGGCCAATATAAAAGATGCCAAAGAGAATTTTCAGATTATGGTACCATGGTCTGATTATGAGAAGAATTGTGAAACAAATCGGGTCAAGTGCACTGTCGTTTGGTGACAACACTGCAACCAACAATATACCCACCAAATTGGCAAAAAGTTACCCAACAAGTGGGTAAAGGGAAAATATGCTCAACTGTAGAATAAAATCTTATCGTCATTTTGACCAGCCAGTTGGGTATAACCATTATGTGAGCAAAGATTGACCAACACTTAAGCAATTACTTTTACTCAACAAAAACTTTGCCCAGCGTTTAAACATTGCACCAATTAGCCCAAAAGTTGGGCAAAGTTTAACCAACACATTTCATAAACTTCTTTAACCAACGGATATTTTACCCAACGTTTTAAGAGTGTAATAAAATTCATACGAAATGGCCACGAAAAATGAAGGCTATTCAGTCCACTGCACAGAATCCCACTCACGATGCCCTTAGTATGTTATGGATGGTGTAAGGAAGAACTGTCATCATTATTGATCCTGACACGGGCCGTACATAGGCGCCGCACAGAGGCGCAGTACGGAGGCGCATTACAGAGGTGCGATATTGGTTTTTTCAATCCCGAATTTTTGAAGGATGGGTGCATGTGCATTACCCCCCCCCCCCACTCTCAGTGGCGGAGCCTCCCTGACGGACCAAAATCGCCTGTCGGCGCCCTTTTTAGGTTTTCAACATACTTTATTCTTGCACCATTATTGGCAAAAGACATAATTTAATAGCGTTGTTTTAAGACCCATGTTACAAAATGCTCAAACAGTCACTAGTAACTGTACTATCTGCACTTAATTCTGATGAAAAGGGTCATCTTCTGTATTATAGGCGCAAATAGTAGTCTTGTTGTCGGGAATAATTGTCAACATAGACAATATATAGAAATGATAAAGATAACATTAAAGCTTCCACGTTTTTAAAAATCATTTGAAGAGAACATTCAGGTTAAAATAAAGTAAAACTGTTATCATATTGGTAGTGGTTTAAGAGTTTTGAAGAGCAGTTTCCATTTTGTTTTTCTTCAAGGGACCATTCTTATGATAAATGGCTATTTCTGCTCATTTCTGTACTTCCATTGCCTCAAAAGCCAGAAAATTGTACTTAATGGCTATTTCAGAGTAGTCACATGATGCAGGGATGTGTTAGGATGGAGAGACAACGTTCTATTGACTCTTTGAGTCAATGTTTGTTGCCGACAATAATCTTCCTTTTCTTCCCAATACCTAGAATAGCCTGCTCTAAGCAGGCTATTGTGTTTGCGTTTCAACTACTACATTCAAATATCAACAATCTTGCTTTCGCTACTATAAATAATACTATGAGTCTTTTAACGGCTTCACTGTTGAACAGTCGACGTTTCCAACTAAGTTACATTGCAAACCTACGGTATACAATAGCCTGCCAACTTTCGAGCGAATCTCATTTACGACCACCAAATATGACGTCACGACAAAAATTAAAATACTAAATTATATCTCGCGTATTAGGTAATATTTATGCATCGAACGTATGGCCTGGTACACATTTTCCACCTACAAAAGGTAATTAGGTTGTTCGCCGTTCGTTGTATCAGTTGCATGTACCAAAATATACCAGTCATACTTGTTTCGTGCACCACGTGACCATCTCATGTTTTCTAATTTGTCCCTCAAAATGCGGGATTCCTGTAAATGGAAACTGGACGAAGGTTTGCAGACTCTGTATATTAAACTGTTTAGAGAGGTGTATTATGATTTTGAGAGAGCGCCAACTTTCGGCTACTGCAGAGTCTGCTCCGCAGGCTATACCTAGACCAACTAGGATCAGTGATACATTGTCAAAATTCCAATGAGAGGTCACGCCCTTACGTTGTATCTCGTTAACTTTTCGTTGCAGGCCGTCATGAAAACATATCAAATTTTACACTTTCGTCGTTATTCGTCGCAACAAATTGAATTTCTGTTTATTTCTTTGGAGAATATAAACGCTATATAAATGTCAGGCGTGTTTAGGAGTTATACGGAAAGTTGCGAAACTTTGGTAAAATGATTTAGCCTTAAACAATGCTTATAGCAGACGACTCATCGAATTCGTTGCAAAACAAAGAATGTAAACTATTTTTACTTTGATTGGCAGTCGTAAAGCTGAATTTTGATTAGAGTTTGAAACCTGTCGGTAACAAACCTCAGTTCAATTTGCATCTTTTATCAAAGACAATTGTTTCAGGATAACTTGGGTGTGAAAGAGGCAAATCCTCTTAAGCATGGGGACAGGTCAACAAGGCTTAACAATAGGAACAAAAAGACCTGTCAATCAAAGTTTGATGCTTGAATGGGAATTACTATTTGTGAAGTACCTATCGTGTGATAGGTAGGGTTGTTGTGTCTCCACCCTTACAGCTCCCTGCATGATGTAAATTACGATAATTAGCGTAATATTTTTTCCTGTACTTATCTTGATTTCCATGGTCTGATAATCTGAGAGCCATTTTGGACCAAAGTTTTCTTGCGCTGCGCGCCAACTCATGGTGTCGCAGAGCTTTTCCCCCTAAGGGAATTTAGTCCCCCCCCCCCCTCGAATTTTCGGAGGCCCGTGGATAAAAGATTTAAACATGTTTTAATAGAAAAACCTGCTGAGGAGAATTGTCAAAGTAGTCTGATGAGGCTCAGGGTATTAACTCCTTCGAAGCGCCCCTGTAGGTCATTTTCTCCCCTCTGACCTGCCCCTCACCCAAATAACAAAAACCGTTTATTAACAACCTTATGTTTGAGCGAAAGGAAAAGAATACTGTGTCTCGTGTTAAATAGGCATATAGTAACTTAAATGAACTCAGTTAATTTTGCACACGTAAAGTTTTTCGGTTTGCTGTGTCCTTTTCACAGAACTACTAGTTATCGACGAACCAATTCCAGGAGTGCAGCAGGCAGTGGATCAAGTATTTCATTCTACGCTTCAAACAGTTTCTTCTCCGACTACAGATTTGACAGCTACCACCGCGGGTAAGTTTTTATTATAGCAGCACCCAAACGAACTGCTAAAATGCCACCCGAATCGCTTTATGTTTAACCAATCACTTTGTACTTTTCGCCATTACCGTCATTTAAGTGGACATGTACTTCTTTATGAGTAAACAGAAATGTGAGTTACCGTTAAGTCAATGAAATTAAGCTAAGATTAATGCAAATGATGAGATTACCGCAAACGTCTATGTAGTATAGGAGCTGCTCCTTGTGTCAGACGGTGCACCATAGATCGAAGTGAATACCATGAACTATGGTTCTTTGGGTCCAGCTGATGCTGCGTTGAAAGATACACCCGTTCTGGATTCCCCAGACGAAATTGTGGTCAGCAAAAAGCTATCCAAAAATGAAATTTGTCAGTTTGGCATTGCAACGGGTGCCAACTGAGGTCATAATAGATGTACACACATGTAAGAAATAAGTCAGACAAAAAGATAAGGTCGATTATGAAGTCGCAGGGTCACCACCCAAATGAAAGTATCGGCCTGCGAACATATCGACTTGCCGAGATTGTATAAAAAAGGCAGAATAAATAAAATATAACATAGTGGTATATCAATGACCTTATGGCTTCCAGAATACGTCAATTTGAGCGTGTGTGCATGTCCACATGTGTGTCTATGCATATCCGTTTGTGTGGGTATACATGTGCTTTCTAATGGGTGGATTGCAGAACACCATCCATGGTTTGACCGGCTGTTGAAAATTTTTGCCCCTTCCTCCATTCACAAAGGAGATCTACGCCCCTGGGTAGTTTAGAGGAGAGTGCATTGCAAAAATTCATGGTTGAATACGGGGAATTTGGCGTTCTTGGAAGTACAGTGTGGGAAGATTTTTAGATGTGACGCCAAACCGGGATTTGCCGTTACAGCAGTATTTTCTTTTGATGTTCAATTTCAATGAGAATTCTGGCAAATTACAATTGCTAAAACGATCACAAAGCATAATTATTTCTTGGCCAATAGCTCGGAAAAATTTACCCAACTGATTTACGAGCATAAACTAAGTGCAAAACTTGCGAAAAGTTTTATTTTTTCTATCAATAATTACACATATGGAGCTTTCCTTTGAGAGAATGCCGAATTCCACGTTAGAAGAATTGGGAAAGCCACTTTGAAACTTATTCATCCAAGTTTTCTACCTTGCATATAGTGTTACCAGCACATGTAAGGTTTGATCTCGGGCGGCCACAGATGAACTTTGACCTCACCAAAGGGATAATGATCTTTCCGTCATGGATCCACTTACCAAATGTGAAATCTGTGCAAGTGTCCCACCTTAAGATATCTTGCTAACAAGGTCTAAACAGGTCAACCGAGGGTCACCTTATAAGGGACATCTATCTTCTAAGTTTTAGAGTTGTCGGAGTTTCCCATTTTGAGATATCCTGTTAACGAACAGTTTCACAAACAAATACACAGCACAAACTAAAGCTCAACACCTTACGGGGCACTAAGAACAATATCCCGCGAGGAAGCCATCGGAATTTCCCTTTAGCGGATGAGCGAATGCAGCGCTTAAATACCAAAGGGAGGACAAGCTCCGAATACCACGTAACGGACCTCATCCAGTTGCAGCATTTTCAGATGGCTACAACGGTAACATGTGCCACGTGAGCGACGCGAGCTCTCGGTAGGGAGCTGGACTTCCTAAGGCAGTTCGTTTTCGTACGCACGCCCTTATCACTGAGCTTAAAGGTAAAGAGCAGTCCCCAAACCTTATTATGAAGAAAAAGCTAAGTAACTCAATTTTCATCTTATTTCTATTCAAAGTATCTTTAATTACATTTAATAACTTTACTATTGCATATTCAAGGTAAACCAAGTAATTATTTCTGGTAAATTTCACATTTGAAGAGAAAAAACATGGTACATGACTCCCAACAGCCAATCATGAAACTGGACAGCCTACTTCACTTTTTCAGTTTGGGATGACTGCTCCTGTCCTTTAACAGATAGGTTACACACTTACATGCAACCACACGCCACCAAGCAAGCATGTATCTCGTATCATCAAAACCAAAATGGTGTTGGAAATTCGCTTCCATCCATTCCTTTACCCTTGCTCGCTTTTCTCCGGTTTCCGTTTGTATTTACAAACAGGGACAGATCGTATGTACCCCGCTCACAAGGGATCCACTATGGTCTAAAACGGGTAATTAGTACTGGGGAAGAATATCAGTCCCAGGAGAAAATTCCTGTTGAGACCTGTTGGAGTGATGAAAGTCAACAGGTAACACCGAAAAAGCCAAAGGTTCCTGTTGATACCTGTTAACATCCTAGCATTAAGTGAACATCCAACATAAAGACAGTTTTGAAAGATTCAAGTCCTTAAAGTTGAAGTTAGCAATTCATTGAAAGGACACACCAAGCCATTTTGGGATAAATTCTTCCTATGGGTACGATATCTGTCTTCCCTTCTCCACACAGGCGGTCGAGCTGTGAAGAAATATCGAATTTTAGCGAAGCAATGTATGTTTTCATTCAAGTCCTCCCTATTTAATCGCTTTTAACATTACACAGGGAATGACATAGGCATATTTAAAACCCCCAAACACATTCGTGTTGGTGTGCCGTTAAACCCCATCTATCTATCTGTCTGTCTGTCTGTCTAACCAGCCAACCCAACCAAACCAGCCAACCCAACCAAACCAGCCAACCCAACCAAACCAGCCAACCCAACCAAACCAGCCAACCCAACCAAACCAGCCAACCCAACCAAACCAGCCAACCCAACCAAACCAGCCAACCCAACCAAACCAGCCAACCCAACCAAACCAGCCAACCCAACCAAACCAGCCAACCCAACCAAACCAGCCAACCCAACCAACCCAACCAAACCAGCCAACCCAACCAAACCAGCCAACCCAACCAAACCAGCCAACCCAACCTAACTCCAAAGGGTGGTCTCGTTCACTGTTAATTGTAATAAACACCCATTGATCGAGATCATACTATTTTTCTATATTTTTGGTTTTCTTTCAGGTGAAAATACCAGCGATTTTATCGTTATATCAACAAATAATTCCCGTGTGAGTTCTCCAAATTTCCCGTCTCAGTATCCTGACAATATCGCTTACTGGATTTCCGTTCGACCTCCTCATAGCCTTAGTCGTGTTTCTCTGACGTTCACGCACATTGACGTGCAATATTCGCCGAAGTGTATCAACGACAATGTACAGGTTTGTTAACAAGATTTTATCATCATTTCAGGAGGTCACCTCTTTTCTTTTCTTTTTAAGTGGATGAAAACCCGAGGGCCTTGAGAAACAAAATGCAAAACTCAATTAAAACCAGGATCCTTTACACGCTTAACAAAGCAAAAGTTGTGTTAGTTATTAACCCAAGCTAATTACATATGACTATTTTCAAAGAAGCAAACAAATATGTCTTATTTTTGTTCAAAGCTCGCGCCCTGTACGCAAGGTAATGTACACACAACAAAATAACCATTTTACAACCGTTCCAGTGTGATGTGCTCTCCACGAGCGTGGAACAAATGCAAACAAATAGCTTTTATGAATTTTGTCGTCGGATAAGCACAATGAGTAACAAACTGCATCAAAATAATCTTTACTCAAAGAGTTAGGTAAGGGTGAACCAGAATGACCGCTTTTAGGCCATACACCTCACCGGAGACCTTTCTCTTTAAAGAAAACTCTACCCCTCCCCAAGATCAAAACCATGGACGTCCGCAGAAATTTTTACAAAGGGGGGGGGCAAGGTCATTCATGGATGGTTGAATTGTGTACACTATCTAAGCGGAGCGCCACCATCAGTTGGCGCGGAGCGTACAAGAAAGTTTTGGACCTTAGAAACCCTCCAGATGGCCGGAAACGACACTTGGCAAGTGTTATAAGCTGCATGTACCCGGCCCTGACACAGGAATTTCATGTCTGTAATTTTTAGAATTTTCAATGTAAAAACTGTTGAAGGGAACACGCCTATGGACGATAACACTTACAACTGTCAAACAGCCTATACAGGCCTATGTCCGTTACACAATTAAGAAACATACCCCCTCTCCCCCCCCCCCCCCCATATTCACCTTGTATATCCCAGTTACATCCGCGCGTCGCCACTTGAGATCAGCACGGGACCAAACCAAGACCAACGCATTCTTCAATAGTCGGATGCCATATGGCACACTACATACCTAACAACTAGTACAATTTTGGCCTAGTTTTTACAGTTACATATTCCCAATAGATATCACGAATGGTGGTCCCCAAACTACGATTTCACTATTCTGCATACCATGTTCTCTTTTGCTATTCCTGGTTAAATGTCCGCATATTCATGATACATAATAGGGTACACCTATGACATACATAGCGTTGATGGGTACACCCACCAATGTCTCATACTTTGACAATGAATTTTTTCACAAGTGCAATTTTCCGGTGGGGGCGGGGGCAAGTGCCCTTGCCCCCCCCCCTTGCGGACGCCCATTATCAAAACAACCCTCCCCTGAATGTGAATGCTTTGGTGGAGACTCTGACGGTGGGTGCTAAGTTGGAGACTTTGAGGCAACGGACATGACGGTGTAAGGCACGCTGTCTGAGAAGACGTGGAAGTCACTCACTATTGTCGATATAACAGCCTCCTCGGGTGATGGGGAGTATCGGAGGGCTTGTCTTAGGGAGTTCCAGACTCAATGCATGTGTTAAGAAGCGACAAACTATGTAGCCTCCGGTTTGCTACCACTGGGGTTGAAAGGGATCGATAGACCCTCTAAGGAAGTTTCTGAGTCTGCCTTTTAGGCCGCTAGACCGGCTCAACAGCCGCAGCGTTACGGGCTGCGTAGATTGAGGAGCACGAACCAGACACAAAGAACCCTCTAACAAAGACTGCACTGCACCCCATTTGGGCACTCAGCCTTTCCGTACCCGACCTGCAGATATCTGCCGCATCGCCTGTTGGGAATCGACTTCGTGACCAACACCCACCTCCCCCCGCCCCGCTTACTCTTAGTTGATCTCCCTTGTACAAAACGAACAATCTCTTTAGCCCTTTACCATTGCCTGGTTGACATTATGACCTTTTTACTATTACGGTTATATAGTATGGGATTTGAGAGGTGTTTTACAGTCATTAATCGAAGCCACAGCTTCGATTGTAGGAATTGCTCGTTCAGTCATGTGGTTTCGTGCCTTCGTAAGCGGTCGGTGTGGATGAATATTGTATCATGTTCCGTTTGGATTCATATTGCAATCGCACGCTGTTCGTTGGTACAGTGGAAGAGCTTCGCAGTTTTGTTAAGTTGTTCTCCAGGAGGATTTTCAACAAAGTTTAACTATTCCTTTATAAGGGGATTTGCCCGAACAACTCCTGCATAGTAGTAGTTTGATTTAGCAGTTTGTAAATAGTTTTTCCGTGTATTTTCCTGCCCGGTCCGGTTTGAGATGTTTTTGTCTGTATGTGCCGTTACAATGCACTGAAAAAGTACTCCTGTATAGTAAGGTGGTAATGTGCAAATAAAGTAGTAGTTCCACATTCAAGTGTATTCTGCATTGAAGGCTTCCTCTCTGGTTGAAAAAAGGTGAAAATAAAGTTTGAAAACAATTAAAACCTTTCAGGGATTTCAAAATAAATTTGAAAGGTTGCATTTTCCAACATATGCCACTTTGCTTTGTCGGAACTGTTTCATCAAGCAACTTCGTCGACCGCACTAAATTCAATGTAAGCATGTCGACTAACTTACGTTCATGCATACAATCATGCAGCTAGATATAGAGTGTAGTAGTGCCCAAACACAGTAACGAAGGTAATGTTACAGTAACGTTACAGAACAAAACAAGTCTAGCATTAACAGTTAGTCGGTGTGGCGTGCTCAGCGTAGGCCTAGAACACTGCACCTACAATCTTGGACAAAACTTCTTGGGACACCCTGCTCCCCCTTCCATTCCAATGTTGATCACTGTTATGCTGTTCACGGCAAAGAGTCATTCTTCCTGACGCAACATTGGGAGGGGAAAGGGGGTATCATGTTAGCCTACTTCAACTAAAATTTACGCATAATATGTAAAGTGTCCCAACAGTTTCGTCCAAGATTGTAGTTAACCGCTTGTTAGGAAAGTCAAGTTGGTCTAGGGTCGATACTTTTGCATAGCGTTAGGCCTGTGTCATCACCAACAGTGTATCACACAGTCTGTGGCAAAGTTTAACGAGGTACAAAGATTTTGGGGGCAACGTTACATCCAGGTGAATACTTTCATTTAAACACCAGTGCTCAGTAGAATACATAGTGGCACTGCTTCTTCTAACATACACCTCCCCAAACAAATCACAAGGAACAATGCCCCCTCCCTGCATGTTTGGGAAATATTCCACTTTCGTCGGGGAACGAGTTGCAACAATATGCTGCATTTTGTTAATAAGAGAGTCCCAAGTGTGCACATTTTCAAGGCTTCGACTAGTACTTGCCATGCAAGTACAATTGTCTAGTTACAGATATGCTTTTGACATTTCGACTGAATAGAAGGATGTCACTGGGAATGAAAAAAAGTTACAAAATCAAATCAACTTAATATTATAGAAAGTATCAACAACCTTTTAGAGTCCTGAGATGATAACTACTCGGAGGCGCACCGGCGCGCTGACATCTTTCCTCCACGTTTGTACATTAAGTTGTCATGTTTCAAAAATGTTACCAGCTAGCTAGCTGGTAGGTAAGTTATTCAGTCAGTCAGTCAGTCAGTCAGTTAGACGGGACGTAACGGCACACAAAGTCGTATGTGTTATATAGTTTCACCTAGTTAGACAAAGTACAAAGTTGGGGTAAAACTACCTAAAATAGTAAAAGAAAATGAAAAGATACAACTGGTGGTCAATTTCTACAAAAAGAATAGCAAACGGGAGCGATGTCAGAAATTTTTATTAAGTTTGCCTTCTTCGAGGAAGCCAAGTATAAGGGAAGAATCGGTTTGTTCAAACAAAGCTTTAAGGTCGGGTACAGAGTACTATTCTTGGCGAATATGGGAGTATTACATTACAGTTGACGAGAATATGAATGACGGTGACAGCACTGTCACAGGACATACAGTATGGTCTCGCAAGTTCCAAGTGAGGTAAATAGGCATGGGTAATTAGGTAAGTGTGACCAATGCGGGCCCTTGTCAGCACTTAATCATCCCTCCGTTTACTGGGGACTCCTTACCTTTTACTTGGTACAGTTTATTTTCGGGAAAAGAATCCCACAGGTCTTGTCATATTGTTTTTATTGAGCCATTGATGTTAGTCAGTGTGTGGCAAGTAGATGTTGGTGACGTTCATCTGTGGGGCTTCTTTAGCAAGTGCACCGACTCTTTCATTTCCTCGTATGCCCACGTGACTGGGGACCCGTGCAAGCACAACTGATATTTATAGCTGTACCAAATTAGAGAGCTGTTACTGAGGGGTGTTTGAACTCACTGCCCTTTAATAATAAATGATATTTACTCTTAACCACAGTAGTACGAGATAGGGTTCGGGCAAACTACTCCTAGAGGTTTCCAGTTTCTTCCAGAATGGGCTCGAAAAATAAACGAAAAACAAAACAAAAATCATAATGACGGTAAAATTTCGATGAAACCTAGAAAGGATTACAACAATTCGGTACGCTTTCGAACAGTTTATACATGGAAAAAAATTCTACTAAGTCTTAATTCATTTAGACATGCTGCACAACACTTTGCGCGGTATGGTAGAATACTCGAACGAAACGTGGTTGCAAAACAGGTGGCGGTGGTTTTCAATCTCCACACACGACCTCCTCAGCCCACCTGGATGCAGTTTTACGTCATACCCAGGACGACATATCTAATGGTCGACAATGAATGCCCAAAACTATATGAAGAATCCATTTGGCTTGACAGCTGAAGTATGAAAACATGATTGACAGACAAAGTGATCACATTTTCACTAAAACGTTGAGTGTTGCATTAGACCGTCAGTAGTTCGCAACCGATAAATGTAATGAGGTTTTATACTTCGATTTATTTTATTGGTAATGGAATACATAAGTTTCAGCAATGATATTGATGTCCTTATATTAACAGATTTTTGGCTTAACGAATCATTACCAAGTGTGTGGACATGACCTGCCCCCTTCAGTGATTTCCGCTGGTAATATATTGGAAATTCTCTTTACATCTGACTCTGAGGAAAGTTTCACAGGATTCGAGGCAATCGTTGTATTCTTAGATCCAGATGCACATTATAGGGCTCCTGGTCCGGTCATTTATCAAAGCGTTTATCTTCAAGAGAGCAATACCGTCAACAACACTGTCAGCGTGAAGTCCCCAACATTTCCAAATACGGTTTACAGAAACATGAAATGTGGTTACGTTATTCATGCCCCAGTTGGAAGAGTCATTTTATTTAACGTTGAATGGATCGCTATGGAAGCTTGTTCGTCGCGGGAAGACAATGAAGATACGTTGTCATATCCCCCTTCTGAATATGATAGTCCCGGGATAATATTAGCCGAATACGATCCCACTGGACCTGGCAATGTTAGTTGCCCATGTGATAGTATACAGGTACGTTATGTAGGACAACAAAACATCTAGTAATTAAGTTAACAAGCTTAGTTTAATTGCTGTAAATAAAACATGTTGAATATGATGGACACTTCGTTAAACAATAACCACATACCGGTGGATCTGGTTCTGGTGAGAACTTATACGGGGTCAATTTTTACCTGCCTTCTCTCAAACATCGCGCAATTTTTCAACTTATACTCAGTCCAATAAACATAAAAGTTTTACAACTAGATTATGCTCTTGATAAAGGGACAGGAAAAGAACTGAGTAAAGATGTTATCAGGGCCGTCGCGACAGGGAGTGTCCCCACAAATAAGAAAATATTGTCAGTGCAACGACAGTTGCAAAATCTGAAATTCCAGTTGGAAATTCCTCGTACTTGGTCTAGCTCATTTTTTCCGACTGGACAAATGTCTTCTTTTCCAAGTAGATCAATTGTCGCAGACTTTTCTACCTCAAATTAACACCACGGAGCCATATTTTTGGAAGTTCTCAATACATTGCTAAACTTTTGACGCGCTTCGCGCACTTCAGTTTCATCGATAAAGCGGGCCTAATTATCAGTAGCATTTCAAACAGATAAATTATGCATCGGTCCGATAATGGTGTGCAAAGGCCCCCTTGATTTCCAGTTTTCCACCAAAGACGTTTAATCTCTTTTTCTGAAGAGAAATGGTAAGATGCGGTTAGAAAAGTTTTTCGACCAAGAATCAATTTTGACCATATTCTCTCAGATATGTGGTGGTGCAAATATGTGAAAGGTGAGATGCAAGGTATCCTTAACGGCAGAAGACAGTTCCGTATGGTGCTGAAAAAAGACATACCATCCTTCCTCTTCATGGGGGGTTCGAAGGCACACATTAGGTATTTTGGGCAGCCCCGTACCTGTTTTAAACGGTGAGTGGAGGGACACGAAGCCAAATCGTGTCCCAATAGACGTTGTTGAAGATGCCTAGATTGGCGCATGGGAAGGGGGACTGTCCCAACAAGGTGCGGTGCAACCTTTGTGGGGAGGAGGGACATGTGTTCGGTGGCTGTCCCAAATCATATTCTGCTCGTGCTGGAGGGGATGTGGGGCCGGCACCAGAACCCTTGCAATCAGTTCCAAACTTTTCTACTCAAGAACTGGAGGAGGCAGCACAAGAGGTGGAGCAGGATTTTTTATCCTCTAAGGGGTGTGAGGGTAGCAGTGGGGGTGTTCAGGTTGAGTCTCCACTGTCCTCCCCACTGATACCCGGGGAGGTTGAAATCATGATGGTTGAGGAGGACCTTCGGCTCTCCTCGGATTTAGAGTCTGAAACGGATTCTTCAGGTGGTGGAGAGCCTGTCTCAGAGCCTCCTCCCAAGAATCCACCTTCAGGGGAGGGCTGGTTTGATTTTTGTGAGGGTGGGGTTTAGGGCCCTCCGATGAAGAGGCCCGTTGATGACCATTCTGGGGCACCTATACAGAGTCCACGGAGTAAAGTGGTCAAGACCCAGGTCGATACTTAGAAGTGGTGCCTCGTGGTTTGGCCTTCGGGCGTTAGGTTGGCGGGTGGTTTGGGTGGGGTTTGTTGCGTCCTTTTCGTTGTGACGGACCTTTTGGTTCCGTGTTTTGTGTGTGGGTGGTTCGTGGTTGGTTTGAGTTTTCTGTTTGTTGCGGCTTTCAAACAAATGGACATTGAACATAGTTTTAGTTTACTGCAATTTGGGGTTGGTCTTGTGTCGGGTGGTGAGTTTGGGTGTTGGGTTGGGTTTGGTGCTTCTTTAAGTTTATGACAGACATTTTCGTTCTGTGTTACTGTGTAGATGGTCGTGGTTAGCCGTTGTGTTTTTGTCCGGCCGGTTTGGGTTGTCCTTTTGTTGCAAGGTGCTTGTTTCGATGTACGTGAAATTCGATGTATGGTTTTTTGACCATATTCTTTCACAAAGGGTTATCAAATAAACGAAATCTTCGCACGCTCCACGCGCTTCGAATACTTAGAGGTCTCACAGATAAATTTCTGAATGCTTTAAATCAGGCAGCTGAAGGATTTTTTCCACGTGCTTCCGAACTTGCTGAATGTAGTCATATATAACATATATACTCTCTGGAATAAGAACTCACGCAAACGCAGAACAGCAAAATTCAATATACGAATTGCGAAGCTGGATCGCCTTGTCATCTTGTGACTTGCAGATGGGTTTTGTGGATGAGTGCAACTGAAGCAGAGTTGCCCCAGGTGGGCGAAAACCCAAATGATGGTAGTTTGAAAGACTTTAGGTCTGTTCCGTAAGTCAGAAATTGTGTTTAGGTAAAAGGCCAGTGGTGGCGCCTCCTTAAAAGTTGTTAGCCTCGTCTTCAAAGGTTTATCACCAAAGCTTCACATCTGTAATTTTGGACGTTAATTTGTTCAACCCTGCTAAAAATGCCTGTGGAGACCTTGCTTTTACAAGCCTGAAAAGGTCGCAGTTTTTCAAAATTTTCTGTGCGTTCCGCGCCAACCAACGGTGGCGCTTCGCTTGCATAACCATCAGCCTCGTCTTCTAAGACTCATCCCAACTGGCATTCATGCTCCATGTATTCATAATATCTGGAGCTTGCCTGGTGGCTTATCCATTCATTTGGAAAGAATATCCAGTCTGTCGGAATTTTGGATCCATGAGCCCCCCCCCCCTCCCCCCTTAACATGAGACCCTACGAAGGCCCTGCATTTGGTGCCGAACTTCCTAACATTTTAAACATATTCAAACCTTATGAAAATGTAATACACAGTTATGATATTTTTGCCTACCTGTTAGGGCACCTTTTAAGGCATTATATTTTGTTTTGATATTACTGGTGACAGTTCTTTTAGGTAGATGTGTCGCCTTTTTCAAAAATATAAAAAAACAGGTATTTCTTAGTTCTTTTAGAATGTAACTACAGTACACAGTAAACGTATATGTTCTTTCCTGTCCGTAGGCGTTCGATGGGGCTGACCGACGGGCCTCTCCTATCACAGACAGGCTGTGTGGTTTTGAAGAACCAAGGACTACGTTCATGTCATCTGGTAACATCATATACTTGTACTTTGAAACAGATAAGGACCTACGCCACGGTGGTTTTGAAACCACATTCTACGTTTCGAGTTAGACGCGGAGTACATTACGGTGTTCAAACTTTGCCACGTTGAACGTTGTTTTTTGTACCATTGTGCTTTAAGAATTTGATCTCAGTGTTGAATATCATACTAATTCAATGATGCACGGCGTGCCATTGCATCGGAAAGCCCTCGGTCCCATGGATTGCCGTTCAAGGAGCTAACGACCGAACGTGATCAAGTGGTTAAAGCATCAAACTTGCATCCGGCTCCCTGAGGTAAGGCTCCCTGAGAGGTCTTAGCCAATACCTTGAAATGGAATATACTGTCACTTTGCTTGGTGCTCAGCACAAGCAATGGTGTAAGGAAGAAGGGAAAAAAAGCTGGTGACGCACAACTTCAATTCAGAACCACGGTTATATATGTTTCCTGAAAGGATACTCATCGGACTCCACCTTAAACCCCTTAAAAAGTTAATTTCAGATATAGAAGTTATGTGGGGTATAGAATAAATACGATCAACAGGCAATTAATTCAGGGTTGGTTCTACGGGACGGGTCTAGGGGAAACTTTGGAGCGCCCCCCCCCCCCAATTTTGCTAGCCCCCCAAAATTGGACAAATGATTTATGTAAACTAGGCATATCAGCAGCAAAGACAACAACGAAGACAAAGATAAGCGTTTAAATATTGTTCATGTTACTAAATGGAGTGGAGTTTGTTTTATAGCCTTGCAAAATATATTACATTCCTTCTTAGGCCTGTTGCCCAATTACCGGAGTTCACCTTTGTTTCTGCCTCCGTTAAGCTGGCCGTATGGAGAGACCGTTGCAATATCGTCTTAAAGGGGGAGGTAGGGGAGGCCTGCGGACGTCGTCCCGCCGTCGCTGAGGACGGAGATTAAACTGAGGGTTGAGGCAGATTTCGTTCGTCTGCCGAGGTTGACGTTCGGCAGGCGTTGGGGGCCAATCGTTTCGGTGCGGGCGGGGAGGGTCAAAGTTAACCTGTAGGTATGTTTGAATGAATATGTAAATAGTCCTTTGTGACTGGCTTGGTTATGGGGGGTTTTGTATGTAGTTACAAATTTTGTTCTTTGGTGTATGTAAAGGTCCTGTACATAGTTTTTGCTGTTGTTTTTTTTTGTCCAGTCCGGTTTGGCTTCACTCCCTTTGTTTCTCAGTGCCCGTTTAAATGTACTTAAAAAGCTCATTTTGCACTCGATGTCTCAAGGTGGTCAGACTGATGTGGCATCGAACACACATGTAATCAATCAACGTTACAACAATGCATAACTGAAGTGTGCTCTTTGCACTAGTACTACACAGCTATAAGCCTACCTGTATATTGTATTTAGGCTACACAGGGGAAGGACACATGCATATAGGCCTACTCAAGCGTTCACATATTTCTTGGGTTGCAAGATTTCATTGTACATGGATTTGGCCAAAGCTAGCACTGTATCTGTGTGTATCTTTTATTGTAAAAGTCCCCTCGGCCGCAACCGAAGGGTGAAAACTAAAACCAATTGTGTGTACCGGCGCTCAGTGGCAGTGTCTAGGCGCTTAGTGGCTGTGTCCAGGCTGCTATAGTAGTCTGGACACTGCCACTGAGCGCCGGTATTCACGAATCTCTCTGGTTTTCACTCTTTGGTTTGGGCCGAGAGGACTTTTAATATAAAAGATACACACAAAAACATTGCTAGCATAAATAGGGGCCTGGTTTTCTAAAGCACTTGCCACGAAATTAATTTCTACCCATGTCACGTTGAATTAATTATCAAACTATAATTACGATTACCGTGTAGTAGAACGACGAATAAAACTGAGCTTTAAAAATTAACGTCGCCTAGTCTTATTTTATCGGTGTAAAGTCTCCAATATTTTTCGTGATTTTCAGGAATACCACAGAAATGTTACATCCAAATTGTCACCCAATCAATATTGAACCACAAATAATGAAACTATAACAGCGTAATTTTTACTGAAAAATTGCACGAGCCTTGGAGAAGATTTTCTTCCGTAGCCGCAGCGTTTGTTGTTGCCGTTGCCATTATAAGGGTAAACGTAGTTGAAGAGTTCATTTCTGCTGTCAAGACGGCAAAAAAGTTCGAAAATTTTTTAACCTCAGACCCAGTCCGGTGGTGAGACTGAGTTTGAAGCAGACAATGCATAAAGAGAACACCTTGTAAAGTAACGTGAACAAATTGAGCCCCAATTTTCCCGGCCTGCAACAATTTAACCAGAAAAATTTTCTGATTCATCTTTCTTTCGGGAGAGTAAGTTTTTGCAACACGAGATCTCAAAACGAAATATGTCTGGATGCGTTTAGCAAGTCCTGAGAAGTGCCATTCCCTGCAATCTGGGAGGCTTTTTTAGCAAAAATTTTCTTGATACGCTACGCGCCAACCGATAGTGGCGCTCCGGTTAGATGGTAATACGTGCATTACCACCCCCGAAATTATGTCCCTAGAACCGCGCCTGAAGTAATTAAAGCTTATTATACCTACCTATTCCCCTATGAAAAACCCCTCCAATGAACCGACTGCCGTTGTGTGTGATGCTCGGTATAAGCAAAGGAGAAGGGGAAAACAATCCAACTGATGAAAACTGTCTAAAAAGATGTCTCTTCTTTGGTTTTTGCCATTGTATTGTATCGATTGAGTCTTTGTTAGGGTTAGGAATAAAGGCAATAGCCAGCTTTGAAAATTTCTCGTTAACGCACCTCGCCCCAAACAATCCAGTGCCTAACTGTACCACTGTTAATCATCGCGACGGCTTCGCTAAACTAACCCAGAAGGGTCCTGGGTATAACGTTAAACTGCATCCGGAAAAGATATGTCATCACCTGATTCGAGTCCATCAGGTGAACTTCTTGACTGGCATCTTGCCTTTGTCTACCTTTACTTCTTTTGCTTCGAATTTGTGGCAATATTGGTTCCTTCACCTGAACAGGGCACCATTTTGGCCAGAAATATTCATCTTGGATAATCCAATTTTGGTGCTTGCATCGTAAACAACCCTCATTTTTGTAGTGGCCTTGTATTCTCTACTGACAGATAGATGTGGGATGTAGTGAACCCTTGGACCATCTCGTTGCTTAGACTCAACCTCTTCAATTACCCGAGATGCAACTGGTCTCTTATTATTTTATTGAACCTTTTGAATTTCGGGGTTGCTACTCCAGAAGGAAATAGATTTTTTAATGTAGTTGAAAGCCGCCCTAAACTAAACAGTACTAAAATTGCTTGGCAGATTAGTACTCTTTTCATTCCATAGAAAACCAAACCTTTGATCTTGTCGTAAACAGGCCCTTTCAAAACTTGGCTATTATTATAACCTGTTGATCATGATCCCACTGATTTTTAATTTCCTCTCCTGTTGGGCTTGCTGTAGGGCCTGAATTAGCAAATGCATCTGATCTTGGGACCGTTGTTGGGCCTGAAATAATTGCTGCAGTTGTTGTTGTGACCAGAATAGAAATTGCATTAAGTGCCCTGTAAAATCTTGTGCCCCCCATCATGCCTTGTTCAGTGGGTACCTTTGACGTGGTGCTAAATGGAACCTATGGTGGGTTCATACTATCTTGGAAATGAGACTGGTCATCTGACCCTGATACTCCCTCTGCTTTTGTACTGACACCTGTAATCTTGTAGGTTGAATACAGGTGACACCTGTAATCTTAAAGTTGATTACACCCAAACTGCTTTAACTGATCAAAACTGAATGTTCCATCATGGACGAGTTGGGCTAGCAAATTGTCACTACCACAGTCCCTACATTTCCATGGGAACTGCCTCAAATTTGTAGGAGCTTCATACAGCCCCTCATTTCTCATAAGCCTTGAAACTTCAAATGGATGGTGCATTACAGTTTCTTCCGGTATTTCATTTTTGCCTACAATTTCTAAGAGGAGTGAGCAGGGGATGGCGAGAAATGAAAACAGCTGAAAATGATGATGAGGAGGGAGGAAGGGATGGGGGGGGGGGAAAAGACATTTGGCATCTTTTTTGCATATTTGTTATGCCACAGTCCTACACAGACTGTTCATATGTACTATTGTCAGTGACTGAAGTTCTAATTCCTGCCCTTGCCTGCCCTTATAGACAACGTTGTTTCTATCACTAAAGGGGATAAACTAGCTACAGAGATTTACCCCTGAGACAGTCCAACTGCTAGGTGGAACAGTGTGGCCAGCTGAACTAGAGTTATCCGTGTATATGTTAACTCATTAAGTGAACACCATGATTTTTTTTTTTTGGGGGGGGGGGGGGAGTAGGGGATAAATTAAAAACTGAACAGGTAACATCAGAGGGTTGAGCAACAGTAGCTGTGCCACTATAGTTACTCCTGATCATTTCGTACCCTTAACGACAGGACAGGACGCAAATGAGAGCATGATTTTGAGCCAACTGGAAAAGAAACCACAAGCGTCTTGTATTTCAATTTGCTGTTCTTATACAGGGAACTAACAAGTATACTATTAATAATTCCTTTGGGATATCTATGCTGCATAAATCCTCTTGCTTTTTATTCTGTGCCATTTTACCCCTAATAAATACTTTTCCTATTCACGTTTCTTATTTTTTTGTTTATTGGAAATTGTACAAGTTGTAGAATAAGAAAGTGAAATTGAAATGCTGCTTTTCCTTCGTTATTGTTTAGCAGGTCAAAACATGTAGTGTTAAAGAAGTTTTTCTGAACATATTTTTAGAAACCAAAATTAATTAACAGATTAAGCGAGAACCTACCTGGTTTGAAGTTTGATCCTGATTTTATGAGTAAAGGAGAGTGAGAGATAAGGTGATATCCCGCCCGCGCATGCGTAGTCAGACTTCAAAACATGAGGTCAGAGTTTTCAGACACCATGTGCAAATAAACAGTTTTGTAGCTGTACCACACGTAGAACAGTAAGTTACCAAAAGAGAAGTAGTAAGATTAGCTTGATGGAAGAAGAGGGCATGGAGTGGAGGGCACTTTGTCTCTCACTCTCCTTTACTCATAAAATAAAGATCAAACTTCAAACCAGGTAGGTTCTCGTTTAATCTGTTTATTTTATCTCGTAAAACGTTCGAGATAATGTGAGACTTCAAAGCAACTCAGACCTCATGGTGAACAGAAAAGAGATATAACAACCTTTGTGAAAAAGCAACAATATTTTCAGGTTTGCTACTCTGGTCTGTGTCCAACTATGTACAATGAAAGGTTTCTCCGTTTGGATAAAAAAGGCTTTTGCAACATGCCAAATAACAAGGAAGTGTAAAATATACGAGGTAAACATATGTACAAAGTTCGGAAAGTTCTGTCTCAAATTTTCAAACTCAAAACTTCCACAAGCAAGAACAAATAGGCAAACAAATGTTGGAAAAACAGTTCCAAAAATGAAAAACTCCATCAGAGCAAATATAAAGGTACCTCTTCAATACTGCTTTCCTTGCATAACAGATTTACTCCATAGGAGCGAATAAAAAGTTACATCTCCCAATACTGCAACATCAAACTGTTTTGTTTGAATAACAGGTTTGGTTCATAGAATCGAAGATAAAGTTACATCTTCAATACTGCAACGTCAAACTGTTTTCTTTGCATTAAAGGTTTATGATAAAACTTCTGGAAGGTTTCCTCCCCTTTCCAACCAACATGTGAAAGGATTTCACTGACAGGGTAATGGGCCATTGAGGCCTTTGATACTGCGGCGGTACGTACTGAGTGAGGTTTGAACTCGGTAACATTAATACCTGCTTGAGTCATAACTAATCTCAACCAACGACCAATACTGTCCCTTGAGATTTTCTTAAATGGTTTCCTGTAGCTAATGAACAGCTTAGTTTCCCCCCTGCGACATAGTTTCGTTCCTTTCAGGTACTGTCTGTGGGAAATGATTTAAATTCAACTTGCCCTAGTCTGCCTTGCTTAAGCAAGGAATCGATATGAAAAATGATGGAATTAGCTTTAATTTCCATATTTTCAACGTCCAGCCTATGGACGGTCTGCTGCCGCAGAGCTGAAACCAGCGCCATCAACATACATGTTTTCCGAGAAAGATCAGCCAGAGTTAGCTTACTGGCTGGTGACATTTTGCGAAGCAAATTCAAGACCACTCTTACATCCGAAATTTGGTGGTAACGAGGGAGGGGCGGTTAAGGTTGGAATGCACCTTTCATAAATCTTCGGACCAAGGGGTGGTTACCAATTGGACATCCATCTGGCAGGATGATGAAAGAAGACAATGCAGATCGGGCTATATTGAGTGCACTGTAGGATAACTTTGTGTAAGGCGAAGTAAGAAAATGAATCACTTGGCTGACATCAGCTTGGACTGGATCAGTCTGCCTTTCACGACAAAAGTCCACCCACTGCTCGATGTATGAGTGGTATTGCAATTCGATAGTATCTCTCCAGGAGGACAGAAGGATATTGGTGGCCTACTGTGAAATATTATATTGTCTGTAGGTTTGCCGGACAATCTGCAAGACATTAAAATAAGATTGTTATTAAGTTCATGCGTTTTACCGCTTGACGGCTGTGTAAGCAAATTTTCGAGACGTGGTAGAACTGCTGGTTCCTCTACCAAGAAGTAATCTACCAAACCACGGCTGAAGGGGTCACTTGGGTACAATAATAATGCCTTCTGCTTGATCTTGTTTTACTTTTCGCAGACATCGTCCGACAAGTGCAATTGGTGTAAATGCATAGAAATAAAATGACCCCCAATCCAAAGCGAATGCATCACATGCAAATGCTCCTGGGTCCGGTTTCTATGAAACACACTTCTTTATTTGGACACTTAGCCTTGAGGCAAATTAATCTATGTCTGGCTCTCCAAACATTACAATCATCTTGAGGAAAACCTTTTTGTTTAGCATCCACTACAGTTTATCATTGAACACCCTCGACTGTCTGTCAGCAACTGTGTTCAACATTCTGGGAACATGGGCAGCCATAAGCCATAAACTCCGCTTTTCACACCAGGTCCAGATTGCTTGTGCCATTTCATTGCACGCAATTGACTTGGAGCCCCCCATATTGTAAAGATATGCTACAGCTGTAGGGTTGTCAATCCGGCATAAAATGTGGGCCTTCCCTAACTTAGAGCAAAAGGCTTGTAAAGCCAAATAGGCTGCAAACATTTCTAAATAATTTATCTCATTGTTCTGTGCTCTGATTAATTCCTGAGTATTCCATCGGCCCCCAATATGTGTCCTACCATTTGTGGCTCCCCATCCTAGGCCTGATGCATCTGACATTATTGTTTAATTGTAGGGTCCCTTATCAATGCGACGAACTGCCATATCAATATGTTGCATTGTAGCTCTCTTTTCGCAAGAGGTGACAAAGTCATCATTCTATCGAAATGTCCATTATTGCTTTTTAAAGCCAAAATTTTTTCTCGTGCTGTTTGTCTATAATACAGTGGGGCCAAATTCTACCCCACAAAAAGCAGCAACCAGTTTGCCTACCGTAGCGGCAACTGACCTTATTGAATGTTAGCCATCTTGTAGTATGTTCATACATGCAGATCTAATATCACTCTTTCGATCACTTGTCAGTCTCACTTGCATTGAATGAGAATCTATGATGAAAGAAATTGTATTTCCTGCACGGGTTGTAAGATGGACTTATCTGGGTGAATAACAAAACCTAGGCGTGAGAGCAGAATGCCTGCCTTAGCCACAGCTTCAAGACAATTTTGGAAAGTCTTTGCTATAACAAGGGTGTCATCAATGTAAGTGATGATAGTTATGCCCATTGACCTTAACACTGCTAGGGGAAGGCTTAACAATTTAGTAAAAATTCGTGGCCCTGATGCTAGCCATTTGGCAGCGCAGTAAAATGCCAGCCTACTCCTTCCTAGAAAAATTGTAGGTATTTCCTATGCTCTGGAGCAATAGGTACTGAATAATATGCATCTCGCAGGTCAATTGATGCCATATAACAGCCTTGAGAAATTAGGCTAGCTGCAGAATCCATTTTAAAGTGCTGATACTCTGTGTGTTCATTCAAGTTTGACAGGTCAAGAATCATTCAGAAACCCTCATCCTTTTTGGGTCTGGTAAAAATATTGGAAGTGAACCCAATCCCCTCATTGCCTGGTTCAATTACCCCACATTCATAAGGCGTCGAATTTCGCAATTGACTGCCTTTTTCTCCCTGTCATCCAATTTGTATGGGTAAGGAATATTGTTTGGGCAAGGCGGCCCTTGTTGGCCAAACTCCAGTTGATATCCAGTCACAACTTTCAGAATGTATTTATCCGATGTTATTTTAACCCATTCTGTTAAGTAAACTTTAAAAGGTCCTCCTGCCCTAGAGGATCTAGTAGTTAACATGTGGAGAAAAGTAATTACTCACCTGCATTACAGGAGTGTCTTCTTGGGGTGCCGGATCATTTAACTCACGCGCGGTTGTCTGTTTGTCGCAGTTTCCCACCACCTTCCTGGTGGGTGTATTCACGAGCGACTATACTTACCCCTTGCTACATCTTAATTGCATATTACCCGCGCTCGGCGCGCTACTCGGAAAAGTTCTAGCACCGCGCCCTCACTTCGCCCCGCACAACTAGACGATCGTCCTCATCACCCTGGAGCGCAAGGCGAGGAGGTTATCCCCGCGAACACTTACCAGAGTGAGCGGCCAGAAGCAACCCAAGAGACCGGAGGGACCACGGAGCACTTCCGAACCAGGGCCGCCCAACCGCAGCCAGGAGGCGTCGCCAGGTGAAGGCAAATTTGGCCCCGAATTTGCCCCCGCCCGAGGACCCAAACCGAATCCTCATGAGGTCTGAGGGCACTGAACACTATGTACAACAAGAGGAGCAATAGTATTTACATATCTACATCTGTTATGTACACATAGGAGTATATACAGGTAAAACCGCCCCCGGCCCCCACGGGGGAGGGCTGGAGGGGATGTAGCAAGGGGTAAGTATAGTCGCTCGTGAATACACCCACCAGGAAGGTGGGGGGAATTCACATCGCTGACATATACTTACCCCTTGCTACATCTTAATTGCATGAGAGTGACACCGAGCAGTTGGTTGGGGGGGGGGGGAGCGCCCAAGGCCGCCCGACCGAATGCCGCCTCTGCCGACAGAGTATCCGATACGTAACAGGCGACAAAGGACGTGGGAGTCTTCCAGGCAGCCGCTTTGAGGATATCCTCGATTGGCACGCCCGCGAAGAGAGCCCTCGATGCCGCCTGGCCTCGGACCTCATGTGCCCGGACCCGTTCATGAGTATGCGGTTGGATGACCTCGGACAGCCAACGGGAGATGGTGTCCTTAGAGGCCGCTGTGTGCGGCCTCCTTGGGAGGACGAACAGCCTCTGGGAGGCCCTGAGGTCCTAGTCCGGTGCAGGTACCACTTAAGGGCCCTGACCGGGCACCACCTCTTGTCCTCCCGTATGGAGGATGCTGTCCCAATCTGTGGGATGAAGACATCCCCCGGGAGGAAGTCCGAGGTCTGGTTCTTGGCAAGAAACCCGGGGTCCGGAATAAGACGGACTCCGTGGCTCTCGAACCGAATATGGCCCGGCTTGACAGAGAGTGCCTGCAGGCAGCTCCTCCTTCGAGCCGAGGCCACCGCTACCAGGAACAGGGTCTTGCGAGTCAAAAGCTCAAGGGGGGCTGAGTGGAGCGGTTCGAAGGGCTCCGCCGCGAGGGCCCGCAGCACTCCATTGATGGACCACGAAGGTGCAAGGGGCCGCACCACGGGTCTGGAATTGCTCATCCCCCTGAGCAGCTGGTGGATAGCCGCACTTGACCCCACCGAGGAGCCATCAGAAAAACCCTGATGGACCGCGGCAATGGCCGAGCGGTAGTTCTTGATGGTGTTGACCTGCTTGCCCTCGTCAAAGAGGACCATCAAGAACTCCGAGACCCGCGCAAGAGACGCCGAACATGGAGAAGTCTCATTCCTTGCGCACCACTCCCCGAACCTTGCCAATCTAGAATTGTAAGTTCGTTGAGTGGAGGGTCTCCTTGCTCCCGCTGCCATAGAGGCAACGTTGTCAGGAAGTCCCTGTGCTCGGAGGGAATTCCTGACAGCCTCCAGGCAGTCAAGTGCAGATCCTGTACCCGTGGGTGAAGGACCCTGCCCCGGTCCTGGGAGACCAGGTCTGGGGCCGGGGGAAACACCATTGGGTGATCCACCAGCAGGTGGAGGAGTGGGAACCACGGTTGTCTGGGCCACAATGGGGCCACCAGCAACATCCGGGTCCGAGATGCTCTGATCTTGAGCAGGACCCTGTGGAGTATCTTGAAGGGTGGGAACGCGTAAGCGTCCATGCCATCCCAAGGGATTGCCATGGCATCCACTGCCCACGCCCGAGGGTGGAACACCCTTGAGCAGAAGGTGGGAAGCTTTGCGTTCTCCGCCGTGGCGAACAGGTCCAGGCTGGGCCGATGGAACTGTGTGAACAGCCACGTGGCCCACCTGGTCGCAAACTCCCACTCCCCCTGACTCGCGCGGCCTCTGGACAGTGCATCCGCGAGCGTGTTGTCTCTCCGCGCCACGTGGGACGCCCTGAGGGAGATGTCGTGGCTCCGGCACCACAGGAGGAGAGACCACACCTTCAGGCAGAGCTGGGGGGAACGAGTCCCACCCTGCCTGTTGATGTACGCTACGACGGTAGTGTTGTCCGAGAAGACCGCCAGGCACTTGCCCTGCACATGATCCCGGAGGGCCCTTACGGCCCTTGCCACTGCCTCGAGCTCCAGCACGTTTATGTGGAGCCGGGCCTCCTCCTCTGACCACACCCCTGCGAGGGTCCTGCTTTCGCAGAAGGCGCCCCAGCTCGACAACGAAGCGTCGGTAGTGACGGCGAGACTGGGGCGAAAGGTTCCGAAAGGAACCCCCTCGAGGAGGTTGGCGTCGCAGGTCCACCACCGAAGATGGGGTTGGACATGCTCGGCCACAGGGACCGGAGCCAGAAGGTGGAACTGCAGTGGTCTCCAGAAGGCTGGTAACCGCGTCTTTGAGGGCCTGAACCCTCTCTGCAGAGGGATAGGCCCGACCTCCTACCAAGTCCAGACGTGCCCCCAGATACTGGAGCGACCTTGCTGGGATGGGATGTGACTTCTCCCAGTTGATCACCCAACCTGACTGTTGCAGGAGAGAGACCGCTTCCCCGACGTTCGCCCTCGCCTGATCCTCCGAGTCTCCCAGGACGAGCCAGTCGTCCAGGTAGGCGTAGAGCAGAATACCGCGTCGCCGAAGCTCGGCAACTACTGCTCCTGCCACCCTGGTGAAGACTCGAGGGGATGTCGAGAGGCCAAAGGGGAGTGCCGTGAACTTGAACGACTCTCCCCTATACTTGTAGGCGAGGAATCTCTGCGACGCCGGGGCGATTGGGATGTGAAGATACGCAACCTTGAGGTCGAGGGTCGCCGCCCACATCCCGACCCGCAGAGCCGGGATAATCACCGCAAGGGTCTCCATGCGGAACCTCCGAGGCCGGATGTAGGCGGCGTTCAACGGCCTCAGGTTGAGGATTGGCCTCCAGGAGCCGTTCTTCTTCGGGGCCAGGAAGCAGGACGAGAGGAAGAGGGGGCCCTCCTCTCCAGTCGTCCTTGCTACAGCGCCCTTGTTCAGCAGGGCGTGCATTTCTTCCTCTAGAACCCGACGAAGTGCCGGATCGGTGGGAGTTGGAGTGGCTCGACGACCCTCACCCCCCACAGCTGGTACCCGCGGTAGGGTGGGCACCCCTAGGGCTGAGGTGGGGGGAACTGGACTGGCTGGGGGTTGTAGGCAGGCCTACTCGCCGGCACAGTCCCCCTGCCCCTGGACGCCTGACCACCCCTGCCGCCCCTGGCTCTGCCTGAAGAATTACCTCTCCAGGCAGAGCCCCCACGCCACGTGGTAGCCTTTGGGGCAGCCTTCTTAGCCTTGGACTTGGCAGAAGACTTTGGCTTTCCTTTGGGTGTGGGACGGGCCGGTTGGGTCGGGGCAGGTCTAGCCGGTGGCTTGAAGAAGGCTGAGGCCGTCTCCTCGTGCCTCTTGACCTCTTGTACGAACCGGTCAAGGAACTGGTTTGAAAAGAGGTCAGGGCTGGCCACTGGCAGCTGCTCCAGGCGGCTCCTTGCCTCCGTGGAAGGCCAGGGGAAGGCGTCAGGGACATTGCCCCGCCTTACCCTGACTGCCTTCAAAGCCACCCTGGCAAACTGATCAAAGATCAGTCTAGCCAGGGGCCCTAGCAGAAGCACCAGCTTTCCCACCTCGGCAGCCGAATACTGCACCGGGTCACTGGGGATCTGCGTGTGGGCGTTCCGTGGGGCCTCCGCGATGAGCAAAAAGACCGAGGAGAACTTTAGACCGGTCCGCGTCGCTAAATCGGCCTGATACCAGTCTTCCTCGACCCTTTTGCGGAGTGGCTCCCGGAACATGCCGGAGGCAAGTCCCTCCGCCACCCGGACCTTGTTCCGAGTTTCCTCTGAAAATGAGGGCGGGTGGAAGAGGGACCCCCAATCCTCCTCAGCCACCCTGATCGCCTTGTCCTGCTGGGCAGGAAAAGCCGACCAGGTAGGCTTAGCCGCCAACCGGTCGAACCGCTCCCTGCATGTACGGTCGACTGGAAAGTCAGGCGGGCCGGACTCCGCTGCCGCAGGCCGCTGGTACCCCAACTTGGAGATAAGAATCTCCGTGACCGAGGCAACCAGGCTTTGAGGGAGGTCAGTCCCTCTGGGGGGACAGACCTCTGGCTCGTCCGGCACCGAAGCCTCAGCCTCCTCCTCTCCCTCTTCCTCGAACTCGTCTGAGGCCATGAGCTCCAGGGAGTCGGGAGGGGGAGTGGTCGAGGCCTGCGGAGGGGTGGGTTCGGTCTGAGGATCCACGGTTGGTGCTAAAGATTGGGGACAGGCGGATGAACGCAGATGAGCGATCTGTTTTGAGACCTCATTTGCGACCAACGGACCCAGGAGGCTAGCCAGCTTGGACAGCCACGCCGGGTCTGAGGGATCCGGTAGTCCCCCAGGACTACTCCGACGGGGCCGGTTAGACCGGCCCCGACGGTACCCAGCGTCAGAGTCTGAGACCGAGTCCGAAGACTCGGACGGGCTCCGCCTCCGGCGCCTGGAGTGACGCGAGGCACTCCGGGACCGGTGGTCCCGCGAGGCCCTACGCGACTCCCGGCTCCCGGAGGACTCCCGCCGACGGTGACGGCACGAGCTCCCCTCTCGGGACCGCGAGCGGGCCCGAGAGGCCTCGGAGTCCTGAGTCACGGGGTCAGGAGCCGTGGCTCCCTGATCACCTCCCTCCCCCAGGGCCGAGGCCCCGGTGAGATATGGGCGATCCTTCCCCGCTGCCTCCGAGGAGGCAGCACGGGGACCCGTGGCCCCATGTGGCTCCACTGGTCCCAGGTCCCCGGAGGGATCCATGGAACCAGACGGAGTCGGGGCAGAAGGGTTTAACTCAGAACCAGGCCCCTGGCCCCGAGGGGTCTGAGAACCTGGTCTAGGAGCCGCAGCCCCTGAGTTCAGTGGATCCACAGTTACCGGAGAGCGCCGGTCTGAGGATCCGGTGGGGGCACTGCCTTCCGGGATCGCGGATGGCATGACCCCCGGATCACCCGAGGTGGCGGAATCGATGGCTCCGGCACCCGGGCGTCCACCCTTCTTAGCACCACCACTCTCAACCTTTTTCTTTTTCTTACTCGCACTCTTCTTCTGGCCCTTATCTGCCTCCTTCCGCCCTGGGGATGGGACCTTCCGGCGCCTCGCGGGCGCCTTGCCCTTGTTCCCCTGGCCTTTCCACGTGGGAGGGGGAAGGCCAGAGGGACCGGGGCCAAGGGGGTCTGGGAGGGCATCCAGCCGGGACTGGAGCTTCTCCCGACGGGCCTGCAGCCAGGAGTCAATTTCCTGCCACTGGTCCGTCGAGAACCCCATACACCGCTCGCAAGGGCTGCGCCGAGTGCACGTGCGACACGCGGGGCAGACAGCATGAGGGTCCCACCCCTTGCCCGGGCGGAACTGGGAGCACAAGGCACAACGTGGACCCGGCTCCATGGCGGAAGGAGACTCAAGGGGAGAAGAGAACCAAACCACAATACAACAATAATAACAACAATAAGAACTCCTAACAGACTAGGCAACAGTACAAGCCTAGCTCAGGAATAAGGAAAGCAATAAATGCTTAAAATACTGGGGCAAAGGTCACTAGACCTTGGAGGAACAAGCCAACAATGCGAACAAAAGCTTAGGAATGAAAGCAAGAAGGCTTGTTAAAGTAGCGCGTGCTAAGCACAAGGCTACCCAAAATACGTAGTAAGAAGCGTTAGGCTAGGAGGCCTAAGCTCCGAACCAAAACGGGAAGCCCACGGCAAAAAACTAAGCCCGAAAAACCTGCCACGAGACCTCAAATGGAAACGGGAAAGGGTCTACGGGTTTAAGGAACAGTAAGTTAACAAAATAACGACACTTAGCTGAATTCCTGGACGGAAGAAGTGCTGAAAGCTGACAAAATCCGGCCTCACGATAACCTCCGAGGTAGCAAAGACTAGCGCGGAAGGGTAATGAGGACGATCGTCTAGTTGTGCGGGGCGAAGTGTGGGCGCGGTGCTAGAACTTTTCCGAGTAGCGCGCGGAGCGCGGGTAATATGCAATTAAGATGTAGCAAGGGGTAAGTATATGTCAGCGATGTGAATTTTGTGTTCGCACTGATAGACTTGTTGTGGGGGATCTGGCCCCGCTTTTGTGAAGCTTGGGGCCTTCCTGTCCCTAAAAAAGACTTTGTAGAATGATAATATCTTGGTCTGATGTACCAACCTGCCTCAGCATATTTCTGATGATTCACATATTCTAGTGGTCAGTAAGGGCGCGGTTGTTTTACCACACCCAATGCCTTCTATTCCTCATCCATATTTTTTACCGTTTTAGGTAAGTCGTCGCCAAACAACCATTGTGTTGGCTTCACGTCCGCCTTGCATAAATGCGACTAACGTTGATGAAGATCTGGTTTTAGCAACTCCTTTCTCAACAAATTCAGTTCAAACTGAGCATGTGCCAATAGTACAATACAGTCCTGTTCCGTCTCGGAGGGTGGGCGTTTGCAGTGCCAAATACTTTTACCATGGACACAAGTCCTTTTACTAACGGTCTTTGACAACGTTGGATTTTCAAATCCACGGAACGTGTTTTCGGGTTGATATTTTCCCAAATTACGGGGTTTATCTCCTTGATGATTCATGAAAATGTACACAGAAATTTTACACATAAAACGTAAACTGCCAAGCTTGTAATTAAACGTATGAACGAATGGACCCAACTCAACCTGGTTGGACGAAAACAGAAACGCTAACCATCAACTATCCACACACAAAACACGGGACAAGAAGGTTTGTCACAAACAGAAACGACACACCAACCCCACCCCAATACCTGAACATCACGTCAACTCAACCACAACCGTCCCCACCAACAACCACCGCCCCACACCCCAAACAACAAAAACCAGGAACACCACGTCCGAAGGCAACAGCACGAACGTGCAAATATACGGGAACACCTTGCCCAAGGGTGCCCGGAGACAGTTGTGGCAAAGGGTAACCTCATTATTCCCACGTTTGCATAAACTCCAAAACCGGATGCAGTTTAACGTCCTACCCAGGACCCAGGGCAGGTAAATTGTTATGGTTTTAGTTAGCCCATTTCATGCCATCTCCACTCGATGTGGACATTTGTGCCTGTGGCGGGAGGCACTCTTCGGGTCTTCGTCGAGAGCGTGTCCTTTTTAAGTGCATTTAAACGGCACAAACAAACAAAAACAAAACTCAAACCGGATCTGGCAGAAACAAAAATGCAATCTTTTTACAAACTGCTAAATCAAACAGAAAATTATGTTCATTAGAGTAATAAAGCTATATATACAGATATTTACAAAACTATGTACAGAAAATATTTTCATAACAGTAATAAAGCTCGGTCGGCCAGGACTACGTGCCTTGTATGGTCTTTCACCCCCGCCGTGCAATACAAGTGTTCAGGGCATACTTACCTTTGTTTCGGCCTCCATAAAGCTGGCCTTATTTAGAGATCGATATAACATTGTTTTGAGGGCGGAGGGAAGCCTACGGACGTCGTCCTGGCGTCGGTGAGGGCGGAGGTGAGGCTGAGGGTTGAGTCCGACTTCGTTCGTTTGCCAAGGTCGGCGTTCGGTAGGCAATGGGGGTGTTCTTTTCAGTGCATTGAAACGGCACATGCAAACAAAAAACAAAACTCAAACCAGACCAGGCGGAAACATAGATGCAAACTATTTACAAACTGCTTAATCAAACAGAAGATTATGTTCATTGCAATAATAGAACTATGAATATGACCATTTACAGACCCAATTACATGGGCCAATCCCATCCCGCCCACGCAATACTCGAGCTATTTACACAAAACTATGTAAAGATGATATTACAAGTTAACTATAACCCCGCCCGCCCGCACCGAAACAAGCGGACCCCACCGTCGAACGAAGTCAGCCTCCGCCATCACCTTAACCTCCGCTTTTACCGATGCCAGGAGGACGTCAGCGGTTCCGCCCTTTCCCCTAAATACAATATTGCACCGGTCTCTCCATATGGCAAGCTTCACGGAAGCCAAGACAAAGGTAAGTATCCCGCAAACACTCGCATTGGAAGGCGGGGCGAAAGACCACACAGTGCATAGTCCTGACCGACCGCCCAGCTGTTGGGAAACGTGAGGCGATCGGCCAGGACTTGAAACCATTCCCACAGGAGAGCCACAAAATCACAGCGCCAAAACACATGAGGCACACTCTCCCACTTTGTGCATCCAATACGGGGGCAAATGCCATCTCCAAGACGCCACCGAAGGCGCTTGAGGTTAGTGACAGTGGCGTCATGTGCGATTCGCCACAGCATGTCTCGCCGGCCGTAAACGAGTGACTTGCTGTGGACTACACGCCACACTTCCGGTCCCGACGCACAGTTGTTGGGTCGGACCTGTCCAACCATGTCATCAAAAATGGCCCGGTAGGTGACGGGGCACCGTGTAGTGGTTAACTTGTAATTGGGTGGGTCTGTAGGGTACTTATGTTGTTGTAAATAGTTTTGTAAATATCTGTGTATATAGCTTTATTGCTGTAATGAAAATTTCTGTACATAGTTTTGTGAATATCTGTATATATAGCTTTATTACTGTAATGAACATAATTTTCTGTTTGATTTAGCAGTTTGTAAATAGTTTGCGTTTATGTTTCTGCCCGATCCGGTTGGAGTTTTGTTTTTGGTTGTATGTGCCGTTTCAATGCACTTAAAAAGCACTCTTGCATGCATTTGTGATGATAGGCGTTGAAATGTAGTAGCAGTATCAGAAAATTTGTTGTGCTCCACAAAAGCTATGTAGCTGCTATGTAGCGTCTGTGGTTTACAACATCAGTTTTGCGTATACCCATATATCTTTTTTTATAACTTGGTAACATTGACTCAATTTAACGCTCTACTGCACAAATTGGTGCTTAAATAATTGCAGGTTGCCTTTCAAGAGTAAGCAAAGACTAACCGATTGAAACAACATTTAGAAAGCATTAAAGATACCTTAATTGGTCAGTATTAGAGCATATGTAAGTGCTTTTTAAGTGCACTTACACACGTAACATCATCAGCATACTGGAGGCACTTGACTGTGGCTCCACCAGGAATATTAAAAGGTCGGAACAAAGGCTCTTCATGGAGGGCTCTCGCAAGGGATTCACTAAATAATACATAGAGTAAAGGTGACAGGGGGCACCCCTGCCGTACCCCACGTTGGACTCTGAAGGGGTCCGAAGGTATGCCATTAACAATAAAACGACTATATACATTACTGTACAATAAGGCAATCCATTTAACAAAGAGAGTGTTCAGACAAAACTTCTTTAAGACTTTAAAAAGGAATCCGTGATCAACCATGTCAAAGGCCTTCTCCTGATCGAGGGAGACAAGCGCACATGGAAGATCACGGTCCATTACATACTCTACTAAGTCCCGCACCAACCAAAGGTTCTGCTGAATACTGTGTCCCCGCACCGCACACGTCTGAAAAGGCCCTACAAGATCCGGCATGACAGTACCCAGCCTGTTGCAAAGGGCTTTCGCCAGGATCTTGTAGTCCACATTAAACAGCGTTATTGGTCGCTTGTTTTTCGGTTCAAGGGGGTCTCCAGACTTGGGTAACAAAGTTATTACACCTGTGCGCTGCGAGGGGCTCAACGAACCAGCAAGGAAGGCAGAGGTAAATACATCCCGGGGATCGTGTCCAACGGTACCCCAAAAGCGTTTGTAGAATTCTACAGGGATACCGTCCGACCCAGGCGACTTTCCACCCTTCATTTTCATCACCGCCTTCCAGAGCTCGTCGACGGTCAAGGGGGAACCAAGTTGATCGTTCTGCTCTGTAGAGGGGAACTTATTAATATTATCTAAAGGGGACTTTTGAAGGACCTCATCGACATCTGCCTGGGTGTAAAGCTGTCTATAGAAGTTCTCATATACTTCCACAATGTGGAGGGGGTCCTTCTGTACATTACCATGGACGTCACGGACTGCTCTTATACGGCGATCAATCGCATACTTTGTGACGTCCTGGTAAAATTTGATGGTTGGTTTTTGCTCCGCCTCCACACATTGCACACGAGCACGAACACGGGCCCCGTGCAATTTCTGATCAAGGTGCTGCTGAATGGCATGGAGCGCGGAGGAGTCCCCGTTCCTATCTCTAGAGCAGAGCGAGAGGAACTCTTCCCTTCTTCGACGGGCTCTTGCTACACAATACTCAACTGTAAACTGCTTGATGCGAGACTTTACATCATCCCACCACTCTAAACCCGTTAGGAAGGCCGGCCTCAAAGTTCGCCACCCTTCGTACCTGACTTTCAATTGATCATTATAGTCAGCCTCCGTTAAAATATCTGTATTCATTTTCCAGAACCCCCTCCCTGAAGGCCATGACTCAGGGGGTTGGAAGGAGACAGTAACTGCATCATGATCCGAAACTGGACATGCCACAACTTCACAATCACTCGGAGACAAAGCCAAGGGAGAGTACACCCGGTCCAGCCTTGAGGCGTCCGTGCCATCAGGGCGATGCCAAGTGAACACGGACAAACCGGGATGTTGCACTCTCCAAACGTCAACCATGTCGTGACTTTTTGTAAACATGTCCAATTCCGCCATACCGACGCCACAGCCCGGAGACGTACAAGAGGACATTCGGTCAAGCTGTACGTCGGGGACACAGTTAAAATCTCCAGCCAGGATACAAGGGGCACTGCCAGGAACGAAGGATGGCAGGGTCATGAAAAAGTCCCTTCTGTCTGAAGGCCGATTGGGTGCGTAAACGTTACACAGGCAGAATTTTCCACATGGGTGCTTTATTGTTACGCATACCAACCGACCCTCGTGATCAGAATCAACCTTTCCGACCAGGGGAGTCCACCTTGGCGAAATTAATATAACTGAACCACAAGATGTTGTTGACCCGAAAGAAGCATACAAACCCCCACCCCACTCAAAGGACCAGGTGTGGACTTCGTCCTCATTCACAATGTGCGTCTCCTGGAGGAAAACGAAGTCCACACCCAGTGACTTGCAAAAATGAAAAATTCTGTTCCGCTTCTGGCTGTCCCTCATGCCATTCACGTTGAGAGTCAGGAGGAACAGGGGATCAGCCATGGTGAAATTAGTGGCTACGTGTCCACCTGAGACTTGGCCTTTTTAACCTGTGGGCTCGGTATACGTACCCCAGAATGGTGGACCCCCGGGTCTAACACCTCGCCTGAGGTCGACCTCTTTAAGGTAGACTCCTCCCCCTGGCATAAATCAAACCAGCCCTCCCCAGAAGGTGGATCTTTCGGAGGAGGCTCCGAGGCAGACTCCCCATCATGTGACATAGAGACGGACTCGGAGTCAGACGAAAGCTGCAAGTCCTCCTCCACTGCCATGACATCAGCCTCCACGGGTGCCAGTGGGAGGGATGGTAAGGAGTCTGCCTCCTGAATTTGTTTCGAGGCAAGGAAATCCTGTTCCACTTCATCAGCTGCCTCCTCCAATTCCTGAGTGGAATATTCTTGGTCTGGTTGCGAGGGTTCGGGTGACTTCTCCACATCCGCACTGGCGTGGGCAGAGTAGGATGTGGGGCACGAACCAGAAACATGTCCCTCCTCCCCACAAAGGTTGCACCGCACCTTGTTTGGACACTCCACCTTGTCATGCCCCACCTGAAGGCACCTGCCACAACGCCTGTTGGGACACAATCTGGCTTCATGGCCCTCTTCACCACACTTGAAGCAGGTGCGTGGCTGCCCGAAGTACCTTATGTGGGCCTTCGAACCCCCTATGAACAGGAAGGATGGAATGTCCCTGTTCAGTTCCATACGGAACTGTCTCCGTATTGGCTCAGAACCCTCGCAACCAAGCGCTGATCGACCTCGCAGTTCAGGTATAGCACTGTCACAGCCACAGAGCGATCGTATGGTGTGACAGTGAGCCCTTCTACCCCCTTCAGGCATGACACACCTTTTACTCGGGCAGCATCGGACCTGAACTTTTGGTCATACGTGTTGCGGGCTGCAAGCGCCTGCAACATCTCTATATCTTTAACACCGACCCCATTCTTCTTTAACACAGTAAACGCCTGTGGGGGAGGTACGCTCACCCCCGACGAAAACTCCAACTTAACAATCGTGCTATCCCGACCACCGGGCATAGCAGCAAAGGGTTTGTGGCACGAGGCCACACAGCAACAGTAGAAAAAACTTCAGCACCTTTAATCAAACCAAGGTAGGGGAAAATAGTAATGTAACTCAACACAAACCACAACTGTCGAACAGACGTGCTTTAAAACCAGCACGACCAAACCTCTATCCCCAAGAAAAAGACCGCACGCAACGCTTCAATAATATGACAGCAGTATAGTTTATTACAGTATAGTATACCAAATAAGCTAGCACAGAGCAGCACAGTGCCAAAATTCAGCACGAGCAATCGACGAGAGCTCCGTGAAAACACGTCCGCTCTCGACGAAGACCTGAACTGGGTACCTTTGGTCTTATTAGGATTCAGTCTGGCACCTGTGGCTCTTTGAAACTTAGACAATGTGCCAGTTAGGGCCTTGAAGGAAGCTAGGTCCGAGACTACGCGTGTGGCGTCATCAGCATACTGAAGGCACTTAACTTCAACACCACCAGGTATGTGAAATGGTTGAAACAAAGGCTCGACTTGAAAGGCTCTTGCAAGGGATTCACTAAATAATACGTAGAGTAGAGGTGATAGGGGGCACCCCTGCCGTACCCCACGTTGGACACTGAAGGGGTCTGACGGTAGGCCATTAACGATAACCCGACTGTTTACACCATTATACAACAAGGAGGTCCATTTAACAAAAACTGGATTCAAACAAAACTTCTTATTAGAGCATATGTATGTTTTCAGGTATGAGGCACATGCAGTTCAATTAATTATGTGCACTCCTACTGTGGAATTACTTTTGGTAGTTACTGTCAAGTGTCAAATTAATACACCTCCACTGAATTTAAGGACTATTCTTCAATGGGCTACATTGGTTGTCATGTTTAATTACTGCCTACGTCTCAAGATTTAAGTGTCTTATCTTCATCTATTTCGAAATACTCAACACAGAAGTGTGTAATCTAGCAGAATTACCTGAATGTATAATAACTAGCCTTGTTTTTTGTTGCCTTGGGGTTGATGTTAGGTTGGTGATGAAAGTGGTTTTGGATGATTTGAAAGGTGGTTTTGGATGTGTTGGCGGGTTGTTTGGGTGTATGAGTAGGGTTGGAGCGTCTCTTTCGTTTGTTACAAACTTTTTGGTTCCCTGTTTTGTGTGTAGATGGTTGGTGGGTGGAGTTTGTGTTTTGGTCCGGCCGGTTTGGGTTGTTTATTCGTTACAACGTGCCTGTTTCTATGTACGATTTAAAAAGAAATAACTAGCCTTGCTTTCATCCTGTATTGTTTGTTTATAGACATGGTTTCACTGTATGGTTTTCAGATTCTCCTGCTTTGATTGCCGTGTTTTAACACCAGGAAGAAAGGAAAATGAAGCCAGGCAAATTTAATGAGAAGATGTATTAAGTAGGGAATAGCTTGTCTAATAAAGGATAACTTGTAAAGTGTGTTTGCTTAGTGTGGGAAATGTTGAGGTGGAAGTAAAAAAAGGTGAAATATACAAGGTTTGCAGTCAAGCCTCGCTGTAAGCGTTAATGAGGCTTGTGACGTCATCCTCTAAAATGGAAACTCCGCCCACAAGAGAAAATCATGAGTTTCGCAGAATAGGTACCTAACATGCTGGGGGAACTTCAAGCTTCTGAATAATGCATAAAAAGGCGTTCCTTGTTGCTGTATCCTTGGTCATTTGAAATCTTAAAGTCTTTTCTTTACTAAAAATATCGTGAGGTATTGTTTCTTTCGCAATTTCACAGAGAAATTTTCCATCAAAAACAGGTCAACTTTTTTTCTTTTTTTTTGGTGGGGTTTTTTGACTGGCCTCAAATTTTGCGAATACCTGACCGTATTCAGGATCATTGGGGTGTAAAACTTCCAAAATCAAGTGTTTGAGACATAAAGCTAACTACTGATACCTATTACACTACGAGCAAAACAACAAAATAGTCGCAATGAACGTTTTTGCAAGTTGGAATTTTGCACTTTTTGGCCACGTAGAGCATCGCACAAGGCGGTAACGTTATGGTTAACATATGGTAACATATGGTAAGCTATTGTCATTGTCTTTTGATTCTATCCTGCTAACTAGGATACTATTTTAGTCATTATGTCAAGTAATAAAGTGAATTTTAATACGACTGACATGCCCTTTTAAGGTTTTAAACCACTAAGAAATAACATTAAAATTTTACAGACAGGCCTAGTCTATACTAGGCCTTGGCCTATGCATGCTAAAACTGCACACCATGGTACATAGTGAATGTATGAATGTGTACTGATGATCTGTGATCATCATACAGATACTATTTTACTAGTCCTTGCTTGCTGTATGAGTAAGTTTTCATTTTAGAAAAAAGCTTGTAAAAAATTTTAAGAGGCCTGTAAAACAATATTGTTGTGTCATATGCACCTTGTGAGTTGAATCGGGAGCAATGTACAGTACCAACGATGAAGATGAAGAACCAAAATAAGCAAATTAGTGTTACACTTACAGGTATTGCAGGCTACAACATGAAACAATTGATATAGGCCCTATAGCCATTTATTTACACATACACTTTACCAGCCTGTCAGTTCTTTCATATGGTCTTACCGGACAAAGTCAAGAATTTTCAAAAGGGAAATGACTTGAGGAATATACTTAGAGTATATGGAATGCGCACCTATAAGAGCTCCATCAGTTTCAGGATTTTTTTGTGGTTATTATTTTGCCTGGGCCATTGTTCTCAGTTTTCTTACTTACCGTATTTTTGTACTGCTGTGCTGAATCATATTTCTACACAAATGAATTAATTGTGCCTTAGTTCTCAGCCTGTACCTGTTGAAATGTAATTGCTAGTTATAACCTACACCTACTAGTGCTCTAGGCCCATTTGGGGGTTAAAGTCAAGATTAGAGCTTGCAATGCTATATACCCTTTTCTCGTATAAAGGCACAAATGGGATTTTGAGTCAGTGTATCCTAGAGGACAATTTTTCTCTACACAAGCAAAATGCCAATTTACTGACTTAAGAATTTTGCTTGTGCACTTGTGTCCTGTATCATCACCTGTTAATTCTGATGGATGAAGTCTCATATGTTCTTCCGAGACTGCCTTCTCATTTGAAGTATAAACTGTTGTCATTTTACACCACTAACTGAGCAGAGGTGAGATGAATAATGTAGCAATTGCCCCATCATATAGTAATGGCATATTACAGTCAAAGTTTTTGTCACTAACTTGAATTAACTTGATGGCCTGTTGTTACCTTGGACTCTCAGTTGATATGTCTCCAGTTGTGCATGGGGTGGGGGTTGTGTACTGAGTACCCAGTTCCCTAAAAAAACTTAAGACCCACCCAGTTCCACATGCTGTTCACAACTTATATTACTAAACAAAGTGTTTCTGATCCGAGGCTTCATTTCTTTTACCTCACCACGTAAGGATAAGGACTGACTGTATAGCGTTAATTACCCCAGAGTTCACTAACAAGCCTTACAAGAGAACTATACATTCCAAAGCCCTCCATTTTACCACTTTAATGTCTAGTTTAATGCCACAATTTTTCTGTCATGTTACTGTTTGCAATAATTTATGAGTCTAGCACAATAACTGTGATTTACTGATTGTATAATGTGGTAACGTGCAAAGTGTATGGCCATGTATGTCAAAAGGTTACCATGAGTCGGTCAATTAATAGGTGTTGTACATCGTGACGTTCGTTGTATAACACTGTGGTGATCGACTCAAGGTACTGACGTACTTAAGATACAATCACTATAACCCTTGCATCGGTAGCCGTTACAAGGTTTTCAAAAATTGACTCTCAATGTAATTTTCCTGCTATATATATGTAAATTAAACGTAAAGGAAGACTCAACGAGGTTAACATGATTAATACTTATGTGGAGGATATTTTCTCGCTCGGTGTAGTTCCATTTTCGCGCAACTAATGCAAACACCTCAGTACGGGAAACTGGGCTTTTTACATACGGTGCAAGGCAGTGTCAATACCTGCTCTAAACTTTGCGAATACCTGACCTTATTCAGAAATATTTCATGGTAATGTTAGATTTTTTACGTGTATAAGGAAATTTCTGATGTACCCTCTTTCTGGCATACCGTGCCAAAAAACTTGTTTATTTTCCGAACAGAATGAAAACTGTTTTTACGAGTTCAAAAAATCGTCTCAAATTCATTGCTTTGTGTATAAAATACTTCAAAAATGTTGCAAAACTATCGGAAAATGTGTTCTCTATTAATTTTAATGATGGTTTTGTAAGATTATGTGTTTTTCATGTCGAAATTTGGATTTGAAAACAGTTTTTGCTAATTATATATGCAAAGGCTGTGACGTCATGCATACTCAAATTACTGGCTGTTTGGGAATGGAAGAAACAAGTTCACTGCAAAACTTGTTTTACTGGTTCTTTCATGAAAGCTCTAAAATATGTTCATTGCCCTAGCCACTTCACATGCATGGAGAATTGAAGGATTGCAATTTTCGACAAGAAAGTGCTGAAGGCATACCAGAGCTAGCTGAATGTAACTGGACATCATGTCAGGATTTTTGCTCACCCAAGGTCCCGGGTCTGAGATGAACATAAAGTCCACCTGGACGCTTTGTAAAATATCCTGTGCGTCAGTGAGACTCGCGAGCTCTGGGTTTTCACACACTGATATGTTCCTCTAAAATCATGTGAAAGCTCCTTCCATAAAAGTTCACAAATGCACTGCTGTCCAAGGGTGAATTTAATATAGATCAATACATTTATGGGACTCGTGCAGAAATTGTGAGACCAACTTTTCCGCAGACTCTTGAAATGAAATGTCAGGGGTTCCGGGACCTTCGGGTTTCAAGCCCTAAGAAAACAGTGCATATGTCAGGAAACACACCTTGATAGCAACTATTATAAATCCTGGAGGCCGTTTACACAATTTCTTGGCCACAATAATCAGAAATCAGCTTGCATCCCCTTGGTGGAATATGGGAACTTCTGTTTACATTACTGCTCAAGAGCTCCCCCTCTTCCTAATTCTCACATAGGACAGAAAAACTTCTTTAAGAGTTCCAGGAAAATTAACATGGTTTGGGTACATAGTATGTATTAGATGGTACGTACACAAGAAGGCTGTAGTACGTCACTTCACATCCTTCAGAAAAGGACCATGTATAACTTTCAGTAAGGCTGCAAACTATAACACTTATGAACTTTTTTTAGAGAAATGAAGCCCCTGTCAGTATTTTATGTTAATTGTTTAAATATTAGTATAGTTTGTGAAATCGGGTTTGTAATAACCTACCAGCTATCTTTAGCGTCATTTTACTTTATCTTGCTATATCCAAATCCATTCTACCCATGCATCTATTAATTTGGTTAAACTACCTCTCAGTGTACAGTAACACCTGTTTTGTAGACCAAAAATGTGTAATAACTTACCTGAAAAACTGTCTTTTTCCAGTATCAGTACATGGCATATTTTTGTTAACTAACACTTCATATAGCTCACTGAGTATCTTTTGTTCTTTCCATTAAGAAGATACATCCTAGCTTATTACCATGACTTACATATCACTTAATTTAACAAAACCATTTATTTACCACATGTTCATCTTCAGTCTGATGAATGTCATAACCAAAAAATTGAAGTGTACTTGGAGGAGATCAAGTCAACTAAAATGCCCTTACAACCATTTCTCTTGGGGATAGGTCCAACTTTGCATTATTATTATCATTATTATTATCATTATCATTATTATGGATGGGATCGCGATTTTGCTTGGCACTTGCAACGTTACATCAGCCGCCGATGCCTGTTTCAAATTTCACTACGTATTTGGTTTCCATTACTCAACCCAGTTGAATAGCTTTTACTATTTTCTAAAGGATGTAGTTTTCAAGCTGGAGCTGAAAACACCCATCCCCAGGAGAGTTATGGAACTGAAGTTAGCTTTGCTGAAAGTGAAGTAGGAACAATTTGCCAGTGTGACAGCATACATCTACTGAATGTAGGAAACAGAGTTGTCACAAATAACTCTTTTTAACTGGAAGTCAACTACCACTATTTCACCGACTCGTCATGTCATAGACTCGAGTCTCTGTTACTTTAAGAATGACACATTCCCCAGAATTTTTCATGTCAGGAAGTGTTGGAAAGATTTGGCTTGAGTTAGTTAGATGAGGTTTAACGACACACCAACACGACTGTGTTATATAGTGTCAACTAGATAAAAAATGAAAAGTTTGAATAAAGATACCTAAAGACAGTAAAGAATGGGGACAATTTCCTCTAAAATGTTAAAGGTAAAGCGGGAGTCAAGTCAAAATTTGACTTGGCTTGAGTGATGACTTGATTGCAAGTTTGGTACAAAATGATTACTGCTCTTAATTCATTTCTTACTTTATTATAACTGGTTTGGCATATTGTAAATTGACTTCCATAGTGCAGGAGCACTTTTGGTGCAAATTCTAATAGAAAAAGTTTTGCGATTTGAAATTTTCATCTATAGAGTAGCACCATCTTGTAGTAATGAGAACTGTAATGACTGATTAATGTGCTGTTTATTTGGTGGCTTAAATGTGTTAGCATTCTTTTCTTCACAACATCAAGGAGATAAGACAGGGCAGGTAGTGCTTTTTGGTTTCGATGGTAAGAGAAACCAATGCAATCATGATGGCGTGCGTGTGTATGTGTGTATGTATGTGTGTGTGCGTGGGTTTGTCTTTGTGTAAAACAGAGGACCTAAACAATAGACTTCCAGGTCCTCGGTAGTAAATTCAAAAGATTTCTCAAGTCCTCGGTTGTCAAACAATAGACAGTCTATTGTGAAGGTTAGGGTTAAGTAAGCAGACACAATAGAGATAACAATGAAGTCCTCAGTTGTGTGTGTGTGTGTGTATGTGTGTGTGTGTGTGTGTTTGTGACACTGCTTGTTAACACGATATCTCAAGATAGGAATGTTGCTGAGTTTTCAAACTTAGTACATAGATGCCCTATATTAAGAGGAAGAACCCTATCGATTTTGGTCGAGTTTGAAGGTCATTTGAGGTCACAGAGGTCAAAAACTCGAAACACTTTACATTTAACACAACTAACTCGTTAACACGATATCTCAAGATAGGAATATCTGACAGTTTTCAGACTTGGTACTTAGATGCCCCATATGAAGAGGAAGAACCCTATCGTTTTTGGTGGAGTTCAAAGGTCATCTGGGGTCACAGGGGTCAAAGGACTCGAAACACTTTACAATACGATATGGCACAGTAGGAATGTTTGAAAGTATTCAAATTTGGTACATAAGTTTTCATTGAGTTTAAAGGTTATTTGGGGTCACAGGTGTCAAAGGACTCGAAATACTTTACTCATTCACACAGTATTTCAATGTAGAAATGACATAGGACTTGGAAACACTTTACACTTAACTCATTAACACAGTATCTGACGGTATGAATGTTTGAAAGTATTCAAACTTGGTTCATAGATTTCCTATATCAAGAAAAAGAACAATATCAGTTTTTAACGAGTTTAAAGGTTATTTGGTGTGACAGGTGTCGAAGGACTCGAAAAACTTTACATTTAACTAACAAAGTATCTCAATGTAGAAATGTTCATAGGACTTGAAACACTTTACATTTCACTCATTAGCACAGTATCTGAAGGTAGAAATGTCAGGAAGTTTTCAAACTTCGTACATAGATGTCCCATATCAAGAGGAAGAATGGTATGGGTTTTGGTCAAGTTCAAAGGTCATTTGGGGTCACAGGGGGTCCAACCCGGAAAACCATGTTTACACAATATCTTAAGGTAGGAAGCTTGGATTGATTTCAAACTTTATATGTTGATGCAGTATGATGGGTAGATGAACCCTACAAATTTTGGTAGAGGTCAAAGGTCATTTGGGGTCACAGGGGGTCAAACCCCCAAAACGTTTTTTACATATCTCAAGTTGGGAAACTTGAATTAAATTCAAACTCAAAATGTTGATGCGTTATGATGTAAGCAAGAACCCTTGAGATTTTGGTAGAGGTCAAAGGTCATTTGGGGTCACAGAGGGTCAAACCCAGAAAATCTTGTTTACACGATATCTGAAGGTAGGAAGCTTGGATTGATTTGAATCTTGATTTGTTGATACAATATGATGGGAAGAATAACCTATTGATTTTGGGTAGAGGTCAAAGGTTATTTGGGGTCACAGGGGGTCAATCCCCAAAAACCTTGTTTACATATCTCAAGGTAGGAAACTTGGATTAATTTCAAACTTGATATGTTGATGCATTATGATGTATGTAAAAACCCTACTGATTTTGGTAGGGGTCAAAGGTCATCTGGGGTCACAGGGGGTCAAACTTGGAAAACCTTGTTTACAGGATATCTCAAGGTAGGAAACTTGGATTAATCTCAAATGTGTTATGTTGATGCATTATGATGTAAGGAAGAATCCTATTGATTTTGGTTCGGGTTAAAGGGGGTCGAACCCTGAAAACCTTGTTTACACGTTATGTCAAGGAAGGAAGCTTGGATTGATTTCAACCTTGAGATGTTGATGCATCATAATGTAAGGAAGAACACTATTGATTTTGGTAGAGGTCAAAGGTCATGTGGGGTCACAGGGGGCCAAACCCTGAAAACCTTGTTTACATGATATCTCAAGCAAAGAAGCTTACATTGATTTCAAACTTGATATCTTGATGCGTTTTGATGTATGGAAAAATCCTGATTTTGGTAGGGGTCAAAGGTCATCTGGGGTTGCAGGGCGTCAAACTCCGAAAACCTTGTTTGCATGATATCTCAAGGTAGGAAACTTGGATTAATCTCAAACTTGGTATGTTGATGCATCATAATGTGAGGGAGAACCCTATTGATTTTGTTAGAGATCAAAGGTCATCCAAGGTCACAGGAGGCTCAAACCTCGAAAACCTTGTTTGCATGATATCTAATGGTAGGAAGCTTGGATTTTTTCAAACTTGGTTTGTTAATGAATTATGACGAGAGGGTGGACCCTATTAATTTTGGTAAAGGTCAAAGTTCACCTGGGGTTATCCAAGGACAAACCTCCTACTTTGTATTTCAAGGTGAGAAAATGAGAGAGGGTTCAAAGTTAGAATGTGGATGTGTGATGGTTGGAAGATGGCTTCTGTTGTCCTTGATGGAGGTTGAAGGTCAATTGGGGTCACCAGAGATCAAACTATGAAAATTAATAGGATAGATTATCTTAAGGCACAGCATGAAATTTGGGTTTTCATTGTAGAAGTGTTTTGGTTAAAAGAAAAACCAGTTACTTACTGGTGGAGTGACCTTTGGGTCACCATGTGTTACAATAACTGCAGCATTTTTTGAAAAGAACATGCTCTGTATGCATCATCGAAAGCTCAATGCATTTTTGCATTCTGGTTCTTTTCGTATTTTCAAATTCAAGCACAGTTTAGATTAAAAAAAGGTTGCAGTACATTGTCTGTTGGTGAATAGGCCTTCATTAAATATACCTGGCATTTATAGAGAGAAAAATGACGTTCCACTTGCGATACACAAAAACTCATTTAGTTGGTGGAATGTACCCTTCAATTGATTGTGTACTGGTTTTCAGGTAAAACTTTAACAGGGTTGTTTTAATTGTGTACTGCACAGTTGGAATCAAACCACGGGCCTTTCACACCCTCTTTCTTAATGCTTGTTTGTAATGTTTGTTCAGTCATTTGATTTTTAGAAGCAATAAACGTTAAGTAACTGTATGCATGTCTAAATTCATTCAAGTTGTAATTACTGTTTTTTTAATATCTGCTGAGGTCTAGCAAAGTAAAGGCAAATTTTACAATTAGTTCAAACAAGCCTACAGAAACCAGATGCTACACAGCCCTGCCGCTTCCCACCTCCCAGAAGCTCAATTTAGCATACGTTGGTGCTGGTTCTAACACCTGCTGGTAGTGGTACTAGTTTCATCCCTGAAAAGACAGATTGATTTAGCACCCACTGGTGCTGGTTTAGCACCTACCTGGTGCCCAAACTTGCGCCTTGTAAGTGCTATTATGTTCTGTACACATTGAAAAGAAGCTCCTTGACCATTTCGAGGATTCCATCATAATTACTGAGGTCAATGGGAAACCAAATGTGGTAACGTTTACCAACACAGTGTGGTATATTTTACAGTTTACAAACGACCTAAACACCAGAATTCAGAGACTGAAAAGCTTTCCATAATAACTGTTGCAGGAAAACTGATAAGCAGTGACATACTGATGTGAGCACTATCTAAAGCATATCCAACGGCAAAAAGCATATCGTCGGTCGACGAGAACTTAGATTACATCCCCGAGAGAGGATCATTATGAATGAGGAAAAGGATACTAAGTAGTTTCCATTGGACAGGCTCTTGATCAGGCAGCTCTTGCAAGGACTTTGATGGCGCCGTTACAGGTTGCACTGGGAGTACAAATGCATCACCACTTTGGATCTCGGTTCCTAATCGATACAATAAATAAACTGGGGTTTTGTTCCTATTATTCAGAAATACAGAGGTCTGAAGCATGTGCAGCAGTAAACCAAGAGAGTCATATGCCGAAGGCTGGAGCAGGCCTTGTCATGCAATTTGTAGCCGATAACATAGATCATAATGTTAGAACACTGCACGGTCATGGTTCCTTCCATGAATGAGTATCATTGCAGGAATAACTCCAGGGATCGAGAACGAGACTAGAGTGGAGAAGGTGTCTGTCACTAGAAAGGATGTTACTTCCGTGGGTACCATTAACGTCTCATACTATTTAACAAAACAATGTTTGTTGTCCGATGTGACCTTCAAAGAGCTTCTATATGTGAGGGGAAACGATCCAACATGGAAGGTGGATTTCTTATGGAAAATCACGCGTCCGTCAAATCGCCAGTTCCAGGTTGGTCAGGCATGATGCAGATGTTACAGCAGGGGAATCATCCGGGAAGATCGTCTGTTTTTCTTTCCTATGATAGACATGAATCCCAGTGACACATCGTGCATCTACTCGATTTTGAGGTTTGTATGTTCAGAGGCATGGCGTAACAACACAAAGGCTATCCTAACTTATGACCAACCTTGGTACTGGTAAGCCCTGATCTGAAGACTATTATTTTGCGTCTCGGAGGTTTCCTTCTGCAAATGAGCTTCTTGGGCTGCATTAGATATATTATGGCTAACTCTGGTCTACGTAGGCTGTGGAGACAATATATGCTGCGAACACTGTTAATAACATGCTGACTGGTAAAGCTGTAGCCAGGGCCCTAGGAGGGCACTTCTTGGTCGGCAATGCCTTAAGCTACATGATTATTTCTAAGGTACTCAAATCAAAGTTAAATGATCATATGGGAGACATAGACCCGGAGGCACCAAGGGGTGATGCTGCAGAGGAGATGCAAATTGTTACAAACGCAACAGATGATCAGCACATTGTTATAAATGATGACTGAGCAAGCGGCTCACAAGAATGAAAATCTCAGCTCCTCCATAAATGAACTATTTGATGGAATGATTGATAAAACGATTTCACCTGAGGTTGTTTGCGAGAGCACTCTCTTAGATGATATCAAGCACATCTTGAGGTGGAAAAGAAATCCCTGAGTCACATGCGAATTGGGTCGCTATGGCTGCAATACATGGACATGGTCGATTTGCTTCGACTATTCATAAAGGCAGAACGGACCGGTAACTGGAATCTCCATGTAGCAACAGTCAATGACATGCTTACCTTCTTCGCCGCTGCGGGACATAATCTGTACCTAAAGTCGGCTTATACATATTTGCAGCAGATGCTACAGTTAAAGGATGATCATCCAACTGCGTTGCTGTTATTGTTTGTAATGACTATTCCAAAGGGTTATCTACAAAAAGAAACAGCTAATATCAAGAGGTTAAAAGGTGTAGTTGGGTCTACTGTGATATTCTCTGCACATATGCCGTGCCGTTCCCGAAAGAACGCATTCCTTGCAAATAAAGACAACAAGCAATGTTTCATAAAAGTGATCGGCCAAAAGATGGAGGAACGCGGCTTTGATATGTCACATGCTGACGATGACATTGATCTAATGATCGCAGAGAGAGAGCTGTGGAGTGTGCACATTATGGGCCAAGAGCTGTGGTTGGTGAAGACTCTGATTTGCTAGTACTTCTCTGTAACCATGATGGTGCTACCTCATACGATATATATTTTATGAGTGAAAAGTCAAAACAAAAGATCTGGGACATCAAGAAAAAGTCAGTTCTGGCAATGGAGATCTGCAATCATTTACTCTTCGTATATGCCATCAGTGGACGCGACACTACATCGCATCAATTCGGTATCAGCAAAGGTGTAACACTGAAGAAAATGCTGTACGATGATCATTTCAAGAAGCAAGTAGAAGTTTTCACGAGATGTGCAAGAGAAACAGAAATTGTTAAAGCCGGAGAAGGGTATTCAAAGGGAAAAACTTGACGTTTTGCGAGCAAGAAAGTTTTTCAGTAAGGTTGTATCGCGTAAAACGTCTGTTAAAATGCAGTCATTACGGCCGACATCAGCAGCGGCACGTTACTATAGTTAACGTGTATTCCCACAAGTACAACAGTAGATTGGGGCAAGGACTGGGGTTGGTACACTGTTCACGAAAAACTGATGGCCGTCAAGATAATCATGCCACCGGCACCTGTGGTGCTACTGAAAGTTATCCGATGCAAATGCAAAACCAGCTGTAACACAACGCGATGCACATGCCAAAAACATGGACTGGGGTGTTCCACGGTATGTGGCGAATGCCGTATAATTGGTTGCACCAATGCTGCTAATTACAACATCGACACTGACGATGAGATGTAGCCTTCGCCAAATGTCTTTAACAGGTATGTTCTCTTTTATTGTCGGAAATTTAAGGATTGCTATGTGGTGTTAACTGTGCTTATGGACTCAAAAATGCGTGATCGTCCCGTGGATGAATGCCATGTGCCACTTACTAATTAAGCACTGTGCCAATACGGTACAGTCAAGCTTTTTGTAAACACCTCACACCTAATGTACAGACAGTGGTAAACCAGGGATTTAATGAAAAGAAAATGCAGTAGTTTTTTGATGAGCGAATTGGTACTACAGTCCAAGAAATTGTCCGAACTTCTGCCATTTTGTTTTGAATGGACTACGAAACTTCAATGTATGTGGATAATTCATGTAATTTTTGTTGTTTAAGATCATTGTGAAACGCTCAAAAACGTCATGTTGCAATTTGTCTCAGGCCGGGCGAACGAATTGTGCGATTGCCAGGGAATCGGCTGGACTAAAGCTGCTGTCTACATACTGATTATGGGATGTAGCCGTTGGCAGATGTCTACGAAAGGTATGTTTTTGTCAGTATAAGTATATATTATCGGGAATGTTTGGTGAGTTATTTCGTGGCAAGTTCGTCCTCAGAATGAATACTACGTGCCACCTCTCAATACACAGACACCGTATCAATACGACACGGGTTATTCACGTGATGATTTCAAAAGCTTGTTATTAGGTAACGTCAAGCGATTGAAATTCCGGTGTTACAGCACCCTCATTCCAATATCTCAAAATAAAGATCGTGGTTCCACTTTTTGTCAACATTTTAAACTTGGAATACACCGATTTATTGTAAAACGGATTAGGAGAAAAAATCCACTACTGTTATTAAGATCACAGAATTGATGCTAAAATTAAGGAGTTTGGTCGAATTTCCGCCATTTTGTTTTGAGACGCCATTTTGACTGCGTTACGAAACTAATACGTAACATTTATAATTGCAAAAATGCTTTAAAACTTTCTGTGGCAATTAGTTTAAGGTCGGGCGATATTTTGAGCTAGATTGACTGCACTAGTACTCATAGACAGATAATGTTAAAGGTGGTTTTCCTATTTAGAGCGTGGTATTCGTAAAAAACAGCCAGCCCGCCAAACTAACAAAAACGACGGGGAAACTGCTGAAGCTGTGGTAAGAGGGGCCATGGTTGACAGTGGTAGAGTAATGTCGCTTACCATGAACGACGCGTGAGGGAGAGGATTTCCACGGTCGTCCTGCCTGACGACCGGGTCTTTGTGACCATAGAATACTTTAATGGATAAACATAACCCTTTCATACATATATGTATAGATGGACGCCGAACTTAATATTCCCCGAAATATCCTGGCATTCCGAGCTAATTCTTTAAAATGATTGTCTGTGGATCTTTACTGATTTTGCTTTCGGACGACTTCTGTTCTTCCCCAAAACTGTGCCTTGCGAAGAAGATTACAGAATTAACTTATTGACTCTTTTTCTTCAAGTATCGTGTTATATACTAAGTTTATCATATTGGATACCCGTAAAAATTTGTTTCCGTTACTTTGTGGAACATTACCCGACCACTTCATTAAAAGGAAGGAAAAAGGACGCTCCGCTGATATAGTGATGTTTCTTTTTTTATTTTATTATTTTTTTTCTGTGTTGATCTGGACACTCGTATTTTTTGTGTTGGATGTGTGTTAGGAGTTTTCATCAAGTTTTAATAGACAAGGGATGTGTTTAAACCCATTGTATGTTTTGGATTGTAAATATGGGGACATATTTTTGTCTTGGGTGGGAAGGGTCTAACATAATGTGGTTTTGTTTTCAGGGATCTTACTCTTGTTTACTTCAATCAGAAGGGAAACAGTAATTTTAAGCTACAAAAGGCGGAATTAATCGCTTTTCCTAATAGAAGTGCTGTTAGACAGTTAAGAAAGAATCCAGTGAGCATTAGGGCACTGGTTGAATTGGTAACTGCGGGGTCACGCAGTGCTGGGATAAGATTTCTTTTACCAACGGATTGGAAATATATTATTGCTACATTTTCACTTGATCGTGAAGTGGGAAGTTATATGTAAATTGTATCTAGGTACCTGTTTGATACCTGACCACAAACACCCAAAAATGGCCCTCTCAAGTCGTATCAGGACCCTCTCTGGAGCAGCCAGAACAGTGCCCGGATACCACAAAAGAGGGTTAACAAAACGATTGATTACTGTCACCTTTCCCATAAGATTTAGATGTCTATCAACCCACGATGCTGTGAAAGGAAGGGACTTCCACCGCCACTTGCCCAGACGGAGTCCCTTGGTTTTAGTGGGGTTTACTCTGGCACCTGTCGCCCTCTGAAAGGTGGACAGCGTGTCAGAAAGGGCCCTGAATGAGGGTAGGTCGGAGACCACACAAGTGACATCATCAGCATACTGGAGGCTCCACCAGGTATGTGAAAGGGTTTGAACGAAGACTCTACTTGTAGGGCTCTAGTTAAAGATTCGCTGAATAACACATAAAGTAGGGGTGACAGAGGGCACCCCTGACGTACCCCACGTCGGACCCTGAAGGGTTTCGATGGTAGACCATTAACAACCCGACTATATACATTACCATACAACAAGGTTACTCAGTGTTTGCCCTTCGGAGGGCGTACTTGTCCATTTGGGACGTTAAGCTCCATAAGGGAGCAGAACTCCTCCGGGAGTAATCGTTTGGTTTTCGCCCCTTGGCTCTTCGCCAGAGAGTCGTGGGGACTTTTAGAAAAAACAACAAGGTTACCCAATTAACAAAGGTTGGGCTGAACTTAAATCTCCTCAATACTTTAAAAAGAAACCCATGATCCACCATGTCAAAGGCTTTCTCCTGGTCAAGGGAGACAAGCGCAGATGGCATATCATGGTCCTTCACATACTCAACCAGGTCCCGTACCAACCAGAGGTTCTGCTGGATACTGTGTCCACGCACCGCGCATGTCTGGTAAGGCCCTACAAGATCCGGTATAACAGTGCCCAGTCTGTTACAAAGGGCTTTCGCAAGGATCTTGTAGTCCACATTCAACAGGGTGATTGGTCGCTTATTTTTGGGCTCAAGTGGATCACCAGACTTGGGTAGCAAGGTAATTATGCCAGCAAAAAGGGCACAGACGTATACATCACGAAGGTCATGTCCAACGGTACCCCAGAAGTGTTTTTTAAAATTCCACTGGAATACCATCTGACCCGGGTGCCTTTCGCCTTTCATCTTTGCTACTGCCTTCCAGAGCTCGACGACAGTCAATGGGGCGCCAAGATCATCATTCTGCTCTTTAGGGGAGAACTTGTCAATATTATCAAATAGGGGTAATTGAAGACCCTCGTCGACATCTGCCCGAGTGTAAAGATTTTCATAGAAACTTCTAAATATGTCAACTACGTCGAGAGGGTCCTTCTGTACTGTACCATGGGCATCTCGCACCGCCTTTATGCGGCGGTCCATGGCGTACTCCGAGACATCCCGGTAAAACTTGATTGTAGGCTTTTCCTCCGCCTCCACGCAATGAACACGGGCACGGGTATGGATGTTGCGTAGTAAAGATGGGCTTTAAAGCTCCAAGAATACGATTACTCAGTACACTACAGACCTGGGGCTCAAAATGTCGTCCCTGACGCCTTGTCTAGAGTAGTAGTAGGGTCTGCGGATTATGACAAACGTGTGTTTTTATCCACATTGCAAAGGAAACCCCTCCAGGACAGTAAACTGGATTCAGTGCGATGGGTGCGATAAGTGGTTCCACTTATTTTGTCTGGGCCTTAATTTAAAGGAAGTGGATAACGTAGATGAATATTTTTGTGATAAATGTTCTCCTGCTATGACATCAAGTAAACAGACAGTGAACAAGGTAGAAAGTGTTTTGCCAGACATGAACAAGTTTATTTCAGAACAAAGGAATGACTCATTCATAGCTGACGTTGTTAATAAACTACGTTCTAGCTCTGACGCAGGAGCAGTGTCTAAACGATTCCGTTCTGAGGATGGTATTTTAAAGTATGTGGAGCTCTCTGTGAATGGCTCCTCTAAGGTGGTGGTACCTACAAGTCTAGTCCAGGATGTTGTAACTCATTACCATCGTTCACCCAAAACTGTAACTAAGATTTTTGAGAGATTTTGGTGGAAGAACATGAAGAATGACGTAGAATCTTTTATTAAGAAGTGTAGAGTATGTCAGTTCTGCAAACCAGTCTACCAGAAGCCCTCAGGCTTTATGCAGTCTACTGTAACAACAGCCCCCTGGGAGGTCCTTGCGATGGACTTAATGGGACCATTTCCACAAAGTCGTGGTGGTAATTTATACATTTTTGTAGTAACAGATCAAAATTTTGCTTGTTATATCCATTGAAAAGAGCAACAGGTAAAGTGCTTGCTTCGATTCTAAGACAGCTATTTTGTTTGTGGGGTGTATGTAAGACCATAGTTTCTGATAATGGTCCTCAGATGGTGTCTAAAGCTGTTGCAAACATATGCATTCTGTGGGGAGTAAAAAGGGCTTTTACAACACCGTACCATCCCCAATCAAATTAGGTAGAAAGAGTGAATAGAAATCTTGTCTCAATGCTCTGCTGTTTCGTCGCTCCATATCATGCTGACTGGGACCAACATATTTTGCTGCAGATAAACAAAATATGGAAAAGCAAACAAGACAAAATAAAGTTCCTTATGATCAGAGAAGATCTAAAGTAAAAGTGGCAGTAAATGATGAAGTGCTGCTCAAGTCCCATCCTTTATCTAATCTTAAAAGACACTTTTCAGCAAAATTAGCTCCAAAGTGGAGAGGACCATTTATTGTAAAAGCTCAGTTCTCACCTGTTAATTTTGTTATAGAATCAGAAGAAGGTTCTGACAAACGAGTTGCCCACGTGGAGCAGTTAAGGTAGTATCGTACCTTTTTATAAGGAGGGGGGAGATGTAGAGTCCTAGGAATGTTTTCTGTCTTATGTTAATGTCGCACTGCATCTGTTGTTATGTTAATTGTACTTTTAGTTACTTATGTTATTGAAGTATTGTATTAGCAGGGCGAGGCAAGTAGCATTCTACTACTATATGTCATGTATGGAATAAAGAGAAGTCAGTGTGAGGTGTGCTTTTTAAGTGCATTGAAACGGCACATACAAAACAAAAACAAAAACTGAAACCGGATCGGGCAAAAACATAAACGCAAAACTATTTACAGACTGCTAAATCAAACAGAAAATTATGTTCATTACAGTAATAAGCTATATATACAGATATTTACATAGTATTTACAAGCCCCTTACATACCCACCCTTTTACAAATTGACCACCACACGGTCCCCCCTCACCGAAACGAGTGGACCCCATCGCCTACCGAACGCCGACCTTGGCAAACGAACGAAGTCGGACTCAACCCTCAGCCTCACCTCCGCCTTCACCGATGCCAGGACGACGTCCGCAGGCTTCCCCATCCCCCTAAAAACAACGTTACATCGGTCTCTCCATAATGCCAGCTTTATGGAGGCCGAAACAAAGGTAAGTATGTCCTGAATACTTGTATTGCATGGCGGGGGTGAAAGACCATACAAAGCATAGTCCCGGCCGACCGCCCATGTGTTGCCCATCGTCAAGCGATCGGTCAGGGCTTGGAACCATTCCCAAAGGAGGGTCACAAATTCACACTGCCAAAACACATGTGACACACTTTCCCACTTTGTGCATCCAGTGCGTGGGCAAATTCCATCTCCAAGACGCCACCGAAGACGCTTGAGATTAGTCACAATCGCATCATGTGCGATTCGCCACAACAGGTCTCGCCTGCGGTAATCTAATGATCTGCTGTGGACCACACGCCACACTTCCGACCCTGAAGCAACCAAATCTTCAAAAACAGCCTGATATAGGTCCCTTGCACTTAACTGCGAAACGGCCCCAACTCTAGATATAATTAGGAGCGTTTCTCTCATTCACTGTTCACTGTTACTAAACAGGGAGGGAAAGAACCGACGGAATGATAATCCCCCCCAATAACGGACAAAATAAGCAAAAGGCATTTTGCTGTCTACAGCACTATAAACACACTTGGTCAGGAGAAAACGGAGTTTGGTAGGAAAGTGCACAAGGCCCAACCCACCACGCCTAACATCCTGATATACCATCCCTCTTCTTACGAGCTCCGTCTTCCCTGACCATAAAAACCTAAACACAGCCCTCTCGAGACGCAACAGGACACCCTTTGGAGCAGCCTGAACAGTGCCTGGATACCACAAAAGGGGATAAATAAAACGATTGATAACTGTCACCTTTCCGAACAGGCTAATGTGGCGCGCGTCGAAGTCCTTCAACCTAGCTTCCACCAGGTCCACTTTCTCATTCCAGATAAGTAACTCGGTTTGCCCATAACCAAACCATATGCCGTTAATCCTTATGGCGTCATGATGCAGCGAAGGGCAGTCGTCTTGACCGCCACTTACCTAGGCGAAGTCCTTTGGTCTTACTGGGATTCAGTCTGGCACCTGTGGCTCTTTGAAACTTAGACAACGTGCCAGTAAGGGCCTTGAAGGAAGCTAGGTCGGAGACTACGCATGTGACGTCATCAGCATACTGAAGGCACTTAACTTCAACACCACCGGGAATGTGAAAAGGTTGAAACAAAGGCTCTACTTGAAAAGCTCTTGCTAATGATTCACTAAACAATACGTATAGTAATGGTGATAGGGGGCATCCCTGCCGTACGCCACGTTGGACACTGAAGGGGTCCGACGGTAGGCCATTAACGATAACCCGACTGTTTACACTATTATACAATAAGGAGGTCCATTTAACAAAAACTGGATTCAAACAAAACTTCTTCAAAATTTTAAAGAGGAATCCATGATCAACCATGTCGAAGGCCTTCTCCTGATCGAGGGAGACAAGCGCACATGGAAGATCACGGTCCATCACGTATTCAACTAAGTCCCGCACCACCCAGAGGTTCTGCTGAATACTGTGTCCCCGCACCGCACAGGTCTGAAAGGACCCTACAAGATCTGGCATAACTGTGCCTAGCCTGTTGCAAAGGGCTTTCGCCAGAATCTTGTAATCTACATTTAACAAGGTGATTGGCCGTTTGTTTTTCGGTTCGAGGGGGTCTCCTGACTTAGGCAGCAATGTTATTATGCCTGTGCGCTGCGAGTGGCTCAATGAGCCAGCGAGGAAGGCAGAGACGAACACATCACGGAGATCATGTGCTATGGTACCCCAGAAGCGTTTATAGAATTCCACTGGAATACCGTCGGATCCAGGTGCCTTTCCGCTTTTCATCTTCACCACTGCCTTCCAGAGCTCGTCAATAGTCAAAGGGGAGCCAAGTTCATCATTCCGATCTTTAGAGGGCGTCTTGTCAATATTATCTAATAGGGACTTTTGAAGGTCTTCATCGACATCTGCCTGGGTATACAGCTGCTTATAAAAGTTGTTGTACTCTTCTACAATGTCGAGAGGGTCCTTATGTACCACACCGTGGGCGTCACGGACAGCTGTTATGCTGCGATCAATGGCATACTTTGTGACGTCCCGGTAGAACTTAATGGTTGGTTTCTCCTCCGCCTCCACACATTGCACACGAGCACGAACCCGGGCCCCGTGTGGTTTTTCATCAAGATACTGTTGGATTGCATGAAGTGCGGAGGGGTCCCCGTTCCTCTCCCTAGAGCAAAGTGAAAGGAACTCCCCTTCTTCGACGAGCTCTTGCTACACAGTACTCCACTGTAAAACGTTTGATGCGGCTCTTTACATCATCCCACCACTCTAAACCTGTTGAAAAGGCCGGCCTCAAAGTTCGCCACCCTTCGTACCTGGCCTTAAAATCTTTGCCATATTCAGCCTCCGTTAGAATATCTGTGTTCATTTTCCAGAACCCCCTCCCTACTGGCCATGACTCTGGGGGTTGGAATGAGACAGTAACTGCATCATGGTCCGAAATTGGACATGCCACAACTTCGCAATCACTTGGTGACAGAGCCGTTGGAGCGTACACCCGGTCCAACCTTGAGGCGTCCGTGCCATCAGGGCGGTGCCAAGTGAACACGGACAAGCCAGGATGCTGCACTCTCCAAACGTCAACCATATCGTGATTCTTTGTGAACATGTCCAACTCCACCATACCCACACTACAGCTTGAAGATGTGAAGGTGGACATTCGATCAAACCGTGTGTCAGGGACACAGTTGAAGTCTCCAGATAGGATACAAGGGGCACAGCCAGGAACGAAGGATGGCAGGGTAGCAAAAAAATTCCTTCTGTCTGTAGGTTGGTTAGGGGCATAAACGTTACATAGGAAGAAATTCCCGCAAGGATGTTTGATGGTGATGCATACCAATCGGCCCTCATGATCATGATCAACCTTTCCGACCAGGGAAGTCCATCTTGGAGAAACTAAAATGACAGATCCACAGGAAGATGCGGAACCAAAGGAAGCGTACAAACCCCCACCCCATTCGTAGGAAACGAAGTCCACACCTAATGATTTACAAAATTGGAATATTCTGGACCGCTTCCGACTGTCCCTCATGCCGTTAACATTCAGGGTCATGAGGGACAGGGGACCATTCATGAAATGTGGAGTGTGAAATTACAAAACTGTCTCTGACCTAGCCTTTTTATTACATGGATCTGGTGCTGGTGGCACAGAAGGACTAACTCCCCCTCCCCGGTCGGACACTTCCCCTGAGGCCGACCTTTTCAACTTGGGCTCAAGTTCAACGGCCTCACACAAATCAAACCAGCCCTCCCCAGATGGTGGGTCCTTTGGTGGATGCTCTGAGGCAGGTCCTCCCACATCTGACATGGCAGTGTCAGACTCCGAATCCGATGACAGTTGAAGGTCATTCCAGCCTCCCCAGGAGCTGGTGCGGATTGTGCCTCAGGTACTGATGTGGAGGGTTGGGAAGGGCCTACCTCAGGGTTCCCACAGACCACCTCACATCCCTTAGAAGCTAGGAACTCTTGTTCCACCTGATGTGCCACCTTATCAGGCGTACGGGACCTGGGATCCTCCACCATTGGTTCAGGGTCTGAAGAGGGTTCACCTGCCGGCTCCACATCTGCACTTGCACGTGCAGAGTACGATGTGGGGCAGGCACCAGAAACATGTCCCTCCTCCCCGCACAAGTTACACCGCACATCATTGGGACATGTTGCCCTCTCATGCCCCAACTGCAGGCACAACGTTTGTTAGGGCATGACCTGGCCTCATGTCCCTCCTCTCTACACTGAAAACAGGTGCGGGGCTGACCGAAATACCTGATGTGGGCCTTCGAACCCCCTATGAACAAGACGGAGGGAATGTCTTTCTCCAGCTCCATACGGAACTGTCTCTTTCCGTTGAGAATTCCGGCCAAATCACCTTCATTATACTTGACCCAACGCCAGTCAGAGACAGTTCCGTACTGCCCTAGAACCCTCGCCACCAGGCCCTGATCCACCTCAAAATTGAGGTATAACACTGTCACTACCACAGAGCGATCATATGGGGTGACAGTTAGACCCTCCACACCCTTAAGGGAGGAAACCCCCTTTAATCGGGCAGCATCAGTCCGGAACTTCAAATCATACGTATTTCGGGATGCAAGGGCCTGCAGCATCTCTATATCCTTTACCTCTACCTTATTGTTCTTCAACACAGAAAAAACATGCTGGGGTGTAACATTCCCCCTCGACTCAAACTGCAACTTAACGATACTGCTATCCCGACCTCCGGGCATAGCAGCAAAAGTTTGTGGCACAAGGCCACGCAACAACTAGAGAGAAAACTTCAGCACAGCAGATCAAACCCAGGCAGGGAAAATAGAAAGGGAACCCAACACTACACTACAGACCAGGCGTGCTTAAAAACGAGCACGGCTAAACCACGTCCCCAAGCGAGAGACTACACCCAATACCCAATACACTTCAGTAAAATGACAGTAGTATATGCTAGTATCACAAGCAGCACAATGCCAAAATTCAGCACGATCAGCGAGAGCTCAGTGAAACACGTCCGCTCTCGACGAAGACCAGAACTGAACTCCAGACGTTGATGTGTTCAGTTCGTTTTGTTTCTCTGTGTAAGTCTTTATGTAGGATTCCCTACAACGGAACCCATCAGTCTGGGGCGCCCGTACCGAGCCCACACATTAAGAAGGTAAAGTCCCTGACTGATGGGTAGCAATGAGCACTGTACATAGTTATGTCCTCCAACACTCCAGTTAAATTTAAGTGGTTTTGAAATTAGTTTTGCGTGGTCTTGGGTCGGGTGGTGAGTTTGGGCGTTGGGGTGGGGTTCGGTGCGTCTTAAGTTTATGACAGACGTTCCCGTGTGGATGGTCATGGTTAGCCATTGTTTTTGTCCGGCCGGTTTGGGTTGTCCTATTGTTGCAACGTGCTTGTGTCGAATTACGTAAAAAAAAGGGCTACAGACAAAGGGCCCAGGACAATTTTTCTAGAATTCCCATATCGTTATGCACTTGTCAATTGTTACCACGCCGACATATCCGGACCATAGCAGGGTTGTTGCACCATGCAACATTTTTGCCGGGGACTGCAGTTTAGTCTGTCCCCACTAGTAACGGGACTTGTAGCCGGGACGTGCATTGCAAACCTTGGGGTTGGCATGAAGAATAGCGATATGTTCAGTTATTGCTGCCCCACTATGCGGGGTCTTTGTATTGAAGTTAGCGGGGATGTGCATTGCAATGTTGCCCCGCCATACCGGGACTTTGCTCAAATGTAGCCCGGGGGAAACAACACTTGTTACATTTCTATAAGTCACATCCCGGCCTGTGTCCCTGCTACGCCGAGTATGAAGGGGGGGGGGGGGCGTCGTTACAGTTGACAAGTGTATTATTTTGTCACTGGAAGCGGAAACCAGGTTCAAAACTGAACTTAAGGTGGCAATCAAAGAATATCTCCATTGCAGTAGGAATTGCGATTCCTGGAGGAACTTAGTGTGTCCCTGCCTCAAGATAGTTTCAAAGTTGTAAGTGATTGTGGTGTGGAAGTTTTTCGAAAGTTTGGCAAGTGGACACTACATAGTCTTGAAGACTTACACAATGTTCTTGGTAAGGACTGGCATTTTCGCATTGTCAACAGATTCGGCGATTTTAGTTTTGTGAGGAAAGGTTCCTTTTAGTACTGGCTGACGGAGAAAGTACCACTCCATGAATTCACTGTTACTGAAAATGGTCTTACCTCAACGTATTCCCACAGGGGTTTTGCTGCGATTATTTGCTGCGATTATTTTACTCCTATGAGCTTGTCAGTGCGAGGCCGATTTGGCCATACAGTTGCAATTGAACAACCAAAAGACCAAAACCGAAAGAACAATTTAGAACAACTGATCGACAAACTTATATACAGCAGAGACACCCAAAACATTTCACGGAGAGCTTATCATGAACTCACCATGCACTGTCCAACGCTTCCTAAATTCCATATTAAGTATTAGGAAGCAAGAAATTAATGCGCAATATCAGATATATGATATAGAGAAATATGTTGGCCTATGACAGTCCTTTAGAGAGACGTTATCCTGTAGATTGTCAGTGTTACTTTCCCAAGCCCATATGAGGGATGTGATACTTCATGACGGCGTTGTTAAGATTAAAGTTACAGGTGACGGTACAACTATAGGCAAAAGAATACACATAACTGATATTGCTTTTAGCATTATAGGAGAACCCTCTTGTGCAGGTAGCAGAGGGAGTTATTATGTTGGCTATCGTCAGGGTCCCTGAAAAAGCCCCCCTTGCAGATACTCTTGGTTCATTACTATCAGGAAAGTGTTAAAGTTCAATTATATCTAGCTGGGGACCTGAAGTTCCTCAAGCGGATGATGAGTGTTGAGGGATTCAGTGCTAAACACCGCGAATTACGATGGGATTACCAAAAAGTTTGGTGTATGTATGATGTTAAACGTGGTGCTAGGACGGTAGAGAATATGACTAAAACCTCCTCTAAAAAGGGAAAGATGGGTTAACCTCTTTTGCTTCACCACTTTTTCCAAGTCTACCTGTCAGTCACGTAGTTCCAGATACCCTCCATCTCTTTTTGAAAATATCAGACCAGCTAGTGAACCACCTTTTACTTGAATGAAATGCATTGGATAACTGCTTTTAACGTACATGAAAACGGGCACGGAGAAGTAATAAGAGAACTCAGACCAGACGGGACAAAAACTTGAACTATGAAGTTTTTTTTCTTAAAGTCCCCACGACTCTCTGGCGAAGAGAGCCAAGGGGCGAAAACCGAACGATTACTCCCGGACGAGTTCTGCTCCCTTAAGGAGCTTAACGTCCCAAATGGACAAGTACTGTACGCCCTCCAAAGGGCAAACACTGAGTGGATAACTTACGAAAGTGCACTTCTAGCTTTGTGATAACAAAATACACACATGTGCAGAAGTTTGAATCCTCCATACAAGCTTAAGGCATACCATGGCAATTTTATCTTGACAAATTCTCAAAGCTGATTACTTCACGGGATTTCACAGGTCCAGAATACCTAAAGAATTTCCGGAATATACAGTTGGTTGGATTTTATTGCACATCATGTAAAGCTGAGAAAAATTGAGAAGCTCTGGAAAGACTTTTTGCCATTAACGGATTCTCTTGAAAATACCCTAACCCTTCCTGAAGTTGACCAGTTTGAGATCGATGCGCGTGCATGGGTGAAATTGTTTACCGAAGTTTACTTAAGTAAAGACTTGACACCATATATGCATGTCCTTATTAACCATATCCCTGATGCCTTGCGCTTACATGGAAATATATCCCATTCTTCTCAGTAGGGTCTTGAGAAATTAAACGACAATGTAAGATGTTGGTTTTTTCACTCTTCCTCACACAACAAAACGGATGCATTTCAACAGCTTACTCAAAAGCAGAATCGAATTCATCACTTAGCAATTTCCTCTCAAAGAGAGAATGCCTCTGTTTTTTCCTCAATTTGCAAAAACAGTGGACACAACAAATGAACGTGTCCCATGAATTTAACAGACTTGAGTGAGAGGCAATAAAATGTTCTTAGCGATGTTTATGCCCAGCCCAGTGATGTGAATAAGATAATAACTTTGCTAAGAGATTAACATACTGTTTAAAAGTATGAAACTCCATCATGATAGCAAAGCCGGTGCTAATTAAAACATAATGCTATTATCTACTGTACATTTCAAATGACTGTGAATTACAGTACTAAGATAGAATACACTAGTGTAAGGACCACAGCCTGGTCACCTTCCTTGGTCACTTGCAATTTTATTACCTTGTTTGTGTCAGGGAGCTAGAGTATGATTGCTACTCTTGTCCTTCTACTGACCCAGCACCTGTTCACACCAAGTGTCAGTTCAGGTCTTCGTCGAGAGCGGACGTGTTTTCGCGGAGCTCTCGTCGATTGCTCGTGCTGAATTTTGGCATTGTACTGCTGCGCTGTGTTTGCGTACTTTTTATACTATAGTATCCTATACTACTGTCATATTGTTAAAGTGTTGGGTGTAGTCTCTCTCTTGGGGACGTGGTTTGGTCGTGCTCGTTTTGGAGCACGTCTGTTGTATAGTTCTGTGTTGGGGTGTCCTCTGTTTGCCCTGCTTTGGTTTGACCTACGGGTGCTGAAGTTTTCTCTCTTGTTGCTGCGTGGCTTTGTGCCACAAACCTTTTGCTGCTATGCCCGGAGGTCGGGATAGCACAATTGTTAAGTTAGAGTTTAAGTCGGGGGTGAGTGTTCCTCCGGCGCAAGTGTTTACTTTGTTAAAGAATAAGGGTGTTGAAGTTAAAGAAATAGAGATGTTGCAGGCGCTTGCGACCCGCAACACGTACGACCTAAAGTTCAGGTCTGATGCTGCCCGTGTTAAAGGCGTGTCTTGCCTGAAGGGGGCAGAGGGGCTCACTGTCACACCATATGATCGCTCTGTGGTGGTGACAGTGCTGTTTCTGAACTTTGAGGTCGAGCAGCGCCTGGTTGCGAGGGTTCTGGGCCAGTACGGGGCTGTCTCTGACATGCGAATGTGTGTTTACAATGAGGGTGAATTAAAGGGCATTCTGAACGGCAAGAGACAGTTCCGTATGGAATTAGATAAAGATATTCCATCTTGTCTGTTTATAGGGGGTTCGAAGGCCCACATAAGGTACTTCGGGCAGCCCCGCACCTGCTTTCATTGTTCAAAGGAGGGGCACGGGGCCAGGTCTTGTCCCAACAAACGTTGTGGCAAGTGCCTACTGGTGGGGCACGACAAGACTGATTGTCCCAACGAGGTGCGGTGCAACCTTTGTGGCAAGGATGGACATATCTCTGGTGCTTGTCCCACGTCATACTCTGCCCGTGCCAGTGCAGATGTGAGGCAGGCACCTGAGCCTTCGCAATCAGGCCCAGAATATTCCACACAGGAATTGGAGGAGGCAGCTCAGGAAGTGGAACAGGATTTCCTCGCCTCCAAACAGTGTGAGGCGGGAATTGGGTCTCCAGAGGCAGACTCTCCACCATCATCACCAACCCCGGGGAGGCTGATGTGACAACAGTAAAGGAGGACCTCCAGCTCTCCTCGGACTCTGAATCCGTTACTGCAATGTCAGAGGATGGAGAGACTGCCTCAGAGCCCCCTCCAAAAGATCCACCATCGGGGGAGGGCTGGTTTGACTCGTGTGAGGGGTTTGGGTCAGACTCCCCACTCAAGAGGTCGGCCTCGGGTGAGATATCGGACCCTGGAGTTCACCACACAGGGACGCACGACCAACTCAATAAAAAGGCCAGGGCCCAGGAAAATACGTAGCCAATCATTTCACCATGGCTGATCCCCTGTCCCTCTTGACCCTGAACGTTAATGGCTTGAGGGACAGTCGGAAGCGATCCAGAATATTTCAGTTTTGTAGATCACTGGGTGTGGACTTCGTTTTCCTCCAGGAGACCCATATTGTAAATGAGGATGATGTCCACACCTGGTCCTTTGAATGGGGTGGGGGTTTGCATGCTTCCTTTGGTTCCTCGATGTCATGTGGTTCGGTAATTTTAGTTTCGCCGAGGTGGACTTCTCTGGTCGGAAAAGTCGATTCTGATCACGAGGGTCGGTTGGTGTGCGTAACAATAAAACATCCATGTGGAAGCTTCTTCCTGTGTAACGTTTACGCACCCAATCGGCCTTCAGATAGAAGGAACTTTTTCATGACCCTGCCATCCTTTGTTCCTGGCAGTGCCCCTTGTATCCTGGCTGGAGATTTTAACTGTGTCCCCGACGAGCAGCTTGACCGTATGTCCTCTTGTACGTCTTCGGGCTGCGGACATGTTTACAAAGAATCACGACATGGTTGACATTTGGAGAGTGCAACATCCCGGTTTGTCCGTGTTCACTTGGCACCGCCCTGATGGCACGGACGCCTCAAGGCTGGACCGGGTGTACTCTCCCCTGGCTTTGTCTCCGAGTGATTGTGAAGTTGTGGCATGTCCAATTTCGGATCATGATGCAGTTAATGTCTCCTTCCAACCCCCTGAGTCATGGCCTTCAGGGAGGGGGTTCTGGAAAATGAATACAGATATTCTAATGGAGGCTGACTATAACGAACAATTGAAAGCCAGGTACGAAGGGTGGCGAACATTGAGACCGGCCTTCCTAACGGGTTTAGAGTGGTGGGATGATGTAAAGTCTCGCATCAAGCAGTTCACAGTTGAGTACTGTGTAGCAAGAGCTCGTCGAAGAAGGGAAGAGTTCCTGTCGCTCTGCTCTAGAGATAGGAACGGGGACTCGTCCGCGCTCCATGTCATCCAGCAGCACCTTGATCAGAAATTGCACGGGGCCCGCGTTCGTGCTCGCGTGCATTGCGTGGAGGCGGAGGAAAAGCCAACCATCAAATTTTACCAGGACGTCACAAAGTATGCCATTGATCGCCGCATAAAAGCAGTCCGGGACGTCCATGGTATCGTACAGAAGGACCCCCTCGACATTGTCGAAGTATATCAGAACTTCTATGAACAGCTGTACACCCAGGCAGATGTTGACGAGGTCCTTCAAAAGTCCCTTTTAGATAATATTAATAAGTTCCCCTCTACAGAGCAGAACGATGGACTTGGTTCCCCCTTGACTGTTGACGAGCTCTGGAAGGCGGTGACGAAAATGAAGGACGGAAAGTCGCCTGGGTCGGACGGTGTCCCTGTGGAATTCTACAAACGCTTTTGGGGTACCGTTGGACACGATCTCCGCGATGTTTTCACCTCTGCCTTCCTTGCTGGTTCGTTGAGCCCCTCGCAACGCACAGGCGTAATAACCTTGTTACCCAAGTCTGGAGATCCCCTTGAACCGAAAAACAAGCGCCCGATCACGCTGTTAAATGTGGACTACAAGATCCTGGCGAAAGCCCTTTGCAACAGGCTAGGTACTGTCATGCCGGATCTTGTAGGGCCTTTTCAGACATGTGCGGTGCGGGGACACAGTATTCAGCAGAACCTCTGGTTGGTGCGGGACTTAGTAGAGTATGTAATGGACCGTGATCTTCCATGCGCGCTTGTCTCCCTCGATCAGGAGAAGGCCTTCGACATGGTTGATCACGGATTTCTTTTTAAAGTCTTAAAGAAGTTTTCTTTGAACTCGGGTTTTGTTAAATGGATTGCTTTATTGTATAATAATGTATATAGTCGTGTTATTGTTAATGGCATACCGTCGGACCCCTTCAGAGTCCAACGTGGTGTACGGCAGGGATGTCCCATGTCACCTTTACTCTATGTATTGTTTAGTGAATCCCTCGCAAGGGCCCTTCAAGAAGAGCCTTTGTTCCGACCTTTTCATATTCCTGGTGGAGCAACAGTCAAGTGCCTCCAGTATGCCGATGATGTCACGTGTGTGGTCTCTGACCTAGCTTCCTTCAGGGCCCTGTCTGACACCCTGTCTACCTTTCAAAGAGCGACTGGTGCCAGACTGAACCCCGCAAAGACCAAAGGACTCCGTTTGGGTAAGTGGCGATGGAAACAACTGCCCTTCGTGGCATCTTGGGGGGACGATGCCATGAAAATCAATGGTATATGGTTTGGTTACGGCTCACCTGGGTCACTCACCTGGAACGAGAAGGTGGACCTGGCGGAGGCTAGGATGACAGACTATGGGGACCGCTACATTAGTCTAATGGGGAAAGTAACAGTTATTAATCGTTTCATTTATCCCCTCTTGTGGTACCCGGGCACTGTTCTGGCTGCTCCAGAGGGTGCCCTTGTGCGACTTGAGAGGGCCGTTTTTAAGTTCCTATGGTCAGGGAAAACGGAGCTGGTCAGAAGAAAGGTTGTGTACCAGGAACTTAGACATGGGGGCCTGGGCCTTGTGCATTTTCCCTCAAAGCTCCGTTTTCTCCTGGCAAGGTGTGCGTTTAGTGCTGTCGACAGTGAGATGCCCTTTGCGTATTTTGTCCGTTATTGGGGGGGATTGTCATTCCGTGGGTTCTTTCCGTCCCTGTTTAGTAATAGTATGCCCCACAGCGGGAGACCCTCGAAGACATATTGTCACATGAGGGATACTCTCCGTATGATGTCAACTGTAGGGGAGGTTTCGCAGTCCAGCGCGGGGGACCTGTACCGGGCCATTTTTGATGACTTAGCTGGCAGGGTCCATCAAAGCGACTATGCCTTACAGCCAGAAGTGTGGACCGTAGTGCACTACCGCCGGCGAGACCTGCTGTGGCGAATTGCGCATGATGCCATTGTAACCAATCTCAAGCGTCTTCGGTGGCGTCTTGGAGATGGCATATGCCCCCGGGCTGGATGTACAAAGTGGGAGAGTGTGCCTCATGTGTTTTGGCATTGTGAGTTTGTGGCCCTCCTATGGGAGTGGTTTCAAGCCCTGGCTGACCGGCTAACGTTTTGCAACACTTGGGCGGTCAGCCAGGACTATGCATTGTATGGTCTATCGCCCCCACCATGCAATACAAGTGTTCGTGGCATACTGACTTTTGTTTCGGCCTCCATCAAGCTGGCTGTTTGGAGAGACCGATGTAATATTGTTTTTAGGGGGGAAGGGAGGCCTGCCGACGTCGTGTTGGCGTCGGTGAGGACGGAAATTAAACTGAGGGTCGATGCCGACTTTGTTCGTTTGCCGAGGTCCACGTTCGGCAGACGTTGGGGGCCAATTGTTTCGGTGCGGGCGGGGCGGGTGATAGTTAATTTGTAAATAGGCCTGTGTTTTGCTTCTCGGGGGCGGTCTTTGTAAATGTTTCCTGCTCGATTTGGTAATGTGTAAATAGGTGTTTGTAAATAGCCCTGGGTACTGGGTTGGGGTCTGGGTGGGTTTTGTAAATTATTGACACAAAAATCTTGGTTTGCGTTCGTAATGGTATGAATTCTGTACATAGTTCAAGTTATTTTGTCCCGTCTGGCCTGAGTTCTGTTATTGGTTCTCCGTGCCCGTTTCTACGTACGTAAAAAGCACACCAAGTGTCATCTGTAGTAACTTCTTCTAGTATTCTTTTAAGTACAATCTCAGTTTTATTATGTGTGTATCCTGCCTCTGCCTGTTGAAGGTTATGCTCTCCACATGGGTCTTGGAGGTAGACAATGGTTATGACATGCAAATGAGGTCCATTTGGGCGGGCTCTTTTAAATGTTGTGATTGGTTCAGGGTGTCGTCCTTGGTCGACAGGGCTATGAATAGCCAATGGGGGGAGTTTGAAGGGTCACATGACTCTACCAGAGGAGTGACAGGTTTTGTCTCATGATTTCAGAAAGAGAAACAGAAAGTCTGAGGATTCTGAGCCAAGGAGTTCACCAAAAATGGGCTCCTGTAAATAGTCTGTAAACACTGTATAGTTCTGTACTGTTCCAAGAAGAAATATTTCTAAGTCCTATTTTGTGATATTGTGACTTGCTGTGTTGTTTAAGGAACTTTCACAATCAGTTATTTTAAATCTACTTGTTTATGGGAACCAAAAGAGACAGTGTTTTTATTACTTACATTATCTGTGAATCAGGAGAGACATTTTATCTTTGCTGTAAACGACTGTGTATGTATTTCTCTGATCTCTGGGAAGAGCCCATAGTTGCAGTGCCAATCTGAATGTTTACTATTTTTATCGAGTGACTATTCAGCTTTATGGAGAGAATTTGTTAATCAGCAGTATTGTCCCGACGCCTTTGCTACTTCAGTTCGTTCAGTACGCCAGATACTTTCAAGGAAGGGAACTTGGCTATTTTCATATTGACCTGGGTTGATAGCCACCATCATCGTAGGTATCCTGACTCTAGTTAAAATGGTAGCTGCTGTCAGAAAATACTGAGAATGGAGATCTGTGATTCTGCCACCTTCGTTCCTAATTGAATCCTGATACTTTTAATTAATTGCTGTAGAATATAGAGGGCTGCATATAGCTGTAAACCTCTGGTGATTTAATTTCCTTACTCATCTTTACCTGCCATGTGAGAGTCTGTCTGAACTGAAATCACATCTTCTTGGAACTTTCAACTTTTAACCTACTGTGCTGTACTGTTGTAATGGGACTGGAGAGGAGCTGATGCCGGGCCTAGGCTGTGAGCTGTGCAACCTGTGGAGCCACCAGATGTCCCGCCAACAGATAAGGTCTTTCATTTTTTCTTTGTGCGCACACTAGGCCTAAGTTACAGTGACTATTTATCATAAGAGTCATCTGGCCGTTTGACACCTTTTTGTTCCAAGACCATATTACTGTAATTTGTATTGAGGCAACTATTGCATTATGCCTGTATTGCCATGTCTCTTTGCCGATTCCTAAGTTAACTTGTTGTAAATATATTTTCTTGTATACTCTAGTTGCCAGCCTTATCAATTTTGTTGGAGTCAGTTGTGGAATTGTACGGTATTCGGATACGGTCCTGGGTCGCCATACTCACTGACCATAGGCGGGGCCCACCAAAACCTTTTGTCATCTTGGCAAGAACCCATTGATCCTTGCATGACCATCACACTCTTTTACATCTGTGGGGCTATGTTGGGGATCCTCTTACACTAGCGCTTAAATGTATTTTTTGTGCCATGCACTTATTTTGCTTGTGGCTTATTTTGGTTGTGGTTGTGGCTTCTGTTCTATTCAGCCAGTCTAGAGCAGGACCACTCAGTGTTTGCCCTTTGGAGGGCGTACTTGTCCATTTGGGACGTTAAGCTCCTAAAGGGAGCAGAACTCCTCCGGGAGTAATCGTTTGGTTTTCGCCCCTTGGCTCTTCGCCAGAGAGTCGTGGGGACTTTTTCTAAAACTTATTTTGCTTCTCAGGTTGCCAGGCTTTAAAAAATTCTTTTTATTCTTTTTATGGGTAGCTGTTTTCCTTACCCAGGTGACTATTAACTTGCTCAATCCAGACCTACATAGTAATTATGAAAGACACTACATTGCTGCCCAATGCAAAGAAAGGAAAGAATGATGGTCTAGGTGACTGCTGGTGTAGATTTTGCTAACAACATCTTCCGTTAAAGTTTTACTTTTAAGGCAAAGACCACTTGCCCCGTGGGCTAGGGTGTTGGACTCCCCTTGCCTGGGTGACTTTTTGCCTGCCTGGGCTGGTGGGCAGGGGATTTGTCGAAGCCAGCAACGCTGCAAACAAGGGTTTCCTGCAGTTTCTTGTTTTCATTGCACACTTTCATCAATATATTCTCCTTGACTATGTTGGGCATGATTTTTCTTATAAAAAATCATTGTTTTTAACTGTAAGGTGGAATATCTTCATATAACAGTTAAGGTTTATTGTAAATTTATAAGTTAGGAGAGACGGAGGAATGTATACTTTACTACCTCTGCTGTCTGCTTGTGACATGGTTGTGAGAAGTGACTGATTAACCTGTGGGTCGCATTAATATCAAATTGACAAAGGTATGTTTTTCAGTATATTATTGAAAACAATCCTTCATTTTATTCTATGCATGCCAATGTGTTTTCATTTGACCACCTTTACATCATGTTATGCAATATGGTACATGTTGTGATAACTTCCACTTGCCATGGCATTGGATCCGTCCATGTATTCTTTCAATGGTATTCCCGTATAATATATTATAGACTTTTTCAAATAAATTAGTCCCAGTGTGTTTTTATCCTTTTTCACAAAATGTTTTTCTATGGGTACAAGCACAGACACTTGTATAGCCTATTCAAATAGGATACAACGGTGGCCAGGTCAACGTCCGGGCCTGTAAGAGCAGGCCCGTAGCCAGGCAAGGTACTAGAGGGGCCAAAATTTCTCAGGGGGGGGGGGGAACTAAAAATTTCAGGGGGGCAAATGTGCACAAATGTATGAAGTCAATGGCAAGATTGAAACTCTCTAGGAGGGCAAAAAATTTCCAGAAGCTCCCCCTGGCACCAATTGATTACGGGTCTGTGTTACAGCCTTATATTCGGACACCCCTATGTTCCGACAATTCCATAACATTGAAACACCCCTTTCTTCCGACAGTTGATCATAGATGAATACATGGGTGTCGGAATATGGGACAATCATCCTATGGGCAAGGGTAGGCCTACACTGCTGAATGACTTGACCATCATGTCATGACTATACAGTTTGTGTACTAAAGAGGCACTAATGAAACTGCCCATGTTATTTGAACGTAAATTTTATAGACCTATTACATATGCACATTTAATAAACATTTGACTAGTTAAACCCATGATAAATGGCGCTTTAAATGAATCCCATTACTGACCTATGTTATCGCGATTACTGCTACCCATGCAAGCGAATACGATATCATCCATTATACCGTTATCTGTTTTAGAGACAAATTTGCTTTTTAATAATGGAAATGGTGACTAGAAAATAATATCTTTCAGATAGAATACTACTCATGATTACAGGCGAAATAACTGATAGAAACGGCGACTATAGATATCGCTAATTCTTACTCCTTATGTGCTGGCCCCTTAGTGCGCCAGGCACTCAGTCATGTATCACTGTTTGTGTAAATTGGTTCTATTGATTGGGGACTTTATATGAGGCTTTGTGGTTCACACATTGCATATATTGCATTCATAATGTAAATCGTTTTAATACCAATTCAAAAAACTTCACAATCCGTGCTCTTCTAGTTTTCCCCTCTTCTGCTTATTTACTCTGCCCCGTCTGCGACTAGGAGTTTGCGCAGTCTACAATATTTTCCGGTTTTGTCAAGCCTCCCTATCGTTGACTCCTCGTCATCTGGACCCAGCGGGGCGTTACAATATTCTGCCAGTCAAGAAAGTTCTGTAGTGAACTGTATTCAACGTTAAGCAGCATTCTTCCCAGAGCGTGTTATTTTAATGTTTCACAAAAATACAGAAAGTGATGTACAGAAAGGAATAGTTGCCGATATTTGAGACCCAGATGTATGGGCGTCCGCAGAAATTTTTACAACGAGGGCAAGACCATTCATGAATGATTGAAATGTGTACACTATCTAAGCGGAGCGCCACCATCGGTTGGCCCGGAGCCTTCAAGAAAATTTTGGGCCTTACAAGCCCTCCAGATGTCCGGAAACGAGACTTGGCGAGTGTTCTTACCTGCATATACCCAGCACTGAAACATGAGTTTCATGTTGAAGGGAAATCTGTCTCTCGGTCACGGCCTCGCACGCCTATGCACGATAAAATTTACAACTGTCAAACAGCCTAAACAGGGATTTTTTTTGCTACCCTGCCATCCTTCATTCCTGGCTGTGCCCCTTGTATCCTATCTGGAGACTTCAACTGTGTCCCTGGCACACAGTTCGATCGAATGTCCACGCGCACATCTTCGAGCTGTAGTGTGGGTATGGTGGAGTTGGACATGTTCACAAGGAGTTATGACATGGCTGACGTTTGGAGAGTGCAGCATCCTGGCTTGTCCGTGTTCACTTGGCACCGCCCTGATGGCACGGACGCCTCAATGTTGGACCGGGTGTACGCTCCACCTGCTCTGAAGCCGGACCATGATGCAGTTACTGTCTCATTCCAGCCCCCAGAGTCATGGCCAGTAGGGAGGGGGTTCTGGAAAATGAACACAGATATTCTAAAGGAGGCTGAATATAGCAAAGAGTTTAAGGCCAGGTACGAAGAGTGGCGAACTTTGAGGCCGGCCTTTTCAACAGGTTTAGAGTGATGGGATGACGTAAAGACCCGCATCAAACAGTTTACAGTTGAATATTGTGTAGCAAGAGCTCGTCGAAGAAGGGAGGAGTTCCTTTCACTATGTTCTAGGGAGCGGAACGGAGACACCTCCGCACTTCACGCAATCCAACATTATCTAGAAGACTGCCCTTCGCTGCATCATGGGTAGACGACGCCATACGAATTAACGGCGTATGGTTTGGTTATGGGCAAACCGAGTTACTGACCTGGAATGAGAAAGTGAACCTGGTGGAGGCTAGGTTGAAGGACTTCGGCGAGCGCCATATAAGCCTGTTCGGAAAGGTGACTGTTATTAATCGTTTCATTTATCCCCTTTTGTGGTATCCAGGTACTGTTCTGGCTGCTCAAAATGGTGTCCTGTTGCGTCTCGAGAGGGCTGTGTTTAGGTTTTTATGGTCAGGGAAGACGGAGCTGGTAAGAAGAGGGGTGGTATATCAGGATATTAGGCGTGGCGGGTTGGGCCTTGTGCAGTTTCCTTCCAAACTCCGTTTTCTCCTTACCAAGTGTGTTTATAGTGCTGTAGACAGCAGAATGCCTTTTGCGTATTTTGTCCGTTATTGGGGGGGGGGGGGGGATTATCATTCCGTCGGTTCTTTCCCTCCCTGTTTAGTAACAGAGAGCCCCACAGCTGGCGGACCTCGGAAGCATACAGTCAAATGAGAGAGTTGGGGACGCTGAGGGTTGAGTCCGACTTCGTTCGCTTGCCAAGGTCGGCGTTCGGTAGGCGATGGGGTCCACTCGTTTCCGTGAGGGAGAACCGTGTGGTGGTTCACTTGTAATTGGGTGTGACTGTAGGGTGCTTATGTTGTTGTAAATAGTTTTGTAAATATCCGTTGATATAGCTTTATTACTGTAAGGAAAATAATTTATGTACATTAATGAACGTAATTCTGTACAAAGTATTGTAAATATCTGTATATATAGCTTTATTGCTGTAATGAACATAATTTTCTGTTTGATTTAGCAGTTTGTAAATAGTTTATGTTTCTGCCCGATCCGGTTTGAGTTTTGTTTTTGTTTGTATGTGCCGTTTCAATGCACTTAAAAAGCACTTTCAACTGTCAAACAGCCTAAACAGGCCTATGTCTGTTACCCACTTATGAATCCCCCACATATTCACCTTGTTACATCCGCGCGTCGCCACTTTAGATTAGCTCGGGACCAAACCAAGACTAACGCATTCTTAAAGTTCAGTTCAGGTCTTCGTCGAGAGCGGACGTGTTTTCGCAGAGCTCTGTGCTTTTTAAGTGCATTGAAACGGCACGTACAAAACAAAAACTGAAACCGGATCGGGCAAAAACGCCAAAACTATTTACAGACTGCTAAATCAAACAGAAAATTATGTTCAGAGACAGATATTTACAAAAACTATGGACAGAAAATGTCCACTACAGTGACAAAGCTATACACACGGATATTTACATTATTTAAAACTATTTACAAGCACCTTCCAGACCCACCCTATTACAAATTGACCACCACACGATCCCCCCTCACCGAAACGAGTGGACCCCATCGCCTACCGAACGCCGACCTTGGCAAACGAACGAAGTCGGACTCAACCCTCAGCCTCACCTCCGCCTTCACCGACGCCAGGACGACGTCCGCAGGCTTCCCTATCCCCCTAAAAACAACGTTACATCGGTCTCTCCATAAGTATGCCCTGAAAATACACAAGGCCCAACCCACCACGCCTAACATCCTGATATACCATCCCTCTTCTTACCAGCTCCGTCTTCCCTGACCATGAAAACCTAAACACAGCCCTCTCGAGACGCAACACGACACCCTTTCCACAAAAGGGAATAAATAAAACGATTGATAACTGTCACCTTTCCGAACAGGCTAATGTGGCGCTCGCCGAAATCCTTCAACCTAGCTTCCACCAGGTCCACTTTCTCATTCCAGGTAAGTAACTCGGTTTGCCCATACCCAAACCATACGCCGTTGATCCTTATGGCGTCATCTACCCATGATGCAGCGAAGGGCAGTCTTCTAGACAGCCACTTACCAAGGCGAAGTCCTTTGGTCTTATTGGGATTCAGTCTGGCACCTGTGGCTCTTTGAAACTTGGACAACCTGCCAGTAAGGGCATAGAAGGAAGCTAGGTCGGAGACTACGCATGTGACGTCATCAGCATACTGAAGGCACTTAACTTCAACACCACCGGGACTGTGAAATGGTTGAAACAAAGGCTCTACTTGAAAGGCTCTTGCTAGTGATTCAATAGAGAATGGGTGTATCATGTGGGGTATTAGAGTTGTTGTACCGCCAAAATTGCAAACTAAAGTGTTAAAAGAGTTACATTGTGGACACATGGGAGTCGTAAAAATGAAAAGTATTGCAAGGTCATACATTTGGTGGCCAGGTATAGATGCTCAGATTGAACAATTGGCGTATCCAGGGTAAACCAGCACTTGTTCCAACCCACCCTTGGATGCCTGCAAGAGATAAGTGGGAGCGCATTCACATAGATTTTGCTGGGCCATTCATGAATTACATGTATCTAGTGGTAGTCGATGCATATAGTAAATGGCCAGAGGTAATCATAATGGATTCCACTACAGCTGAGAAGACCATTGAGGAGTTAAGAAAACTGTTTAGTACTTGGGGCCTACCACAAATCATTGTGTCTGACAATGGACCCCAATTCAAATCTCAAGAGTTCAAAAGATTTGTTGAATCAAATGGGATTATTCACAAATTTTCATGTCCTGGACATCCGGCTACAAATGGCCAAGCCGAAAGATTTGTCCAATCAATGAAAGAAGGGTTAAAAGCATCTGTCACTGATAAGTCTTCAGTTCAAACAAGGCTGAGCAAATTCTTATTGGCATATCGTAGTGCTGAACATAGCCTCACAAAGCAGTCTCCTGCTCACTTGTTTCTGAAAAGGTCTCTAAGAACTAGGTTAGACTTAGTTCGACCAAGACATGATGAAAACATAAGGGAGAAATTAAGTGAGGTGATGGAAAAGTCAGCTGCAAAGCGCAAACCAGTTAGAAAGTTTCAGAGCGAAGATTTAGTGTATGTCAGAGATTTCAGAGGCCAAGGTAAACACAAGGTCAAATGGGCACCAGGAGTTATTGTAAGCAGGGAAGGTCTGCTGAAATACAAGGTAAAAGTTGAAAGTCAGTTTTGGTTGCGACATGTAGACCAAGTTGGTCGATCCGAAAAGGGTGATGTACAGGAAGCAGAGGATGATTTGGGTGATTTGATAGATCGGTTATTGGAAGAGAAAGATGAAGTGGTAGTGGAGAGAAATGAGAGTTCTGTGGATAGTAGTAATCACAGGGAATTTGCAAGTAGAGGGAGAAATGAGGAAGGAGTAGTAGAACGAAGGAAATCACAAAGAAGTCGGAAACCTACACGCAGATATATTGAAGAGTGTTAAGAGTAGACAGTACAATTCTTCTATTCATTGTATACCAAGGAACCATGCTAAAAGGAAAGGGTTAAACACTTTAACATTTGTTGAGCCTTAGTAAATCTTTATGCAAATACTAAGTATCTTTAAAGTCATTTACTTTTTGAAAACCAGAACACTGGGCAAAATATTATCAATGTACATCATCACCACTTGATTTAACCAAATGCGTGACTAACAAGGTAATTTTGCATACCTAGTTTTTGGAATAGCCAGGGAGAGTGTTGTATATGTGGTTGAGGCCATCTCATACTTAAAATAAATATCGCCCTCAATCGGGGTCCTGGTCTCTCCTAACAACTGTGTCAAGCTGTCTTTCCTGTGTCTATTCTCAATCGGTTAGAATACACGACAATGGGGAAGCCTACGGACGTCGTCCTGGCGTCGGTGAAGGCGGAGGTGAGGCTGAGGGTTGAGTCCGACTTCGTTCGTTTGCCAAGGTCGGCGTTCGGTAGGCGATGGGGTCCACTCGTTTCGGTGAAGGGGAATCGTGTGGTGGTCAATTTGCTATAGGGTGGGTCTGTAAGGTGCTTGTAAATAGTTGTAAATAGTATGTAAATATCTGTGTGTATAGCTTTGTTACTGTAGTGGGCATTTTCTGTCCATAGTTTTGTAAATATCTGTATATATATATTATAACTGTAATGAACAAAATTTTCTGTTTGATTTAGCAGTCTGTAAATAGTGTTGCGTTTATGTTTTTGCCCGATCCGGTTTCAGTTTTTGTTTTTGTTTTGTATGTGCCGTTTCACATTGAAACGGCACATGCAAAACAAAAACAAAAACTGAAACCGGATCGATACTGTGCTTTTTAAGTGCATCAAAACGGGCACTAAGAAACAAAGGGACAGGAACTCAAACCAGACCGGACAAAAACACAAAGGCAAAGGCTATTTACAGAACCTTAACATTCACCAAGAAACAAAAATTTGTGTAGCTATATACAAAGCTATTTACATATTAAATCACACATGGTTACAGGTTAACTACCACCCGCCCCGCCCTCACCGAAATAATTGGCCCCCACCGCCTGCCGAACGTCGACCTCGGCAGACGAATGAAGTCTGCCTCAACCTTCAGTTTAATCTCCGTCCTCACCGACGCCAGGACGACGTCCGCAGGCCTCCCCTCCCTCCTAAAGACTATATTACAACGGTCTCTCCATATGGCCAGCTTAACCGATGCCGAAACAAAGGTGAGTATACCATGAACACTTGTGTTACATGGTGGGGGCGATAGACCGTGCAAAGCATAGTCCTGGCTGACAGCCCAGGTGTTACAAAACGTCAGGCGGTCAGCCAGGACTTGAAACCACTCCCAGAGGAGGGCCACAAAGCTACAGTGCCAAAACAGATGAGGCACACTCTCCCACTTTGTGCACCCAGTGCGGGGGCAAATGCCATCTCCAAGACGCCACCGGAGGCGCTTGAGGTTGGTAACGATGGCATCGTGTGCAATTCGCCACAACAGGTCTCGCTGGCGGTAGTCTAGTGACCTGCTGTGCACTACGCGCCACACTTCCGGTCCCAATGCACAGTTCTTCGGTTGGGCCTGGCCGACCAAGTCATCAAAAATGCCCCGGTACAGGTCCCCTGCACTGAACTGCGAGACGTCCCCTGCTGTTGACATCATACGGAGAGTGTCCCTCATGTGACAATATGCCCCCGAAGGCCTCCAACTGTGAGGGGCACTATTTCTAAACAGGGTCGGAAAGAACCTACGGAGTGATATCCCCCCCCCCAATAACGGACAAAGTAGGAAAATGGCATTTCACTTTCCACGGCACTAAAAATACACTTGGCCAGGAGAAAACGGAGCTTTGAGGGAAAATGCACAAGGCCAAGTCCCCCGTGCTGAAGGTCCTGGTACACCACCTTCCTTTTGACCAGCTCCGTTTTCCTGACCATAGGAACTTAAAGATAACCCTCTCAAGTCGCACAAGGACACTTTCTGGAGCAGCCAGAACAGTGCCCGGGTACCACAAGAGAGGGTAGATGAAACGATTAATTACAGTTACTTTCCCCAACAGACTAATGTAGCGTCCTCCGTAGTCTGTGATCCTAGCCTCCACCAGGTCCACTTTCTCATTCCAGGTAAGTAACTCGGGAGAGCCGTAACCGAACCATATACCATTGATTTTCATGGCGTCGTCAACCCATGATGCTGTGAAGGGTAGCCGTTTCCACCGCCACTTACCTAGACGAAGTCCTTTGGTCTTTGAGGGATTCAGTTTGGCACCTGTCGCTCTTTGAAACGTGGACAGGGTGCCAGTAAGGGCCCTGAAGGAAGCTAGGTCAGAGACTATGCATGTGACGTCATCAGCATACTGGAGGCACTTGACTTCAGCTCCACCGGTATGCGAAAAGAGCGGAACAAAGGCTCAACTTCGAGAGCTCTCGCAAGGGATTCACTAAATAACACATAGAGTAAATGTGACAGGGGGCACCCCTGGCGTACTCGCGCTGGACCCTGAAGGGGTCCGACGGTAGGCCATTTACAATAACACGACTATATACACTTTTATACAATAAGGCGATCCATTTAACAAAACCTGGATTCAAACTAAACTTCATCAAGACTTTAAAAAGGAATCCGTGATCAACCATGTCGAAGGCCTTCTCCTGATCGAGGGAGACAAGCGCACATGGAAGATCACGGTCTGTCACATACTCAACTAAGTCCCGCACCAACCAGAGGTTTTGCTGAATACTGTGTCCCCGCACCGCACATGTCTGAAAAGGACCTACAAGATCCGGCATGACAGAGCCCAATCTGTTGCAAAGAGCTTTCGCCAGGATCTTGTAGTCCACATTTAAAAGAGTAATTGGTCGCTTGTTTTTCGGTTCAAGGGGGTCTCCAGACTTGGGCAACAAGGTAATCACTCCTGTGCGCTGCGACGGGCTCAACGATCCAGCGAGGAAGGCGGAGGTGAATACATCGCGGAGATCGTGTCCCACGGTACCCCAAAAGCGTTTGTAGAATTCTACCGGAATACCGTCCGACCCAGGTGACTTTCCGGCCTTCATTTTCGCCACTGCCTTCCAGAGCTCGTCGACAGTCAAGGGGGAACCAAGTTCATCGTTCTGCTCTGTAGAGGGGAACTTGTTAATATTATCTAAAAGGGACTACTGAAGATCCTCATCGACATCTCCCTGGGTGTAAAGCTGTTCATAGAAGTTCTTATATACTTCCACAATGTCGATGGGGTCCTTCTGTACTGTACCATGGACGTCACGGACTGCTCTTACACGGCGATCAATGGCATACTTTGTGACGTCCTGGTAAAATTTGATGGTTGGTTTCTCCTCCGCCTCCACGCAAAGCACACGAGCACGAATGCGGGCCCCGTGCAATTTCTGATCAAGGTGCTGCTGGATGGCGTGGAGTGCGGAGGTGTCCCCGTTCCTATCTCTGGAGCAGAGCGAGAGGAACTCTCCCCTTCTTCGACGAGCTCTTGCTACACAGTACTCAACCGTAAACTGTTTGATGCGAGACTTTACTTCATCCCACCATTCTAAGCCCGTTGAAAAGGCCGGCCTCAGTGTCCGCCACCCTTCGTACCTGGCTTTAAATTGTTCGTTATAGTCAGCCTCTGTCAGAATATCCGTGTTCATTTTCCAGAATCCTCTCCCCGTTGGCCATGACTCTGGGGGCTGGAAGGAGACGGTAACTGCATCGTGGTCTGAAATTGGACATGCCACAACCTCACAATCACTCGGTGACAGCGCAGGTGGAGAGTACACCCGGTCCAACCTTGAGGCGTCCGTGCCATCAGGGCGGTGCCAAGTGAACACGGACAAGCCAGGATGTTGCACTCTCCAAACGTCAACCATGTCGTGGTTCTTTGTGAACATGTCCAACTCCGCCATACCGACACTACAGCTCGAAGATGTGCATGGATACATACGATCGAACTGTGTGTCAGGGACAGAATTGAAGTCTCCAGCCAGGATACATGGGGCACTACCAGGTACGAAGGATGACAGGGTTGTAAAAAAGTTTCTCCTGTCTGGGGGCCGATTTGGTGCGTACACATTACATAGTAGAAAGCTACCACTAGGGTGCCTTATGGTAACGCATACCAACCGACCCTCATGATCAATCAACTTTTCCGACCAGGGTAGCCCACCTTGGCGAAATTAATATAACCGAACCACAAGATGTTGTTGAACCAAAGGAAGCGTGCAACCCCCCACCCCACTCAAAAGACCAGGTGTGGACATCGTCCTCACTCACAATGTGGGTCTCCTGGAGGAAAGCGAAGTCCACACCCAGCGACCGGCAAAACTGAAAAATTCTGTTCCGCTTCTGACTGTCCCTCATGCCATTAACATTCAGAGTCAGGAGGGACAGAGAATCCGCCATGGTGAAAGGAGTGGCTACGTGTCCACCACAGACTTGGCCTTTTTAGTCCGTGGGCTTGGTGTGGGTGTTCCAGGGTGTTGGACCCCCGGGTCTGACATGTCGCCTGAGGCCGACCTCTTTAAAGACGACTCCTCCCCCTCACATAGGTCAAACCAGCCCTCCTCGGTGGGTGGGTCCTTCGGAGGAGGCTCCCCATCATGGGACATAGGGATGGACTCAGAGGTCTGACGAAAGCAGTAGATCTTCCTCCACTGTCGTAACGTCAACCCCCACGGGTGCCAGTGGGGAGGACGGTGAGGAGTCCGCCTCTGGAGTTTGTTTGGAGGCAAGGAAGTCCTGTTCCACAACATTAGCTGCCTCCTCCAGTTCCTGAGTGGAATACTCTGGGTCCTGCTGCGAGGGTTCAGGGGGCTGCTCCACATCCACACTGGCATGGGCAGAGTACGATGTGGGGCACGCACCAGAAACATGTCCCTCCTCCCCACAGAGGTTGCACCGCACCTTGTTGGGACACTCTACCTTGTCATGCCCCACCTGAAGGCACTTGCCACAACGCCTGTTGGGACACGACCTGGCTTCATGCCCCTCTTGACCACACTTAAAACAGGTGCGTGGCTGCCCAAAGTATCTTATATGAACAGGAAAGAGGGAATGTCCCTGTTCAGTTCCATACGGAACTGTCTCTTCCCGTTTAGAATGCCTTTCAACTCGCCCTCACCATACTTGCACCACCGCATGTCAGAGACAGTTCCGTATTGGCTAAGAACACTCGCAACCAGGCGCTGTTCGACCTCGCAGTTCAGGTAAAGCACTGTCACCGCCACAGAGCGATCATATGGGGTGACAGTCAGCCCCTCTACCCCCTTCAGGCAGGACACACCTTTCACTCGAGCAGCATCAGACCTGAACTTTAGGTCATACGTGTTGCGGGCTGGAAGCGCCTGCAACATCTCTATATCCTTAACACCAACTCCATTATTCTTTAACACGGCAAACGCTTGTGGGGGAGGTACGCTCACCCCAGACGAAAACTCCAACTTAACAATTGTGCTATCCCGACCTCCGGGCATAGCAGCAGAGGGTTTGTGGCACGAGGCCACCCAGCAACAGGAGAGAAAACCTTCAACACCGCAGTTCAAACCTAATATGTAAAAGTAAGGTAACCAAACACAAAAACACAACTATGGAACAGGCGTGCTTCCAAACGAGCACGACCAAACCTCTAACCCAAGAAAGAGACCGCACCCAACGCTTCAATAATATGACAGCAGAATAGTTTAGTATGGTATAGTATACCAAATAAAGCTAGCACAGAGCAGCACAATGTCAAAACCCAGCACGAGCAATCGACGAGAGCTCCGTGAAAACACGTCCGCTCTCGACGAAGACCTGAACAGACTGATCGATACTGCTTTCCCGACCTCCGGGCATAGCAGCAAAGGTTTGTGGCACAAGGCCACGCAGCAACTAGAGAGAAAACTTCAGCACAGCACAGCATTTCAAACCCAGAAAGGGAACCCAGCACTAAACTATAGACCAGGCGTGCTTTAAAACGAGCACGGCTAAACCACGTTCCCGAGGGAGAGACTACACCCAGTGCTTTTTACGTACATAGAATCGGGCACGGAGAACCAATAAGAAAACTTAGACCAGACGGGACAAAACATAACATGAACTATGTACAGAAGTCATAGTCATAGCATTATGGACGCAAACCAAGGCTTGTGACAATTTACGACCCCCCCCCCCCCCCCACGGCTGTTCACAAACTCACCTATTTACACAAATCGAACAGAAAACATGTACATAGAAACGACCACAGAGAAGTTAACACAGGACTGTGCTTTTTAAGTGCATTGAAACGGCACATACAAAACAAAAACTGAAACCGGATCGGGCAAAAACATAAACGCAAAACTATTTACAGACTGTTAAATCAAACAGAAAATTATGTTCATTACAGTAATAAGCTATATATACAGATATTTAAAAACCATGGACAGGACTATTAACAAATTGACCATCACCCGCCCCTCCCGCACCGAAACAATTGGCCCCCAACGTCTGCCGAACGTTGATCTCGGCAAACGAACAAAGTCGGCCTCGACCCTCAGTTTAATTTCCGTCTTTATTGACGCCAACACGACGTCGGCAGGCCTCCCTTCACCCCCAAAAACAATATTACATCGGTCTCTCCAAACAGCCAGCTTAATGGAGGCCGAAAGAAAGGTGAGTATGCCACGAACACTTGTATTGCATAGTTGGGGGCGATAGACCATACAATGCATAGTCCTGGCTGACCGCCCAAGTGTTGCGAAACGTTAGCCGGTCAGCCAGGACTTGAAACCACTCCCAGAGGAGGGCCACAAAACCACAATGCCAGAACACATGGGGCACACTCTCCCACATATGCCATCTCCAAGATGCCACTGAAGGCGTTTGAGATTTGTTACAATGGCATCATGTGCAATTCGCCACAGCAGGTCTATCCGGCGGTACTCTAGTGACTTGCTGTGCACTACAGTCCACACTTTTGGCTGTAAGGCATAGTCGCTTGGATGGACCCGGCCAGCCAAGTCATGAAAAATGGCCCGGTACAGGTCTCCCGCACTGGACTGCGAAACATCCCCTACAGTTGACATCATACGGAGAGTATCCCTCATGTGGTAATATGTCTTCGAAGGTCTCCCGCTGTGGGGCATACTATTACTAAACAGGGACGCAAAGAACCCACGGAATGACAATCCCCCCCCCAATAACGGACAAAGTAGGCAAAGGGCATCTCACTGTTAACAGCACTAAACACACACCTTGCCAGGAGAAAACGGAGCTTTGAGGGACAATGCACAAGGCCCAGGCCCCCATGTGAAAGTTTCTCTGTTTTCCCTGACCATAGGAACTTAAATACGGCCCTCTCAAGTCGCACAAGGGCACCCTCTGGAGCAGCCAAAACAGTGCCCAGGTACCACAAGAGGGGGTGGTAAACGAAACGATTAATAACTGTTACTTTCCCCATTAGACTAATGTAGCGCTCCCCATAGTCTGTCATCCTAGCTTCCGCCAGGTCCACCTTCTCTTTCCAGGTAAGTGACTCAGGTGAGCCGTAACCAAACCATATACCATTGATTTTCATGGCATCGTCAACCCAAGATGCCACGACGGGCAGATGTTTCCACCGCCACTTACCCAGACGAGTCCTTTTGTCTTTGCGGGGTTCAGTCTGGCACCAGTCGCTCTTTGAAAGGTAGACAGGGTGTTAGACAGGGCCCTGAAGGAAGCTAGGTCAGAGACTACACACGTAACATCATCAGCATACTGGAGGCACTTGACTGTGCACTGTGGCTCCACCAGGAATAGGAAAAGGTCGGAACAAAGGCTCTTCATGGAGGGCTCTCGCAAGGGATTCACTAAATAATACAAAGAGTAAAGGTGACAGGGGGCATCCCTGCCGTACGGACTCTGAAGGGGTCCGAAGGTATGCCATTAACAATAACACGACTATATACATTACTGTACAATAAGGCAATCCATTTAACAAAGAGAGAGTTCAGACAAAACTTCTTTAAGACTTTAAAAAGGAATCCGTGATCAACCATGTCAAAGGCCTTCTCCTGATCCAAGGAGACGAGGGCACATGGAAGATCACGGTCCATTACATACTCTACTAAGTCCCGCACCAACCAGAGGTTCTGCTGAATACTGTGTCCCCGCACCGCACACGTCTGAAAAGGCCCTACAAGATTAGGCATGACAGTACCCAGCCTGTTGCAAAGGGCTTTCGCCAGGATCTTGTAGTCCACATTTAACAGCGTTATTGGTCGCTTGTTTTTCGGTTCAAGGGGGTCTCCAGACTTGGGTAACAAAGTTACACCTGAGCGCTGCGAGGGGCTCAACGAACCAGCAAGGAAGGCGGAGGTAAATACATCCCGGAGATCGTGTCCAACGGTACCCCAAAAGCGTTTGTAGAATTCTACCGGGATAACGTCCGACCCAGGCGACTTTCCGCCCTTCATTTTCGACACCGCCTTCCAGAGCTCGTCGACAGTCATGGGGGAACCAAGTTGATCGTTCTGCTCTGTAGAGGGGAACTTATTAATATTATCTAAAAGGGAATTTTGAAGGACCTCATCGACATCTGCCTGGGTGTAAAAGCTGCCCATAGAAGTTCTGATATACTTCGACAATGTTGAGGGGGTCCTTCTGTACAGTACCGTGGACGTCGCGGACTGCTCTTATGCGGCGATCAATCGCATACTTTGTGACGTCCTGTATCCAACCCTTCAGTAAAATGACAGTAATAGTATATGTTAGTATAACAAGCAGGACAGTACAGCACAGTACAGTCAAAATTCAGCACGATCAGCGAGAGCTCCGCGGAAACACGTCCGCTCTCGACGAAGACCAGAACTGAACTGAACTCTCGTTGATCGTGCTGGATTTTGGTATTGTGGTGTTCTGCTCCGTGGGGGCTTGCTTGCTTGTTTGCTGTGCTGCACTGCTGTATATATTGGTCGTGGAGTACGTGTAAAAAAAACTTGTCTGGGAGTTTCGTTTTTCTGTTTGTGATTGAACGCGGCCTACAGCCACACCCTTAGCTGCTATGCCCGTATGTAGGGACAGCAGCATTGTTAAGTCGGAGTTTACGTCGACTTGAACTTTAGGTCGTACGTGTTGCGGGCTTCAAGTGCCTGCAACATCTCTATTTCCCGAATCTCAATTCCTTTGTTCATTAATAACGTAAAAACCTGCTGACCTAAACTCTAACTTTGACCAATGTTGTTACGTTGAGTAAGCAAGCGCTAATCTAGCTTTTTAAGTGCATCAAAACGGGCACTGAGAAACAAAGGGACAGGAACTCAAACCAGACCGGACAAAAACACAAAGGCAAAGGCTATTTACAGAACCTTAACATTCACCAAGAAACAAAAATTTGTGTAGCTATATACAAAGCTATTTACATATTAAATCACACATGGTTACAGGTTAACTACCACCCGCCCCGCCCTCACCGAAATAATTGGCCCCCACCGCCTGCCGAACGTCGACTTCGGCAGACGAATGAAGTCTGCCTCAACCTTCAGTTTAATCTCCGTCCTCACCGACGCCAGGACGACGTCCGCAGGCCTCCCCTCCCTCCTAAAGACTATATTACAACGGTCTCTCCATATGGCCAGCTTAACCGATGCCGAAACAAAGGTGAGTATACCATGAACACTTGTGTTACATGGTGGGGGCGATAGACCGTACAAAGCATAGTCCTGGCTGACAGCCCAGGTGTTACAAAACGTTAGGTGGTCAGCCAGGGCTTGAAACAACTCCCAGAGTAGGGTCACAAAATTACACTGCCAAAACGCGTGAGGCACATTCTCCCACTTTTTGCACCCAGTGAGGGAAAAATTTCATCTCCGAGACGCCACTGGAGGCGCTTGATGTTAGTAAAGATGGCGTCATGTGCAATTCGCCACAACAGGTCTCGCCGGCGAAACTCTATTGACCTGTTGTGCACTGCGCGTCACGCTTCCGGTCCCAATGCACAGTTCTTCGGTTGGGCCTGGCCGACCAAGTCATCAAAAATGCCCCGGTACAGGTCCCCTGCACTGAACTGCGAGACGTCCCCTGCTGTTGACATCATACGGAGAGTGTCCCTCATGTGACAATATGCCCCCGAAGGCCTCCAACTGTGAGGGGCACTATTTCTAAACAGGGTCGGAAAGAACCTACGGAGTGATATTCCCCCCCAATAACGGACAAAGTAGGAAAATGGCATTTCACTTTCCACAGCACTAAAAATACACTTGGCCAGGAGAAAACGGAGCTTTGAGGGAAAATGCACAAGGCGAAGTCCCCCGTGCTGAAGGTCCTGGTACACCACCTTCCTTTTGACCAGCTCCGTTTTCCCTGACCATAGGAACTTAAAGACAACCCTCTCAAGTCGCACAAGGACACTTTCTGGAGCAGCCAGAACAGTGCCCGGGTACCACAAGAGAGGGTAGATGAAACGATTAATTACAGTTACTTTCCCCAACAGACTAATGTAGCCTCCTCCGTAGTCTGTGATCCTAGCCTCCACCAGGTCCACTTTCTCATTCCATGAACCATATACCATTGATTTTCATGGCGTCGTCAACCCATGATGCTGTGAAGGGTAGCCGTTTCCACCGCCACTTACCTAGACGAAGTCCTTTGGTCTTTGTGGGATTCAGTTTGGCACCTGTCGCTCTTTGAAACGTGGACAGGGTGCCAGTAAGGGCCCTGAAGGAAGCTAGGTCAGAGACTATGCATGTGACGTCATCAGCATACTGGAGGCACTTGACTTCAGCTCCACCGGGTATGCGAAAAGAGCGGAACAAAGGCTCAACTTCGAGGGCTCTCGCAAGGGATTCACTAAATAACACAGAGTAAAGGTGACGGGGCACCCCTGGCGTACCCCGCGCTGGACCCTGAAGGGGTCCGACGGTAGGCCATTTACAATAACACGACTATATACACTTTTATACAATAAGGCGATCCATTTAACAAAACCTGGATTCAAACTAAACTTCATAAAGACTTTAAAAAGGAATCCGTGATCAACCATGTCGAAGGCCTTCTCCTGATCGAGGGAGACAAGCGCACATGGAAGATCACGGTCTGTCACATACTCAACTAAGTCCCGCACCACCCAGAGGTTTTGCTGAATACTGTGTCCCCGCACCGCACATGTCTGAAAAGGACCTACAAGATCCGGCATGACAGAGCCCAATCTGTTGCAAAGAGCTTTCGCCAGGATCTTGTAGTCCACATTTAAAAGAGTAATTGGTCGCTTGTTTTTCGGTTCAAGGGGTCTCCAGACTTGGGCAACAAGGTAATCACTCCTGTGCGCTGCGAGGGGCTCAACGATCCAGCGAGGAAGGCGGAGGTGAATACATCGCGGAGATCGTGTCCCACGGTACCCCAAAAGCGTTTGTAGAATTCTACCGGAATACCGTCCGACCCAGGTGACTTTACGGCCTTCATTTTCGCCACTGCCTTCCAGAGCTCGTCGACAGTCAAGGGGGAACCAAGTTCATCGTTCTGCTCTGTAGAGGGGAACTTGTTAATATTATCTAAAAGGGACTGCTGAAGATCCTTATCGACATCTCCCTGGGTGTAAAGCTGTTCATAGAAGTTCTTATATACTTCCACAATGTCGATGGGGTCCTTCTGTACTGTACCATGGACGTCACGGACTGCTCTTACACGGCGATCAATGGCATACTTTGTGACGTCCTGGTAAAATTTGATGGTTGGTTTCTCCTCCGCCTCCACGCAAAGCACACGAGCACGAATGCGGGCCCCGTGCAATTTCTGATCAAGGTGCTGCTGGATGGCGTGGAGTGCGGAGGTGTCCCCGTTCCTATCTCTGGAGCAGAGCGAGAGGAACTCTCCCCTTCTTCGACGAGCTCTTGCTACACAGTACTCAACTGTAAACTGTTTGATGCGAGACTTTACTTCATCCCACCATTCTAAGCCCGTTGAAAAGGCCGGCCTCAGTGTCCGCCACCCTTCGTACCTGGCTTTAAATTGTTCGTTATAGTCAGCCTCTGTCAGAATATCCGTGTTCATTTTCCAGAATCCTCTCCCCGTTGGCCATGACTCTGGGGGCTGGAAGGAGACGGTAACTGCATCGTGGTCTGAAATTGGACATGCCACAACCTCACAATCACTCGGTGACAGCGCAGGTGGAGAGTACCCGGTCCAACCTTGAGGCGTCCGTGCCATCAGGGCGGTGCCAAGTGAACACGGACAAGCCAGGATGTTGCACTCTCCAAACGTCAACCATGTCGTGGTTCTTTGTGAACATGTCCAACTCCGCCATACCGACACTACAGCTCGAAGATGTGCATGGATACATACGATCGAACTGTGTGTCAGGGACAGAATTGAAGTCTCCAGCCAGGATACATGGGGCACTACCAGGTACGAAGGATGACAGGGTTGTAAAAAAGTTTCTCCTGTCTGGGGGCCGATTTGGTGCGTACACATTACATAGTAGAAAGCTACCACTAGGGTGCCTTATGGTAACGCATACCAACCGACCCTCATGATCAGAATCAACTTTTCCGACCAGGGTAGTCCACCTTGGCGAAATTAATATAACCGAACCACAAGATGTTGTTGAACCAAAGGAAGCGTGCAACCCCCCACCCCACTCAAAAGACCAGGTGTGGACATCGTCCTCATTCACAATGTGGGTCTCCTGGAGGAAAGCGAAGTCCACACCCAGCGACCGGCAAAACTGAAAAATTCTGTTCCGCTTCTGACTGTCCCTCATGCCATTAACATTCAGAGTCAGGAGGGACAGAGAATCCGCCATGGTGAAAGGAGTGGCTACGTGTCCACCACAGACTTGGCCTTTTTAGTCCGTGGGCTTGGTGTGGGTGTTCCAGGGTGTTGGGCCCCGGGTCTGACATGTCGCCTGAGGCCGACCTCTTTAAAGACGACTCCTCCCCCTCACATAGGTCAAACCAGCCCTCCCCGGTGGGTGGGTCCTTCGGAGGAGGCTCCGAGGCAGGCTCCCCATCATGGGACATAGGGATGGACTCAGAGTCTGACGAAAGCAGTAGATCTTCCTCCACTGTCGTAACGTCAACCCCCACGGGTGCCAGTGGGGAGGACGGTGAGGAGTCCGCCTCTGGAGTTTGTTTGGAGGCAAGGAAGTCCTGTTCCACAACATTAGCTGCCTCCTCCAGTTCCTGAGTGGAATACTCTGGGTCTTGCTGCGAGGGTTCAGGGGGCTGCTCCACATCCACACTGGCATGGGCAGAGTACGATGTGGGGCACGCACCAGAAACATCTCTCTCCTCCCCACAGAGGTTGCACCGCACCTTGTTGGGACACTCTACCTTGTCATGCCCCACCTGAAGGCACTTGCCACAACGCCTGTTGGGACACGACCTGGCTTCATGCCCCTCTTGACCACACTTAAAACAGGTGCGTGGCTGCCCAAAGTATCTTATATGGGCCTTCGAACCCCCTATGAAAAGGAAAGAGGGAATGTCCCTGTTCAGTTCCATACGGAACTGTCTCTTCCCGTTTAGAATGCCTTTCAACTCGCCCTCACCATACTTGCACCACCGCATGTCAGAGACAGTTCCGTATTGGCTAAGAACCCTCGCAACCAGGTGCTGTTCGACCTCGCAGTTCAGGTAAAGCACTGTCACCGCCACAGAGCGATCATATGGGGTGACAGTCAGCCCCTCTACCCCCTTCAGGCAGGACACACCTTTCACTCGAGCAGCATCAGACCTGAACTTTAGGTCATACGTGTTGCGGGCTGGAAGCGCCTGCAACATCTCTATATCCTCAACACCAACTCCATTATTCTTTAACACGGCAAACGCTTGTGGGGGAGGTACGCTCACCCCAGACGAAAACTCCACCTTAACAATTGTGCTATCCCGACCTCCGGGCATAGGAGCAGAGGGTTTGTGGCACGAGGCCACCCAGCAACAGGAGAGAAAACCTTCAACACCGCAGTTCAAACCTAATATGCAAAAGTAAGGTAACCAAACACAAAAACACAACTATGGAACAGGCGTGCTTCCAAACGAGCACGACCAAACCTCTAACCCAAGAAAGAGACCGCACCCAACGCTTCAATAATATGACAGCAGAATAGTTTAGTATGGTATAGTATACCAAGTAAAGCTAGCACAGAGCAGCACAATGTCAAAACCCAGCACGAGCAATCGACGAGAGCTCCGTGAAAACACGTCCGCTCTCGACGAAGACCAGAACTGAACTCAGCGCTAATCTAGTACGTCGAATGATTCGCCACCCGTGATCGACTTACCGTACGTACGTAAGATTGGGAGTTGGTCCATACATAATACAATATTGAATGTCCATGTCCGAGCGTACACCGTAGGCTGTTGATTAGCGTGATTTATTAGTACTCACACTACTTCGTATTGTTACAGGCAATCGTTTTATTTATCCCCTTTTGTAGTATCCAGGCACTGTTCAGGCTGCTCCTAAGGTTGTCCTGTTGCGTCTCGAGAGGGCTGTGTTTAGGTTTTTATGGTCAGGGAAGACGGAGCTCGTAAGAAGAGGGCTGGTATATCAGGAAAACTCCGTTTTCTCCTGACCAAGTGTATTTATAGTGCTGTAGACAGCAGAATGCCTTTTGCGTATTTTGTCCGTTATTGGGGGGGGGGGGGATTATCATTCCGTCGGTTCTTTCCCTCCCTGTTTAGTAACAGTGAACCCCACCAGCTGGAGGCCCTCGGAAGCATACAGTCAAATGAGAGAAACGCTCCTTATTATGTCCACACTTGGAGATGTTTCACAGTTAAGTGCAAGGGATCTCTACCGGGCTGTTTTTGAAGAATTGGTTGGCCAGGTCCAATCCAACCACTATGCTTCAGGGTCGGAAGTGTGGCGTGTAGTCCACAGCAAATTATTAGACTACCGCAGGCGAGACCTGTTGTGGCGAATCGCACATGATGCTATTGTAACTAATCTCAAGCGTCTTCGGTGGCGTCTTGGAGATGGCATTTGCCCACGCACTGGATGCACAAAGTGGGAGAGTGTGCCACATGTGTTTTGGCAGTGTGAATTCGTGGCCCTCTTCTGGGAATGGTTCCGAGTCCTGACTGATCGCTTGACGTTGGGAAACACATGGGCGGTCGGCCAGGACTATGCCTTGTACGGTCTTTCACCCCCGCCATGCAATACAAGTATTCAGGGCATACTTACCTTTGTTTCGGCCTCCATAAAGCTGGCCTTATGGAGAGACCGATGTAACATTGTTTTTAGGGGGATAGGGAAGCCTGCGGACGTCGTCCTGGCGTCGGTGAAGGCGGAGGTGAGGCTGAGGGTTGAGTCCGACTTCGTTCGTTTGCCAAGGTCGGCGTTCGGTAGGCGATGGGGTCCACTCGTTTCGGTGAGGGGGGACCGTGTGGTGGTCAATTTGAAATAGGGTGGGTCTGTAAGGTGCTTGTAATTAGTTGTAAATATCTGTGTGTATAATTTTCTGTACGTAGTTGTGTAAATATCTGTATATATAGCTTATTACTGTAATGAACATGATTTTCTGTTTGATTTAGCAGTCTGTAAATAGTTTTGCGTTTATGTTTTTGCCCGATCCGGTTGCAGTTTTTGTTTTGTATGTGCCGTTTCAATGCACTTAAAAAGCAATCGTCTGTGTGTACAATTTAGTGTTATGGAATATATAGACTGCGGCGGCCGGGATCGTCTGTCCCTGTCACCCTGTCATATTATTAACTCTCACAGCTATAAAGTGCTGGATGAATAATTAGGACTTTACGGAATTACGGAACTTAAAGCAAGTAATTGCAATGGATGGGTGTTTAAAGCATAAAAGACTAGACGACCGTGACTCGATCGGAGGACATGCCTGGGCCTAGTGCTAGGCATGACAATAACCAGTCCCATAGACCTGGTACTAGTCGCGATCGTGCCTGTGTTAACTTTGCGAACTTCGCGATGACCGCGGCACAGGAGCATGCCCATCAGCAGGCAAGGAACACATCGAGCCGTCTCAGACTCAGACCCCGTCATCTGCGTCGACTACGTGTAGGTCTACCAAGAAAGCAAAGTATGAAACCAAGTTCTCGGAAATTTTGCTTCGTAGTCCGCTTTTCTCACCCTGGCTCCAAAAGAGGGAACAATGAGGCGTCAAAGGAAAGTTTTTCCCGTTTTGAGACATTTGCAAAGTGGGTATTTCCATGGGGAAAACCGCGATAATGCGACACAAGGAGAGCAACAAACACAAGGAAGCTCATTAAATGGAAGCAAATCTCATGAAGACCCAACCCGCAATCCAGCAGTTCTTATTGTGACGTTTAATGATAATTGCAGTTGCAGTTAACTCGGTCATTACTGGGCAATCCAGCAACTCTTGCAAGCTCCGTCACCATCAGTTGCTAAAATGGAAATCAAATTATGCAGTATCTTCCAATTTCTCTCTCAGAAGATCTCGCTTTTCTTAGGAGTTTGTTCCCGGCAGATGAATCTCTTCGAAATGTCGCATCCACACACAACACAGGGTTTGCAACACATGTAATGTGATGTTCGGTAGTCACCATTCTGTTGCTCAGCTGCTCTTCACGAATCAAGTGTTCCTGTCACTTAATACACGTATGCGCTTCCAATGCTTCCGAAACCACTGGAAGACCTGTGCTGGAACATCTATTCGCATTTCTGTATGTCCTGAAAGAGGAGTGATGCTTTCAAAAAATTCCAGGATTTCCTAGATATAGACCGACAAACCAGGTGGTTATCCATAAAAATGAGTGTAGTCAGGATACTGGAGCAATACGATGCACTGAAACTGTAGCATTGTGCATTGAAACGGCACGTACAAAACAAAAACAAAAAACTGAAACCGGATCGGGCAAAAACATAAACGCAAAACTATTTACAGACTGCTAAATCAAACAGAAAATTATGTTCATTACAGTAGTAAGCTATATATACAGATATTTACAAAACTATGTACAGAAAATTATACACACAGATATTTACATACTACTTACAAGCCCCTTACATACCCACCCTATTACAAATTGACCACCACACGGTCCCCCCTCACCGAAACAAGCGGACCCCACTGCCTTCCGAACGTGGACCCTGGCAGCCGGACGAAGTCGGCCTCAACCAATCGAAACAAACATTAAAACGCAGTAAGAAATTAAATGTTTCAAATTGTAGTTACAATATCAAGTAATAGTTGCATTATTCACCAATTAAATTTTAACTTACAGTGCCTGTCTCAGAAAAATCCAACTAAGTTGCCTGCACCTTCGGATTTTTTCACCGAAATAATTCTTCTTTTTTTGGAGACTGGAAGTTCCAAAACTGTGCTGCAACTGTACTTTATTGTTGGGGTGGTGGTGGTAGGGAATGGGCATAGGCTATAGTTTTCATAGGCACAGGCCAATTCATATTCCATATTTGCAAGATACTGCACATACAATATGTGGAGGGATGACTTGGCCCCATACCCACAACAACCTCTAGTGGAAGTACAGTAAGTTGCTCAATTGCTTAATCTGAGGGGTCAAATAAGCATATTCCAATTTTGAAATCAGAATTTCACTTTTGTACCATACAAAAGTAGATATAATTATACAATTGTATGTAAGGGATTTCCTAAAATGTATTAGGGACCACAAATTGAAAATTCCTGTTATTTCATTTGATTCACTTTATTCAAAAGTCATGTGTCAGTCACGATTCTGACTGAAAACATACAGGCTACAATAACACATGAGCCAACATTGATTTTATACTGTAGTAGCCTTATAGTCTTCAAACTTCAATTTCAAGTTAACTTACTGTAACTCTACATGCATTTGTTTGATACCAGTGTACAATACCAATGCTACTTGTAGATCGGTATTATAGCCTTCATGTTTGGTTAGGGGAACATGTGTGTGTGTAAGTTAATGCTATGGAGTTTGATTTTGGATGATTTACAAAAGGGCTCAAAAGCGGAACTGATCCTTAAAGATATCTCAGAGTTTCCCCCATAGAGATTGCATTTATAATGGAAGTAAATTACAGCACACCTATACATACTGTTACACAAACAATACAATGCTTGGATGATTACCCACCAGTTTTTGTGATTATACCCTCTACGAAATGAAAATAGGGCTACCTCAGAAAACCCACTCCCACTCCCCCATTCTCATAGTCCATACTTAATACACTGTTGCACATATCACCAATTACATCGGGCATTCTGCTGCCTTTAGTCTGAGAACAAATTATTCATCCTGCAAACATGTGACAGTGGAATGTATCTGTACCTCTGACTGGACAGCAAGCATTCCTTCTACTGCTATTTCTCTATAGTTGCTTTTGATGCATGCAGTAGATTGTGCTTTGACTACAGACACAATCAGAGAATGCATTGTCGATTTCATTCTGATACTACGAAAGAAGTTTATTTGCTTATTTGCTATGACAGCAAACATTCCATCTATGGAAAAACAGGTTATCTGGGAAAGCGGATCCATCTTCCAGTAGAAATGTCACATCATACTTGTCACTTGCGGAAAGAGCAAAGATATTAACATCAAACTTGTCCAATACATACTCAAATGTCCTCTTGAATGATTTTCCAGTGAGTGTATTTTGTATGTCATTACCAATCTGTGTACAAATGCGTGCTTTCTCAATAACAGCATGTACTGAGTGTTACAATAGTTGTCCGCGGAGGAACATTGTATATTCTCTTTCTGTTCAACAACATTTTGAATTCACCTTGTATGATGCCTTGCACAGATCTGAGACCAGACATGTAATCTCAGCGTCAAGGTATGTATCAACAACAACATCTGAGTCTACTACACAAACCGCACACTATGCTTAAACAATTTCACCCAGCATGTACAACGACATGACAATGACATGGAACATGTTCTGGAAGGTACACACATCCCCAATAGATACAAATCTGTCAGCACCAGCGGCTGAAGGTAACAAAAGATGCTCTTTCATGGCTACAGGCATCAAGTTTTTTCTTACTGTAACGTCTGACTCCGTGACTATAGGCGGATGAATATTCTTTTTGGTCTGTAAGAAATTATGCAAACCAAATGGTATTAAAAGGGTAGAAACAGTACATAAATGAACACGTTTGTAAGAAGTATATGGACCCAACCAGCATCCTCTGTTAGCAGATTAGTGGAGGTCAATTTCAAGCTAATGATGACAAAGGGCACTGTGCTTGATAAGCTGCCTGTTCCTTTTAATGAAGAACCGAATGCTACCAATGCTACGGTACCAATTGCTTCAGCCAGTCTTTGAATTTAAGCAACACAATTTTCAAAAGGGTTTGCAGCCCAATGTGGCCGCAAGTGCCGCCAGCTATGGCTGCAGTGCTCTTCATAGCTGATGAAAGATACAGTATGAATTCACTTATTTACAATTTTTGTTTGCAAGCTTCTAAACATTTCAATGTTTATAATCAAAACAGTTTGGTTTCCATATTATTGAGTCGGTATCAACCAAATGGTTACATGATACAGTGCGGTAGAGTACACTGGGCGCAATGTACAAGTATAACAATGTTCATAATAGTGTGCAAACTTTTGAAACCTGTATCGAGATCAAAATGTTTCATGGTTGTTCACTTAACCCAAAACATTGAATGCATGTGGGTTTGTTGATACATGGCCAAGCCAAAATATACACAAAGAGGGATACCCGTAAGTCATGTCTGTTTTCACAAGTGCAAGTGAAATGCAAGACTGATGAATGCAACATCCAACCAGTGCATGTAATTTCCTGCAACTTTATGTCCATACATAAGGGTTACACACATGCTCTGTGCAGTTAGGTCTATACTACACAAATGTAAAAGGAAATTTTCTCAAATTTCTGCTGGGAACTGTTGAATCCAAAGTGCAAAATTTAATCCTGTTTGTTACCTGTACAGTATGTCAAAAAAAAGAGCCATGTCTTACCACAACCTTCTGCTTCTGCTTCTTTGGTTTGGATCCCGTTGTATTTTGTCTAACTCGGTGACACTAAATAACACATTCGTGTTGGTGTGTCGTTAAGTCCCATCTAACTGACCCGTTGGAGGCGTCTCTTCATCTTTCTTTCCTATTTCAGTGGCATCACATTGTTGCTGATGGGATCAACTATCACAATTTCAGCTTCCGTTTGACTGTTATCCGCGATGACGTTTATAACATCTCCTCTTTCCAAACGAAGCGATGACACTCTGACATTTTTTGACTCTGGCCCCCTCTTTCTTTATTCTACAATACAAAGAAGGCGAGAACTGGATTCACACATCTGCATACCTGACCAGCTGACCTTGGTGGGTTTGTTATTTACCAAAAAAAAAAAAAAAACCCTTTCTGACCAGTTCCCTATGCACAGAATAAGTATCTACAAACAAAACAAGGTCATGAAAGCAGGTTTACCTTCGTTTACTCTTAGCCAATCAAAACACTCAATGCATATACTGCATGTAACTGGATAATGTCAGCAACCAGATATTCGCCTGTACTCACACGCTTTTAAACTTTTTGGCCGTTACATGTGACATGTTTCATTGCATGCATACTGTGAAAAAGAATGCAGTAGCAGCCGTGTAAGCTATTATCATCTGTTTGCAGCAGCCACAAATGATACCAATGTTCTCCAATTTGAAAAAAAAAAATGCTGATGATTGACAATTTGGATTAAATGAGAACGTATCTTTATATCTCAGAGTAAGTATGTCTAAAAACCATTCTTACAGGTCTGGCCTGTATATGGAATCACGGAATAATTTAGGGTTCAGATTTTGTGAAAATGCAAGGGTTATGCACACAAAAAATTGTTACACAATTTTCCCATTTGTATAGCAACTTGGCCTGTTTGAGTAGAAAATTACGATGCGATCCTGGATAAATTATTCCCTGTATGGAATACAAGTGAGAGTTGTTTGAGTTGCTTGGTCCTATAAATTCAAAAAATTTCCCTGTATAATTTTTACCTTCAAAGTGGTATCACTTAGGACCAAATTGTATCCAAAGAACTGATGGACGTTGTTTGACTGTCTAGTTACTTTTGGACAAGATTAAGAAGTTAGGATTAGAACTGAAAATGTCAAAATAAGCCAGGTGTGCTCTGCTTGTACAGTAGGTTTTGCAAGTCTGCCTCAAGGCAAGTGATCCCTAGCTTAGTCGTCCCTATGCTTGACCAACTCGGTTCCAACATGAAAATCAAGGATTTTATTATGAGAATATTGTGTCTTAAAAAAGCATGCATACTTTTGTGATTGAAATACGCAGTTCGGCAGGCAAAAATTTCATGAGAAAGAATCCCGGAGTACTGGCGAATTCCGGTCCCCTTACTGAGTATACTGCCTAAGCTAGCCAACAGCAACACTAAACATATAGGTAACTTATAACACGTTTTATAGTAAGTTATCATGAGTCTTTCACTATCATGAATGCAAATTCTTCAAACAACATCAAAACCCATAATTTGTCATCATGTTTTTGATGTTCAGAGCAAAAATGTTAGTCATCTCCAGATGTTCAGTTTCGGCAAAAGTATGAACCAGAAATTTGCCAAATTTAATAAAAAGGATGATGAGAATGTCTGTTATGAAATTTTAAAATCAGAATTCACACAGAAAAGAGGTTAATCTGGATCATAAACTCCCCTAAAATGTGGTAATATCTGGGATTTTATTTGTTCGTTTTACGAAGTGACTGACTCAAGATACTTGTGCTGCCCCTACTTCACTCCATCCAAACACTGCCAAAATATAACACGAAGAGGAAACTATATTACAAAATGTTTACATATTTTTATAGTTACGAAGTGATCGACTCATGATTAGCCCAGCATTTACTTACCCTATATACTATGTACTAGCCTTTATGTACAGTATAGTGTTGGGCCTATACTAGCCTAACCTTAGTAGTACTGTCGTGGCTATGTTACTTACCGCTTTAAGCTGAGTGACGGTTCGAATTTCATTGGGCTTTACTTGCAAATCCCATTTGGATGTCCACCCATCGAAAGCCACCAAGTATTGCCCGTCTCCGACTTCCTTCACCGTACATGGCGCCCAACACTCAACGCTGTCTACTGCTTCTGCTTTCCCGTCCACTGATAACACGAGTGATTCCATTTTGAACTTTAAATTTGAAAGTCATGTAAACAATACCGTACCGGGTATATCAGGCAGCTCAGCTAGCTCCCTGCGCTGACCAGTACTGAGCACTGATGTACGTGATACGCGCAGCATGTGTTATAGTACCTACAACGTTTAACTCGGTCTGTCCCTTTACACAGCGGAGGAAAGATACACTTGTACGCTAGTGCAATCTTGTTGCTTGTTGCTATGTATGCGTACATTGAACGGAGTGTATTCCGTCGCATATCATGGCTTGAAGTGCATGGAAGAGCAGTAATAATTTCCGCGGGTAGTGAGATTTCGACATTGAATTACATTCTCCTGGCAGGCAACCTGGTAGCTCGCAGATATTCGGGAAGTCGTTCTGATCACGTAAACCGCAAGAACGTATCAAATGCCAGGCTTCCTCTTCAGTCAGTATACGATGGAGTTTGTCCTAGCAACACAATTTTTTCTTTACTTAATCCCATTTGATTGTTCTGAATGGCAAGGATATTATGTATCTTGAAATTGCAGGTCCCTCTATAAATCAGGAACTTTTTAAGAAGTACCATTTTAACTGCGGCCTATATTTTTAAGTATCGGATACACGATTTCACCTTTAACCCTATTCTAATTTGCCTATTAATATGAATGTTAATATTTCCCAGTGCTTATCAGTAGACAGGGTCGCTGTCTCTATAGGGTCTCATATTTAGGGAGTGTCATGGTCCGAAATTCCGAATGACTGGATGTTTCACAACTGAATTGAGGAGCCACCAGGCCAGTTTCGGAGAGCATGAATACAAGAAGCATGAATGCCTGGTGGGATAAGTTTTATAGAGTGCTTTCACGCCCACTGACGGCCAAAAATCAATACTGTCTTAGTACAGCACTCTCACAGTGGGTCGTCAGCTGCTTCTCAGCTAGCTACACTAAATGCGTATTGCCCACCAAAAGGGGCGGGGCTGAAGACAGTATTTAAGAGGAAGGCCAACATCATACAAATGCCTTTAAATTTGGCGAGTGGGTGAGCGGAAGTCCTATCAATATTATAGGTTTCTGTTGGCTTTGTGTAGACTTTCGGTGTTCAGCCGTCCTTAGGTTTCAAAGTTCTTGAATTTGAATATCAATACAGTGAGGTCTAAATATGTAGCCGATTTGTAGGACGCCTCCATGTAAATTAAATTGAGGCGTGAATTTTACAAAATGTTACTTACAATAGCGCCGGAAACCAGCGAATGTATCTAGGTCAGTCAGTATTTTGTTTTTCAACTTAGTACATGAAAATGTCTCTTATTTATGGCGCACCCAATATTGTAGATAAAATTTGCCGTTACAAACCAATTTCTTGTTAGGATGAATATGAAGAGGTTGCCGAGGGATGTATGCAGTGGAAATTATTTGGTATCTGGTAGAGGCGTTGCCTCGCATGTTTTATACGGGCTTCCCTGCACCTCGGCGGTTGACACATGCAACAATCATCTCCCCTTTGGGCTATAATGAACCTAATGACAGTTATGAAGAATAAGTCGATCTGCTATGCTGGGTTTCAGTCTTGCTTATCAAATATTGTCCAATATACTGTATCCGAAGGACGTTATTTACTAGTCAAGCCTATTTATCATTTGCTATGGCCTGAAAATAACAAATCAAAGTTGGTTTAACAACATTTTGCATAAAGATACTATATCAGAGCATCTGGTTCAGGCTAATTACATCCAATTTGTTGATGTCTTTAAAGTGACAGTTATGGTAACCAACACAGCAATCGATGCAGATGATCACCTGAGACGTAGTAGAAATTTGACACTTAAATGTGGAGTTTAACCAGCACACTCTACCTATAAAGATCGATACCAAAGCTACATCAGGTTTACTCCAGTGAATTTGCCATGTTAGATGTAGTTGGAATCGACATTTTCTCACCACTCCAGTTTAACTGGTGCCAGCTGTATAACATTTTATCATTTTGAAAATGGTGGCCTACGGCCGTTTTGAATTTTTTATTAAAACCACCTTTTCCGTGCTCCGAATTTGATAGATTTTTTCCTGTTATTCACTTCATCCAATAGCATAGAAAACCATTGAAAGACCTTTTGTTGCAATTTTCGGGGGCCAGACTATAAATGGACACTTTTAAATCGAAATGCTGTGCCTCGCATAAACGGATAAATTTGAATTTGATGTGTTTCCAAAATCATCTCAGAACATTTGTGGCATCGTGAGTTATTGTCAAGTTTTTTCTGTTTTTTCCAAATCTAATGACCTCGCCCTACCTATCTCCAGTCCAGTAGCATGAATCGTGTGTTATATGTTATTTGAAATTTTCGTAGCAGGGAGTGGTGCAAACGCGGATCGTTTATTTTATGAGGTCTGGAGTATTCGTCCTAGGGGAGGCATATCCCACCCCTTTCTTAAGTTTCAAAAAAGACGAAAAGACATCTTGTACATCAGCAAAGGCCGTCACACACACACACACACGCAAATACACAAACACGCCAACATCAGGTAGATTCCTTTCCTGCCTTAGAATGAATAATTTGGCGTACTAGGCGATTACAAAAGTGTTTTACAGACGGTAAGAAAATTTCCATTAAAAAACTGGTCGGTTAATTTTACAAGTTAGTGACTTAAAATCCATCAATCTATTACAAAAGTGATCGGTTTTATAAAAAAAAAAATAAAGAGTTATTACAATAGTGGTTTGCGCCTTCATCTCATTATTTTTTCCTTTATTTTTTTAATTTCCCATGGAAAATTATCAAATATGCATTTTTCCTATCAGAGTGTTTTGCATTGACATGGCATTTCAATGGATAAAATATCAGAATGTGGATTATTAATATACTTTTGTCTTCATTTGCGTCAGACCACCTTAAGGCCCAGTTCTCTCACCCCAAACAGTACAAATTCTCCTAACCTTCTTACTTCAGCCCCTCCCTCAATTGTCGTCTCACTTCAGAATGAGTGTAGGGAAGCTCAATGTTTAGAATAAAGAAAAAAACTCTCAGAACAATTCATGCTGTGTAACATCACATGCGGTATTCTGCATTGTTTGAATTAGCTGCCAATCAAAGAGCCAATTGAGAATATCGGTATACCCCTACCAGAACTGTAGATTGGGATGAGGGGATTGACCCTATGAAATGGCTGTTAATCTGGTCTCCACCCCCCCCCCCCCCCCTTACCAGTGACTCTTGTTATTTGGGTATATCGGGTAGCTGTCATTGTTTGGCCATAAGACCTGCATCCTTCTAGCGACTACAATATTTAATTTCGTTTCATCTTTTAGTATTTCACACCATGATAATAAATGTATGCAAACATATAACATATTCATAAACATTCGTTAATGGTGTGAAGGAACAATAAAAGTTGACGACATCCTCTGTTCGGAATAACGCAACCCTACCCTGTATGCAGAATAACGAACCTTGATCTTTATTCGGAATAAGGACCCTTCGGAGTAACGACCCTTATTCTCTATTCGGAATAACGACCCTTCGGAATAATGATCAGACCCCGGGGCTAGCATGGCAAGTTTATGGTAAAAAATGTTTTTTTTTTCAATTAATAGTGTTTGTAAACATGAGCGTCCGCAGAAAAAAGCGTCGAAATTTTGGCATAAAATGACCATTGAGTAAGCTGTCAAGAAATGTTGGTGTTAATTTTCTTCCTTTCTTTAACTTTTATTTTTGAATCTATCCGATGGTGCTTTTTACGTACATGAAAACGGGCACGGAGAACTAATAAGAGAACTCAGACCAGACGGAACGAAAACAAACTTGAACCATGAACAGAATTCATACCATTGTGGACGCAAACAAGATTTGTGTCAAGAATTTACAAACCCACCCAGAACCCAACCCAGTACCCAGGGCTACCCTTACAAAAATTCCCCACGTGATTTCCTACAGGAAATTGGTATGTAGGAAATGTATAGGATTTTGGGCATCTTCCTGTAGGAAATCAAATTTCCTGTAAGAAATGCTTCCCACATAGGAAATTGCTTTCCTACATAGGAAATCACTTCCCACATGGGTCATTCCATTTATATTGTGGGGTGTTTTTTGCATCTTTGTTCATAAATAAACATTTGAGGCTATGAGCATCATGGTGCTGATTGTTGGGGACTTGTGCATAGGCGATAGTGCCATGGCCGTAGTTGCATGCATTTTCCAATTACTGAAACAGGTCACCAATCCTCCACGGAAATATGTGGTAAAGGCTTTATGAGAGGATGATAAATGAATATCCAGAACTCCATGATTAATTGTGCGCTCAATGCCTTTGCTCCGATTAAAAGGAACATAGCTTCATTATCTCCAAAACTTTGAAATAGAAGGAAAAAAGAACATGTTCCCTGTGTTTGTTATGGCCTTTTCAGACAGAGCAATGCAGTTAAAAATAAGCTACAACCAGGTTATTCACTTGTTGATATGTCCAGATAACTGCAGTTATCCCAGCTTCTTATCCAAAAGAAATGTTCAATATCAAGAATCAGAATATGCCATGACCTGAACTAGTGCATGGATATATCTGTACTGCACAGTCCTAAGCAAATATATTTATCCATGAGTGTCCACCATGTAAGCAACAGTAATATTCTGAACATTGCTAGAACCACTTAACATTATTTGCTGCTTGAAGCCCCGAAGCCTGTTACTGCACTGAAGCAATACACCACGGTGCTGCTATACTACAACATATGGTCCATAGCTTTACAAAGCCCAAAACACATACAAAGGACAGATTTGAAAAGCTCTTTGTTGTGACTCAGTAGGTTTTACTGACCAATGACAATGGACTTCCTTTCATGTGCCAATGAATGCAATGAATGCAATGGTCAGTGTATTAGGAATAGACTCTCCAATTCCTACGTAGGAAAGTTGAAATTCCTGTAAGAATTTGACAATTCCTACAGGAAATGGTCTTTCCTACATAGGAAATAGCAAATTCCTACATAGGAAGATTGAAATTCCTGTAGGAATCTTAAAATCTTACTGGAAATGGCTTACTTCCTATAGGAAATGTGTTTTTCCTACAGGATTCCTACAGGAAATGTACTGGGAATTTTTGTAAGGGTATTTACAAACTCACCTATTTACACATTACCAAATGAAACAGAAAAGGGCCACAGAGGAGCAGAACACAGCTATTTACAAATTAACTATCACCCGCCCCGTCCGCGCCGAACGTGGACCTCGGCAAACGAACAAAGTCGGCCTCGACCCTCAGTTTTATTTCCGTCCCGTTTCTATGTACAGCACACCACCCCAAAGGCAACAATACGAATTTTGCATCACCTTTCTTGAGAACAAAACAGGAATTGTGTAGTTACACAAATTTTGTTTCTTGGTGCATGTTAAGGTCCTCTAAATAGTCTTTGTCCTTTGTGTTTTTGTCCGGTCTGGTTTGAGTTCCTCTCCCTTTGTTTCTCAGTGCCCGTTTTGATGTCCTCAAAAAGCACCACTCTAAACCCGTTAGGAAGACCGGCCTCAATGTTCGCCACCCTTTGTACCTGACTTTCTATTGTTCGTTATAGTCCCTCCCTTTCTTTTTAAAACGTACATAGAAACAGGCACGTATGAACAAATAGACCTAACTTAACCCAGCCGGACGAAAATACAAAAGCTTACCATCAACCATCAACACACAAAACAAGGGACAAAAAGGTCTGTCACAAACGGAAACGACACACCAACCCCACCCCAACACCCGAACAACCCGTCTACTCAACCGAAACACCATATACAGGTTTGTACACAAAATAAGGTACGGACAAACAAAAACTAGAACCAAAACAAAACTGGACCAAAACAAAATTGCGAACCATTCAAAAACCACCCATGAAAAAGTACAAATACAACTAAGTCAAACTGACACAGAGCAAAACTAATTACAAACCCAATTACATTAAAGTGTTTCAGGATATAGCTATGTACACTGCCCATTGCTACCCATCGGTCTGGGACTTCACCTTTTTAATACGTGGGGTCGGTACAGGCGTCCCAGACTGATGGGCCATCCGGTCTGAAACATCTGCAGAGGCTGACCTCTTAAGACTAGACTCGGGCCCTCCCTGAATGTCATGTTTCAGGGGGTTGGAAGGAGACAGTAACTGCATCATGATCCGAAACTGGACATGCCACAACTTCACAATCACTCGGAGAGAAAGCCAGGGGAGTGTACATCCGGTCCAACCGTGAGGCGTCCGTGCCATCGGGCCGGTGCCAAGTGAACACGGACAAACCTGGATGCTGCGCTCTCCAAATGTCAATCTATGCGATGGTGATGTCGTGTGTGTGTATGTGTGGCGCCCGCTTGCGAATACCATATCAGTGAGTCGAAGTTGGCAGATCGAAGTTAGAACGTGTATTTGTTTCTTTTGTTTCCAGAAGAGGCATTGTCAGCAACGAGACTGTTTTTGACAGATTTTATGGAAGATTTGTCTACTCAAGTGGTATTAATAATAACAGGAAGAGGAAGACATAGCGAGAGGGGGAATGCTGTATTAAGACCAAGAGTTATAAAGGAAATTGCTGATCGTCCATTGAGGTTTGTATAAAAAATATGATTTACGATAACCAGTCTATGCATAAGCTTAAAGAAATTTTCGGTGCGTAACAGATTAATGTACATGTTTTGGCAGGTGCATAATATTAATTTTAGGTTTGAAACATTTGACAGTAATCATATGGACGGCAGAAGCGGGGTCTAAGGAGGAGTCTAATGTCCAGAAGGCTGGTTAATTTTTTTTACGAGATTTTGAAAGTCATGGCTTTTTATTAACACAAGGTGGCCAAACAAACTTTTTATAGTTAATTAGTTTCGGTTGCTTTTATTACATTTTGGTTGTGTTTGGACTGAAACATTGGTTCTTCATTTTCAAAAGTTGGAAAAGTTTTCGATATTCTTTCCCCTGGCCCGAAAATGTAACTTTGTCCCTTAACAGTCAAAGTTAAACGTTACCAGTGGTTGACGCGGAATGTCCAGAAAATTTGGAAATTTGTACCTTTCATACAATCGACAAGACATTTCCTAGATATTTAAAAAAAAGATTCAACTGTTCTCTTTTTAAGTCTCCACTGTAAACAAAAGATTATTTACAGTGGAGACTTAGGAAATGTCTTTTCGATTGTATGAAAGGTACAAATTTTCTGGACATTCCGCGTCAACCACTGGTAACGTTCTTAAACTAAAATTGTCCCCTACGTTTGTGGAAATACTTTAGTTACGCCAACAGATGGGTGATGTTACGCTTAGATAGTATGTTAGAGAGACCCTTACAAAAGTTTCCAGCCGTTCATAAGCCCTACCAACAAAGAAATGTTAGCTTACCACTGTCCTTATCCCCTACTAGGTTTTTGCTCTCGCTCCCGAATCCCATTAGAGGGACTTAATCGGGCCCATGGATTTTGCGGCGATTATGTTTTACGTAAAACTGGTAATGTTACGTTGTCATTATTATGTCGGTTGCCGAAAACTTGGACTTCACCAAGAAAAGATTTTTATAATGGCGTTTGCTAACTACATTATTTTATCATTGATAACAATAATTTAGTCGTCAATTCTGACGTTGGTACAGTCGGAAACGATGTATGTATTTAAATTATTGATTATGTAAGAGGGTTTACTTCGATACTATATTGTCTGTTAATCGTGTTTATTATTAGTAAAAAGTAACTTTATAATTTACGCTCATTTGGGATGATCGTTTTGCTATGTATGTTCAATTGCTCGGATTGTAGAGTCAGATTTGGTACTATTCTTCGTTTCCTTTAAATGTGGGAATAGCGGCTGAGTTTATAACAGCGTATACAGCCAGGTCATTCAAACTGGGTGCTGCACCCAGTTTAAATTCACCTTTTTGAGTCAGCACCCAGTTTGAATATCACTAACCAGTTTGAATTTAATCACATTCATACTATAATCATAGGCTACACAGTACCTGACACATAGCATTCAATTGAATGATTGCACTAATGTTGATGATAGCCAAAAATCATGTAACTGACCACTATGTCATTTAGATCTTGAGATATGGCCCACTTCATGTGAGAATGACGCAATGTTGATGAACCCCCACCCGGTTTGGCATTTTTCCTAGCTAGAACCCTGGTATAGTATGATTACATTGCACAAAACACTGTATACTTGCTGAATTTTACAGCCATCAACAATTTTCTTTTCAAACGATTCTAGTATATCGAAGTTTATAGGTAAGTAGAACATTATAATGTTTTAATGTTTTATCTAAAAGGTGCTGTGGATTCTAAACGTTTAAGTGAAATCGGGATGATGGAAAAATAATAGCAACAAGAATTTGAAAAAGAAAGGATGCAGAGAAAGAGGTAGATTTGATAAATTATATGGCTGGTTCAAATATCGACGGGACAAGCATCGAAACGGGTAAGGGTGTTAAAAAGGTCGAAGAGATAACAAAGTAACGGGTCCAGAGAACAAAAATCGGGGAAGAGATCAAGGGAAATTGGAGGAAATAGGAAAAGGAGGGAAAAGCTGTAGACGACAAGGATGTTCGATAGAAATGGTCATAAAATACACTATTTTGGGTTGGGGATAAAAGACGTGAAGTGAGGCTGGTTATGTGAGAGTTGGAAGATGGCAGCCTTTACCCGATTTATTTATTTTCTTTCTATCAAAAAAGATATTTAAAGGTTATGGTTTCTGCGTAGGTTTATTTGAAAGTTACCTAATACGTGGGAAAACAGTTTTTTCTTACGTATTAGGGGTTTATGGTGAATGCCATATTCAAAAAATGCTATGGCTGAAAGTCACCTTGCTTTGGATAAAGATGACTGAAAAATGAATACCAAAATGACAGGTTGAAACGAGAAGTTTGCATAAACATTGTTCAAGTCCCCCACTCGGCAGAGTTTTTAGAGGGAAATGCAGCGAAAAGGCAGCATTAAGTTGCATAAACATTGCGCCTCGATTTGATTCTTTTCTGAGACCCTCAGAATCACAGTTGTTGACAGCAATTGTCAACACACACCTCTGAATGCTACCATGATTTATACATTTACGGTCATGGCCCTGAAAAAATAACCTCAAGAAGGGTAACTGAGAGATCTCAAACTTGGCATGGAGTAGAAGGTCCCTATTATTTTTGGTGGAGGTCAAAGGTCATTTAGGGTCACCGGGGGTCAAACGGTAAATACCTTGGAAATTGCTTGTAAACACGATAACTCCAGAAGGAAAACGTGAGTGATCTCATACTTACCATGCAGATTGCCCATATTGAGTAGATGATCTCCATTGTTTTTGGTGGAGGTCAAAGGTCATTTGGAGTCACCAGAGGTCTGTATCTCAAGAAGGGGAACTGTTAGATAATCCCTATTGTTTTTGTGGAGGTCAAAACATCAAACTTTGTAAACAGTTTATCTCAAGAAGGGTAACTGTGAGGCATCTCATACATAGCACGTGAATTGTCCATATTGAGTAGATGATCCCTATTGTTTTTACTGGAGGTCGAAGGTCATCTAGGGTCATCAGAGGTTAAACCTTGCACATACTATATCTTAAAAAGGGTAACTGTTAGGGTTAATATTCATCAGTGTATAGGGTGAAGAGTTTTGAATGGCATGGGTAATGTAAGATGCATCTGGTAAGCTTTTGAAATTCACTTCATTATGTAAATGATCAAGTTGGGTAATTTCAAGATATGTACTGAAGCAATCTCACTGTATTAAAGATGTGGAAAGTGCATTTGGTACAGTATTTATGTTGATTTTGGTTTGAACTTTTGCCCTATAACATTTAGTGCCAGTATTAATACGCATAAGAGTAAGTGGGTAGAACAAAATCTGAGAAAAAATGTTAGTTAATTCATCTTTGTCATAGGTATGCTGATTTTGCCATAAGTATCTCAGCCTATAGATTTTCATGAAATATGTTAGTTAAACAAAGGCTGTATGAGGGTTATTTGGGGACATAGTCTGAACTTATTGGAGAAAGCTTCCATGCCCACAAAGCAGAGGAATTGTTCAGTGGGGAACTTCTTAAGCGTAAACTATGATGCCCAAAATTTATCTAAGAACATACAAGCATTGTTTCTTCCATAACCCTAAAGAAAATTATGAAGATGACATTAAATTTAGTATCAAAGATTGTTAAAAGTTACAGACAAACCCTTCTGCCACTGTCCTCATAAGGACATGGAAGTGGGAACTAGATAATTAAATACACCACGGGTACTTAGTTTTATAAAAAGAACTAAATAACTGAGCATTTGGATCAAATACCCCTGAGCTTGCTTGAACTGAGATTGCCTAATTGAATGAATCAAATTGTAACTGACCCACCCGAGTCGTTGAAAATTGCTGGTCACTGTTATCTTTAATACCTAATTCATCACATTTGACTGCCACAGTGTCCTGAGGGATTTTCTCATTGAATCATACAGCTCAATGGCTTGAACCATTTCCTACCACTTATTTAGCCCTCTCAGTAAGGCTTCTTTTTCAGAAAGTACTGTAGTTCAGGTAATCAAAACTAGCACAATAGTATCTACTGTGTATCAAACAAAGGGCACTTGACTTGTACTCTCTTTTGTGGTGTTCCTACAAGCAGACAATTTCAGGCAAATTACAAATCTTATTAATTTCTGGATTATTAGGGATCCCATTTTTTGTTAATTTTCAAGGATATGATAGTCACTGGGAAGGGCATTACACCAAAAAACAAATACAAAAGGACCACCACCAATAGCCAAGGTTACACATTTGTGTTGAGATGTCTCTACTGTTTGTTCCAATTTATGGATGACTGTAAGGATTACGGCTTTGTTGTAATACTAACTTCAATGCAGTCAACTTTTTGGATCATAGAGACATCATTATATAGAGAGCTATCCTCAATACCCAAAATTTTGATTTAAAGGAGCATGTTTCAAGAATCTCTCTTTATCAAGTTAATAGACAACAGTTTACCAGCATCATAACTGCGTGGGGGATTTCTCTTGTTTTTGGAGGTCAAAGGTTGGGGTCACAAATTTAAAGGGCAAAACCTTGAAGACATGACATTTTATGTGGTTATTGAACTGTGGAGGGATCTCATGTGAATTGCTCATATTTAGCATGTTGGTCTTTTTAGGTAGTTGCTCCCTGTTCTTTTAAGGGAGTGTGAAAGGTCATTTTGGGTCACATGATCTGAAAAGGTTTTGACCTTACTATTATACCTCAGTATTTGTGAGGGATCTCATGCTTGTCATGTGGGCATCCATGTTCATTATTACAATGTATATGGCAAGGAATCACTAAGCCTTTTGACTTTCTAGTTTTGTCGTACCATGCGCTGCAAGGTACATTGATAAGGATAATGTTAGCATTTAGCACACTGTCCGTAATATTAAATTATTTCATTCTTTTTACTCTTCCAACAAGTAGCGTAGTAACAAATAGGCTTTTTCATTACGCACAAAAGAAGTAGGTTTTACTTTTGGAGGTATTCATTATGATCCGACTAGTAGTCGAACTCCACACCACCCGGCTTCAGTTGGGAGGATGCTCTACTCACTTGAGCATTCAAGGAATATATTAATTTGAAAAGAGACGCATTTCAGACGTTCTTTCGACTGCGGCAAAGTTGAATTCAAAATGTTGAAGGTGGAGGAGAAGGGGGGGGGGGGTGAGCCATTTCCAGGATGACATATGCAATTTTGATATTCTTACCAAAATTTTCCTTCCAAGGGTAGAGCACATGTAATACCAGGTTGCATATGAGGATAACTAATTTTTCAAAAGTTTTCGTCTAAGTGGTGGGAGGAGACATTTCCACCTCACACCTCCTGTTCGATAAACAATCAACAATCAACATTTCTTTAAGGAAGTCGGCCATTACGCTACTGATACGTATTTAGCCTACCATGATTTCTTTTAACACTATTTACTTCCTGTGGCTGTAGTCTGAACTCGAGTTACTCCGATCGGCATTTCATTAAGCCGAAAGCCTGATTTTTTTTTTTTAAAAAAAAAGATGTATTTGTTTAGTTTGTTTGGACAAGGATTAGATTTTAGTTAAAAGAAAGGTTTAAGGTCATTACAGGATTGGGTTCGTCAAAGGGTATTAATTCTGAGCATTTTGGTGATGTTCCATTGAAATCGGACGTGTAGTTCTCCACGATATGACCACATAAAGTTTTCACATATTCAGCAAAAAGTGAACTTGCAGCAGGCACGTATGACACATTAGTGCACAATCTTTTGTTTTTCTTTAAACTTTCTGTTAATTTTCTGTTAAAAAACCCCACATTATTAAAATGTGATTGCTTATGTGACCAGCTGGTGCTGATTGTAGATTGCTGCCGGGCATTAGTTACTTCTAGAAATTTGCTTTGGTGCTGGGTATCTTTGTATTCTGTTAATATTTGTAAATAGCAAAGCAGTGCAGTACACTGTAGTTACAGTATACTGTACATGTACAGTCCACCCAGGCATAGCAATGGACCATTTTAAGAGCCATTGCCTGCACACTGTAGCTGGCAGTTTGTACAGTAGGTATGGTGACTGCATAACGAGTTGGTCATTTATTGTAAGATGATTAGGAGCAACTGGAGGGTAGCAACATGGGTTTGGTAATGGAATGCAGACGAGGGCATGCTGGGATGGGTAAAGGAAAGGTACAGAAATTACTGTGGGATAGTTTGGGTGGGGAACAAGGGAATTGAGGAGGAAGTGAAAAGTTGTTGTTGACTGGGTGCGGAAGAGAGAGGAAGCTGTGAGCAGAGAAAGAGAGTGGGAGAGAGGAGGAAAACTATATTTTGAGGAAAGGGGAGGGTATAACGTGAGACGGGGGGAGAAAAAAGACCAAGTATATCAAAAAAATCATTGAAACCAACGGAGGAGGAGGCAGAAGAAGTTCTCCAACTGCAGATTTGAGTGATTTTCACTGTTTTCTGTTTGATTTAGCAGTTTGTAAATAGTTTGCATTTCTGTTTCTGCCCGATCCGGTTTGAGTTTCGTTTTTGTTTGTATGTGCCGTTTCAGTGCACTTAAAAAGTACAAAGAGAGAACAAACTTTTATCACCAAGACATTACTCATATATACCGCCCAGCGTACTGCGGGACTGCCCAGCGAAACTGTTTTTAAATTGTTACCAAAATTTATTGATCGTATTCTTCGTAAGCTTGTGAAGAAGGGACGGAACTTATGTATACCATTCCCAGTTAATCCTGTTTGAGCGAAAGAGTCCCCGGACAGTGTTTATCTGGCCAATAAACATTCTACATTTTTTTTTTTAACGGTAAAAGAGAAGGAAGACTTGACACGCGCGCAGAAGACCAGGATTTAAAGGGGGATTTAAAGTGGTGGCCACCCATTTCATTTTAATATTAAAGTAAGTTGGTGGAGGGAAATGTATTTTAAGCTCTGCAGAGCTTAAGACAGCGTTTTGTTTTATATGTTTGCATATTGACGAATTATATTGCTCATTGTTAACCTTTGAAATCTGTTTATTTTACATTCTTTGCTGGCATTAATTAATGTGTGCTTGTTAATTTAACTGTGTCCCCACGATTTCAATTTAGATTGGTAAATCTAATCTGGCAAAGCCGGCTCCACTTCAGTGGCAAGAAAACTTTACAAACTTTGCATCTTCCACAGGGAGATCCTCTTCCAATTAGCTCCAAGGTCAACACAACAGTCTTATAAAACAAAGGGAAACAAAGCATTCCTTGTAAATGTCAGGAAGTGATATAAGCTCTGGTGCCCTCGAACTCACTTTGGAACAAAAATCTACTAACTCCATTTATTGATATCTCGAGAACTACACCTCACCACATATTTTTCAGAATTAGAAAACATGAAAAAGAAACATGATTTTTTGTAATGAGGATTCCTCTTTAAGATGCGAAAGAAAATACACGGCCCTGAATGTGCTGGGTGGACTCGTATCCAATTCCTGTCGAGTACCTTAACGAGGTTGTCGTGTATACTTTGTGACTTTTGGACCTGAAAAACTCAACTTGTTGTGCTAACTGTAAGCATTGTTATACCATAGTGACCATTTCAGACTCTCATTCAGTTATCGATATCAACTCAATGAGCCTCTTTAAGTTCATGCCCCGGCCATAGACTTTTTCATGTCGTCGCTCACTGGCATCAGTTGGGAGGATGCTCTAATCCCTTGAACACACAAGGGATATATAAATTTGAAAAAAGACGTTCTTTCGACTACAGCAATGTTGAAAGTGGAGAGAAGGGGGGAGGGATTGAGCCATGGCCGAGATGACAAATGGGCATTTTCATAAACATGGGTACCGAAAGTGTGACATGAGGCTGAAATTTAATCAAATTGGAATTATTACTGTGTGATAGAGTAATGTGTACAGTTGAGAAAAAAAAAACACATTGGAGAAGAATAGTCATGTATCAAAGGTGTAATCAGAGCAAATGCAATACCAATTATGGAAAAAACCAAGGTAACTGCGACACGAAAATGAACTTGTTAGTAAGGTTACGGGTGGCATGGGATTAGGCTGTAGTGCTCTTGTTATTTGTTTTGAAATGGTTTTTAGACAACATTCAACCATGGTATAGATTCATGCTGGCAACAGTCTTAACCGCCACAAATATCGTTCATGAATTAGAGTGACCCCCCACCATGCAATAGGGTAAATGAGGTGGTTTTCCGGATACGAGGTAATGCTTCACACGTTTGTGTTCACCCTCGTAGCCAAAAGCCTATATACCACATATTAGGCTTCATCGATACAGTGATACCCACCACTTGCCCGTGCAGACAGATCTTCACACTCAACCTCGTGGGTAAGTATCACATTTCTCATACGGGTGAACATGTCGGATTTGGACACTTTGTGGGCAACGAGTGTCACACGCGTGCCTCAGCCCGTGTGCTCTATAAAAATGACGTCTCCCTTTATATTTAGGGGTGTCCGAAAACCGTCGCACGTACAGTGTGCAGGGATTTTTCGTACGGAAACCTTGAATGGACATATTTAGAATATTAACCAATGATAATCTAAGAGATGAACACTATTAGCAAAAATAGGTGGTAGTAGATTTTTTGGCGAATACCTGATCCCCTACTAAGTGAGTCATATAGATACACAATGAGGTGTATACATTCATGGCCTGCCGGGATTGGGTTAGATGGAGTTTAACGACACACCAACACGAATGTATAGTGTCATCAACGTGGACAGTTACATTGTTGGGGTAAACCTACCTAAAAAAGAAAGCAGCAAAGTTTACTTTCCTTGAGAATGCCAAGAATAAAAGAGGAATCAGTGCCAGCACCATCACAAGGCATGCAGTATGATCTTTCATCTCCGTGAAGTAAAAAGGCGTGGGTAAGGTGAGTGTGCCCGATGCGGGCCCTAGTCAGAACTAAATCGTCCCTCCGTTTACTGCCGTAAGCTTATGACTCGATACAATTTGTTTTCTGGAAAGTAATCCCACAGTTGTTGCCATTTTGATTTTACGAAGCCATAAATGTTAGTGCGGTAGTCGGCATGGGGCAAACAGATGAAGGGCTTCTTTAGCAAGTGTATCGGCTCTTTCGTTCCCTGGTATGCCACCGTGACTAGGGACCCACGCAAGCATGCCGGGATTGACTCGACGCCTGAAAGAGCTGGTGAAAGGAAGGGGTCCAACCGGTGGAAGGGGTCTTAAGGGATGTGATCCCCTTATGAGTTTCGGAAGCAGTATGCTGATTGTGCATTTGAAAATATACTTTTTAAGTGTGTGGTGCAAGGTGACTAATGGATAAGAAGCCTTGAAGCCTGGGGGAAGGATAGTTCCCCCGCCCTTATCCATTTTTTGTCAGTAGTAGGCCTGATTTGCAAATAGATGCGCTCTGCCACGACTCCATGAACACCACCCTGTAGACTTCCATACCAATTGCTTCCCCAAGAATTAAAAAGGGTTAGCCTCTTCAAAGTGAATATTTTTTGTATCTTTATTTCAGATTCAACATGTTACGTTTATTTAAATTTCTCTCAGGGAAGCGGCAAAACTGTATAGTGTCCCCAAATCTACTTTGAATGACAAATTAAAAGAGCCAGATTGTCGTCACCCAAAGGGAAGCTTTAGGGAAAGAAAGGGCAGTTCTCACAGCAGAAAAGGTTGACATATGGCATGAGAGCTACACATATATGGCAAAGGACAGTGACTTGGGAGGGAAGGGCCCTGAGATTTAACTGCGATGAAAGCAGTTTCCCCTTATCTGGTAAGACGGAGAAGGTGTTGACGCCTCGAGGGAGTTGTAAAGTGTGTATCAGTTATCCAACAGCGACTGCAGACAAATCACTGTACTTGCATGCATGAATGCTGCGGGAACATCAGTCCAACCAGTGCTGATATATCCCGATGCACCAGAGAGCTGGTGCATTGGAAGGAGCCCAAGCAGATGGATTGATTCCAAGGTCTTCTATGAATGGACCGCTAACCACTTTACGCCATTTGTGAAAAAGAATGACATCCCCTTGCCTTTAAGCCAAGTAAAGCCTACGGTAGAACGGAGGGATGATTTAGTCCTGACTAGGGCCCCATCGGTCACAGTAATGAGTGGGTTCAGGGGGAGAAAAGCTTGCTTCAAGGCCCCTGTAAGGTGTTTTAAAGGCCATTTATTTGTGTAAGTTCAAACATAGCTGGAAAAGTGTTGAAGTAAGAAACCAAGATACTGAAAATTTTCTAAAAAAAGGGGGGGGGGGGTACCACCTTTTTCTCGAAAGCGGGCACAAATGACATTCTTGTTAACTGTCATGAATACTCCTTTATTCGTCAAAAATACTACACTGTGCCTGACCTAACAACTCTATGAACAAACATTATTCCCTTATCCTTAACTTTATAGAAATTTCTGACAGGAGTTCCCGCTTTGCTATCCTTTTAGTTGAATTCGACCCCATTTTTTAGTTTTCTTTCCTTTTAATTTTTTAGATAGTTTCACCACAAACTCGGTGACACTGCCACACGTTCGTGTTTCTAACTAACAGAGTTTTGTAATGAAATGCTGAAGTCCTAAGAGACCTCCATTAACCCTTTACCGTTGTTTGGGTCCTTTTGGACCCATGCGGAGAGCTCGGCTGTCACACATCTTTACTGTTTCACGCGGAGCTCGAAACTGCGAGTAGCTACCCGAAAATTCGGCCACAAGAGCGAGAGAGACAATAGTTTAAGGTCACGGGGTCAATGGCCTACGGAAGCCGATGCGGGGCGGGCTACGTCCGCTTTTCCGCCCAATCCCGAGGCGCGCAAATATGCCCCGATCGGAGCACAACGGTAAAGGGTTAAGCACCAGTTTGGACGTACCTGTGTGTGGGTCCGGCACCTGGGTCCAACGGTATTCCAGTAGAATTCTATAAACGCTTCTGGGGTACCGTAGCACATGATCTCCGTGATGTGTTCGTCTCTGCCTTCCTCGCTGGCTCATTGAGCCACTCGCAGCGCAGAGGCATAATAACTTTGCTGCCTAAGTCAGGAAACCCCCTCGAACCGAAAAACAAACGGCCAATCACCTTGTTAAATGTAGATTACAAGATTCTGGCGAAAGCCCTTTGCAACAGGCTAGGCACAGTTATGCCAGATCTTGTAGGGTCCTTTCAGACTTGTGCGGTGCGGGGACACAGTAGTCAGCAGAACCTCTGGGTGGTGCGGGACTTAGCTGAATACGTGATGGACCGTGATCTTCCATGTGCGCTTGTCTCCCTCGATCAGGAGAAGGCCTTCGACATGGTTGATCATGGATTCCTCTTAAAAATTTTGAAGAAGTTTTGTTTGAATCCAGTTTTTGTTAAATGGACCTCCTTATTGTATAATAGTGTAAACAGTCGGGTTATCGTTAATGGCCTACCTTCAGACCCCTTCAGTGTCCAACGTGGCGTACAGCAAGGGTGCCCCCTATCACCATTACTATACGTATTGTAAAGTGAATCATTAGCAAGAGCTTTTCAAGTAGAGCCTTTGTTTCGACCTTTTCACATTCCCGGTGGTATTGAAGTTAAGTGCCTTCAGTATGCTGATGACGTCACATGCGTAGTCTCCGACCTAGCTTCCTTCAAGGCACTTAGTGGCACGTTGTCCAAGTTTCAAAGAGCCACAGGTGCCAGACTGAATCCCAATAAGACCAAAGGACTTCGCCTAGGTAAGTGGCGGTCAAGAAGACTGCCCTTTGCTGCATCATGGGTAGATGATGCCATAAGGATCAACGGCATATGGTTTGGTTATGGGCACACCGAGTTACTTATCTGGAATGAGAAAGTGGACCTGGTGGAAGCTAGGTTGCTCCAAAGGGTGTCCTGTTGCGTCTCGAGAGGGCTGTGTTTAGGTTTTTATGGTCAGGGAAGACGGAGCTCGTAAGAAGAGGGATGGTATATCAGGATGTTAGGCGGGGTGGGTTGGGCCTGGTGCACTTTCCTTCCAAACTCCGTTTTCTCCTGACCAAGTGTGTTTATAGTGCTGTAGACAGCAGAATGCCTTTTGCGTATTTTGTTCGTTTTTTTTTTTTTTTGGGGGGGGGGGGGTTATCATTCCGTCGGTTCTTTCCCTCCCTGTTTAGTTACAGTGAACCCCACAGCTGGAGGCCCTCGGAAACATACAGTCAAATGAGAGAAACGCTCCTAATTATATCTAGAGTTGGGGACGTTTCGCAGTTAAGTGCAAGGGACCTATACCAGGCTGTTTTTGAAGATTTGGTTGGCCAGGTCCAATCCAATCACTATGCTTCAGCGTCGGAAGTGTGGCGTGTGGTCCACAGCAGATCATTGGATTACCGCAGGCGAGACCTGTTGTGGCGAATCGCACATGATGCGATTGTGACTAATCTCAAGCATCTTCGGTGGCGTCTTGGAGATGGAATTTGCCCACGCACTGGATGCACAAAGTGGGGGAGTGTGTCACATGTGTTTTGGCAGTGTGAATTTGTGGCCCTCCTTTGGGAATGGTTCCAAGTCCTGACTGATCGCTTGACGATGGGCAACACATGGGCGGTCGGCCGGGACTATGCTTTGTATGGTCTTTCACCCCCGCCATGCAATACAAGTATTCAGGGCATACTTACCTTTGCTTCGGCCTCCATAAAGCTGGCCTTATGGAGAGACCGATGTAACGTTGTTTTTAGGGGGATGGGGAAGCCTGCGGACGTCCTGGCGTCGGTGAAGGCGTCTGTGAGGCTGAGGGAGTCCGACTTCGTTCGTTTGCTAAGGTCGGCGTTCGGTAGGCGATGGGGTCCACTCGTTTCGGTAAGGGGGGACCGTGTGGTGGTCAATTTGTAATAGGGTGGGTATGTAAGGGGCTTGTAAATAGTTGTAAATAGTATGTAAATATCTGTGTGTATAATTTTCTGTACATAGTTTTGTAAATATCTGTATATAAAGCCTATTACTGTAATGAACATAATGTTCTGTTTGATTTAGCAGTCTGTAAATAGTTTTGCGTTTATGTTTTTGCCCGATCCGGTTTCAGTTTTTGTTTTTGTTCTTTATGTGCCGTTTCAATGCACTTAAAAAGCACATTTGTAATAGGGTGGGTCTGTAAGGTGCTTGTAAATAGTTGTAAATAGTATGTAAATATCTGCGTGTATAGCTTTGCTACTGTAGTGGACATAATTTTCTGTCCATAGTTTTGTAAATATCTGTACATATAGCTTATTACTGTAATGAACATAATTTTCTGTTTGATTTAGCAGTCTGTAAATAGTTTTGCGTTTATGTTTTTGCCCGATCCGGTTTCAGTTTTTGTTTTGTATGTGCCGTTTCAATGCACTTAAAAAGCTCACCTGTGTGTGAGTCCAGTGGGACTGACCCGGTAGCTATTGGAGTCTCCTATCCCCGTCATTTTGCTGCATGTGGTGCACTTGCTGCTTTGAAAGACTCCTTAAGAGATGAAAAAATGGCTCTTTGCCAAGCGTATTTGATCTGATATGGGATGTACTCTATAATACGTGGAAACGCTTGAATGAAAACAGTGGTGATGACTAAAAGGCACCGGAACCACAAGAAGACGCACCAGAAAACAACGCAACAGCGGGATCAGTTGCTTCCCCTTCAAAGTCATTCGTTCGCCCCGCCTTTGATAAGCATCTCACGTTCCTAAGTCTCAGGCAGCAAAGGCCAAACCTAATAAAGCTCCGCTGCCAAAAGCAATTCCAGGATCCAAGTTCAGGGAGTACCTTAAGTCAAAGCAGAGAGAAGAGAACCGTAAAAAGAGAAGATAGAGAAGCCAAACGACTCGCAAAAACACAAATCTCAAAGAAGCCTCAAAAAGTCCAGATGAAGTTAATGATAATGTTTGTTCCAAATGTGGGAAACGATACGGGGGGGTGGGTGGGAGAAAAAGAACTGGGCAGGGTATGAAGGGTGTCCAAGGTGGTATCATCGATCGATGGATCTTAAGGCTTAATTATTTTTCTTGTAATTGGTTGAAGTTCACCCTCTGCTTTTACTCAGGAAAATCTTTTTGTCGTTTATGTTTGAGATGCATCCAGTGGCGGCATCAGGAGTGGGGGATGGGACAAAATGAAGGCAAAGGAAAGTGGGGTAAATGCAATAGGTAGCTGAGCCAAACTGGGGTGAAACCTGGTGATAGAGGTTTTTACCGAGGGGAGGGGGTGCCCCCATCCTCCTTCCCGCAACTAGATGCTTCTAATTCAAAAGTATTTTAGAGTATGATGACAAAACATTCAACCAGTTTGCATTCTGATTTTCTAGTTTCAATGAGTTCATTGTTAAATGAAAAAAATAATGTGTGTAACTTGCAATCCATCAAACATGTTTAGGGGACATCCAATCAGTTGTGTGATGTGTATATGTTGAATTTATTTTGGATTCATTTCAACATGTCCAGACATTTGTTTAAGATGTCGGACTTGGTGCATTTCAAACTGTTGTATTTTCTACTGCAGTACTGGATCTCTTGCCATTTTACTTTCATCATATTAACGAAATTCTAGAATTTTGGTTCTTCCGATAATCAGGTATATTTTTTTCATATTTTTTTATTCAATTGATAAATGTAATGAATTCTAACGTTTTGACCATTTTTAATGTGAGGAACTGTGGAACTCCGCTTCACTGCAATTTTGAATGCGAAACTGTCTCTTATTTTTGCCCATATGAACATAATTTTCTGCAAATAGTTTTGCGTTTATGTTTTTGCCCGATCCGGTTTCAGTTTTTGTTTTTGTTTTGTATGTGTCGTTTCGATGCACTTAAAAAGCAATTTTGAATGCGAAACTGTCTCTTATTTTTGCCCTGCCTGGCTTGCCGTATATGGGAACCTTGAAGGGAGAGTGCCTTTTTTCTCTTTTTCGGGCAGGAGAGGAGAAGGTAGGGATGCGATGCAAGAATTAATACTCCATTTAGAGGTCATTTATACAGATTCTATCCATTCTTTAATATATTATTTTATAATAAACAGTTCGTAAAGAATCGTTTAAAATAAACAAGACGAATTTATCGTTTTACACCTTGAACTGTATTATTAACATGAACATGTTGGTACTGTAAATGAAAAACTATTGTTAACTCTTGTATTTTGTATCTCCAAATTCATGTTATTATTAAAAAGAAACTTAAGTGAAATTCAAATTGATTAACTTTCAGGAAATTGATTTGTTTATTCCTTGCTTCTTCACTGTAGGCTAGGCTTTCATCATCTTGTTACCTGGCACATCCAAAGTTCCGTACGCGTGGCTAACGCTAAAAACGTATCGAGTATACTGAAAGGGACAGCCTTAACAGGTTTGTGCGTTTCTGAAGATCGAATTAGTGTTATTACAGTGTCCGAAAGTCCGATTACATGCGGAACCCAGTGATATGTGGTTTCTAGATCATTTTACAAAGTTTTGTATTTCGTCGTGGCAACCCTCAAAGAACAGACGGAAAAGGTATTATACCTCATATTCCTGATACAGTCGATATAACCAAAAACCCCTCATTTACCCTGCATAGGTTAGTAATATTTTGATCCTTGTTTTGGCCACCATCCAGCTGGTCTCTTGGAGGGACTGATGTAACCCAGGAGAAAATTCCTGAGACCTGTTGAAATTCCAACAGGTTTGAACAGGTAGTAACAGGTAGAGTGATGAAAGTCAACAGGTAACACCGAAAAAGCCAATAGGTTCCTGTTGGTGTCTGTTAAAACCCTGTTCAACCCTGTTTCAACTGGAATATTCTCCTGGGAGCATTGTTTTCAGGGGGTAGGGAAGGCCTGTGGACGTGGTCCTTGCTTTGGTGAAGACTGAAGTCTATTTTTTATTAATTTATTAGCCCCGTTTCAACATAATAGTGTACTTTAAGTAACGCAGAATGCTTGGGCTTTTTAAGCAAGATACATTACAAAATAAGAAATAACATACACGAGAAAGAAAGAAAGAAAAAACAGTGAAGTCAGAAAAATAGGTAAGATGCTCTCAAAACGAATTTGTAACAAAGTGAACACCTACCCAAATGCTGTACATGAAGGACATGGTCCCGTGTATTATGAAAGCGTTCAAGCTTGTCGTGATGATCTGCTAAAATTATTTGTTTGATTTCAAAACGATAGGAACTGAAAGACCGTTTGTTCAGAAGTAAATTCCCTCTTAAACCCTGATGAAGTTGGTGAAGGCATCCCAAAGAGGCAACACTTTGAAACAGTTACAAAAAAAAACATGCAAAATGGAGAACACAAATCAGAGGTAGAAATAAGTGTTGAATTCTCAAATGTTCCGCCAGTCCATTGAAGAAACTTTTTAATCTGCACACCATGGTAATGTATATAGTCGGGTTGTTATTAATGGTCTACCATCGGAACCCTCCAGTATGCTGATGATGTCACTTGTGTGGTCTCCGACCTACCCTCATTCAGGGCCCGTTCTGACACGCTGTCCACCTTTCAGAGGGCGACAGGTTCCAGACTAAACCCCACTAAAACCAAGGGACTTCGTCTGGGCAAGTGGCGGTGGAAGTCCCTTCCTTTCACAGCATCGTGGGTTGACGACGCTATTAAAATTAATGGCCTATGGTTTGGTTATAGTTCTCCAGAGTTACTTACCTGGAATGAAAAAGCGGACCTGGTGGAGGTTAGGTTGACATCCTTTGGCGATAGATATCTAACTCTTATGGGAAAGGTGACAGTAATCAATCGTTTTGTTTACCCTCTCTTGTGGTATCCGGGCACTGTTCTGGCTGCTCCAGAGAGGGTCCTGATACGACTTGAGAGGGCCATTTTTGGGTTTCTGTGGTCAGGGAAAACGGAGCTGGTCAAAAGAAAGATGGTGTACCAGGAATGTAGGTACGGGGGTTTGGGTCTGGTGCACCTTCCCTCGAAGCTCCGTTTTCTACTGACCAGATGTGTTTTTAGTGCCGTTGAGAGCCACTCGCCGTTTACATTCTTTGTGCGTTACTGCGGGGGCCTATCATTTCGTTGGTACTTTCCCTCCCTTTTCAGTAACAGTGTACCCCACAGCTGGAGACCAACGGTGGCATATTGCAACAGTGGGGGATGTTTCGCAGTCCACTGCGGGGGACCTGTACCAGGCCATTTTTGATCACATGGTTGGACAGGTCCGACCCAACAACTATGCGTCGGGACCGGAAGTGTGGCGTGTAGTTCACAGCAAGTCACTCGATTACCGCCGGCGAGATTTGCTGTGGCGAATCGCACATGACGCCATTGTTACTAACCTCAAGCGCCTTCGGTGGCGTCTTGGAGATGGCATTTGCCCCCGTATTGGATGCACAAAGTGGGAGAGTGTGATTTTGTGGCTCTCCTGTGGGAATGGTTTCAAGTCCTGGCCGATCGCCTCACGTTTTCCAACAGCTGGGCGGTCGGTCAGGACTATTGCACTGTATGGTCTTTCGCCCCCGCCTTGCAATGCGAGTGTTTGCGGGAAACTTACCTTTGTCTCGGCTTCCGTGAAGCTTGCTATATGGAGAGACCGGTGCAATATTGTATTTAGGGGAAAGGGCGGGACTGCTGACGTCCTCCTGGCATCGGTAAAAGCGGAGGTTAAGGTGAGGGTGGAGGCTGACTTCGTTCGTTAGCCAAGGTCGACGTTCAGCAGACGGTGGGGTCCGCTTGTTTCGGTGCGGGCTGGCGGGGTTACAGTTAACTTGTAATATTATCTTTACATAGTTTTGTGTAAATAGCTCGAGTATTGCGTGGGCGGGATGGGATTGGCCCATGTAATTGGGTATGTAAATAGTTTTGTCATAGTTCTATTATTGCAATGAACATAATCTTCTGTTTGATTAAGCAGTTTGTAAATAGTTTGCATCTATGTTTCCGCCTGGTCTGGTTTGAGTTTTGTTTTTTTGTTTGCATGTGCCGTTTCAATGCACTGAAAAGAACACACGCCCGAAGGCAGAAACGCGCCCGAAGGCAACAACACGCCCGAAGGCAACAACACGCCCGAAGGCAACAACACTGAAAAAGCACAGGGCAAATATACGGGTACACCTTGCCCAAGGGTGCCCCGGAGGCAGTTGTGACAAAGGGTAACCTCATTAATCCCACGTTTAAACAAACTCCCATTTATGTTTTTTCTTTTTTCTAAAAGTCCCCACGACTCTCTGGCGAAGAGCCAAGGGGCGAAAACCAAACGATTACTCCCGGAGGAGTTCTGCTCCCTCAAGGAACTTAACGTCCCAAATGGACAAGTACGCCCTCCAAAGGGCAAACACTGAGTGGTCCTGCTCTAGACTGGCTGAATAGAACAGAAGCCACAACCTGGATGCAGTTTAACGTCATGCCCAGGACGATCCGGTTTGAGTTTCGTTTTTGTTTGTATGTGCCGTTTCAATGCACTTAAAAAGCACTTAGAAAAATTCAATAACAAAACAGCGTGCTTGAAAACGAGCACGACGAAGTTTCTGACTTCAAAGATCATACCCCGACGATACGCTTTCTTTTTAAAACGTATTTAGAAATGGGCACGTTGCAACAAATAGACAACCCAAACCAGCCGGACGATACGCTTATTTCTTTTCAGTACACTGAAACGACACATGCAAACAAAAACAGACTTCGTTCGTTCGCTTTGTATGGTCTTTCACCCCCGCCATGCAATACAAGTATTCAGGGCATACTTACCTTTGCTTCGGCCTGCATAAAGCTGGCCTTATGAAGAGACCGATGTAACGTTGTTTTTAGGGGGATGGGGAAGCCTGCGGACGTCGTCCTGGCGTCGGTAAAGGCGGAGGTGAGGCTGAGGGTTGAGTCCGACTTCGTTTGCCAAGGTCGGCGTTCGGTAGGCGATGGGGTCCACTCGTTTCGGTGAGGGGGGACCGTGCGGTGGTCAACTTGTAACAGGGTGGGTCTGTAAGGTGCTTGTAAATAGTTGTAAATATCTGTATGTATAGCTTTATTACTGTAACAGTAATAAACATAATTTTCTGTACAGAGTTATTTATGTTTTTGCCCGATCTGGTTTCAGTTTTTGTTTTGCACGTGCCGTTTCAATGCACTTAAAAAGCACTTCGTTCGTTTGCACGAAGACGTGTAGTTTTCCTTGTCGGCCACTCAGTGTTTGTCCTTTTGAGGGCGTACTTGTCCATTCGGGACGTTAAGCTCCTTAAGGGAGCAGAACTCCTCCGGGAGTAATCGTTTGGTTTTCGCCCCTTGGCTCTTTGCCAGAGAGTCGTGGGGACTTTTAGAAAAAAGTTCGTTTGCCAAGGTCGGCGTTCGGTAGGCGATGGGGTCCACTCGTTTCGGTGAGGGGGGATCGTGTGGTGGTCAATTTGTAGTAGGGTGGGTCTGTAAGGTGCTTGTAAATAGTATGTAAATATCTGTGTGTATAGCTAAGGATAATGAGGCAAATTTCAAAGTTGCAAAATCATCACTGAAATTTAAAGAAATGGGAAAGAGCTCAAAAAGAACTTTAGAACAAACAAAAAAAAAATCAGCTTGATAGGATGAAGAATGGTCGAGTTATTGCAAGAAACGTCGCGATGGAATTATAACAAATTTAATGGGTTTTTTATGCAAATGAGCTAGAAATCTGTGAACAACATGGAATATTGCAATTTATGCCATTTTCAAATCGTCATAATTTGAAATACTTTTGTTTTCTTTTCAGGTCTTTATAGACTTGAAGATACCAAAGAGGACCATCATTTGTCCCAGTTTGAGACATGTCAAAGTCTTATCACGAGCCATTAATTTGAGCAAATTAATAAGGTTGTCGTAACCCATCGCAGAGCTGAAAATATCTTTCACAGCAATTTTCCCCATAAACGAGGATGTATTTCATCCATTTACTGTGTGTTTCAGCGGCTGATTTTCAAGTATGACCTTATATACAAGTTGCCACTAATTAATACAGGCTAATTAAAATGGCCATTTGTGCTACACCAAAAACACTATTTCAGCTATTTAAATGCTTTCTAGACAAATTCTTGCAAATTTGCATCACAAAGTAGAGTGTTTCACTTTCAAAATGGAAAGTTAGATCAAAATTTTAGCAATTAATTAATTAAGGCACTAATTAAGGCCCACGAGGGAGTTCGTGGTTAGTTAATACTATACTGTCCTATACAGTATACACTGTACACACACTGTACCCCTGTTAGCAAAAGTCGGCGGTCCGCCGGTGGCAAAATGGCCGACAGCGGACCGATGGAGGTCCGCCAGCTGAATCCCGAATCCCATGTTTAACCAATCAGCATCGCTGCCGTCGGCGGACCGCTGGCTAGCCACCGGACAATCCGCCGGCGGAGCTGCCTACAGCGGACCGCCATCGGGCCGACCAAATTTTGCTATCAGGGGTACACACATACTGTACTGTACAGTACCATAATGTGTATATCTTGGCACCATACTGTATAGTGTGAACTGGTCATGTAGCTGACTGCTGCACACTGTGAATAAGGGCAATTAACTAATGACAAAAGTACATGAAACACCATAAAAGGAGTATAGAAGTAATGAAAATTCAAAAATGGTTAATAGGTGCTGAACATCAGTTCAGAGACAGCAAGTGTAGGTTGTCTCCTTATCCAGTCTCACCCCGTGGAGGTTGCTCATCATGAGACCTTGTTAGTGAATGTATAAATTCTTAGAATAATCACAACCCTGCCAACGATGGCCAGACCGTAAACCTGATTAGGCTGTGTTTTCAGGTCTCATAGCTGCTGGCTGAGAGTTGTGTTGGAAAGGAAAGCAAGATGTTCAGTAAAATAAAATGTGCACTTGTATTCTGTATGCATAGTGCACAGAAATACTACGTAGCTTCTAACATACGAAACTTGATGGCTACTGTACGTGAAAAAAAGGATTATTAACAATAATATGTACAAGAAAATACCCATAGTACACGCATGTTTAACTTTAAAGTGCCTGAAAATTATTTATCTTGGCTGAACTGGAAGAATCACATTTCCCTTCTTTAAAACTGTAAATAGAAATACACTATACCCATTTGTCACCCTACCACCCACCACTTTTCAAAGGAGGTCACACAAGATCTCTGAGAAAGCAACCATCTTATGTTTGAGTAACTTAAATAAATTTGATCTCCATATCATCATAACATTTCTGTATCTCATTCAAAGAGAGGGCACACGTTCATCTGCATAGTCTTCCATTTCATCCCCTTCATCCCCCATGTCTTCATACTCGATCATACTCAATACAGACCCTTGTCCCCATCTATCCACATGTGACTAACTTCACTACCCACAGCTTTTACATCTAAGAAACTGTTCACAACACAGAAGTCCCCATTATTCCAATCACTCAATATATCCTCAAACTTAAAATAAAACTCATCATCCTCCCCATCATATCTAATGTAAACTAAATTTCCACGTTTTTTTTTTTCTTTTTTCACAACCCCCATGTACCAGTTTTCCCCACCAGTTTCCTTGAAGCAATGTTTTACAACACGTCCTAACAAATCAGCAGCTTTGCCCAGTACACTGGTTTTTATTTTTTTGACAGGGGGACCCTCTTCAACTCCACTCCGTCTTGAAGACCCACATTTTCCCAGAGACTCAGAACTCCCTTCCACAACCCCCTCTTCACCATCAGGAACACTTTGTGGGCCATGAGGCAATGGTTCTTGTTCCCGGAGGAACTTTTTTAAGGATTGCAGAAGTTCCTCTGGTCCTTTGGACTTTCCCTCAACAGACAAGTTAAGGACACCATCTGTATTTTTTGCCTTCAGAATGAATTTCCAATAGCGGAGCTGGCTTTTCAATGCCTCTGACTTCTCTCATCCACCTCCCTCTCATTCTTCCACAACCAACCAACACTTGTCAACTCATCAGTTAATTTAATAACTCTCTCACGCTCTCTCTCTTCCTTGGCAACAACCTTCTCTCTTTTCTCCACCCACTTTCTCCTCCGTGCAGCTTGGATGGCCTGGCGCCTCTCAAAAAACAACCTCATTTGCTCTCTTCTACACTCAAACTTTCACGCCATGCAGTGGTATCATTCTGCCGCCACATTATCAGCCCTTCAAGAGCCAATGTTGTGGCATTTGGCTTTTCTCTCATCAGTCGATCCAATATACCAAAATCTCGTTCAGCTACTATATTTGTATCATGCTCACTCAATCCTCTAAACTTACCTCCTAAATGATCACATGACATCTTCTCACCCAGCAAGGCAAAGGAAGCACACAGCATTCCTAAAATCTGCTTACAAACAGTGCCAGTCTCATCCTCTGACAACAAACACTTGTACACTTCATCCACACATTCCTGCCTTGCTTCATTGTACAAACTCTCTCCCCTAATGGGAGGGGAAGCATCACTTGACCATTCTTTCATTCTGTTAACAAACAATTCATACTTCCCATTCATATCAATAATATGCACTCTTTCTCCATACTCACCATTCAGTGCTCTCCACAATGGTCCTGTGATTGCCTTGTTCACAAGACCAAGGGCTCGCACACCAGCTTTGTAAATCAGCACATTCAAATCAGCATGCACAACTTTCATCAATCTACTCTCATCCTGAACATTCTCAAAAAATTCCCTCAACTGAGGAAATAAGTAATACACTTCTCCAGCATTTCCTTTGAAAGGCACCAGGCCAACCTTTTTCTCACAACCACTCTCACAAAGGAAACTCAAGAAGTCAACGGGCTTACCTGACTTTTCACATGCTCTTTGCTGGACACACTTACACACAAGTCGCACCAATTTCACAACATTTGCCTCACCACCTCGCACAAACACACCTGGCCAAGCAGCACTGCCCACTCTCTCACCACCTAACTGACCCTTCTCAAATATCTTCACCAACTCAGCTGCTTGATCAGCCAGCCCACCATGAAATGTAAACCGCAGAAGAAGTTATTCATTGTGCAAATACTTTCCCTTTCCCCAGGACTCAAACCCTCCCAATTCTGCACAACCTCTGGAAGCACTGAGTCTCTGAACTCCTTCAACAGCAGATTTCCCTTTTTTTTCAGCAGAATGTCTATCTGACATTGTCTTTTTGATTCTGCTGAGGAAGGAATCCTTTAACACCCACCCCAGCAACATCTGAAGTATCTTTAATAATTGCCTTCAGTGTCTCTAAACTTTCATTAGCCCCCCCACCAACCATGTCTCTCAAACCTACAGTCAAACTAGTGCCATCCCCTAGCACTACATCAACAGTACCATATTTGTATCCCCACTTGGTGGTTCCATCAGTGCAAAGAGTGATGGACTCACCAACTGGGGATAGAACTTGCTTTATTATTTGTTGTTGAGCCAGGGCCCTCCCTTCAAGAGCCATGTACTGGGCAAATGTCTGCTTTGGTAGGCGCCCAATTTCCCCTTGAGAAAATGTGGCAAGCACTTTCCTTATCACTGTTTCAACATTCCGCCCACATTAAGACCCATTAGGTCCATGTAGAGGGCACGGATATCATCTGTGTACCTTCCCCCTTGAAATGTTGTAATTTCTCTCTCTTTTAAGAAGTTACTGACCTCCTCTTGGTGTTTTTCTTTCAGTTCAGCCTTCTCATTTTCAAGTTTTTTGTACTCCTCAGTAATTTCCTTGAACTCCCCCCTCACCCCTTGAGGCTTAGATTTCTGCTGAGAAAATGCAAAGGAGAGAAGTTTTGCCCTGTACCTTAGCTTTCTGACAGTGGTTGAGGAACTTGTCTTTTTATGTTTAATTTTTTTGTTAGAATAATGCATGTATTTTAAGACTTTGTCTTTGCATGTTTGTTCAGATTTCAATTGCTGTTGCTGTTTCAATTTCATGTTCTCTTGTGTGAGTGAAGAAATATGTTGGTTCAGTGAATCAATGAGTAAAGTAGCCTCCTTAGATTTCGCAGTTGCATGTTTGAGTGCATTTTTAGTGTGACTGTGCTTCTTTTGTAACTTTGTTTTTCCCTTTTTTAACTGTTCTGCTTGATGTTCTAGTTGCTTGAAATGAGTTAGTCGAAGTTCTTGCTTTTGTAATTGTTTTTCCTATATAGTGATGCTTGAAGATTTCTGAGTGACTTGTAAATAGTGTGTCGTTTGGCCTCACTCAGTGCCAGCTGCTTACTTAAAATACACCTTGAGCTATTGGCATGGCAAAGCCCCTCTCCTCTTACTTCTCCTTGCCAAGTTGATCTTTTTCCTTAATAAGGGCCTGTAATTTTTTCATTTTTGTTTTTCCCCCAACACTACTGGTACTTGCATCCCTCCCTGCACCTCTTACCTCCCCCTCCTCTTGAACCACCCCTGAATTCTCTCGTACACCCCCTGAGACCTCATCAAACTTTCCAAACACAAAGATTTCTCTTTGCATGTTTGCAAGACTTGACCTTTTACTTTTTTTGGTTTGGGATTTTGAACGAGAAGCACAATTCATTCCAGATTTAAGTCTTTTCATTTTTCGGGCTAGTTCATGACCTGAATGAACTCCTTTCCCTTAAGGAGCTTAACGTCCCAAATGGACAAGTACGCCCTCCAAAGGGCAAACACTGAGTGGTCCTGCTCTAGACTGGCTGAATACAACAGAAGCCACAACAAATAGACCTAACCTAACCCAGCCGGACGAAAAAACACAAAAGCAACAAAAACAGTTCAGTTCTGGTCATCGTCGAGAGCTTTTTAAATGCATTGAAACGGCACATACAAACAAACAAGAGGAAAACTCGCTTGTTTCGATGTACGTAAAAAAAAAAAAAAGAAAACTCAAACCGAATCGGGCTGAAACATAAACGTCGAGCTGACGTGTTTTCGTGGGCTCTCGTCGATCGCATGTGCTGAGCTGTGCGGTTTTGGTTTGCTTGTTGCGATTTTGTGCTGTCAAAACTTCGTCGTGCTCGTTTGCAAGCACGCTGTTTGTTATTAAGTTTCATTGGGTCCTTTTTTTCGTGTACTGGGTGGAGTGCTGAGGCTTTCCCGCCTGGTGCTGTGTGTGGCCTTGAGCCACAAATCGCCCCCTCAGATGAAAAAGTGTGGGGCCAAACTAAAATTTGGCCCCTCCCCCCCCCCCCCCCCAAAAAAAAAAAAATTGAGTAGACCTAAAAAAAGGTCAGCTCTTTTCGGTGCGTGGTTATTTTTTCTGAACAAAATATGGAGGATGTAATATATTATCACGTATCTACGGTTTGCATTTTGTACTGACCTATGACATGCACTTGACCTCATATAATGAGATGCAGAGTTTTAGGTATGCATGTAAACACCTTGCCGATATATGCGTGTGTGTTGTATGTATGTGCTATGTAGATAAGTCAGAGGTTAAATATACAGTTATAGTCAAGAACTCAACCGCCATTGTTTACTCTCGTTCCTTGCTAGTCTTTTCGTGACGATATTACATATTGGCGACGAGGATTTCGGGATTTGACAGCATAGAAAGAACGTAGAGACCTCACGCTTCGTGACACAATGGCTACTTATTCCATTGGTCAAATCGGGGAATTCCAGGAAGGAAAGGAAACATTTGAGTGCTATTCCGAGAGACTCGAACAGTACTTCATCGCTAATAACATAGGGGAGGACAGAGTGGTGAGTGTGTTTCTCACTGTAATCGGGCCAAAGGCCTATGGATTGCTCAAATCGCTTGTATCCCCACGGAAACCGAAAGATATGAATTTAAAGGATTTGCAGGACACACTACAGCGTTATTTTAGGCCACAGCCACTAGCTATAGCGGAACGGTTCAAGTTTCATAAACGTGATCAGAAGGATCAGGAGTCTATCTCAACGTATGTAGCGGAGTTAAAGCGATTGGCCACTACATGTGAATTTGGTGATTTCCTTACGGAAGCCTTACGTGACAGATTGGTATGCGGCTTGCGGGACACAGTAATTCAGCGACGTCTGCTAGCGGAAGCTAAACTTACCTTCGATGGCGCCGTGAAAACCGCTGTTGCAATGGAAATGGCATCGAATGAGACTAAGGAACTACATTCTGCTACGGATGCTAAACCTGCCATGGACGTAAACGTTCTTAAAGGTACAAAAGGGTTACACAGAGGTAACTCTAATTACAGTTCTAATAGTTCTGGCAATCGTTCCCGAGGAGATCGGCCAGGCAAACCATGTTATCGTTGCCTAGCAAATCATGACCCCAATGACTGTCAGTTCAAAAATGCCTCCTGCCATTATTGCAAAAAGACAGGTCATATTGCCAAGGCATGCAGGAAGAAACAAAAAGATCTTGAGAGGAAACAGAAGAAATCAGCAAATAATGCCAGGTTTGTTGATACTGCTGAAGGGGCACAAAATGAACAGTTTTCAGGTGAGGAACATGCTAATGTTTTTGATATTTTCACAACCACTGAAAATAAATGTAGGGGATCAACCCATAGAATTTGAAATAGATACTGGTGCTTCACTTACCGTAATTCCGGAATCGGTGTACAAAACTAAGTTGGATAAGTTCCCGCTGGAGAAAACGGATGTCACGTTGCGGACTTATACAAATGAGCTGGTAAAGGTGTCAGGAAAGGTTTTAGTACCTGTTAAGCATAACTCACAGGTGCATCACTTAACACTATATGTTGTACCGGGACCGAAACCATCACTTTTAGGTCTTAATTGGTTATCAGTTCTTAGACTGAATTGGTCTAAAATATTCAATGTAGGCCAACTACAGGGACAGTCATATGAGACTATCACTGCAGCATACCCTGAGGTATTTAATGAAAACATCACAACCGGATTTTACAGCTCGTATTGATGTTAAGGAAGGTGCAAAACCAGTGTATTTTAAGGCTCGCTCAGTACCTTACGCGCTAAAGGCTCAGGTAGAAACGGAACTAAAAAGGCTGGAAACCCTTGGTATCATAACAAAAGTGGACAAAAGTAGTTGGGCATCACCGATTGTCGTAGTTCCAAAGGGGGACGGGACAGTTAGGCTCTGCGGTGATTATAAGGTGTCAATCAACCAGATGATTGAGGAAAACCCGTACCCACTGCCCACGGCCGAGGACCTTTTTGCTAAGCTGTCAGGTGGAACAGTTTTCAGCAAACTGGACTTAACGAATGCGTACTTACAATTACAAGTGGAGGAAGAATCTAAGAAATATTTGACGGTGAATACTCACCTAGGGTTGTACCAATTTAACCGCCTTTCATATGGGATCACCTCAGCACCTTTTATCTTTCAGTGCACCATGGAACAGATTCTGCAAGGAATCCCGCATGTTTGTTGTTACTTAGATGACATTCTTATCTCAGCACCTACCCAAGCTGAGCATGACCAAACACTTGATCTTGTTCTTAGAAAATTCTCTAAGTATGGTATTAAGATTAAGAAGAGTAAGTGTGAATTCTCGAAGAGTTCGGTTCAATACCTGGGACACCGGGTTGACAAACAGGGGTTACATCCCATTGCCCACAAAGAGGAAGCCATTGAAAATGCCCCAGCCCCCAAAGACTTGACAGAGTTACGGTCATATTTGGGTCTTTTGAACTATTATGGCAAGTTCATACCGAACCTATCTTCCAGGATTCACCCTCTAAATAATTTACTGCGTAAAGGAGTCAAATGGGCTTGGACGGCTGAATGCCAGGAAGCCTTTGAGGCAAGTAAGAAAATGTTAGTTGAGAATTCAGTTTTGGTTCATTATGATGTAGCCAAACCTTTGAGGTTAGCATGCGATGCGTCAGCGTATGGAATAGGCGCTGTAATCTCACACGTTTCCCCGGATGGACAAGAGCATCCGGTAGCATTTGCATCACGAACGTTGAGCAAATCTGAAAAGAATTATGCTCAGATTGAGCGCGAAGCACTTAGTCTGATCTTTGGAGTGAAAAAGTTCCATAAATACTTATATGGGCGCAAGTTTGAATTAGTCACGGATCACAAGCCCCTTACGGCTATTCTGAACCCCAAATCCCCCATCCCGACACTTGCGGCTGCGCGCATGCAGCGTTGGGCACTTCTACTGTCAGCCTACAATCATGACATTGTATATAGACGTTGCATTGTCACGATTACCTGTAAACCCAAAGTATGATGATGATGTTCTACTTTTCTTATGTTGGAACTACCTGTTACTTCTTTTGAAATATGTCAAGCTACTCAGAAAGACCCAGTTTTGGCTCAAGTATATGGGTTTATAATGAATGGGTGGCCAGGATATGTCAAGGATGATGCTATTGCCCCCTATTTTTCAAGAAGAAATGAGCTTTCAGCAGATAAGGGTTGTGTTCTTTGGAGAATGCGAGTAGTCATCCCAGATAAGTATAGGGCACAGATGTTAGAAGAGCTGCATAATCAGCATTTGGGTATGTCACATATGAAATCATTTGCTCGTAGTTTTTTGTGGTGGCCAGGCCTGGATGCCCAGATAGAACAACAGGTGGCAGGGTGTCAAACATGTATGGCTGTGAGTAATAAGCCACCTGCTGCCCCACTGCAACCCTGGCCTTGGCCAACACATGTGTGGGAAAGGTTACATATCGATTTTGCAGAGTGGAATCAGCAACATTTTTTGATTCTGATTGATAGTTTCTCCAAGTGGGTGGAAGTGTTTTACATGTCTTCTACTACTACTACCAGAACAGTTGAAGTGTTACGTTCTCTGTTTGCTGCTTATGGCCTTCCAAAAGAAGTTGTCTCTGACAACGGGCCCCAGTTCTCTTCCAGTGAATTCAAAGCATTTATGGATAACAATGGTATTAAGCACACCCGTGTTCCACCGTACCATCCCTCATCCAATGGTGCTGCCGAACGCACTGTCCAAATTGTAAAAAAGGCACTCCAAAAGCAAGTGCTAGATCCAGACCCCCGTAAGAGAAACCTAACACTCCAACATAAGCTGGCAAATTTTCTCATTACTTACCGAAATACTCCACACTCCACTACAGGACGGAGTCCTGCAGAATTATTTTTGAAAAGAACACCCAGAACCAGGTTGTCATTGCTTAAGCCTAGTTTATCAGATCGAATTGTGCAAAAACAACAAAACCAAAAGAGGTACCATGACCAATCACGGGTTAAGGAACGTTCATTCCGGGTGAACCAGTGGGTAAGAGTCCGAAACATGCGTGGTTCTGTTATCAAATGGTTACCCGGAAGAATAACAAAAGTCTGTGGGCCTCGTACATTTTTGGTTAAGTTGTCAGGTTCAGGTCAAACACGTTATGTTCATATGGATCATATTCTTGCAAATGGGGAGGAAAAAGAAGTGTTAGATCAGAAGGCTACCCCAGACCCTGAAGCTTCTAGGTTATGTTCTCAGTTGCCCTTTACACCTATCACTGATGCAACTGACCAAAGCATCTCAAAAGAGAGTTTGCCCAGTCAAACAAACATAGATCCTGGTGCAGACCAAGGCACAAGGGTAGAACCTTCAACTACAAAGGTTTCCCAACCTGCCCTCACCCAACCTAGCATTTCACCACCTCAGCTTCGTAGGAATCCGCCGAGACTGAGAAAACCAGTAGTAAAGTTGAACTTGTAAATAAGTGGTGTTGAAGTTGTTGTTCATGACTGTTCTTTAAATGTGTTTTACTTTGTTAGTCTGGAAAGATACTTGATTGGTTGAGACTTTCATTAGAAGGGGAGGAAGTGTAATATATTATCACGTATCTACGGTTTGCATTTTGTACTGACCTATGACATGCACTTGACCTCATATAATGAGATGCAGAGTTTTAGGTATGCATGTAAACACCTTGCCGATATATGCGTGTGTGTTGTATGTATGTATGTATGTATGTGCTATGTAGATAAGTCAGAGGTTAAATATACAGTTATAGTCAAGAACTCAACCGCCATTGTTTACTCTCGTTCCTTGCTAGTCTTTTCGTGACGATATTACAGAGGATATATGTTCTTTTTAAAACGTACATAGAAACAGGCACGTATGAACAAATAGACCTAACTTAACCCAGCCGGACGAAAACACAAAAGCTTACCATCAACCATCAACACACAAAACACGGGACAAAAAGGTCTGTCACAAACGGAAACGACACACCAACCCCACCCAAACACCTGAACAACCCGTCTACTCAACCGAAACACCATATACAGGTGTACACAAAATAAGGTACGGACAAACAAAAACTAGAACCAAAACAAAACTGGACCAAAACAAAATTGCGAACCTAATTACAAAACTAATTACAAACCCAATTACATTAAAGTGTTTCAGGATATAGCTATGTACACTGCCCATTGCTACCCATCGGTCTGGGACTTCACCTTTTTAATACGTGGGGGTCGGTACAGGCGTCCCAGACTGATGGGCCATCCGGTCTGAAACATCTGCAGAGGCTGACCTCTTAAGACTAGACTCGGGCCCCTCCCCTTCACACAAGTCAAACCACCCCTCCCTTGAAGGTGGCTCCTTTGCAGGAGGCTCTGAGGCAGGCCCCCCGCCATCCGACATTTCAGCCTCCCTGGGTGCCGTTGGTAAGGATGGCGAAGTGTCTGCCTCAGGATCCCCAGAACCCCCCTCACACTGCTTGGAGGCAAGGAAGTCCCGTTCCACCTCATTTGCTGCCTCCTCCAATTCCTGAGAAGTGCATTCTGGGCCTGCTTGCGAGGGTTCAGGTGCAGACTCCACATCAGCACTGGTGCGAACTAGCCCTTGAACAGGACCCAGCATTACGTTCCTATGCTATACACTTCATTTCTGGGCCCTTGCCCGGTATACACAAAAACACAGCTCACTTGCCTACTCACGCGTGAGTAGGGATCCCTCACGTCCCCAAAAAGATACCTTTTCTCACCAAACTTTCCACAGATGATCTTTGTCATCACATTCACCTTCCACACAAGTCTGTTAACGAAATAAGACCTTTAAGAGTGAAATTTTGGCTGGATAATTCTGCGAGTAACGTTAAGCCTGTGCAGATTATTTTTTCAGTCGAAGAAGTCAGTGTTTGTCATGTGATCTCATTTAAAACGGAGAAACCTACGCAGTGACTGTACAATTTCGTAATGTACAGAGAGCTTACTATATGAAGTACAAGTATTGACTAGCCGCGCTTACTAATTGGTCTTCGACAGCTTGTCTAGCGGAAGTCCTTCCCATCATGCAACACAGTAGCAGACGATCGAGATGTCGATGTTACCGCGAAGGATGGCACCACATTTTTCCTGCCTTTTGCTATGAATTTACTGATATTAACATTCCAGAAGGTATAAGTGGTATTTAAGAATGCTCAAAATTATTATATTAACTCAAATCTGTTCTGGGAACCATTCCATCGTAATTAGAGCTCGGTTTGTTGTTTTGGCTTAAAACGTTGTTACCTTTGTACATGTAGGCCAGTGACCGTAGTAAGGAGTGACTTCAAGGAGCGGATAATACGGTCACGTTCAGTGACTAGTGCGAACAGAATACGACGTAGGGCAGTCATTAAACATATGTCCCTCCTTCCCGCAGAGATTGCACCGTACCTCGTTGGGACACTCTGCCTTGCCGTGCCCAAACTGCAGGCATCTGCCACAGCGCCTATTGGGACACGACGTGGCTTCGTGTCCCTCCTTCCCACACTTAAAACAAGTACGAGGTTGTCCCAGATAACGAATGTGAGCTTTGGACCCCCCTATGAACAGAAAGGACGGTATATCTTTTTTTCAGTACGATACGGAACTGCCTCTTTCCATTAAGTATGCCCTTCATCTCACCTACACCATAGGTGCACCACCGCATATCAGAGACAGTCCCGTATTGTGCAAGAACCCTCGCAACCAGACCCTGATCACAAAGTTCAGGTACAGCACCGTCACCACCACAGAGCGATCATATGGTGTGACGGTGAGCCCTTCTACTCCCTTTAAGGCAGACACTCCCTCCAGAAGGGCTTTAAAGGACCTGAACTTTAGGTCGTACGTGTTGCGGGCTTCAAGTGCCTGCAACATCTCTATTTCTTCCACCTTTACACCATTTTTCTTTAACAAACTGAACACTTGTGGAGGTGTGACATTCACCCCTACCGTAAACTCTAACTTAACAATGCTGCTATCCCTACACACGGGCATAGCAGCTAAGGATGTGGCTGTAGGCCACGTTCAATTACAAACAGAAAAACGAGACTCCCAGACAATTTTATTTACACGTTCTCTAAAACGGGCACGACCAATATAGTACAGTAATGTAGTAAACAAGCAAGCTCCCACAGAGCAGAACAGTACAACACCAAAATCCAGCACGATCAACGAGAGCTCCGTGAAAACACGTCCGCTCTCGACGAAGACCAGAACTGAACATACGGAGGATATGTGTTCAACACCTCCATGTCTAATAGCTCTGAAACCCGGCTGTTAACTTTCCTGTTGATAAAACTAATTTTACTTTTGACACTCCTTTACTGATAGCAGCAGATACGCTACAATTATACAACGGACTAGGCCTACGTATTTTCATGTCTGCTGTCAGCTGTCATTTTACTGAAGTGTTGGGTATTGGGTGTAGTCTCTCGCTTGGGGACGTGGGTTAGTCGTGCTCGTTTTTAAGCACGCCTGGTCTAAAGTGTAGTGTTGGGTTCCCTTTCTATTTTCCCTGCCTGGGTTTGAACTGGTGTGCTGAAGTTTTCTCTCTAGTTGCTGCGTGGCCTTGTGCCACAAACCTTTGCTGCTATGCCCGGAGGTCGGGATAGCGGTATCGTTAACTAACTGTTTGAGTCGAGGGGGAATGTTACACCCCAGCATGTTTTTTCTGTGTTGAAGAACAATAACGTAGAGGTTGTGTTATTGGTTCTCCGTGCCCGTTTCTATGAACGTAAAAAGCACAATAACGTAGAGGTTAACGATATACAGATGTTGCAGGACCTTGTATCCCGGAATACATACGACCTGAAATTCCGGACTGATGCCGCCCGATTGAAGGTGATTTCCTCCCTGAAGGGAGTGGAGGGTCTGACTGTCACCCCATATGATCGCTCTGTGGTGGTGACAGTGTTGTACCTCAATTTTGAGGTAGATCAGAGCCTGGTTGCGAGGGTTCTAGGATAGTACGGAACTGTCTCAGACTGGCGTTGGGTGAAATACAGTGAGGGTGAATTAGCCGGTATTTTCAACGGAAAGAGACAGTTCCGTATAGAGCTGAAACGAGACATCCCCTCCGTCCTGTTCATAGGGGGGTCCTAAGGCCCTCATCAGGTATTTTGGCCAGCCCCGCACATGTTTCCAGTGTGGAGAGGAGGGGCATGAGGCCAGGTCCTGCCCAAACAAACGCTGTGGCAGATACCTGCAGTTGGGGCATGACAGGGCAACATTCCCCAATGAGGTGCGGTGTAACCTGTGTGGGGAGGAGGGACATGTCTCCGGTGCCTGCCCCACATCGTACTCTGCGCATGCAAGCGCAGATGTGGAGCCGGCAAGTGAACCCTCCCCTTCAGGCTCAGAACCAATGGTGGAGGAACCAGGGTCCCCTTCACCCGATGAGGTGGCACATCAGGTGGAACAAGAGTTCTTAGCTTCGGAAGGATGTGAGGTGATCTGTGGGAACCCTGAGGTGGGCCCTTCTCAGCCTTCCCCGTCAGTACCTGAGGCGCACTCCCCACCAGCTCCTGGGGAGGCTGGAATACCAACAGTGGAGAATGACCTAAGATTGTCATCAGACTCGGAGTCTGACACTGTCATGTCAGATGTGGGAGGACCTGCCTCAGAGCCTCCATCAAAGGACCCAGAGCCTCCACCGAAGGACCCACCATCTGGGGAGGGCTGGTTTGATCTGTGTGAGGCGGTTGCCGAGCCTAAGTTCAAAAGGTCGGCCTCAGGGGAGGTGTCCGACCAGGGAGTTTATCCTTCTATGCCACCAGCACCAGACGCATGTAATAAAAAGGCCAGGTCAGAGACGGTTTTGTAATTCCACATTTCATGAACGGTCCCTTGTCCCCTCATGACCCTGAACGTCAACGGCATGAGGGACAGTCGGAAGCGGTCCAGAATATTTCAATTTTGTAAATCATTAGGTGTGGACTTCGTTTTCCTCCAAGAGACTCACATTGTTAATGAGGACGATGTCTACACCTGGCCCTACGTATGGGGTGGGGGTTTGCACGCTTCCTTTGGTTCTGCGTCTTCCCGTGGGTCTGTTATTTTAGTTTCACCAAGATGGACTTCCCCGGTCGGAAAAGTTATCACCATCAAACATCCTTGCGGGAACTTCTTCCTGTGTAACGTTTATGCACCCAACCAACCAACAGAGAGAAGGGAATTTTTTGCTACCCTGCCATCCTTTGTTCCTGGCTGTGCCCCTTGTATCCTATCTGGAGACTTCAACTGTGTCCCTGACACACAGTTCGATCGAATGTCCACACGTACATCTTCAAGCTGTAGTGTGGATATGGTGGAGCTGGACATGTTCACAAGGAGTCACGACATGGTTGACGTTTGGAGAGTGCAGCATCCTGGCTTGTCCGTGTTCACTTGGCACCGCCCTGATGGCACGGACGCCTCAAAGTTGGACCGGGTGTACGCTCCAACGGCTCTGTCACCAAGTGACTGTGAGGTTGTGGCATGTCCAATTTCGGACCATGATGCAGTTACTGTCTCATTCCAACCCCCAGAGTCATGGCCAGTAGGGAGGGGGTTCTGGAAAATGAACACAGATATTCTAACGGAGGCTGAATATAGCAAAGATTTTAAGGCCAGGTACGAAGGGTGGCGAACTTTGAGGCCGGCCTTTTCAACAGATTTAGAGTGATGGGATGATGTAAAGACCCGCATCAAACGTTTAACAGTGGAATACTGTGTAGCAAGAGCTCGTCGAAGAAGGGAGGAGTTCCTTTCACTTTGCTCTAGGGAGAGGAACGGGGACCCCTCCGCACTTCATGCAATCCAACAGTATCTTGATGAAAAACTACACGGGGCCCGCGTTCGTGCTCGTGTGCATTGTGTGGAGGCGGAGGAGAAACCAACCATTAAGTTCTACCGGGACGTCACAAAGTATGCCATCGAACGAATTATAAAGGCTGTCCGTGACGCCCACGGTGTGGTACATAAGGACCCTCTCGACATTGTAGAGGGGAGTATAAAAACTTTTACGAGCAGCTGTATACCCAGGCAGATGTCGATGAAGACATTCAAAAGTCCCTCTCAGATAATATTAACAAGATCCTCTCTAAAGATCAGAATGATGAACTTGGCTCCCCTTTGACTATTGAAGAGCTCTGGAAGGCAGTGGTGAAGATGAAAGGCGGAAAGGTACCTGCGTCCGACGGTATTCCAGTAGAATTCTATAAACGCTTCTGGGGTACCGTAGCACATGATCTCCGTGATGTGTTCGTCTCTGCCTTCCTCGCTGGCTCATTGAGCCACTCGCAGCGCACAGGCATAATAACTTTGCTGCCCAAGTCAGGAGACCCCCTCGAACCGAAAAACAAACGGCCAATCACCTTGTTAAATGTAGATTACAAGATTCTGGCGAAAGCCCTTTGCAACAGGCTAGGCACAGTTATGCCAGATCTTGTAGGGTCCTTTCAGACTTGTGCGGTGCGGGGACACAGTATTCAGCAGAATCTCTGGGTGGTGCGGGACTTAGTTGAATACGTGATGGACCGTGATCTTCCATGTGCGCTTGTCTCCCTCGATCTGGAGAAGGCCTTCGACATGGTTGATCATGGATTCCTCTTTAAAATTTTGAAGAAGTTTTGTTTGACTCCAGTTTTTGTTAAATGGACCTCCTTATTGTATAATAGTGTAAACAGTCGGGTTATCGTTAATGGCCTAACTTCAGACCCCTTCAATGTCCAACGTGGCGTACGGCAGGGGTGCCCCCTATCACCATTACTATACGTATTGTTTAGTGAATCACTAGCAAGAGCCTTTCAAGAAGAGCCTTTGTTTCAACCATTTCACATTCCCGGTGGTGTTGAAGTAAAGTGCCTTCAGTATGCTGATGACGTCACATGCGTAGTCTCCGACCAAGCTTCCTTCAAGGCCCTTACTGGCACGTTGTCTAAGTTTCAAAGAGCCACAGGTGCCAGACTGAATCCCAATAAGACCAAAGGACTTCGCCTAGGTAAGTGGTGGTCAAGAAGACTGCCCTTTGCTGCATCATGGGTAGATGACGCCATAAGGATCAACGGCATATGGTTTGGTTATGGGCCAACCGAGTTACCTACCTGGAATGAGAAAGTGGACCTGGTGGAAGCTAGGTTGAAGGACTTCGGCGAGCGCCACATTAGCCTGTTCGGAAAGGTGACAGTTATCAATCGTTTTATTTATCCCCTTTTGTGGTATCCAGGCACTGTTCTGGCTGCTCCAAAGGGTGTCCTGTTGCGTCTCGAGAGGGCTGTGTTTAGGTTTTTATGGTCAGGGAAGACGGAGCTCGTAAGAAGAGGGATGGTATATCAGGATGTTAGGCGTGGTGGGTTGGGCCTTGTGCATTTTCCTTCCAAACTCCGTTTTCTTCTGACCAAGTGTGTTTATAGTGCTGTAGACAGCAGAATGCCTTTTGCGTATTTTGTCCGTTATTGGGGGGGATTATCATTCCGTCGGTTCATTCCTTCCCTGTTTAGTAACAGTGAACCCTTCAGCTGGAGGCCCTCGGAAGCATACAGTCAAATGAGAGAAACGCTCCTTATTATGTCCACACTTGGAGATGTTTCACAGTTAAGTGCAAGGGATCTATACCGGGCTGTTTTTGAAGAATTGGTTGGCCAGGTCCAATCCACCCACTATGCTTCAGGGTCGGAAGTGTGGCGTGTGGTCCGCAGCAGATCATTAGGTTACCGCAGGCGAGACCCGTTGTGGCGAATCACACATGATGCGATTGTAACTAATCTCAAGCGCTTTTGGTGGCGTCTTGGAGATGGCATTTGCCCACGCACTGGATGCACAAAGTGGGAGAGTGTGCGACATGTGTTTTGGCAGTGTGAATTTGTGGCCCTCTTCTGGGAATGGTTCCAAGTCCTGACTGATCGCTTGACGTTGGGAAACACATGGGCGGTCGGCCAGGACTATGCTTTGTTTGGTCTTTCACCCCCGCCATGCAATACAAGTATTCAGGGCATACTTACCTTTGTTTCGGCCTCCATGAAGCTGGCCTTATGGAGAGACCGATGTAACGTTGTTTTTAGGGGGATGTGGAAGCCTGGCGTCCTGGCGTCGGTGAAGGCGGAGGTGAGGGTTGAGTCCGACTTCGTTCGTTTGCCAAGGTCGGCGTTCGGTAGGCGATGGGGTCCACTCGTTTCGGCGAGGGGGAAACGTGTGGTGGTCAATTTGTAATAGGGTGGGTCTGTAAGGTGCTTGTAAATAGTTGTAAATAGTATGTTAATATTTGTGTGCATGGCTTTGTTACTGTAGTGGACATTTTCTGTCCATAGTTTTGTAAATATCTGTATATATAGCTTACTACTGTAATGAACATAATTTTCTGTTTGATTTAGCAGTCTGTAAATAGTGTTGCGTTTATGGTTTTGCCCGATCCGGTTTCAGTTTTTGTTTTTGTTTTTGTATGTGCCGTTTCAATGCACTTAAAAAGCACATATATTTCTTTGGATATTTTACTCCAGATGATCCAACTAGAGAGGTCATTACTAGTGAGGTCTTTGTAAACCTCATCCACTATCACTTAAACTGGTTTAGGTAATCCATGTCTTTGTTTATCAGTTTATGTATTGAGGGCTTTATCCTGTTGGAACTTGCACCAGTTATCTTGGCCATTTGGGCATTTATCTTGTGGGTCGCTGTCAGTTGAAGCCACATGGTACAGAGATGCTAAAATACAGGTATTTTGCGCATTCCTTCGACATCACCTTTGTGTGATTTCACCGCCATTGATAATTTTGATGTGTGTTAATAGCCTTATTGGCCAGTCTGCATTTTCCATCAATAGATTTTTAATCAGGCAGCTTTCTCTTAGCATATTGTCTTCTTTCGCAGCTTTTTGGAGGAACCTATGTAGTCAGGTTGGCGTGCGTGTGTGTGTGTGTGTGTGTCTTTGACGCTAGCTTGGGTACGCTGTAACTCAACAAGGGAAAGATGGATTAAATTGAAACTTGGTATATAGAAATTCCATAGTTTGAAGGTGTCTCCTATCGTTGTTGGTGGAGGTCAAAGGTCATTTGGGGTCACCAGAGGTCAAAAAACTAAAAACCTTCTCAACACGATATTTCAAGGTAGGAAACTTGTATAGATGGCATACTTGGTGTGTGGATGTTTTATGGTGTAAGAATGAAATCTGATATGTTTGGTGAAGGTCAAGGGGTCAGCAGGGGTCAAACACTGAAAAACGTTTTAACACAGTACTCTAAGGTAGACAGGACAGATTTCAAATCGATCTGTGTTTGGTTAACGTCAAAGGTCATCAAGGTCACTGGAGGTCAACCACTGGAAATGTTATTTATTAAATCTTGTAAGCTAGATAAAGACAGGTTCAATAGGGTTTTTACCTTCACCTGGTTTTGCATGCTTATACACCCAAACACCTTAGAAATTTGGCCTTTATGTTCGTTTAGTAATGATTTCTTCCGGTTGTGTACAGATTTTCGATCATTCAAAGTTTTTAGAGGGCAATAACTGAAATCTGTAGATATCAATGAGCATAGGTCACGCTGCATTTAACTGGTCTCTCTGCCAGTGAAAGCAATGCATGGATTATACAGTATGTCTCTTTAATACTGCTGTGTTCTGTGGGGTAACCTAATCCTCTTTCTATTATCACACCCCATTAATCACTTGGTTTCTGCTTAACTGCTGAATAAACCCTGTTTTCTGTGTAGAGATAGCAAACAGGACAAATGGTAGATTGTTTTAAAGTAATAGCAAGTTTTATTTGAGAGCAGGTAAAAATAACTTATGAGAGAAGTGCAAGGGGTGTTTTTCTCTCTCTGACGGCATTGTGTTTATTGGTGATAATATCAAGTTTGATTACAAGCATAAATACATACGGGAATGTGGAAATGTTTTTTTGAATGATCACCAAGCTTGTACAAGTTGAATGTAAGTAAGGCCACGAATATTTAATCATTGATTTCATGTAATATTAGTACCAAAATACCCCTTTTGAAGATGTTATAAACATGGAGTATGAGCTTTTGCTTAGCTCTATTGTGGAGACGGGCTGTACAGTTCTTATAATATCCAGCAAGGAACCACAGTGCCCATTGGGCTCTTGTTATACTTGCCCGACACACTTTTTTTATTTTTTGCTTGAGTCCCCGACCTGTACATATGCTTACTCATCTCCAATGTCACTTGTGTACAATAAATTATCCACTGAAATTGGTGTTACATTTGTTACTGGCTTTCCTCTCATTTCTCACAATCTTCGCTCTTTTGTGCCAATATAGTCCATTTCTCTTCTAGTATTAGATTCAGTAGCTGAAACTACACCATTCAGAGATGCGTGTCCCCGATTTTGCCAACTTCCGTCAAGTGAGACTGAACTTTGAGCAGGGTTGGTTAGTTAGATGAGGTTTAACGACACACCAACACGACTGTGTTATATAGTGAACTGACCAGGGATCCGTTACCTAGGGTGACCTCTGACTTTACGGTTATGGCTGACCTTTGTAGACTCATGTAAGCTTTTTCCACACAAGAAAGAGAAAGCTTCTGTGCATGCTGACAGTATGACGATTATGAAGGTGGTGCTGGCATGTTCAGTGTACAGTGTAAGCTATGTTTAAGAAATTAAAGAAATCATTGGCGAACATGCGGAGGTCCATTCAATTTAAATTCCTTTCTCAACGACTTTTCTCCTTTCCTGGTTGCCATGTACATTTTGACAAATGCAGTGCAATAAGTTAACAAAGTGTGGCAACAACTGCTTTTCCATCTCTGCATTTAAACTGTCTTTAACGAGGCCATAAAACTGATGTTTTACTTGTTTTCCACTGCAGAGGAAATTTGATCTTTCTTCACATTCTCGTTTCTCACCAGAAACAACCACTTCATGTTCAAACGTTTCTTTGTGTGGTATTCAAGAGTTTTGAAAAAGACAAGAAAAACAACAAAAAGACAAAAGTTTTTTTTACCTATATTCCATGAAATGTTACCTTCTGCTAACGAACACTTGTCCATATTCGCTGGAAGCTTTTGCAAAGCTTGTCTCGAGAGCAAAGTGTATATATCTTGCCACATATCTCAGTACCTGTTCTTCATGTTTATCTTCAACAAATATTTCTCACTCAGCTACAGGTTCTGAAACATCTCACTTTTGAAATTCTTCGATCATTAATTTTAAAAGGAATTCAGAGATGTGATGCAACGTAAACAGTTCCAAGTTTCACACAAAAAGCGTTATGAAGGTGAATTTATATCAATCAAAAAGTCCTGGGTAGGACGTTAAACTGCATCCGGTTGTGGAGTTTGTTTAAAGGGAAGCAATTGTACAGCCTTCTAGACAGCACAGAAATTCAATATAATTATTCCAAGCAATGTGGCATCATTAAAGACCAATTTTATCCCAAGTCAAACGTAGTATGAGTTTTTCCGAGGCAAGTCTGGAAGGCAGTTGGGCAAAGCAGTGCAAAGCACCATATTTCTCCGAAATTACCCATAGTGCAACAGAACAGTGACGTAAAACCTGCACCTAATGTATACTTTTGTTTGCTATTGCGGAATATCATATATACTATACTGCACAAACGTTCGTAACACTACTGAAGACTACCACAACTGCCCATCGTTTCATTCATTTTACGAATGTTTCAACGGTTGAGTTTGAGATAAAAGTTCAGAAATCAAAAGATTAACTCCTTAAAAGCATATGGCTGCCTCTTCCGGGCCAAGTGCATACGATTTTGAGCCAGTTCGACCAAGGAAAACTCGAGCACCTGCGAGCGATGTGACCAGCACCCGCAGCGAACCAGCCGTACAGTCTATACAAGCTACCGTTAGACCAAGGGTCAGTACGTTACGTATAGGCTTATACTGGTATAGCAATACGTAGCCTATGCAGTATAACAATAACACCGATCGATGTGTATGGTGTGTTAGCCGATTTCTCTTCGCGATTGCCTTCTTTTAACGTTTAAGTGTCCACAAATATCCTACATTACTTACGAGAATTACAAAAGGTTCGACTAAATCGAATCTTTGCGAAAATGAGTGAAAACGAACCCAACTGTTGCACCGAAAAGCATGCTAAAATACGGTGTCGCAAGTCCCAGCTTGTTGTTGTTACCGCTTGTAGTTTCAGGGTCTACCGGAAGTAACTTATCTTGGTTTGTACAAAAGCGTCAGAAATAACGAGCATTTTTTACTTGAGGGATGAAACAAAAAGAAGAACAAAAAATTATTGGGTTATCAAAAATTTTTATCAGTAAAGTAAAAGCAACTGCGAAGTTTTTTAAGCTTCGTAAAGGGTAATTATAAATTCAGCTGTAAGTGTACGTAAGTTGGTAACCACTTTTGCGAAATCTGATCAGGTGCAGGTTTAACGTCATCAATCAGCTGATCCATGGTCGTGTCTCTTCGAGTATGGCGATACTCATGCCTTGAAGAGCGGGAGATTTGAAACTTTTTTTTCGATATGAGTTTTTTGTGGAAAAACAACACAGTAGTGTTAATATCTAATGTTTATATATGTACTACACATATGTGGGGAGTCAAATGGCCACTATTGCTCCCCTTTAAACGTGGGATTTATGAAGTTAACCTTTGTCACAACTGCCTCCGGGGCACCCTTGGACAAAGGTGTACCTGTATATTTGCCTTGTGTTTTGTAAGTTCTGTTCCTTCGGAGGTGTTGTTGCCTTTGAGACGGTGTTGCCTCCGGGCGTTGGGTGGCAATGGAGAGTGGTGTGGGATGATCTTGTTTTTGTCTTGGGGGTTGGTGTTTAAAGCGGTTTTGGATGGGTTAGCGGGTTGTTTGGGTGTTGGGGTAGTGGAGTGCCTTTTTGTTTGTTACAAACCTTTTGGTTCCCTGTGTTGCTTGTGGATGGGTAATGGTCAGAGTTCGTGTCTTTGTCCGGCCAGTTTAAGTTGTCTATTTGTTACAACGTGCCTGTTTCCTGCCAAGACCTCTTCATAAAATCACCACAACGATGTCTATGAAATTTGTTTCACATTTTTCCTTTTAGGTGTTTGAAGTTCGTGGTTCCAGGTTGTTGGTAGTTATTAACACACCCCCCCCCCCCCCCCCATAGATCCCCACAACTGTTGTCGAAAAGCTTGTAACACAATCGCCTGACCTTTCCATCTGTTTCTTTGCAAACTGTGCAGCACTTCACATTTTGAACTGTTCGATGCAATTTTGTTTGAACAAACCGATCCTTTCCTTATTCTTGGCTTTCTAATAACCAGGCCTTGAAGGGCAGTTGTTTTACGACGCTAAGCGACCACGAATGTGGGAGAAGCCATCGGCTTATGAATTACAACTTCACGTCGGGTGGCAACCAATTCAACAATTTGGATCAAATTTGGTATTTTTTTGAAAGGCCAGTCCAGACGGAAAACCGTAGATTGCTCTTGGATGAAAAACCCACCTAACTTTGACCCGGCCAGGAATCGAACTCCAGACCTCCCGGTTTCTAAGCTTCGTCGCTTCACATGCCACCGCCTTTATCCATTCAGCCATAGCTTTCTTAAGAAAAGTAAACTTTAAGCAACTTCTGACATGATCCCTGCCTTGCTATCATTGCCTTGCTGTCACCTTTCCTTTTTAGGTAGTTTTACCCCAATTGTAACTTAGTCTAACTTGGTGACACTATATAACACATTAGTGTTGTTGCGTCGTTAAGCTCTAACTCGATGCATAAACTCGGTCGTCGAAGAGTTGAAGGCATAACATATTGTGGGGATTGTTATTCCGTGGGTTCTTTCCGTCGCTGTTTAGTAATAGTGTACCCAGAAGAGGGACACTCTATGTATGATGTCGACTGTACGGGACGTTTCGCAGTCCAGTTGACCTGTACCGGGCCATTTTTGATGACTTCACTGGCCGGGTCCATCCAAGTGTCTGCCTTGCAGCCGGAAGTGTGGTACGTAGTGCACAGCAGGTTACTAGACTACCGACTGCGAGACCTGCTGTGGCGAATTGCACATGACGCCAAATCAAAGTGGCGAGAACTGTGGGGTTCCTTTCCCGAAAACAAATTGTACTGAGTAAGACCTACCGTAGATACTGGGCAAAAAAAAAAATGGAGTCCGCAGTGAACGGAGGGATGATTTGGGTCCTGCCTAGGGCCTGCATCGGTCATACTTACCTAACCCGTGCCTATTTACGCTTCATGGGGATGTAAGACCATACTGTTTATCCTGTGACTGTGCTGTTACCGGCAGTCATATTGTCGTAGTTGACTGTTATGAATACTCCCATATTTGCCAGAAATAGTACACTGGGCTCGACCTAAATCCTTTGCTTGAACAAAGAGATTCTTCCCTTATTCTTGGCTTTCTCTAGGAAATAAAATTCTTTAAAAATTTCCAACAAGAATCCCGCCATTGCTATTGTTTGTGGCAATTGACCCAACTTTTCCAGTAGCTTTACCTGTAAAATGTAACCTTTTCTTTCTTGGTGACTATTGTAGCCATTGTAGAGACCAAGAGAGTGGGTGGAGGAGAGACAAGCAACTCAAACAGGAGATCTGGACACACCTGTGCTCTGTAGTAGACTTATTAGCATCTGGTGAAATCTCAAACTCCTCGTATTCCCCAGCTTCAAGCATTTGTGGTGTTTCTACTGGTGTACAATCAGCACAAAAATACTTTTGAATACGTTCAACATCTTGTTTGCTGAGACCTAGGCATACCCAATGGTACCATTTACCACAGCCTTCACACTGGATCCAAAACACCCGTCTAGCAGGATCGCCTTTACATTCTGGATGGAAACATACATTCTGATCATAATCTACACTACTAGCTGCAACAGCTCTGGAAAGTGCATCTCGGACAAGATATTGAGTACCTGGTGAACTTAGTGCTCGAGATGCAAATGCAATAACTCTATGTTCCCCTGAGGGTGTTTGCTGAACCAAAGCTGCCCCCAAGCCAACCCCACTAGCATCCGTATGAACCTCAAATGGCTTTTTAAAATCTGGTATTCTAAGGCAAACTGCTTTCGAAATCTCGTTTCAGAAGGTCAAAGGACTTCTAACATTCTCTTGACCACTCCCATGGAATATTTCTCCTTCTCAAATTATTGAGTGGTTCAACTTTAGTGGCATAATCCTTAACAAATTTTGAACACCAACCTGTGAGACCTAAAAATCTTTCAAGTGTCTTAGTGTCACACTGCTCTGGAAAGTTCCTTACAGCACAACATTTGGATGGGTCTAATCTTATACCTTGAATATCTACAACGAATCTCAAAAATTTAACCTGACTGCACACTATGTGACACTTGGCAGGGTTAACTGTGAGCCCTGCATTTTTCAGACAAGTAAGCACTAATCTTAGATCTCTGAAATGAGTGTGCACATTTGATGAGTGTACAACATCATCAATATAAGGGTAAATCCTATGTTCACCAATTTGATCATTTAGTGAATGGAACACAACATCTACCAAGTTTTGAAAATTCTGACTGGCGTTTTTCAGGCCAAAAGGGAGTCTGGTGAACTCAAAGACACCCTCTTCACACACAAAAGCAGTTGTTATGCTGCTCATTTGGGTGAATAGCTGACTGCCAAAACCCTGATTTCAAATCAAATGTAGAAAAAAAACCTTAGAGTCGTGCATGGAATGAAGTATGGAATCAATTCAGGGTATGGGATAATTAGAATGTCACGGTGTCAGTTGTCGCTTAGAAATGAATCAGAGTGGGCTCTAAGCTGCCTTCGTGAGTTTTTCAATGTATACGCTCCGGCCTTTACAAAGGGACCATGTGGATTTGTGTCTGTTGGAAGATTACGTAGTCCTCGATGTACGATTGGGTGTTGTCATCGTCACCGAAATATACTTTCTCCGGCGTTCAAATTGTTTAAGGTCTATGCGTGTACCAACTTCCAAGAGTCCCATTTCAAGGACCGAATTCTCATTACGTGAAAGATGGTAATCAGAGAGATCAGCTATTTTTTCTTTAAACGCATATTGTTCAGGGCAAATGGACTTTTGGAACATTGTAAGGAATGGAAGTTCTTTGTGAGCTGTAAATTTGGTAATTGGATCCTTATTGATGAGGTTAATCAGTTTTTGGATTTGAGTTTGAAACAGAAATTCAGCTTACGTTTGTATGAGTCATCTTATGCTTTAAAACACGCATTTGAATCAACAATTTCAGGTAACGCGTCTTTTAAATATTTTTCTGACGAAGAAAAACGTAAGAGCGTTTTGTTTTTCACACGAAGATTGGTGGCGTGATTTCTTAGTTGCCGAGAGGCGCGTTTTCACATTCTACAAGACGTAACCCATTAGGAACTATGTCCAACTTCTTGCATTGTAAAAGGAAAACTATAATCAATCTAGTATTTGATAGTTTGTCCAACAGATAATCACGCCGTCGCCTGGCCTCGAGTTAGATATGGTTTAACGACACACCAACACGAATGTGTTATATAGTGTCACCAAGTTTAATTTCTACTAAAAAGATAGCACGGCGGGAGTCGTGTCAGAAGTTTACTTTCTTTGAGGAAGCCAAAAATAAGAGATGAGTCTGTTTGTTCACAAGAGATTTTCAGGTCGGGCACAGTGTAGTATTTCTTAAGAAAGAGTATTGTAGCAGTCAACAAGAACGTGACTGACGGTGACATCACAGTCACAAGGTATACAGTATGGGTCCTTTATCTCCGTGAAGTAAATAGGCCTGGGTAAGGTAAGTGAGCCCAATGCGGGCCCTAGTCAGGACTAAATCGTCCCTCCGTTTCCTGGGGACGCCTGGCCTGGAGAAGCATCGCCGTCACTTATAGGCCCATCCCGATTCTTTTATGTATATTGATATATTTTAAGTACATGTTAGTCAGTTCCACGTACTATTCTCCATATCAACTATCGACGACGATATTCAGAGCACAATAGTTTGTTGTACTTAAAAGGAATATCTCGGGCACTCAATCAAACAAAAGTAGGAGCGAAAACCGCTTAACGTGCAGAGGTAGATTTTTGCCTTTAGACCGCGTTCCCGTCAGTGAAAAAGCGCGGCGCGCAAGGGAAGTGAACGGTTGATGAGGACTAAAGGCTTGCTCACAACCTCTCAACACCACGAAATCTTTGTTCAGGGCCCTGTCTTTTAGTGTAGAGGGCAAAAATACACTAACTGTCCGTTCGGAGTCCCTGATTTGTCGTCGTAAACCCTCAGCAACGTAGTTAGCCCAACTGCAATAATGATAAGAAACGGGAAGGTTGACTTTGTCGATGATTGACTTTTTTATTAAGTTATATGACTTTCAATACTACCTGCACAATAGCGTCTAAAAAGAATTCGTCTTTTTGGAGGGGTTGTAGCTTCGGGTACTGTTCAAAAATGTCGCAACCCTCGCAATTTTGTTTCAAGTATTCGAATGCTACTCTGTCCATCATATATGCACATACTTAGGCTGTGAACGCTGACGTTTCCGAAATTTTGATTTCACCGCTGCAAGCTAAACGAGACGAAAAGAGAAAACCTAAGTTAATTTGCTTACTGCAGCGTGGATGTGGTGGACTTGTTCATACAGTTTATTCCACTCTTAAGTTAACCCTTTCTTCCCCGCAATCAATTTATCTTTCGTTTCACCGCCGAAACTGATATTGATGTACGGTACTCCTCGATACCGCTTAACCACAATGTGCCGCTTACCTCCCAAAGGAAATCTGGTAGTCGGGTCCTCTATAAGCTCTTGACATGGGTTGCCTGGCGCTACCCCTTTCTCGACACTGTTTTTCCCATTCAATGACTGTGCAGTATTCTCAGCAAAGTTCTGTTTGCATCCATTTGCTTCAGTGTAAAGGGAGGGTTTGAAGGCTTCTGATGTTAGCGTTCTCGAACATGGTGAAATTGGCTGATGGACTCTTCACCACGGATGGGGGAGTTTTTCGGAACGTATATTCCGTCTGTTCGTTCACGAAATATTGTTTTCCATCTTCAAGATTGTACAATTTTTCTGGTACTTCTGGGAATATCTGGTTGGTGTCCATGATAGCTGAAATTGACTTCTTGTTCCTCACTCTTTCTTCTCAGAATAGATGCAGTCTAAATAAATACCTTGGTCAACACTATTCCACCTTTTATAGGTTTGTTCTTTCACAATTTGGAGATTACGTCGTCAATATTCGTGTCACGGCACGTTCTTGTGAGTATTTTTAAAAAGATGACATCATTACATCAGGTTATAACATATTTGCGCATATCTAAAAATAATGACAAAAAACACCCGACCATTGCGCAGTATGCTACCTAGCAACACGTCGCACCGCGATTTTCAAATGGCGCCCTCCTTCTCGGGTAAACTGCGAGGCCGCCACGAAAGACGTCCCAAAAAACGGAGGGCGCCCCTGGTGGTGCCCATGCACCCTTTGTACTACTACAGACAAACAATACATAAGGTACATAAGGTACATATAAAAAAAAAAACACAGTTGGGTTAAACAATATAGAGATACGGCTGAGTGCATATTCTAACCGTAATTTAGTAATCTGTAAACATTTATGTAACCATTCGTGTACGTACCTCTTTTTCTTGATCTGATTCTCTTTCCCCCTCAGTTGGAACCTTGGGTTCTGTTTCTGAAAATTTCCTTTTGCGCCCCGCGACTACGTCACTTGCATCAACAGTCACTGAATTCTGGTTGGTCTCGTTTTGCTGGGGTACTGTAGTCGGACCCTCCGCAATATCTTCGTTTTGTTGGCGGCCAGCCCTACCACAAATACAGTGTTACCAAGGGTAAATGATGGGCGGGGTGCATGTTTCGGGAAAGTAAACGTGATGGGGTCAAACAGCATTTCATCAGAAAAATAATCAGAATAAATGCAAAGTCTAAATGAATACCTTGGTCAACACATTTCCACCTTTGCATCAATACAACTTGTAGAAAAGTTTTTTAAACAAAAACGCTCAATAAAAAGGGTGAAGGAGTGTATGTATTAGGAAAATAAACGTGATGGGATCAAACAGCATTTCATTAGAATAATAAAAGTTTAAGCAAAGTAAAAAAAAAACACTCAAAAAAGAGGTTAGGCAAAAAAAAAAAAAAAAATGATGAAGTGCATGTTTTGCGAAAATAAACGTAATGGGATCAAACAGCATTTCATTAGAATAATAATAGGGTACAAGTATAGTAAACACATCAATACGACTTGTGGAAAAGTTTAAGCAAAATAAAAAACCGCTCAAAAATGAATTAGACAGAAAAAAATGCTGGGAGGGGTGTATATATTGGAAAAATAAATGTGATGGGATCAAGCAACAGAATGAACAACAGTTGTGTACGTGCTTGTCATGTACACAAAACAGAAAAAAGAACAACATAATTTCAATAACGGAATAAATCAAAATTAAAAGCTTTCATGGCACAAAGAAAACTAAGATAACTCACCATTTTTTTCCGAAAAGCTTCTTGTTGTTGCCTAGCTCTTTCCAATCTTTCGACCCTCTGCAGCGTAACTCTTCTTCTCCTTTTGACAAATCCATCACAAAAAGTAAATGCTCTTTCTAATATAAGAATATCACTAGATCCTTACCGAACCGTTGTTTATTCGATTTTGACAAAGATGTGTATTCCACAGCTCTCTTTTATGCGCTATCAAATAGTGAGTCTTGCAAATTCAGCACTACATTTCTCCGTGACGTCATCTTACTGCTAATTACTACTTGGCGTACCCTTTGATTAAGTTGCAGACATTAGCTTCCAAGTTGAGTACAAGAAACTAGAGAAAAAACCCGAGCACAGTTTTACCGAAGATGTGATAGCTTTTTCGGGAAACCGTCCTGGGCATGACGTTAAACTGTATCCAGGTTGTGACTTCTGTTCTGTTCAGCCAGTCTAGAGCAGGACCACTCAGTGTTTGCCCTTTGGAGGGCGTACTTGTCCATTTGGGACGTTAAGCTCCTTAAGGGGGCAGAACTCCTCCGGGAGTAATCGTTTGGTTTTCGCCCCTTGGCTCTTCGCCAGAGAGTCGTGGGGACTTTTAGAAAAAACCCGAAAGGTAGCGTGGGGGCCCCAGCCACGCCCCTCACCGTAGAAGATAACCAACACATTTCTCCTTCCGCCCTGCTCGGGTTTTACCCCTCTCTTTTTCCGAAAGCTGCCTGCAAGCAGTCCTCTAGTTTTGAAACTAAGTTCTCTAAAGTAAACAACGCCGATGTCATTGGCCAGTACACTTATTCGAAAGCCTTATGAACTCTGGTTGTATCCAGTCCTCGCTTTTGCAATCCATTAGGATTCCCTTGTAGGCACGGAATCCATATTCTTCTGCAAATGGACTTAGCATGGATGATTTCAAAACCTCCTTCATGTAGTACTTGTCTTGCAGACTTCCTGCAAAACTTAAAGATGATGATTATGATGAAGATAGTCGTTCGTCCTTGAACTGCGCTCAGGCTGATGATTTTTCTGTAGATGAGCCGCCGTTTTATACAGTTGAATGTCTATGAATCTTTTCCTTATCAATTACTAGTTTTGCTGGTCATTTTTTTTACCTAATTCTTTATATCAGTTTTTTTGTTATTCTACATTTCAGGGCCTTTCTTATGATGCACTCATTTCAATTTATCAGTATCTCTTTTCAAACTTAGCCGCTTATTTTCCTGTCTTGCGCCTGATTGCGCACAATAGCCTGATATCTTGGTCTCTGTTCATCCTATAATCGCTTACTTTTCTGTCCAGAAGGGTCTTATCGACCACCTTTGCTCTTGACCAAGTACACATCGCTTGCAATTTGTCCGTCGGTGTAGGGTCCACGACTTCATTATGACGTGTTACGTTTACATGGTTCATCATGGGGTGTGGCTAGAAAAAAAGTGATGGCGTATTCGTCTTTGTAAATTATTGGTTACGTGTTCTTGTAAAAGTGCTTTCCTTCAGACTTAGTTTCCAGCTGAGGCGTTTTTCTGTGTATATCCACATTGTGTATGTTTCTATCGTGTAACTTTAGTCTAGTGGTGTGTGTATGTATGTGTGTGTGTGTGTGTGTGTGTCGGAATACTGCTGGCTTTTCTAAATGATTCCACTCGCGGTAAGTCATTTGCGCTTATTTTTCCATTTGTCATTTTAATATTTGTTTAAGCTCACAGACTTCTTACGGCAATCCATAATTTGTTTACAGCAAACAAGGTAGCAATGGCCATCACCATCAGAAAGTAGGTGTTGCGCTACTATGGTGCTGTTTTTTTCTGATGTGGTTATTCTGTTGAGAACCAGAAAAACAAAAATGAATAATCAAATCCGAAACGACCAAATCCCCATATTGATGAAGACATGTAGCGGGCCTCCACCACCCCAATGAAAGTAATGAATATCAAAATCGGTATCATATATCGACAGTTCCAGTACTTGTACAGTTGGTCTCAGTCCAGTCTGTTTAAAATTACCTCCTGAGGCGCTTACACTGGTCAAAAAAGTTGTTAATCTTCTAAAACGATTTGATATTTGGATGATTCGGCAGCCATGTTTCTGCTTCTAGTCGTCTTATGCGAAAGAATGGTAAACCCCACGGGAGCTAGTATGTTCAGTAAGAAGGGTGCCTGCCGGTTTTGTTGTGAAAGGGGCGGATGTTGTCAAGAGGGTCGTCAAGTGAGGTAAACTGGACGGAAAGGCGTGTGTGTGGTTAACATATGAGGTCGTAGCTTTGTTGTAAAAGGGGGTGGATGTTGTTAAGAAGGTTGTTATTTGCGACAGGTCGAATAAGTTACCGATTACACAAGCGTTAAAATTGTCAAGAAAGGTATGGGGTTGTCAAGGGAGTCGGACTACAAGGTCAACAGTAGGACATAGGACACCCCACTGAGAGACAGAGGATGGTAACTGGTATTTCATTCAAAAAAAATATTTTGAAACACAGGCTTACTTTCCCCCTTTTAGGTACTTATACCCCAACGATGTAAATTCACTGTGCCCTGGGGCCATTTTGTGTCCAGTTTTCATAGCAGTTTTGTGCTTTGTACACTAAAAAAGTGGCAGGAGCTCCCCCCAGCAGCATTTCCACAAAACATAATGGATATTGCCATCTTGGAATGCTCCTGGACCCGCTCAATTCCTCTCATTGGTACTATCACTTTAGCAGATCCAGTATCATCTGTCACATTCGTTTCATCATAATTGTATACAATGGTGGGGACATGTCCTTCAAAACACTATGCAAATTGTTAAAATAAAAACCTCTTAAAATAAATACCTCTTCTGTATCAACCCTTGAACTGGACTGTTTGATGTTGCCAGCTGATCTGTTGCTCAAATTGTCAACTGCGAATAAAATCATCCCCAGGCATGTTTACTTAAACACAAGGCTCATTCCTACCCACTTTATCCAAATATGCCTACACAGGTAGCTTAAGGGCCAAGTTGGTCAGTGGATAACCCCATTTGGCAACTGAATGTAATGTTTTTACTAATGTTGCCTCCTCATTGGCTGTAAGGACAGGTTTACGCCCAAATTTACGATCATGTTTCTCCAACCGTTTGTTTTGCTGTCATATCATTACTTGTAGCTTGTTGGCAGGTGTATTGTATATGCGGACCATTGGTCTTATCTTGCAATATTGGTTCCGACATGAGACATTTGAGTACTGCAAACTTTCAGTTTGCCAGAGCTAATATTATCAGCAAAATGTCTCGAAACATCTTTTTCTCCAATGGTCCATAGACGTCTTGTACGAGGAACAAGCATTTCATCGTCAGGATAAGTCAAGTCAGAAAATTCATGTATGGCTACAGGGAAAATGTAGAATTAAAAACAAACTGATTCCTCTCTAATTCTTGGCTTTCTCAAGGAAAGTAAACTTTATAGAAGTTTCTGACATGATTCCCGTCGTGCTATTGACTGACTGACTGGCGCACTGACTCACTAACTGGCTATCTTTCATACGACACTAGAGGCTTGAACAACAGCACACGTGTTTTTCTTGTGTTCTTGATCAGTTAACTGCTCTTCCAGCTCCTTTGTTTAATAGTAGTTCTCCAATGAAACGTTTTGTAAAAAGCACACTAGTAAATCACCCTACCTGTTACACTCACCGCCTTTGACGAGAAAACCAAATGTTCAATCGGACAAAATAAAATTATCAAGACTTGTTTATTTTATGGCAATGTTTCGGAATTTCATTAACTAGCTTCTGAGAAACCTGAACTTTCCACCATTGACATCAAAAAGAAAACTGATCAATAGTGACATATTTACGGCTGTTCTAACACCTTATATTGCGAGCTTCCTGGCGCTTTTTCCTCAAGACCCGTCAGAATTCTGCCGTGGACCCTGGAAGGGGCTCAATACAGTCTTAAAATTGGGGACACGAACCGTAATCTTGTCAAACCTTTGACTAGATTCGACTCATAACTGAAAGAACTATTTCTAGTCAAGTATTAAATGAGGAATCTTTTTTTTCAAATATTTCACAAGATACCGTGTGGTACCCCATTTGACTAGTGTATTGCGTGTCCACAGATCCCGCGTTTTCAAACTTGGGCTTCCCTCTGGTGGTGCACGTTCCGTGTACTAGTGATTCGGTTCAGTGCCAGTCGGGGGAATCACAGGTTGTGCCCTCACCTCCAAAATCCTGCACAGGCCACTGTGCTGAATGAGAGAGAAACAACACAAAATTCAGAAAGAAACGGTTTTTCGTTTCGTTGATAAGAGAAACCAATGCAATCATGATGGTGTGCGTGTGTATGTATGTGTGTGTGTGTGTTTGTGATATCTCAAGATAGGAATGTCGCCGAGTTTTCAAACTTAGCACATAGAGATGCCCCATATTAAGAGGAAGAGTTCGATTGATTTTGGTCGAGTTTGAAGGTCATTTGAGGTCACAGGGGTAAAAAACTTGAAACACTGTACTAACTCGTTAACACGATATCTCAAGATAGGTACTTAGATGCCCCACGTGAAGAGGGGGAACCCTATCGTTTTTGGTGGAGTTCAAAGGTCATCTGAGGTCACGGGTGAAAGGACTCGAAACACTTTACAATATGATATGACACGGTAGGAATGTTTGAAAGTAATTTGGTAGATAGATGTCCCATATCAAGAAAAAGAACAGCAAAAGTTTAAAGGTTATTTGGGGTCAAAGGACTCGAAATACTTTACACTTAACTCATTTACACAGTATCTCAACGTAGAAATGTTCAAAGGACTTGAAACACACTGAAGGTAGAAGTGTCTGGAAGTTTTCAAACTTCGTACATAGATGCCCCATATCAAGAGGAAGAATGGTTTGGATTTTGGTCAAGTTCGAAGGTCATTTGGGGTCACAGGAGGTTCAACCCGGAAAACCTTGTTTCCACAATATCTTAAAGCAGGAAGCTTGGATTGATTTCATTTGTTGATGCAGTATGATCGGTACGTGAACCCTACAAATTTTGGTAGAGTTCAAAGGTCTTATGGGGTTACAGAGGGTCAAACCCCGAAAATCTTGTTGACACGATATCTTAAGGTAGGAAGCTTGGATTGATTTGAATCTTGATATGTTGATGCATTATGATGTATGTAAAAAAACCTACTGATTAAGGTCATCTGGGGTCACAGGGGGTCAAACTTGGAAAACCTTTTTTACAGGATATCTCAAGGCAGGAAATTTGGATTAATCTCAAACGTGGTATGTTGATATATTATGATGCAAGGAATCCTATTGATTTAGGTACAGGTCAAAGGTCATTTTGGGTTACAAGGGGTTTTCAAACCCTGAAAACCTTGTTTATGCGTTATATCAAGGAAGGAAGCTTAGATTGATTTCAACCTTAAGATGTTGATGCATCATAATGTAGGGAAGAACGCTATTGACTTTGGTAGAGGTCAAAGATCATTTGGGGTCACAGGGGGCAAACCCTGAAAACTTTGTTTACCTGTATCTCAAGGAAGGAAGCTTAAATTGTTTCAAACTTAATATGTTGATGCGTTTTGATTTTTGGAAAAATCCTACAGATTTTGTTAGGGGTCAAAGGTCATCTGGGGTTGCAGGGGGTCACACTCCGAAAACCTTGTTTGCATGAAATCTCAAGGTAGGAAACTTGGATTAATCTCAAACTTGGTTTGTTGATGCATCATGATGTGAGGGAGAACCCTATTGATTTTGTAAACAAAGGTCATCCAGGGTCACAGGAGGCTCAAATCCCGTAAACCTTGTTTGCATGATATCTAATGGTAGGGCGCTTTGGTTTTTCCGAACTTGGTTAATGAATTATGACGGGAACGTGGACCCTATTAATTTTGGTAAAGGTCACACAAGGTCCAACCTTGAAAACCTTTCCTACTTTGTATTTCAAGGTGGGAAAATGAGAGTTCAAAGTTAATGTGGATGTGTGATGGTTGGAAGATGGCTTCTGTCATTCTTGGTGTCACCGTTCGCAGTAACCAAAGGTATCGAGGGTGTTGTGGGCACCCCTAAATCAATGAAAAGGCTTCGGTCTGGAGACCTGCTTATCGAGGTCAGTCGGAGCACACAAGCTAACAACCTTTTGAAAACAAAAACACTGGTCAATGTCCCGGTCCAACTGACCCCTCAACAGGTCACTAAACAGCTCAAAAGGAGCTGCTCTGACTCAGAGATCCTTGACAACCTGGCATCTCAACATGTGACCCACCTGCACAGGATATCAGTTGTAAGGGAAAGTGTCAGGAAACCCACTGGCACATTCATAGTAACTTTCAACACCCCTAAACTTCCCCAAACACTGAGAATTGCCTTCTTGCAGGTCAGGGTTGAGACGGGTTGAGAGGAGTTGATGGAGGTGAGTAGCCGATCCGTAAGTCTGGTTCAGGGGGCCCCGCCAGCTCTTCTAAGAAGCCGCAGATTTCCAAAGGATGACCCCTGGAAAACCTGTGGCTGTAATACAGTGGAACTGCATAGGACTTAAACCTGATTTGGAGGAGTTTAAATGCTTTATAGCGGACTGGTCCCCTCTGATAATTTGCCTTCAGGAAACTTTACTTTGGGACACAGAACAACTTACAACCAAAGGGTATGACATCTACAATAAAACTGCATCATCTCCAGTTGGCAATAGAGCAATCGGGGGATCATCCCTTTTAGTTAACAAAACGGTTCCGCACTCTGTCATTCATCTCAACACTCTCCTCCAAGCTGTGGCCGTTCGGGGTATACACTCCACCGTACCGTTACCGTATGCTCAGTGTACACGCCCCCTATTTATTCCCCCAACAGAGACTATATAGACAGATTGATTAGCCAACTGCCCATGTCATGCCTACTCTTGGGAGACTTTAATGCACACAGCGAAATGTGGGGTTGGTAGCAACTCCAGTCAGCTGGGTAGCGTAATTGAATCTATAATTGCTGCTTCGGATCTTTGCCTTCTGAATGACGGGTCTCCAACCTATATTCACCCGGCCACTGGATCTCGATCAGCAGTTGATCTTTCAATCTGCTCTCGGGACATCATGATGGACCTTCAATGGAGAGTCTTTGATGACCAATGTGGAAGTGACCACTTTCCCCTTTTGACTGATATTGCCTGCCCAATGCCCGAAGAGAGAGCCCAAAGGTGGCAACTCCAAAAGGCTGACTGGTTTGAATTTAGCAATCTTTGTAGACATATGATCGTCAGAGACGCCTTTAACGGTGTGGGAAGACCAGATCTCTTATTTCACACAAATTTTGGTGAATATTGCTACCAAAACTATCCCAAAGTCCTCTGCAAGTCCACGTAGTAAACACAAGCAGTGGTTCAACACGGATTGTGAACAAGCGATCAAGGATCGCAAAAAAGCTCTTATTATATTTAAGAAGTACCTTAGGAATATTAATCGTACGAATTATCTCAAAGCCCGCTCCAGGGCACGACGCATAGTTAAATTAAGCACTTGATTCGTGGAAAAATTACATCTCCAAACTAAACACTCCTATCCCGGTCAAAAAGGCATGGGACATGGACATGAAAATAAGTGGGAAACAGATCAGTTCCTCTGTGTCACACATAACCAAACCAGACGTCAATAAGTGCACAGAAAGGGTAGATAATGCAGATCTGCTTGCAGATGAGCTCGAGTCCATCTCTTCAAGTAGGCACTACTCTCAAGCCTTTCAAACATTTCAACAAACTGTGGAAAAACAAAAAGTGAACTTCACCTCGGACAACTCTGAGCACTACAACAGCCTCTTTTACATCGCGGACCTTCGCATTGCTCTCGAAAGAAGCAATGACACCGCTGCTGGCCCAGATGAAGTTCACTACCAGTTCCTAAAACACCTCCCAAATACATCCTTAAAGGTACTGTTAGACATTTTCAATGGTATTTGGATAACTGGCAGTTTTTCAGGTGCTTGGCGGGAAGCCACCATCATTCCCATCGCCAAGCCGGGCAAAGACACGACAAATGCCTCGAACTACCGCCTCATTTCCCTCACAAGCTGCCTGTGCAAGACGTTTGATTGAATGATTAACAGCCGTCTGGTGTGGTTCCTTGAAACCAACAATCTCATAAGTTGTTCCCAAAGTGGCTTTCGACGTGGCTGCAGTACAACTGATCAACTCGTGCGACTAGGGTCAACAGTTCGTGATGACTCTGTTCGCGGACACCATGTGGTATCGGTATTCTTCGACCTGGAAAAGGCATATGGATACGATCTGGAAGTATGGCATCCTCAGGGACTTACAAAGCGCGGGTCTCAGAGGCAGACTGCCACTTTTCATTGAAGGCTTTCTGAAAGATCGTGTGTTCCGAGTCCGAGTGGGTAGCGTGCTGTCAGAGCATCATGACCAACAGACGGGTGTTCCTCAAGGCATCCCGTCAGTTGCTGTTTTTATCATGAAAATCAACAGCATCGCCAATGTGGTTAACCCTGGGATTGAAAAGTCTTTGTTCGTTGATGACTTCTCTATTACATGTTCCTCAAGGAACATGAGGTCAATAGAGAGACAAATGGAAAACTGCCTTAATAAGATCCAGAGACTGGTCTGACAAAAATGGATTCCGTTTCTCACGGACAAAGACTGTTTGCATGCGTTTCTGCAACAGGAGAGGTGCGCATTGTGACCCAGATTTAAGCTTGAATGGAGTTCACATCCCAGTTGTTCCCAGACTAAGTTCCTTGGCCTTGTTCTTGACAGCAGTGGCGTAGCTACTGGGGGGGGGGAGGCAACTTGCCCCCCCCCCCCCCGAAAAATGTTGGGGGAAATTTGATGATCTTATTATTACAAAATTTCACAAAAATTTCTCAATGTTTGTTAGAATAAGAAATTGTGAGACATTTCTCATACATAATTCGTATTTTCATGCAACAAATGAACTCGGATTTCGTCAGTGTCTCATGAACCGGCCCAATTCGTGTTCCACAGAAATGTATTCGCCGCGTAGCAGATTGAATGTTCTCTTGTGCTTGTATACGCACGGGGGTTATGATCAGTGCATTTCAGTGCACAGGAAACTGTTATTCAGGTGATACTTTGCGAATTCAGTAAAATGATGTGAAAACTGACAAGTCACTACCGTAGACCTCCGAGGTTGTTATGTTCTTCTACAACAGAGTTGTCCAACCTACGGCCCGGCCCGCGAAAAGGTTGCGTCCGGCCCGTCAAAAATAATCTATATTGCAAAATTATTCAGTAAGCAGATTAATTGATGACAACTTTAGGCTTCGCCGTCCGCTATAGCATGCTTACTTTTGAATGAAATAATTCATTTCAAATGTCTTCTACATGTCTAGCCACATTGGAGTGTTATCCACAGGGGCGGGTTGAGAATGATTCAGGAGGAATATGAAAAAAAAAAAACTTTGTCCGAACATTCTGCCCAACACCATCAATTTTTGCCAAAATTTATTTATTTGTTCAATCAAAAACGAAAATAAATCAGTTTTCTCTACGCGCAGTGATTGCATTCTGTTGCCTTGGGCGTCGGAAAAAATTGAAGAAGAAAAAAAAAAAAAACAGTAGGCCTATAGAATGCGGCCCCCTCGTCCATTATAACCATTACATGTGGCCCACCGCTGCGAAAGGTTGGACAACCCTGTTCTACAAGCAAGCAGTAGCTGTACGACTTTACTCTGTGTACATAACGATGGATTGGGCTGAAACAATCCAAGGCCAACGATCAACTTAAAGGTAATCTAGAAATTAGAATTAACGGGATCCGTTGGCACACTTAGATTTTGTTACTTACCATAATCCTTGGAGGCTTACAAGCTAGTTTGGGAAAATAGCTTTCTGCTCACTTTGAGTGTAACAATAAATGGACAATGAGTACCTTGTAGCCTTCTACACTTAACATACTGCTTTTCTCACAGGACATCCTGTGTGATCGAGCCACTATTAGGCCTCCTTAGTGGCGTGTGAAGGGGAGACCATTGGGCCATGCCCCCCTCACAGATGCCATTTTTTCTTTGTTCTTAAAAATACGTAGTCTAACTTTATTAACACAGATTTTACTTCAAAAGATAGCATATGTGGCACCAGATTGCTCATAAGGACACTCAATTTTTCAAAAATTTTCAAAGGGAAAGGATTGTCCCTGCAAGGTCTTTCAGTGATGCCAATTTTTTTTAATTCCTACAAATAGACCTAGACAAATTCTGTCAAATTCCAATTTTTACCTAAAAAGGTAGACTCTGTTTCCCGATGGTGGCGTCGATAAAAAAGACTGCATGTTTAGATTCTCCTAAGAAGCATAAATACGCTATTTTGACCATCTGAGGGGTCTGATTTTTCGAAATTTTCTTTACGCTCCGCGGCAGCCAATGGTGGCGCTTCGTTCGGTCTTTGGGGCAAAATTACATACTTGGGGTAAAATTAGCTCTTAACTCTCTGATCACTTTGCAGTTTGCGAACATATTTTGAAGAGAACATTTTATTGCAAACGACAAAAGAAGAAAGCAACTGGCTAGATTCTTCGTATTAGCCTGGAAAATGCTATTTCCTGCCAACTAAGGGGTCTGATTTTCCAAATTTTCTCTACGCTCCGCGCCAACCAATGGTGGCGCTCCGCTTAGATAATCTTTATGACAAAATAACATTTTGTGGCCAAGAAAACCTCTTCAGAGAAATCTTGCGTACGCCACTGCGTTAGTACATACAAATAAACCAGATATTGTTTACCAAAATAATATACTCTGTTATTTCCGATTGCTCTATGTTATACTTTAAGATTAAAATTCAGGTAATATTACAAAATGACATGGTAATGTTGTTATACTTGTAAGTTTGCATATTTTATATGCAATACATACACAATGACCGGGAAAAGTTTGGGGGAAATTTCATACCTTTGCCCCCCTGGAAAAAATCCTAGCTACGCCACTGCTTGACAGTAAGCTAAACTTCAAAGCCCACGTCGACCATCTCAGGCGAAAGTGCCAGGGAGCACTCAAGCTGTTGAACTGTCCAACTTGGTGACACTATATAACACATTCGTGTTGGTGTTGGTGTTGGTGTGTCGTTAAACTCACCAATTAACTGAACCTGTTGAAGGTTGTCTCGAAGATGGATTCGGGCGCTGATCGTCCCGTTTTGCTCCGACTGTGCAGATCCTTTGTGAGGTCGAAACTTGATTACGGTTGTGTTGTTTACAGCTCTGCACGTAAGTCGTACCTGAGGAAACTCCCCTCCATACATAACCAAGGTGTAAGGATCTGCCTGGGAGCTTTCCGTACCTCCCCAATGCGGAGTCTTTAAATCGAAGCGAATGAACCACCCCTCCATATAAGGTGTGAGGAGTTGTCACTCCAGTTTGCCCTAAAACTAAGGAGTGATGTCCCGACCTTCGAGACAACCTTCAATCACAAGTGTACTGACTTATAAGAGAGGAAACCATCAGCTATTCCCCCATTTGCTCTTCGCGTTGGGGAAGCTGTGTCGCAGGCAACAACCCCGACTCTGTCGCACAGTTCACCCTACCCCGCCATTCCCCCCTGGAAATTGGAAGAACCGAATGTTGATCTCAGCTTAAGGAAGTATTTAAAAAGTACAACAAATGATCACCTTCAATGAGCTTAGGCATAGGCGATCCATACCGACGGCTCCAAAGCCACAAACGGGGTTGCGGCCGCGGCCTCAAGCCGGGACGCATCCCTGCAAATTAGACTACCGGATGATGCATCGATATTTACTGCCGAAATCCAGGCATTAAAGATGGCATTCGATCTGATGGATACAACCAGTTTATTGTGTTCACAGACTCACTTTCAAACCTTTTAGCACACAAAGGCAACAAGCTTAAACAGCCGTTGGTAACAACTCTCCGTGAAGCTTAGTACTCGAACTTGGTTCAACTGCAAAAATCAGTTGTGCTTGCGTGGGTCCCTAGTCACGTGGGCATAGGAGGAAATGAAAGAGTCGACACACTTGCTAGAGGAGCTCTGCAGCAGATGGACACGACGAACATCAACTTGCCACTCTTGACTACCGTCCTAAGATCAATGGCTTTTTAAAATCAAAATGGCAAGATCTGTGGGATTCCTTTCCCGAGAACAAATTGTACCGATTAAAACCGACGGTAGGAACTAGGGGAAATGGAGTCACCAGTAAACGGAGGGATGACTTAGTCCTGACTAGGGCCCGCATCGGGAACACTTACCTTACCCAAGACCATACTGCATACCTTGTGATTGTGCTGTCACCGTCAGTCACGTTCTCCTTGACTGCTTTGAATACTCCCACATTTGCCAGATATACTACACCGTACCCGACCTGAAAACCTTGTTTGAACAAACCTCCCTTATTCTTGGCTTTGTTAAGGAAAGTAAACTTTATAGAAATTTCTGACATGACCCCCGTCTTGCTGCTTTCCTTTTTAGTAGAATTCGAGCCCCCTGTATTTAACATTTTTACTTTTACACTTCCCTTTTTAGGTAGTTTTACCCCAACAATGTAACTGTCCAACTTGGTGACACTATATAACACATTAGTGTTGGTGTGTCGTTAAACTCCATCTAACTAATTCTGTCATCCTTGGTGCAGGTTGAAGGTCAGTTGGGGTCACCAGAGATCAAACTATGAAAACATTGTTAATTGCATAGAATATCTTAAGGTACAGCATGAAATTTAGCTTTAATGTAGAAGTGTTTTGGTTTAAAAAAAGTTACTGGTGGAGTCAAAGGTCACTTTGTGTCACCATGTGTTACAATAAATGCAGCATTTTTTGAAAAGAACATGTTCTGTATGCATCATCGAAACTTCAATGCATTTTTTGCGTTCTAGTTTCAACAGGGACAGATGAAGATAAGTGGTAAAAAGCACCTTGTAATAAAGGTTCCTGAAAGTACAAAATTCAACGTGTATCACATGAAGCTTTGTCTCTGGTGCTGCACAGGGAAACGCAGGGTTGGGGGGGGGGGGGTCTAAAACAGGGTTGAGGACTGCACGTTGAAAGTGTGTCAGTGAAAGCCTATAGAATACACATGAAACAATGTGACAGTGTTCAGTGAAGGGGCGGCAAACACAACTGGGTTTTTTTTTAATAAATTGATAAAAGAAACTAGGATGAGCACAGAAAATTCTCAGACTTAGAAAGAGGACAAGTCAAAGCCCAATTTAGCCGACGTTATCGAATCACTTAAGAGTGGAACCAGTTTGGTTACATACGTTTTCAAATTGATTCCACTCACAGGACGACAAAATCTCTGTCGATAACCCCACAACTTTTCTCCGCTTTTTAAAACTAGTGTCTGCTCTACTGGCGCGATGGCATAATCAGACAAGGTGTTTGAAAACTCAAAATAAATCCGACTACCCCGTCACATTCACAGTTCACGAAACATCCCCATCCTGACCAATAAGGGAAGAAATTACAAGTTGCACCGCTAGTCATGAGTTGAACTGCGGCATGTTAATGTTGAAAATATCACTGACAAAAAGATTTCCACTGTAGCAAAGACTATGCTTATACAATATTTTGTATTGTACACTGCTTGCTTGACAACACTGCTCTGCACACAACTGAGACTACAGAAGTACTAAAATTCACTTACTTTACCCATGCATAACAAACATTCCAAAGTTCTTTCAATGCCCTAGGTACTGTTTTTACAAAACAATCACTACAGGGTCCTGGGTAGGACGTTAAACTGCATCCGGTTGTGGAGTTTGTGTAAACGTGGGAGTAATGGGGTTACCCTTTGCCACAACTGCCTCCGGGGCACCCTTGGGCAAGGTGTTCTTGTATATTTGCCCTGTGCTTTTTCAGTGTTGTTGCCTTCGGGCGTGTTGTTGCCTTCGGGCGTGTTGTTGCCTTCGGGCGTGTTGTTGCCTTCGGGCGTGTTGTTGCCTTCGGGCGTGTTGTTGCCTTCGGGCGTGTTGTTCTGGGTTTCGTTGTTTGGGGGTTTCATGTGGGGCGGTGGTTGTTGTTGGGGGCGGTTGTGGTTGAGTTGACGGGTTGTTTGGGTGTTGGGGTGGGGTTGATGTGTCGTTTCCGTTTATGACAAACCTTTTTGTCCCATGTTTTTTGTGATGGTTAGCGTTTGTGTTTTCGTCTGGCCGGGTTGAGTTAGGTCTATCAGTTCATACGTGCCTGTTCCTATGTACGTTTTAAAAAAGAAATCACTACAGGTACATAAATAGAAACAAACTGTGCAACTATATACATTTCCAACACTCCCACTTAGTACATAGTTTGTTAATGTTCCAGTTCTACAAGTCCCATCTTTTGACGAATGAATTGAAATTTTCCTTTTGATAATGGTTTTGTTAATAAGTCTGCTAGCATATATTCAATAGGACAGTATTCCAGTTCAATAATATTCTTAACTGCTTCCCGAACAAAATGAAATTTAATGTCAATATGTTTTGTCCTTGCATGTTTACCAGGATTATTGGCAATTGCTATGGCACCTTGAGTGACTTCATAGATTTTAGTAGGTGACCCATCCATATGTACCAGCTCATAGAACAGTCTTCGTAACCAAATTGTCTCCTGGGATGCTGAACATAGTGCAACATACTCTGCCTCTGCTGTTGACAGAGAGATAACTGTTTGTCTCTTGCTAAAACAAATTCCCCGTGGTTGAGTGTCTGGAATCAACATCTCCTGCCCAATCTGCATCAGAATATCCTAGCAGCTCAATTTCTTTGCCCCCCTTTTCGTACATCAAGCCTAAGTTCATCGTCCCTTTGAGATAACGCAAAATTCTCTTTGCAGCTGTTAAGTGGGCTTCATTTGGATTGGAATTGTACTTTGATACCATAGCAACTGCTTGAGCTATATCGGGCCGTGTACCAATAGCTGCATAAAGCAGACTTCCAACCATTGATGGTACTGTCTTTGATCAACTGGTCTGCTTACACCATCATTTATTTCAAGTCCTACATTCACATCAGCAGGTGTTTGTACTGGCTTTGCATCTTTCATGTTGTATTTAGTCAAGAGATTCTGGATGTACTGTTTTTGATGGATGAATAACATTTGTCCATCAAAACTGTACTCCACAGTTATACCAAGACAATAATGCAATGGTCCCGTTTCCTTCATTTGAAACTGATTTGACAGCTGCTTGCAAACTATATCTTCCATTGATTTTGCAAGTATAATAGGATCATCAACATACATACACTGCTATTATGATGGGAGAGTCACTTTGTCTAAACCCACTTGCCAACAGAAATTCTGACAATGCTTGGTTCCAGCATCGAGGAGATTGTTTCAGTCCATATAATGACCTTTTCAATTTACACACCAGATTCTCTTTGTCAGGAAGTTTATACCCCTCTGGCTGTTCCATGTATATTTCTTCATCCAACTTTCCGTGTAAAAATGCAGTAACTACATCCATTTGATGTACATACAAATTATTATGAACTGCAAAAGCTCGCAAACTTCTGAGAGAGGGAAACTTCACCACTGGTGAGAAGGTTTCTTCATAGTCAATGTCATATTCCTGGGTATAGCCTTTGGCAACTAGTCTAGCCTTATACTTATCAACTGACCCATCAGCGTTGTGCTTAATTTTCAAAACTCATTAACAACCAATGGTTTTTTGGCCTTCTCGGAGCTCAACATAGTCCCACGTGTTCATTTTTCCAGTGAAGCCATCTCATTTTCAAGAGCTTCCATTCTTTTTTGTCTGGTCCTTCAAGTGCCTCTTCTATTGTTTTTGGTTCAATCATAACATTGTATGCAACATGATGAACCTTTTCTGGCACTACTGCATCAGCATATTCATCATAACCATACCTAACTGGTGAAGTCTATTTCGAACTGGTCGTTTTGTTTCTTCTGTACCCAGCTCATCTCCCACCGGTTTCAAATTTACTGATGAATCTTTCATGATTTCTGAATTGTCATGCCCAAAATCTGTTTCATTGAAGAAAATATCTCTTATAATGACAACCTTACGTTTACTCTCATCGTACAGGCGGTAACCCTTTGTAGTTGTGCCATATCCCATAAATCTAAGCTTTTCTGCCTTTACATCTAGTTTCTTTCTTTCTGAATCTGGCACATGGGCATAGGCAATACAGCCAAACACTCGGAAATGTCTGTCTGGTTTCTTTCCACACCACACCTCAATCGGTGTTACGTCTTTACGGAGTGATGTGGGCAACCGATTTCTAATGTAGGCTGCTCTATTAACTGCTTCAGCCCAGAAATTTTTAGTCAAACCTGCATGAGCTATCATTGCCCTAGCTGACTCAACAAGGGTTGTGTTCATTCGTTCTGCTACTCCATTCTGTTCAGGAGTGTAGCTCACTGTTGTTTCATGTTTGATTCCCTTATTTGTTAAGTAACTATCAAATTCCTTTGACATATACTCTCCTCCATTATCAGTCCGCAAGGCTCCAATTAACTCTCCACTTTCTCTTGTAGCGATAGCCTCAAAATCTTATCAAATACTTTTGCCTTACTACACATGAAATACACCTTTCAACACCTTGAGTAGTCATCAAAGAAACTTACAAAATATCTGTGACCACCAATTGATCCGTTTGCATAGGACCACACACATCACTGTGAACAAGTTCAAGGTTTCGCCTGGTGCGAATTTCTCCCACTGACTGAAATGGTTTCTTGTGCATTTTCCCCATGACACATCCTTCACAGAAAGAAGGTTCATCAAAATCCTTTGAATTTACACCATTTACCAGTCCCTTTTGCACAGCTTCCTTAAGGCAATATTTGTTCACATGTCCTAACCGTTGATGCCATAAATCTGATTCCCTCATTTCTTCCATAGCAATAGAAGTAGACTCAATATTTGGCTCACAGTCTAGTTTACCTTTTAGTGTCCCTACAGCTTTCAGCTTTCCTACCTTGGACCTAATCCAACACTTTTGGGGCCCAAAACTCACAGAATACCCTTTTTCTGTTGCCCTTCTGAAGAAGCCCTTAAGATGGACGTCACCAACATCTGTTTGCCCCATACCGACTACCGCGCTAAGATCAATGGCTTCGTAAAATCACAGTGGCAAGAACTGTGGGATTCCTTTCCCGAAAACAAATTGTATCGAGTCAAAGCTACTGTTGGAACTGGGGGAAATGGAGTCCCCAGAAAACGGAGGGATGATTTAGTGCTCGCATCGGGCACACTAACCTTACCCACGCCTATTTACTTCACGGAGATGAACGACCATACTGCATACCTTGTGACTGTGATGTCACCGTCAGTCACATTCTCGTTGACTGCTATTAATACTCCCACATTCGCCAGAAATACTACACGGTGCCCGACCTGAAAACCCTGTTTGAACAAACTGATTCTCCCCTGATTCTTGGCTTTCTCAAGGAAAGTTAATTCTATAGGAGTGTCTGACATGACTCCCGACTTGCTGCTTTCTTTTTTTGTAGAATTTAGCCTCCCGATGTTCTTGTTTTTACTTTTCCCTTTTTTTTAGGTAAGTTTTCCTAAACAATGTTAACTGTTCAACTTGGTGACACTGTATAACTCATTCGTGTTGGTGTGTCGTTAAACCCTATCTAACTTTTTTCTAAAAGTCCCCACGACTCTCTGGCGAAGAGCCAAGGGGCGAAAACCAAACGATTACTCCCGGAGGAGTTCTGCTCCCTGAAGGAGCTTAACGTCCCAAAAGGACAAGTACGCCCTCCAAAGGGCAAACACTGGGTGGTCCTGCTCTAGACTGGCTGAATAGAACAGAAGCCACAACCTGGATGCAGTTTAACGTCATGCCCAGGACGCCCTATCTAACTAACTAACCCTTCTGACTGAAAACAGATTTGAAGCAAGGTCTTGGACACACAAACATTATATAAGGTGGCTTTTGAGCATAACTCACGATTATGCAACGTGTCCAATTTGACTTTTCCAACACTTAATGCCTTGACTGTTCGACTATCACCAAGCCCAAGATTTTGTGGTTCACTGAGCTCATCATAATCAGTAAGCAGTTCTTTCATACAGGTCATATGGCTTGATGCACCAGAGTCTACAATCAATATTCTTTTTAAGGGCCTCTCTGACCCAACAAATACACGAAAGGGGTCATCACTATCAGTTTCTACTTTATCATCATCATCATCACTATTAACAGTTTTAACCTGATTCACTCTGTTACCTTTGTAACTGAACCATTTACCAGTGCCTCTACTTGAAACTTTGTGTTTAACTTTCTTACAGTCTCTTCGAAAGTGTCCATACTCCCCACAGCCATAACACTTTCCTTGTCTCTTTGGTCTCCTACTTTGATTCGATGCATTCTGACCACCTACCAGGGCATCATCCTATGACTTGTCACCTGACGAGCTACTGTACTTCTGCTCTTCATGGATAAGGGCTTGTTGAACATACCTTAATCGCAAATCATCACCCCGTGTTTCCAGGGCTGTTACCAGAGTACTGTACCCCCTTGGCAAACTGCCTAACAAAGTCACAATCTGGTCTTCTTCAGAAATAGGAGCACCAATGGCAGCCAATCTGTCTGTGATCTCTTTCATGTTTTTCAATTGATTGACCCTCTGCCATTTCAGTTCTAAGGTACCTTTTCTTGAGCAACATTTTATTAGCCAGTGAATCCCTCTCAAACTGAGTACGCAAAGCATCCCATGCATCCTTTGGATTTACACTTGACGTAATCAAATACAGTTGACTGGATGCTACTGCCATTACGATGGTTGTGGAGTTTGTGTAAACGTGGGGATAATGAGGTTACCCTTTGCCACAACTGCCTCCGGGGCCCCCTTGGGCAAGGTGAACCTGTATAATTTGCCCTGTGCTTTTTCAGTGCTGTTGCCTTCGGGCGTGTTGATCTGGGTTTTGTTGTTTGGGGGTTTCATGTGGGGAGGTGGTTGGGGCGGTTGTGGTTGAGTTGACGGGTTGTTCGGGTGGTGGGGGGGGGGGAGGTTGATGTGTCGTTTCCGTTTGTGACAAACCTTCTTGTCCCATGTTTTGCATGATGGTGAGCGTTTGTGTTTTCGTCCGGCTGGGTTGAGTTACGTCTATTCGTTCATACGTGCCTGTTTCTATGTACGTTTTAAAAGGAACTTCACACAGACCCCAGTGTCTGGGCCCATAACCTGTTGAAAATATCGCTGACAAAAAGAATTCCACTGTAGCAAAGACTATACTTATACAGTATTTTGTATTGTACACTGCTTGCTTGTCAACACTGCTCTGCACACAACTGAGGCTACAGAAGTACTAAAATTCACTTACTTTAGCTATACCTGAACACCCATGCATAACAAACATTCCATAGTTCTTTCAATGCCCTAGGTACTGCTTTTGATTTACAAAACAATCATTACAGGTGCTGTACATAAATAGAAACAAACTGTGCAACTATATACATTTCCAACAGTTAAACCAAAGCGACTGAAACCGTGACTGTTTTGAAACCGTAAGCTTCAACAGCTAACCTTAAAAAGCAACGAAACCACAGGTAGGCTGCTACGTATGGCACGCGCGACGCCGCACACCCAAACCCAAATACTCAAATTGTACATAATCAAAAGAAATTCTGAACATGAAATGCAAGTATGGCATTTGGAAGTGTAGGAAAGATGTGTTCCAGCAAAAATCCAAAGCCCACAACATGAGTTATTCACACAAGGAATCAGAAAACGATGCATCGGTGTAATTTGAAGACAAAGACGCTTGAAGGTTGGGGTGGTAGTCAAGAACGGTGCAGGGGCTTGAAGCATCCTTGAGTCCCTTTATGGATAAAAACATGTTGTTGTTACTTGTGTTAAAAATGTCAAAACTTCGCAGTAATTTTTCCAAAAATTCACCGAATTTGTTTTACCAAATTACATCTACAGACCCCAATATACCAAAACATTTCCCACCCCTCCCCTTAGGCCCGGAAACTGCATAGTTCAGCCTTTCCTCCTCCACCCAGCTTGATCAGCCCCCAATTAAAAAAAAATCCTGCACCTATGTTTGGAGGAGTAGCATAAGTGAAACATTGCAAGATTTGCACCGTCACGATATCACTCTAAAAAAGAAGTTTGTTTACAGTGAAATCACTCTCAGCAATATTGCCAACAAAACATTATTTTTACAGTTATTTGTAAATGAAATAACACAACGTCTGTAGAATTTACAAAAGATCCGGTTGTAATTTTACAAGAAAAAATTTTGTAACCTGTAAAATTTACATAATACTGCAAATTTGAGACAGTTTTTTTTCTCGTCGATTGTTTTTATTGCAGTACATTAAAATGCCATTTCATTGTTCTGAAAGTATTAAACAATTGTGATGATTTAAATTCAAAGCAATCCAGGCAGTCTGTTCCCTCAAGTTTTACTTCATCCAACTGGTTTTCACAAGCAACCACAGCATCGCCAGTATTAGCAAAACAAGAAAAACAATCGAGGAAGGACTAAGAACAGTATGGTTTTATTTGATGAATTTTTATTAATACCTCTTTGGACTTCAAAACAAGTTGAGTACGTATAACCTGAAAGTATCTTTAAAAGTGTAAAAGATGGCATAATATAAAACGTCTTCTTTCAAAGTGATAAATGTTAGCTAAATGTTAACCAGTAATTTTGATTCTTTAAATGCATAAATTTTGCCTTATTATTATTACTGGCTTCTACTTCTACCTATGAACTCATCATCAACACTCTTAGCAAAGAACAACGTTATAAAGAACACACAACTGACTACCTGGAAGAAGAAACTTTGGTTAGTTGAAAACATGCCTTCACTACATCCATGCCTTCACTTGTGCTAACTAAGGAAAATTTCAGCTGACGAGGATTTTTGGTTAAACAATTATTTAAAATAACTGAAGTTTTAAGAACCCCTGAATGTCATAAAGACGCTACAATGAAACTGATGAAATTTGTGAAAATAAACATGTGCTTATAGCATGCAATCTGGTGTAAGATTTGTTACCTTTTGAAAAAAAAGTTGACATTTTATTAGGAACTAAACAAAAATTGAAATCAGTGAGGGGTGGGGTGAGTAACATGTTGCAATGTTCTGACTTCAGCACAACTATGAAAAATTTTAAACATCCAATGTAACATTTCAGATTCAAAAGTAAAACAAAATATTCCATAATTTGTACATCAACAAGATATTTTTCTTCTTAAAGGCAGAAAGGTGTCCACATGAGATCTTCATGAAATGTCTGTTCAAAGGGCATGCAATTGGAAATCTCTCCAAACGATTGTTCAGATCCAGTTAAAAATTGAATGAATTTTAATCTTAAATTTTTACCATTTCTGAAGCATCTATTCAAATATGTACAGGTTGCATTTCCTATTCAGTGTTCATTTGATTTTCTTGATATCTTAATAGGCATGCACAAAATGATATTTTATTTTTTTGGTCAAGGTTGCACTTGTTCCACAGCTCAGTTATCACAAATGAACAATTAATGTTAACAGATCTGTAATCAATAAGACCTAAAACATGCTACCGTAAAACTGAGTACAAGGCTGATATGATAAAATGTGAAATGTATAATGAATGAAAAGATCTTTGTTTTTACAAACACCTGCGGAACTTAAATTCTAACGATTGGGTAAACTGTTGTGTACAGCAAGGAAATCACTTGCAACCAAGTATTCAATTTAGATACTAAGAAGTATATGAACTTGGTGCCATCAAATGGCTGAGTAAATTTGAGTCTCGAACTTGTAAAACAATGAAAATGAGAAGTCCTTCATGGTACCATTTAAATGTTTACACAGGTTTTCTTATAAACATGAAAAAATTTAGAAAGACATTTGATGAAGCTACAGTAAGCAGGCTGTCCACTCAATGTCACTGATGTACCTTATTAGTGAGAGAAGTGTTGGATGGGTGCTGCAAGCTTTTTCACTTTGATCCCTTTCTGCAACACAATCAGAATTAGGGTTATATATTTCCTCCAAACTTGTATAAACTCATGCTCTAGACTGAAGACAAAATCCCACAATCCTGTTGATATTTTATGTTGGTTAATTTTCCCACCAAGCTAAATCTTAATATACTTGGTGAAATAAAGTGTTCAAATGACAATTTAAATTGGGAATGCGAAAGAGGACCATAACCTTTGCAGTTTTATGAAACTTTCTTTAAATCAGACATGTACTACATTACTTGAAAAATATGCATAACTTCATCATGTCGGAAAAAATACCCTGAGAACAATCTCGTCAGGAACAGTTCTCAGTACTAATTATATGCTCATTTAAGCATTTGAAAATGACCATGAAGGTTGAAATTTGATAGCACTTTATCTCAGAATAAGCTGAAAGGGATGTAGTCCTTCAGAGCACTTAAAGTAATTTGATTCCGTTTTTGCCAGCACTTATTTCAGGATTTATTGAAAGTTGTTATTTGAACCCCAAAGTTGTTGGGCTTCTATTGTACCAGAATGGTAATCAAATCTGCTGCTCATTGAAGCAGCTAATAGGAGTAATGAACCAGTGGTCGGGTACTATAATTGGGAACCTCGGTGTTTCCCTAAAAACTGTGGTAGCCATGACGGGTTGGATTTCCTTAAAGGCTAATGTGCCGTAATGTTATATATTTGACCCAAAGTGACTTAAGAGTCATCAGAGATTATATCACTCACCCACATTTGTTGCCTTTGATTTTTCAATCTGCTGAATTGAACTTAAAGTTACCTTGTAAGCTAATAGAAAAGGGACTACCCCTTTGAAAATGTTAAGTTTGTTAAGCCTTTATGAATCCATGCAAACACATCCTGATACCAAGTACCTGTATTACTGTTCAGCATAGCAAAATTTAAAGAGAAACAAAGTACTGCTTGTTATTGTGGAGTTTTGATGTCCTATGAACTTGCTCCAAGTTCACTTAAGTGGCAACTTTAACTGTTGATATCTTGAGGCCACGCATACCTGAAGATTGCAATGGAAATGTTACCAGATTGCTATTATTTTAACTTGATTTTAGACTAAATAACACCATTTTTGGAAAGAAGTGGGCTTGACTATTATGAATAGAATTCAGTGTCCTCTTTAGGAAATTATCCTTGGGTCAATACACTCAACATGAGATAATTTGACTCACTAGAATTTTCAGACTTGTTGAAATGGGCATCCATTGGGTAAGAAAGTGGAGTTTCCTTGTTTTGTTTTAGCCTTTATCATCAGGGCATCAACAACTAAAGCTTTACTGAAGCAATGAGTTATATTTTTAAAAATTACATACTTGCTGTAGTTGTTCAATTTTGTACCACAAAATTGGTTATTACAAGTTACATTTGAGCTAAGTTAGCTTATACCTACTGATCCTATTCCTGCAGAAATGACCACCAATTCTGTTGTTTTTGGTTTCGATGAAAAGAGAAACCTATGCATTCATGATGGCGTGTGTGTTTATGTATGTGTGTGTATTTGTGACACTTTGCTTGTTTACAAGCAACCTTGAGAAGGGAAGATCTGACAGTTCTCAAACTTGGTACACAGATACCCCATACTGAAAGGAAGAACCCTAATTATTTTGGTTGAGGTCAAAGGTCATCTGGGGTCACAGGGGGTCAAAAACCAAAATCCTTGTTTACACAATTTCTCAAGAAAGGAAACTTGGATTAATTTCAAACTTGACATTTTGATGCGTTATGGTGTAAGGAAGAACCCTATTGATTTTGGTGGAGGTGAAAGGTCACGTGGGGTCCAACCCCGAAATCCTTGTTTACACGATATCTCATGGTAGAAAACTTGGATTAATTTCAAACTTGATATGTTGATGCGTTATGATGTAAGGAAGAACCCTATTGATTTTGGTGGAGGTCAAAGGTCATTTGGGGTCAGATGGGGTCAAACCCTGAAATCCTTGTTTACACAATATCTCATGGTAGAAAATTTGGATTAATTTCAAACTTGATATGTTGATGCGTTATGATGTAACCAAGAACCCTATTGATTTTGGTGGAGGTCAAAGGTCATTTGGGGTCACCTGGGGTCAAACCCTGAAATCCTTGTTTACACGATATCTCATGGTAGAAAACTTGGACTAATTTCAAACTTGATATGTTGATTCGTTATGATGTAAGGAAGAACCTATTGATTTTGGTGGAGGTCAAAGGTCATTTGGGGTCACATGGGGTCAAAACCTGATATCTTTGTTTACATGATATCTCATGGTAGGAAACTTGGATCAATTTCATACTTGATATGTTGATGCGTTATGATGTAAGGAAGAACCCTATTGATTTTGGTGGAGGTCAATGGTCATTTGGGGTCAAACCCCGAAATCCTTGTTTACATGATACATTATGGTAGCTTGATAGGTTGATGCGTTCTGATGTAAGAAAGAACCCGATTTATTTTCGTGGAAGTCAATGGTCATTTGGGGTCACATGGGGTCACACCCCGAAATCGTGGTTTACACTATATCTCAAGATAGGAAACTTTGATTCATTTCAAACTTGATATGTTGATGCATTATGATGTAAGAAATAATCCAATAAATTTTGGTGGAGGTCCAAGGTCATTTGGGGTCACATGGGGTCAAACTCTGAACTTCTTGTTCACACTATACCTCAAGGTAGGAAGCTTGGATTGATTTATTGATATGTTGATGCGTTATGATGGGAGGAAGAACCCTATTGATTTTGGTAGAGGTCAAAGGTCATTTGGGGTCATAGGGGTCAAACTCAGAAAAACTTGTTTAGGATAGCTCAAGGTATGAAAGGTGGATGGATTTCAAAATTAGTATGTAAATGATTTATGGTGAGAAGATGGTCTGTATAAGGTTTTCTTTTTTTTTTTTTTTTTGTGGAGGTGAAAGGAGATCTGGGGTCATGATCTGTCAAACTTTGAAAAACTTGTCAAAATGGGATATCTCAAGGTAAGAAACTTGGATGGATTTCCTAATTAGTATGTGGATGTGTTCTGGTGAGTTGAAAGTACTGTACCTGTTGTTTTTGGTGGAGGTCAATGGTCATTTGGTATCACCTGGCATCAAACTCTGAAAACCTTGTTTGCAGAATATCTTAAGGCACAGTATGAAATTTGGCTTTTTGAATAGAGAAATGTTTTGGTTAAAAGAAAAACCAGTCACTTACAGGTGGAGACAAAGGTTATTTTGGGTCACCAGTTGTTACAAGGAATGTAGTGCATGTATGTATCATCGAAACCTCAATGCATTTTTGCGTTCTGGTTATGCTAACCCTTCAAACAAGAAAACTTTAAAAGGGAAAATCCTGTCAGGTACCCCAATTTGGAATATAAAGTAGTAGACACTCCTATTTGGTGATTGCCCCTTGAAAATCATGTGACAATACTTTTTCATTCAATTGTGAAAATTACAAGGTCTCACATGCATGAATTGCCCTCAGTATATAAACTTTACCTCCTTCAAAATCATAAACGATACTTGGAAAAGAAACTTTTTGAGATTTATAGTGAGTTTGCAGTGACTGATTTTGGCTTTTCTGATAAGATACGTTGCAAAACATACAGACAGGGTTTATTCTTTAATACCTAAAGGGACTTTACGGGTAAATTTCTACCAACAGTATGTCTATTTAGCATCCATCATAACTGCTTCAAGGACATTATTAGGGATTTAATTACAACAAGTCACTTTTTAGTACCCTGAAATGCACCATGCAATAATGTCCTCACGACTAATATTTGCTGAAAGTAGTCACATACAAATAATTGATAGGAGAAAACAACGCATCAGCTTGTTTCAATCCATACTGTAAGATAATATAAAATAACCTTTAAAAAAAGTTTAGAATCACAGCAGATTTCTCATGAATACCAAGCAGTAGTATGATGCCATCATCACAGCCAATGCTGTTGGAAAGTATTTCTCATTAGGGTTGACTTTAGTCTCAGTCCCATCATATTGTAGCTATAAGCACCTTGAAAGTGTAACACCCTCTGTATGGTATTTCTAGGCAATTTCAACTGTAGGGTTTCAACTTCTTTCAACAATTCGTGCAGTGCTCTTACTTTTACTTTGGGTTGGTAAGTCTTTAACCAGGAGAGTGGGACAAAATGGAGAGAAACTTGAGAACCGGTATCCCATAGTACATCTACAACTGTTCCGTTTAGACAACACGACATCATACACTTCGCACCAACCAGTCCAATTAGTTTTGTTCTCGCCTTTGGGGATATTGTCGCACCTCTCACTTGACCTACTTTAGCATAGTGGGAATTTACTGGGTCTTTGGTACCTCTTAGTCCCCCGAGAGGAACCCTTCCTGGTTTTGTCCTCGTCTTAATCTACAGCTCCTTGCAAAGTGGTTGTTTCCCCCATACTTGTAGCAATGATCACAGCCATCACCTTTACCCTTTGCCTTACACGCGTCACAACCCCTTCAGCGTCTTTGCCTCCCTCTGGTTAGTGCCTGGGCCTGTGCCCCTTGAAGATCTAGGATTGCTTTGAGGGCCTTAACTTCAGCCTTTAGTTCTTTTACCTCATCTTGAAGTTTCCCTTTGGTTTTTTTTTTTTGGGGGGGGGGACTATCTTTCGTCAGATTTGGCTGTTGCAATCTCTATTGCTGCACATGTTTAATCCTTTTTCTTTTTTTTGTTTTTTTTTTTTGTTTCTTGTTTACTTCTTCCAATATTTCCTCATCAGTCAGCGGCACTTCTTCTTGGGTTTTGTAAATTATTGTCACAAAATCTTGGTTTGCGTCCGTAATGGTATGAATTCTGTACATAATTCACGTTATGTTTTTGTCCCGTCTGGTCTGAGTTTTCTTATTGGTTCTCCGTGCCCGTTTCTATGTACGTAAAAAGCACCATTTTATCTCCCACTTGATGGTGTCATTATTCAGACCAGTGACAAGAGAGTGTAGAAGCATGGCCTGGACCTGTTCAGACCCATAGGTTACCGGGCCTGATCTTCTCTGGCAGTCCGGGAGAGTCTCCCTTTTCGGAGACTTGAATTGTCTCCAAAAATGGAGACAAATTTGGCCCCATTTTTAAATTTACCCACAAAGCTGTACGGTTTGCATAATACAAAACATAAGGCTTTACTTTTGAAACCTTTGTAGAAAATTTGTTCCTGTTTAGAACATTTCAAAACTGATATATTCGTGTTGCCAAATATTTTATCTACACTTTTTCCGTGCACTTTTTAATAGTTCACCGTGTGCAGGAAGAATTTTTGAGAAAATCTTTCAATCAATATCAATTTTCTCTGACACTCCCAAGTACAGTTTCGAAATTCAGATGTACTCAGCTTCTTCGAATTTGTTTGAGCGAAAGAGGCTCAAACCTATCAAACAAGAAGCACAGACGATGTGTAAACTGCGGACCGTATTAAAGGCCCAGTTCTCTCACCCCAAACAGTACTAATTCTAATAACCTTCTTACTTAACCCCCTCCCACAATTATTGTGTGAACTTCTTCCTGATCCAGATACAATCTCAGTTTATTGCTTCAAGGTGAGTATGGAAAAACTCAATTTATAGAATCAAAACATGTCCTCTTAGCATTAAACACGAAATATCGTTTCTCATTGATAACCTTAGAAAGCAACAGTTAATACTTTTCATCGAAAACCGGCATAACTGACCTGAAGGGGTCAGGGATATACTGAGTAGACTCAACCTGACTTACTCGCTTCTGGTCAAAATGAAAATGAATTACTTTAAACACTAGTATCTGACACAAGAAATAAAGAAAAGTAATGAAACATATACACAGTAGACATATAGATCCAAAAGAATGGTACACAGTGTACGCCGGGGAATCCCCTGAAATGCTACCGATTGAAAATGGTGGCGCTCTCCATGAATACTTTATGTTTGTCCAGGTAAGACCTGCGCAATACACATCATGGCGTCTTCGCACACAGCCCTATTTATATACCATATGTTTGTTTGTTTGTTTTCATTTGATCCTCCCTTGCGGGAACTCGGCAATGTGTTACAGGCCCACGTACAATACCTTCAGCCTATGTTTAAATCACCGAGCGCAACAATCATTTATGATATCGGCACATTAACCCAGTTCATGCAACGTTATTCCAATAAGTAAACAAGCAATTACCCTTTTATGAGCTAGTAGTAATAGTTTCAACAGCATTAAAGACAAAAAGATCGTTAAATATCTCCGCACATCTATAAAGTTATCGCAACCTGTTACGGTAAACATTCTCGTCACTGTGTACTTGCACTATTCGTACATCTATGTATTCGTTTATGTATGTACGCACATACCGCGTACCATTTTCTATTTGCAAACGACAGTACTGGGCTTAAATATATCAGCTAATTTCAGCATCTTTCAGTGGTGTAACCAGACTTTTTGATTTTGTAGGGGGGGGGGGGGGCTGAGGGGGGAAAAGGTTGACATATGGGGGCAAGCAGGAATAACACTATCTCAGCGGAGCGCCACCATCAGTTAGCGCGTATCGCACAGAGGAAATTTTGGCCAAAAATGCCTCTCAGATTGTTAGTTAGTTCGACAACATTTATATCAGTCATTCTCTGGATTTACAACACAATTCCAAAAATAATACAACTTGAATCAAAACTAAAGAGAAAACTCAGGAGGAAACTTTGAAAAGTTCTATAGAGCTTGCAAAAGAGCCCTCCGAAAAAAAAACCACAAAGTAAACAAAAGGAAAGAGAAAACACAAGAACAACAACAGGAAAATCAGAGAGAAGAAACTGGGAAGAAGGGAGACTGGAAAGAAGAGTCAGGTACGTTTACCCATCAGAAAAAATTTTAGGGATTTCTTAAATAGGTTTAAGGAGTGACACCGTTGAGTGTTAAGTGGAAGGGAGTTCCACAGATTGGGTCCAGTAAAACGAATTGTTTGCTGCGAAGATTTTAGCCTAAATGAGGGAGTCATGTCGAAAGTGAAACATGATTTGAAGATATTTAGCAGAATATTGTTACTCCATGTGTACATAAAAATACCAATTTGATGGCGATGAATATCGTAGACATGGGGAACGTTGAATTTTGTCGGAAATGGCACTTCCCAGTGTCTTTTGCCCTGTGACTTTCAGCAAAATATCCCTTATTTGAAAGACAGGTTTGGAAATTTATACTTCCACTATGAATGTTTGCTACATGCCAAAGAGGGACCTGCTACAGTCTTAATAGACTGGTCGAAAAGGTGTCCACTGTGTGAAAGCGTCGCTTGTTCCTCCGTTTATTGCATACGTTGACCATTTAACTGCTTTTTCCTGTGGAAATAGTCATACCGAGCCTTTATTTGAACTGTGAAAACCTTCACATGAACTATGTTTTATTAATCATACACATGTCAAGAAGGGCAGATGCAAATTTTCTCAATTAAATGACTCGATCATGTTTTTTATTTGTATTAAGTTTGATTTATGCCTAATCAGAATCACGATTTGCCAGTTTTGTATCAAAAAGGCTGTTGTATGGGGACCTTAATAATTTTTTTCCTTTTAAAATTAATCGTTAACTCTTATTTTGGTCTTCACTTTTCTTCAATAAAGAACTAAATAAAGGTGGGGCTATTTCTTTGTTTTAAGGAAAAATATGTTAGTAGGAACAAAACCAGGAAGATTTCAGTAACTACTGTACAATATCTTCACTCATTTATAGCACTTCTACTCCCACCCAGCCCACATACACGAAAAATCGGTGTAATTTGTACTTGCTTCAATGGAAACTGCGTTCGTACAGATGCTTTTGCCACTCATAAATAAGGCAGCGAGTTCCCATGCGATCACAGCTGTTTTGGGGAGTCCACCACTGGTTACACTGCATCCTCTAAAATTAAGGCATAATCCCAATGCTAGAGATATTTCCTGACCATCATATTGTAATTTTGGTACAAATAATGGAATATTTCATGATACTCACCTGCATAGAGAAAAGACAGGAACAAGTGCAGGTAATTTCTACAATGGCGTGTTATGCAAACTGATCATTGGTTCCGTAGCACGCTGCTACAGCTTGCCTTGTTATTAATATTTTGCTAGCGCCCTAATTAGTGAATGATATAAACGGTATACAATTTTGTATATGGTGCCTACTTTTGCCTGTAATACGCAATTCGCATGTACCTCATCGGGGCCGTCCGGTGCCCTCTTTAAAGCAATTGACAGCAAATTCGTGTGGTTGTTTTACGACAGACTTTCGCGCCATAAGAAAAAGGGGAAGCAGCAGTCATAACGACGTTGTGGATTGATTTATGTAAACACAACACTGTACTCCTCTTTCTTTTAGAGGTGGCCTTCGCTTCAGCCAGGGAGTTTCTTTTGTACATTTCCTTGATGGGTCTGAATGTTGCTCAGTAGTTAATACCTACAGATTTATGTCCCATGGGGATCATAAATTGGCGTTTTGTGTTCAGTACGTTGCACTTCACTATGTTACTTTCATCAGGGAGTTGCTCGAGAACTTTGTCTTAGTTTCGGTCTTTGCTTTCTACATTTCTACTTGATGGTATCATTGTTGAGTATGCCCAAGTCACCTACACTGAAGTGGGTGGGAAGTCTGGCAGAGTTATGCATACATACATTTGTGGAAACGTTCTAAAAAAGGAATATTTCCAGTCACTTTCACATATCTCTGGAAGCCCGGTTTAAATCCAGTATTTTTCTTTTTCTTCGTTTTTCGTTCTTCGTTTACGAGACATGCCCTAGTACGCTAATGTAGTAAACGAAGGTAGGAAATAGATGACTTAAAATTCAAATCACGGAAACTTTTGGAGATCCCGTTCTATACATTACATTTACTTCATTGATTGAATCAGTGACCTATCGCCCTAACATTAATGGCTTTATAAAATCAAAATAGCAAGACCTGTGGGATTCCTTTCCCGAAAACAAACTGTACCAAGTAAAAGGTACGGTAGGAACTGGGGGAAACGGAGTCCCTAGTAAACGGAGGGATGATTTAGTACTGGCTAGGGCCCGCATTGGTCACACTTACCTTACCCATGCCTGTTTACTTCACGGAGAAGAAAGACCATACTGTATACCTTGCGACTGTGCTGTCACCGTCAGTCATATTCTCGTCAACTATTATGAATACTCCTATATTCGCCAAAAATGCTACACGGTGCCCGACCTTAGAACTTTGTTTGAACAAATAGATTCTTCACGTATTCTTGGCTTCCTCAAAGAAAGCAATCTTTATAAAAAATTCTGACATTGCTCCCGCTTGCTTTCCTTTTTGTTGAAATTGTCCACCCATTGTATATATATATATATATTTTTTTACCTCTTTAGGTAGTTTTACCCCAACATTGTACTTTGTGTAACTCTGTGACACTAAATAACACATTCGTGTTGGTGTGTCGTTAAGTCCCATGTAACTAACTAACTAAATCAGTGACTTTATTTGAATGCCCATTTCAGATACGGTACATGAAAGGTTTAATTTATAAAGCGCCCGGAGGCGTTGGTTAACGTGGAATGCCTGTGCTGTAATGTTATCTTCTTTCGGTACTTGATATTATAATCTTCTCTTTGTATGTAGGTCCGAGTCGGTGTATGCATGGCGTGTGATAAAGTCATGCATGCTTAACTTCTTGAAAATTTATTTAAAGAGTTAACATTTTCGGTCACTTTCTCATATCTCTGGAAGGTTTCATTTCGTTTGATTTCCTACATCATCAAAATGTACGGATACACCAAATAATGAATACATATATAACACTGAAGTAGATGGAAGTAAAACTAAAAACCCTGAGGGGCTTGTCGAGAGTTCTACTCCCCAATACAACAAAAACATGTTACTTAGAGTGGCTGTGTGCAAACACAAATAAGCTTAGAGAAAGAAGAATGTAAGAGAAGAAAGGGCGGAAAATAGAAAGGTCCAAGATTACAAGACCAAAATTAACACTGATTACCGTCCTAAGATAACTGGCTTCGTAAAATCAAAATGGCAAGAACTGTGGGATTCCTTTCCCGAAAACAAATTGTATCGAATCAAGCCAACGGTAGGAACTGGGGCAAATGGAGTCCCCAGTAAACGGAGGGACGATTTAGTCCTGACTAGGGCCCGCATCGGGCACACTTACCTTACCCACGCCTATTTACTTTACGGAGATGAAAGACCATACTGTATACCTTGTGACTGTGCCCTCATCGTCAGTCACATTCTCGTTGACTGCTTTGAATACTCCGAAGAATACTTCGCCAGAAATACTACACGGTGCCCGACCTGAAAACCTTGTTTGGACAAACGGATTCTTCCCTTGTTCTTGGCTTTCTCAAGGAAAGTAAACTTTATAGAAATTTCTGACATGACTCCCGCTCTGTAATCTGTTTAGTTGAAATTAACCCCAGGTTTAACCTTTTCACTGTCACTTTTCTCTTTTTGGGGTATTTTTACCCCAGTTGTAACTTAGGCTAACTTGGTGACACTATATAGCACATTCGTGTTGGTGTGCCGTTAAGCTCCATCTAACTAACGTACAGACTCCATCCTTAACAATCCGTGCCCACTCCCTTTCATGAAGGTTTCCCACGAACAAAATGCGCATTGTGACAAAAACATGTAATGAATGCACTTGAACGGTGTGATAAGTCAACCAAGAAGTTACACTTATAAACCTCAGGTACAAAATGGTGATGAAGACTACTGAAGAATTAGTACAAAGCTATGTAGTACTGGGAGAAACCTCGAAAAAGATTATACGTGGCCTGTTAATCAGGTAACGAGTTCCACAGCTTTGTACGTTAGGGTCAACTGTTAGGTGAGGTACGGGTAACAATAGTATGCAAGGGAAGAGATTGACGAGTAAAAGAGTTGTGGACTAAAGAATTTTGCTGAAGAATTCTGAAAATGATTTCGGTTAAAGGCTGTGCATGAAACGGATAGGTGAAAGAAGCAATGTTAAGGTTGATCATATCGAACGGTTTCAAGAGATTAGGAGATTAAAATACAACTCGCTGGTATGGTCACGGGGTCAAAGAAATATAGCGAACAACTCCCTTTTGCAAAAGAACCAGATCGTGAAAGAAGGAGGTTTTTGTACATGACCAAACTGTAGAACAATATATTAGATGAGGATACACAAGAGTAAGGTAAATTGTACGGAGAATACCCTTTGCCAACAAATGTCTTAATCTACTAATTACTCCGATTGCTCTGGCAATTTTTGAAGCAATATGATTGAAATGCTCTTGCCAGGTAAGCTTGCAGTCAATAATGACACCAAGAAATTTTACACTTTTGGATGGAACAAGCTTTTGCCCATTTATGCAGATATTGAGTACATGATGATGGCTATTATTAAATACCGCAAAATTTCTCTAACTGATGTGAAGAGACAGCTTATTTGCTAGGAACCACACAGAGAAGAGGCTCAGTTCATTAGCAACACTGCTTTCAAGATAATAAGGGTCTCTCCCATTGAAAAAAATGTTTGCATCATCAGCAAAGCAGTGGCGTAGCTACTAGGGGCAGGGGGGAACAGGTTGCCAGTACACCACATCTTACAGTTTGAAATTTTGACCTTGAAATTGTAACCTTTCAGAGAGATAGCTTTTCAACAGTTTAGGCAAATACCTCTAATACCATAACGCTCAAGTTTCTGTAAGAGAATACCGTGGTCAATTGTGTCAAATGCCTTTGAAAGATCAAGAAACACCCCAATACATGTAATATTATTGTCAATAGAACTGCGTAATTTTTAACAGCTTCAATTAGAGCAAGTTCAGTTGAGTGACCTGGGGGCCGTTCCACAAAGAGTTACGCACAATCTTAAGTTTGATTCACCATACTTAAGCCAACAGTAAATCATACTTAAAATCGTGCGTAACTCTTTGTGGAACGGGCCCCTGGACGAAACCCATATTGGCTGTTGGTGAGAACATTGTGTATTGTAAGAAAAGTTTGACTATATTGAACATCAATCTTTTTTAAAAAAAATTGAGAAACATGATAAAACAGAAACTAGACGGTTTTTTACAAATTGATTTTGATCACCTTTTTCGTAAATGGGGACAACAAAGTTTTTGTGGAAAGATTCTCACATTGAAAGACAAGTTAAAAATATATGTCAATGGTTCAAAAATGTACGGTATCACTTTACGAACTACCTGAGACCGAAGACCATCATAGCCCGCAACCTTATTGGGATTTAGACACTCTAAGGAGACATTGACAAGTTAATCTGTACTAATGGGTGAAAGAAAGAATGGGGTGGACATATACTCTGGCATAAGTTCCTTTAAGCGAGAATTTCCTGGAATTTTGGATGAAAGTGATTGACCAATGTTCACAAACAAATTCATTAAATGCATAAGCAGTAGCGTGTGGATCTGAAATCTTGGTGCCCTCGTTAATGAACTCGTCAGGGTAGTTTGTGAATGTGCTTTGTGTAGAATGTCATGAATATTTTGCCATGTACGTTTCATGTTACGCTTATATTTTTGGAATGTATCAGTATAATACGTCCTCTTTGCTATGCGTACTTTTTGATTAAGCTTATTACGAAATTTGTTATAGGTCTTTCGGTTCGAAGGTGAGGGAGTCTTCAGATAACTCTTGTAGAGCTTATCTTTAGCTTTAATGGATGTGATAATGCCTCCCGTACCCAATTCTTTTTCTTTTTTGTGTGTTTTTTTTAATACCGTGATTGAGAAAGTTGCTTCGTAAATGTGAAGAAATGTTTGAATGAAAGTGTTGAACGCTAGAATGGTGTTTTTAGTTTGATATACATCACGCCCATTGGCACCCTCAATACGTGATACAAAAAGTTGTATGTTGCGATCGCCGTAATTGCAGAATGTAAATTTGTTATTCTTAAGACATTTTCTTTCAACAGATGAATTTGTAAATGGATGTTGTCAATGAATGAAGCTGAAGGTTTGTTGGGAGTGGGACTGAAACCACAGGTAACTGTATTATTAATAAAACCAGATGAGTTAGTCTTACTTAGGTTAATATTGTGATTTTAAGTGCATCGAAACGCCACATGTATACAAACAAAAAACGAAAACTCAAACCGGAATGGGCAGAAACATAAACCCAAACTATTTACAAACTGCTAAATCAAACAGAAAAATATTAAAGTATCCCATTACATAACAATACTGGCCTTCTAATGAAATCTTATTGAGGACAGCATACATGTAATCATTGCATCTAGCAGTGCTACCGTAGGGGGCGATATGCCACTCCTACTATGACGTTGTGACTCAGTGTAGGAATACTCCATTCTAAAAAAATACATTCAATATCTATACTGAAATAGGAAAGGTCTCCTCTAGAAATAAACTGAAACTGCTTACTAACGAACATTGCAACACCTCCACCTCCCTTTGTCTGACGATGACTTTCAATTAGAGTGTAGTTATCAATAGCGATATCCCGCGACCTGTTGTCATTGAGCCAAGTTTCAGTGAAATTAAGCACAGCAAAGTTATGACGTAATAATGACAAATAGTCAGTCACATGATTTATGTTTCTCACTAAGCTACTGCAGTTCAGATGGTCTCCCATGTTCTGCCTCTAGACGTTGTTTTACAGGAGTCAGGGACGTAGCCAAGATTTTAAAACTTGTAGGCACAAAGCAGGGGGGGGAGGGCGCCAGGGTGTTGGTATGGGGGGGGGGGCAGATGACACGGGAGACCATCTAAGTGGAGCGCCACCTAATGGAAACCCTCTCAAAAGTGCTATTTTTTTACTTCATAGTTCTCACTTCTAGGAGAAAACTGAATAAAGAACAGTGAGCGTGCGGTGGCGAAGAATATCTGATAAGTCTCTCGCCTTGGTGTCGTAAGCTTACACTGTTATCTCTTGGTTCAAAACCCAGACGACACGGGAAACCATCTAAGCGGAGTGCCACCACGGGTTGGCGCGGAGCGCACCGAGAAAATTTTGGTTCCACATACCCTCCCAGATTGCAGGAGATGGCCTCTACGACTGCATTTGTACCTCACCCCGGTCCCTACGAAAATAAAGAGCTTAAACACGTTTTCAGTCGATTTCATTTTTGGGGCTGTGACATGATTGGGGGACACGTGTCCCCCATGCCCCCGTGCCGGCACCACTGGCACAAAGTGTCGTCAAGACTATATAAACGGAGCGCCACCAACAGTTGGCGGTATGGGCAGCTAATTTTCTTGCTTTTCAAGAAAAAGCCGGAGATTGCATTTCCAGTGTGGCTGAATACATCCTTGAAATTTGGGTCTCATGTCTGGAATTTCCAAGCAATTGGAAAATGAAATAATTGTCATTTTTCCCATGGCACTTGTCTCGCCAATAGCCATGGGTATCAGGTTGGATGTGATGTTATGATACCTGTGGAAAAATAATGTGGATTAACAAATAAAGATAAACAATGGAATCGATGCATTCTTGGCCATATATTCTGGTTTTCTGGTCTCTTGCTAACATACTACATAATGTATTTAAAAAAGGTTCATGTACAGAGTAGCCTGACTTTTCAACTTCTGATACTTGTAGATGGCATGCGGAGATAGGCAAGAAATGTCTTTAATACAAGAAAACGCTTCACATATGGCCAGAAACACATATGGCCAGTGAATGTCTTTGATACAACTGTAGCCAGTGAATGTTTAGGTTATGCTAATAAGAGAAAGCCTTAGTTATCCGACGATTGCCATTTGATGCAAATTTCTTCAGCACAGCATCAACGTCAATCGCAAAGTCCCTGTGGATGCGCATGAGAGCCAGACCACTTAGTCTCGCTTCTCTAATTGTAGAACAAATGTAGTTTTTTATTCTGCGCATGACGCTTGAAGACCTTTCAACAGTTGGCGGCTCTAAACAACCAAAGTTGACTTGGCGACCCTGGTGGAAGCCTTGCAGAGTCATGATTTTTTCAAATCAACAAGATTTTAGTGGACGATTACGGCAATGTTGAAATTTCCTTTCATTTCTATATGTTCCATTTTTATATGTGCCTTTTTTAAAGACGACTTAGCCAAAAAAGTGTCGGCCCGGGCCGACAGTGCTACATACTGGCTACGCCCGTGGGAGTGTCTGTCAAGACGTCTGAGTGTATTTTCTTTCTACCACCTTCTGCTTCCGCGCTCCTGCTTTTGGCAGTGGCATTACCATTTCAGGTGTGACCACTGCCGCACTGGTCTGGGGCTGAAGTGGACTCAAGTGTTCATCTCTCATGCTGTCATTGGAGCTTTGTGAGCTAACTGTTGATCCAACGTCCCTGAGTAACGTGCTGCTGGCACTTGACATCTATCGTCCTTGGCAGGCTCCTGTTGCTCAGAGTTTGTCCTAGGAGGCGAGGTAGGTGAGCACATTGGTTCAACGTCAGCATCGCTGGAATTGCTGAGTTCATCATATGTCACAGAATCTACGGCCTCAGGTTTTGGGCAGCTTGGCGGTCACTGGCGTAGCTTGGCAGATAGTCATAGTCTTGGAATATTTCCCGGTTGAAAGGGAAAATTCCAGTTGCTTCAAACCCGCGCAGTATGTTCTTTGCAGAGATGGCGTGGGGTAATGCTTCTTTCACTATCCCTGGGATGTCATATATTGACATACTAAATCCAGGGTGCGTCTTCATCCATCTGTCACTTGCAGTGTTGACATACTTCTTGAATGGCCCATACACACTCCTGTCCAGCGACTGAAGCTTATGGGAGCAACGGGGTGGGAACGCCATCAAGACAACGCCATTGTCTTTGCAGTGATCGATCATTTCTACTGACAGATGTGAGTTGTGACTGTTCATCAACATCAGAATGGGTTTCTTCTTGGTAACTTTTGTGAACCGAATGACATGTTCCATAAAAAAAAAAAAAAGAAAAAGAAAATCTGCTTCTTTTATCCATCCAGAGGTGTTTGCTGATCCTATGCAACCGATTTGACCATTGCTGACAAAGTGATACTTGTAGTTCTTCCTAGGAAATATGAAGATGGGGGCACTGAGTTACCAGCTGCATTTACTGCAATTTCCATCGTCACGAGGGTCCTGCGTTCTCCTGACCTTACGGCGCCAACCTGCTTTACACCGCGTTTTGCAACAATGCGATCTGATCTCTGAACAGTTGTTATTCCGGTTTCGCCGATGTTGAAGATATCTTGGGGTTGGAATTGATATTTGTCATACACCGCTGCCAATTTGTCAGAAAAGGACGAAACGTTTTGCCTGTTAAAACTGCTAGCGCGACTCAAGCTTGTTGCCTCTAGGGTGCGGATGGAAAGAGACTGGTGGCGTTTCATAAAACCAGTAAACCAATCAGCACTAGCGATCTCGTTATCATTCCAGGTTTGTGGTATGTCAATACCGTTTCTCCCTGAAAATGAATGGGCCAGCTTCCGGACCGAGGTTGGGAGAGCCAACGGTCTCCTTGATTTTGCTCACTAGAAGACCATACTCTTCAAGGAATTCAAGGAAACTCACAATTCCGAATTTTCCTTACAGAAAACAGACGAGAGGTTGTTCAGGTGCATGCAGTGCCCAATGTTCTGCCACCTGGCCTGCCCCTACAGCCGAATTCTAATAACGGTAATGAAAATCAGACAGGCCGTTTCAGCTACACATAGGCTGATGATAAACAGTAGTGTGAAAATGTCTCCCAATAAGTCTGACTGAAAATTCATTTGAAGCCACCTTGTAACGTGACATATTTTCAAAAATCGAAATACATAGAAGGAAAAATCATAGGCTGGAGTTCGGGAATTCACGTAGAAAATCTCATCTTTTTAGCGGGCCTTGCAATGGACTACAACGAAGATTCCGTTACAGAGTTTTCCTCCGAAAAGAGACAAGAACATTACATCTAATTAATTGCAGCAGTACCCTTTTATCTGGGAATTTTGTGATCACTTAGCAAGATGGGTTTTTTCTGTTGAAGTGAAACTTTTATTTTAAAGGAAAGCTCAAAATAACGACTGCTTCATTACTAGCTACAAGTCTGGGAAATGCCTGTTCCGGCTATCTGAGAGCCGGTTTAGATTTTTTAACAATACTCTGTACGCTCCGCGCCAACTGATGGTGGGGCTCCGCTTAGATAGAGTGTTTTGGTCGAACAAAATACTTAACGGGACATTAAAAGCTTTCAAATTGTTCTTCGTTTTGGGACAATATTATGAAGTGAAAATTTTATTGCGAAAGAACGCTCAAAATAATGACTGATCTCTGAACAGTTGTTATTCCGGTTTCGCCGATGTTGAAGATATCTTGGGGGTGGAATTGATATTTGTCATACACCGCTGCCAATTTGTCAGAAAAGGACGAAACGTTTTGCCTGTTAAAACTGCTAGCGCGACTCAAGCTTGTTGCCTCTAGGGTGCGGATGGAAAGAGACTGGTGGCGTTTCATAAAACCAGTAAACCAATCAGCACTAGCGATCTCGTTATCATTCCAGGTTTGTGGTATGTCAATACCGTTTCTCCCTGAAAATGAATGGGCCAGCTTCCGGACCGAGGTTGGGAGAGCCAACGGTCTCCTTGATTTTGCTCACTAGAAGACCATACTCTTCAAGGAAACTCACAATTCCGAATTTTCCTTACAGAAAACAGACGAGAGGTTGTTCAGGTGCATGCAGTGCCCAATGTTCTGCCACCTGGCCTGCCCCTACAGCCGAATTCTAATAACGGTAATGAAAATCAGACAGGCCGTTTCAGCTACACATAGGCTGATGATAAACAGTAGTGTGAAAATGTCTCCCAATAAGTCTGACTGAAAATTCATTTGAAGCCACCTTGTAACGTGACATATTTTCAAAAATCGAAATACATAGAAGGAAAAATCATAGGCTGGAGTTCGGGAATTCACGTAGAAAATCTCATCTTTTTAGCGGGCCTTGCAATGGACTACAACGAAGATTCCGTTACAGAGTTTTCCTCCGAAAAGAGACAAGAACATTACATCTAATTAATTGCAGCAGTACCCTTTTATCTGGGAATTTTGTGATCACTTAGCAAGATGGGTTTTTTCTGTTGAAGTGAAACTTTTATTTTAAAGGAAAGCTCAAAATAACGACTGCTTCATTACTAGTTACAAGTCTGGGAAATGCCTGTTCCGGCTATCTGAGAGCCGGTTTAGATTTTTTAACAATACTCTGTACGCTCCGCGCCAACTGATGGTGGGGCTCCGCTTAGATAGAGTGTTTTGGTCGAACAAAATACTTAACGGAACATTAAAAGCTTTCAAATTGTTCTTCGTTTTGGGACAATATTATGAAGTGAAAATTTTATTGCGAAAGAACGCTCAAAATAATGACTGATTTGTTTTTAGGTACGAGCCCGGGAAATGCCATTTCCTGCTGTCTGAAGGTTCTCGGTTTTTAAAAAAATTCTGCGCTCTGCACGTTGATAGTCGTTCGGGCAAAATTACATTTTACGGACAAAGGAGACAATTCTTCCCCTCCGAAACTGAAACGCTCCCTCCCGTACGTCTATGTCAATATGTAAAATATAAAACTTCAAATGTATGGGAAGCCAAACTGTTTCCGCGGGAGAATTTTCCCAATATGGTCCGAGTGCCTTAATCTGCATGATGATTTTCAATAACCCCAACCAAACTGCAGATCACGCCCTACTTGATTTTCTTTTAAGTTAGTTAGTTAGTTAGATGGGGTTCAACGACACACCAACACAAATGTGTTATATAGTGTCATCAAGTTAGACATAATAACGATGTTGGGGCAAAACTACCTAAGAAGAAAAGTAAAAAAGACAGAACCGGTGGTCAATTTCTACTAAAAGGATAGCAAGGCGGGAGTCATGTGAGAATTTTCTATAAAGTTTACTTTCCTTGAGAAAGCCAAGAATAAGGGAGGAGTGGGTTTGTTCAAACAAAGTTTTTAATTCGGGCGCGGTGTAGTAGTTCTGGCGAATATGGGGGTATTCATATCAGTCAAGTCTTGTAAGAAGGTTAGATTCTTTTATAAAACCCGTAAATCTGTCATAAAATTACAAGTTCTCTCCAGTATAAGCTTCAGATTGTTAAAAGTGGCAGAGTTTTCGAATTTCGATGGATAATCCGTACAATAAATAACTTAAGTCAACTCTGTTAATCACTCCAACATTCTATATACCTAATTTTGCTCTTGAAAGACATATCACTTAATAAAAAACCCAACTATTTCATGATAACTGTACCCTAAAACCAAATTTTCTTCAATTAAATTCCAAAATTTCTCCAATTCTCTCTTAATTTTCAAAACTTGGTTCAAAAAAGGAAAAGCCCTTTCGGACAACCTATATTCTCGTGTTGAAGCCTAAGTACGTAGGAGTAGTACCATTCAATGCGTAACCCCAAAATATTTACAGCTCTCGCCTATATAACGTTATTGATTTTTCCCATATGGAGGGGAGATCCTTCAATAAACACCCCAACTTTTTAGGGGTCCTCTCAAACGCAAAATTTCTTTAAAAATTTTAGTCTTCAAAATAAACTCCAGATTTTTAAGTATTTGTTGAAAAGAAGTTCAAAAATTTCGCGCGCTACGCGCGCCTCAAAACGTTAAGTCACGTGCCACCTGGACTAACTCAAAGCCTTTGTCGGGGCCTTGAAATGCTGGTCCTCTGTCGGGGAAATCCTGGCGCCACCCCTGGAAAGTAACCTAAACAAATAAAAAAGAAGAGAGAAACTATAAATACTCGTATTGTGTAAACAAATACACTTGTCAGGTGAAAGTTGACACATGCTAGGAAGTCTGGTGTAGACAGAGCTCCCTGTGTACGTACGGCGGTGTAAAGGGTCTAATATCGTAAGATACCTGAAGAACTTGAGATGACAGCATAGTTACAGATTGTGGATCGCATGCTCCGTACCTTTTTGCGAAATTCTGCTAAGTTCGTTCTTTAAGATTAGAGCGGTAATCCTGCCATGCATCAGTGGTCCAAGCAGACTTCACAAGCTGGTGAGATTTTGTTTAAGCTAGCAGATCTTGATTTAACTTGGTTAAGACACCGCGAACAACAATTCCAGAACCTTTGAGCTTCCGACTGTCCCTGATGACAGTGTTGCGGGCTCGGTAGGAGGTGTAAATCCAATAATTTGCTATGTCTTTGTTTTCGGTCTTTCTTTTCAAAATTTGCCATATTATGCTAATGTAGAAAACGAAGATCGGAAAAATTTAAACCACCGAAACTTACAGAGAGGCAAGGGTGGCTCCGGGTGGGGGGGGTGGTATGCCCCCCCCCCCCGTCAGGGAGAGGATCTTATTTCGTCGGGGAGCCTTCTTCGATACGTTAACAGATGTAAGCCCCCCCCCCCCCCCCGATGAAATTCTTGATTTTACTTTCTACAAGACCATATTCTTCCAGAAAACTAAAATTCTCTGCTTGTCTTACAAAAATCCGGTTTCCTACTTGGGAAGAAAGTGAAAAAAAATCCATTTTCACCGTGTGTCGTTAAACCCCATCTAACTAACTAACTTCACCGTAGGACAAATAATAAAACCTCAACCAACTTCAGTCTTGATTTTGCCCATGTGAAATTCGGCAGACTGACTTCGATTTTCCAATTCTCTTGTAAAAACAATACAATTTTTCAAAATTTCTGCGACAGGCGCTGGGGACGGGCTTAGGGAATTGACATTTTTCCAAAAGGCGGTAGAAGAAAAATTATCTATGGTCGGAAGTTCGAGCAGCCAGTAACTGTAGACAACATTGGGATAAAAACCATTAGCATGCTTTCAATTCTGTTGTAAAGTTTCATCGAAAAGGTACAAAACTATCTCATCCAGTTGTAGTGGTTCCCTTTTTTCTCATAATTTTCTGATAACTTATAGCAAGTTGCTGACTTTTTTTTACTGAAAATTTTATTGCAAACGAAAGATCAAAATAGCGACTGCTTCGTTCCTAGTTACAAAACTGGGAAATGCCATTTCCGTCTGTCTGAAGGGTCCAACTTTTCAAAAGTTTCTATACGCCTAGCGCCAACCAATCGTGGCTCTCCTTTTAGATAGTGTTTCAATTGAAATGTTTACTGAACAGAACATTGCAGGTTTGCACGTCGTATTCCGTTTTATATCAATATAAGAAATTATTTCTGATCACTTTGCTAATTTATTTCAAGTGAAACATTGCATTGCAAATGAAAGCTCAGAATAGCGATCGCATGTATTCTACTTACAAGCCTGGGAAATGCCATTTCCGGCTATCTGACGGCTAGAGATTTTTCCAAAATTTCCTGTGCGCCCCGCGCCAAGTAATGGTGGCGCTCCGTTTAGACATTCTTTCGGGCAGGGTTACATTTTTCAGGCAAAAATCTTCAACCCCCTCCAAAACTGAAATGCTTCCGTACGCCTGAGTTTTCCCCGGCTGACACAAAATCCTCTCTATATTTAAGCTCCATTTTCTTTCAAATAGATGTCAAGAGGAAGCCAAACATTTTACATTTGTTCAAGGTAAATTATTTTAGGGAGAATTGAAGTTCCAGTTTCCTCTAAGACCATAGTACGTATGCCTACAATAAAAGGCATAGTCGCAACTTATTTCAGTGTCCAATACGATGTTTTCGATTTTGATCATACAAATCAATACGTTCCTTCAACAAATACCCCGATTGTTTTAATGGTCTTTGCAAAAAGCCAACTGTCTTCCAAAAGTTTCAATTTTTTCAAAAGAAGCTCCAAGTTTTTGAATATTCGTCAAAAACAAAGCATAAAATTTCCGCAAGCTTCGCAAAAATTAAATTCTGACAACCACTTCCGATGGGAACTCCATCACCTTTATCGGGGCTTCGACACCACCCCCCCCCCCACCCCTTCGTGAAGCTTGGCCGCCTGTCGGACAAATCCTGGCGCCACCCCTGTTGAGACACCGGTCCATTGATACTATTTATTTCATCCATTAGAAAATGAGTTTTTGGATGCCAATCCTCCCAAGCTTTATACGGTGATCGAACAAGTCCTCCCCTCCTATACATTTAACCCTTTACCGTTGTTTGGGTCCTTTTGGATCCATACGGAGAGCGCGGCTGTTACCCATCTTTACTGCTTCACGCGGAGCTCGAAACTGCGAAGTAGCTTCCCGAAAATTCGGCCCAACAACGAGAGAGACAATAGTTCAAGGTCACGGGGTCAATAGCCTACGGAATCTGATGCGGGGCGTGCTACGTCCGATTTTCCGCCCACTCCCGAGGCGCGCAAATATGCCCCGACTGGAGCACAACGGTAAAGGGTTAGCCTGCTGTAAGCAGGCTATTGTGTTTGCGTTTCAACTACTACATTCAAATATCAAAATCTTACTTTCGCTACTATAAATAATACTATGGGTCTTCAACGGATTCACTGTTGGAAAGTGGACGATTCCAACTAAGTTACATGGCATATACCTACGGTATACAATAGCCTGCCAACTTTCTACCGAATCTCATTTACGACCACCAAATAGGACGTCACCACAAAAATTAAAATACCAAATTATATCTCGCGCAATAGGTAATATTTATGCATCGAACGTTTGGCCTGGTACACATTTTCCACCTTCAAAAGGTAATTAGGTTGTTCGCCGTTCGTTGTATCAGTTGTATGAACCAAAATACACTATTCATACTTGTTTCGTGCACCACGTGACCAGCTAATGTTTACTAATTCGTCCCTCAAAATGGGGAAGTGATAAATCGCACCCCTCTGGCAACCACTTCATATTAATGACACAGACGACACACTAACGTCACAAGGAACTCAATATTCATATACGAGGTAGCATAAGAACGTTTGAAAAGTTCCCGATGATCTTGTGAATATTTTCGCGTGTTGCACAACGTAATACGCTAGTTAGAGCTTGATCTTGCGAATTATTGGAATCTATTCTAGGGAATTTGTGAAAAACAGTATTGGACGAACTGCAAAGTTTGTAAACAAACTTGTGACGTTGTTTGAAACGTTATGTGTTCCCCTTGTAAACAACTTTGAACCCACAAAATATCTCCTGTCGAAGCACTTACAGAAGATATCAAGGGTGTTACTGCATGCATGCACAGCTATACAATACCGTGCAAAGTTGTAACCTCCTGGAAAACAAAGTTCCCGTAGAATAAATCGAAAAAAGCATTACACGTCGGATCGGGCGGGGCACGGTCTTTTAATTTCTAACAAACACGAGCACGTGAGAAAAGTTAAAATTCAAATGAAATGCCGAGAGCAAATGCAAAGACCGAGAAATAACTGGACTCCCCTTTGGTCATCACATTATTCAAGCTTTCAAAAATCTTTACTTGCGCATAGGAAAATACCATAGTAACTTACACGGATAGTACACAAGAGAAAAATGGCTGCATCATTTTGTCATGGTGATGTAATTAAGTGCTTATTGTCATGTAGTATGGTGCACCTTCCCTGGCCTTTAACATAGACGCCATCTTGTTGTTTACGAGCAATTCTCCCTTCCTTTTGTCCTAGATTCGCAGGGCTCTTACTGTTTCCGGTCACGTGTTACCGGTGAACGTGGGCGTCTACTTCGTTCTAGCTCAACGTGTACGCCGTATCCCGTATTTTCAAGGTGTGGCCAATTTCACCCTCTACAGCCTCCTCGTTAGTCTTTTAGATCAGTACATTCATTAATATTGATTTAATTTGGTGCGTCACAACTTTTAACCAATCAGGGGACTACATGTGTTCCGAACTCCCATGAGGTTTGCAAGCTCAGGGACTGCCGCTCCCACTATTTTGTTTTGGAACTCGTGCAAGAGAGCTCGAAGCAGAAGCATGCAATCACCATGTATATAATTAAATTTTAATAATTATTTTGCCGGCCGAGTCAAACTTGATCTTTTTGGAACTCAATCAACGAATTAATAAACCAATTTGAAAATTAATTGGAACTCTCATCCGTTTTTTTTCTGTTTCCGGCTACGCAAGTAGTATACACCCCCCCCCCCCCCCCCCCCATGTTGCTTCCCTGAAGATATCCGGTGTCGGAAAGCTTTGTCCAAAAACCGATCCTTTTCTCATTTCAAATTGTTTTAATAAAGATAAGCTTTATTGGTTACTAGTTTGCTTCGGAATGATATGTCTAGGTGAAAGCAACTCGTAATACCGTTTTCGATCAAAATACATGACTTTTGACAATTTCAACATTTCGTGACGTCATAATTTGGGTAATTTCCCCAAAATAATTCCCCTGATTTCAAGCCTAGACCCACCACTTGACAACAAACCCATACAGCCAAAATAAAACCAGCTCTTCTCTTCTTGCTACCTGTGACATGTGGCTCTCAGAAATACGTAGATCCATGGCAATGAACTTGTGGACTACTAGACTACTAGAAGTCATTTACAGCACAATATGTAATTGTGTGGGATGAAAAACGCCTTTTGTGCCCAGTGACATCAAATCCCATGATCAAGGACGGTGATCTTACTCATCCGTATCAGATATTGGGAGGGAGACATTTTCAACGAAAGACGGGTAACCATGAACTCTGATTAGGGTGAGAGACACCGGTGAAGGGTTATGTATAACTAGTATAGTGACACCATGTGGTACCCACTGTTTGCAAGAATCGCGCGAGCCATAGGCCTATCAGTGGACTGCCTTTGGTAGCTTAGCCGTGCCCGGCCGATGAGGCATCCTTTTTATTGGTTTTAACGTTTCACTGCAAAAAGAAAGCTCAAAATAACGACGGCTTAAAGGACAAGAGCAGCCACCCCAACTTGAAGTGAGGTAATATAGTTTCCTGTTTCATGATTGGCTGTTGAGACATTTTCTCTTCAAATGTGAAATTTACTGCTTGCTTTACCTTAAATATGAAATACTTATTAAGTCAAAATAAGATAAAAGATATTTTGAAGAGAAATAAGGAGGAAACTGAGATATTTAGCTGTGGTTTCAAAATAAGTTGACTCCTAACCTGTGAAATTTGCTAAAAAATCTGGGTAATGCCATTTCCGGCTGTCGGGGGAAGGAGGGTGCGAATTTTCCAAAAAAATTCTATATGCTCCGGCCAACCAATGGTGCGGCCACCGGTTAATTTTTGGACAGGATAACAAAACGCGACTGCTTAGATTCTGCTTACAAGCTTGGCGAATGTTATTTCACCGTGACCTCGCTGAGGGGTTGCGATTTCCAAAATTATCTGAATGACCGAGCTAAAGATGGTGGCGCTCCGCTTATAGCTTATAGATAGCCTTTTGGGCACTGTTGGATTTCGTGGCAGAGGATTTTCTCCCCAAACTGAAATGCTCATGTCTGTAGGCCTATGCCTGTGTTTACCCGCTTATGGTGATTGAGCTCCGCTTAGTCCTGCTAGCATTTAGCGTTCCCCCTCCCCCCATATTTATCCATTCCACCACAACTGACCTCCCCTCTCTGGCAATTCCTGACATGAAACCCAAAGTGGCGATGCACGCGAACTAACTTTGAGCGTTCCCCTAGCTTTGCCTGGAAACGCCTGTACTGTTAACATTTAATGCTAATAAAGTAAAGTATATTGGTTCAACTTGGAATGTGAAGAGTGCCGATTTTTTCAAGAACACAGTAAAGGAGGTTATGACAGCCTTAAAGGACATATACAAGACAAGAAGGGTTGGGAAGCAGCTCTATCTGTCTATCCAGTCGAAAGATCCAGCAACCCTTAGCTGAGCCACAAGTGCCGGTTTTTCGAAACATGCCTGGAACGAAACAGTTGGAAAATTTGTGATTTAGCTCCACAAATGTGCATGAAATATTTGGCTCAGTTAATGAAATGGAACAACGTTTCCATTGTTCTCAGAAAATTGAAATTTTCCAACTACCTTGTTGCTTCCAAAAACAACTTAAGTTCAGCTCGTCCTTGTGCAGATGGAAACCCCAATACAATATTCACAAAATTATCCTGAGTGGCATGCAAGTCCATAATATGTCAACCAGCAAACTCTCTGTGTATGTTTAAAAATGTCAGCTACTCTGCGCCTTTTGGCTGCGATGATAATCAAAGATCATTCAGCAGTTAAGAACTTTGCCTTCTCCTAAAAAATATACTCGGGAATATACTCGGGGTTAAAAACCAAGGCACTGAATTTCTGGGATAATCCCTTTGAATTTCCATGAACTTATCATTGAGACACTTATTTTCTGCACAATATAATGATGCGTCTGAGTAAAGGATCTTCCAAACATCAGCAAAATTTAATATGTAGTTCGGTAACACAGACTACATAATAGGCTTTTGGCCAAAACTATATACTTTCATTCAATCAACATAGCCGACTATAAACAGGGACGCATCCCTGATCTGAAAGTCTGTAACCGTGGAGCAAAGTGTGCGTAGCGGGCGAAAATTTTTGTTACGAGATGGCTTTAAATGAATTCCAGGCTAATGGGAAGACATTCTCACACTGTCGTTATGACCCGCCGAATTACCTGATTATCTTTTAAACCACGGCCCGTATTTGTCTCAGGATAGATGGCAACACGGTGGACGGCAAACTATTTGACTATTGGGCACTCTGCCCGAACAACCTCACGTCTGTCCATTGAATAAATTTGGCAAAAAGTTCCAACATTTTCCCAATCTTCGCCAGAACATTTTACCATTTGAACAGTTTAGGAAAGACTTCTTTTGGGGCTAAGGAAAACCTTGTTGTCACAAGCTACTGACAAATTTGTTGGCAAATCAGGCTAAGTTGTTAGCATTTTCATTTTCCATGAAAATTTTACTTTCATCACAGTGTTTTCTGTAAGTTTTTAAGTAAAATAATCGGCCATTTCGGGCATTATGTTGCACAAGATTTGAAACAGTCTGCAGAGGATCGAGTGATAGTTTCTTTAAAGGACCAGTCCTCTTATTAAAAAATTCTCAATTGGCTCAGGTCTCTGATTTACATGCTAACTTAAACAATGTAGAATACAAAACCTAATTATATCACACAACGTGAACTTGACTGAGAGTGTTTTGATTACACATATTGAGCAAGTTTCTAAAGGCCTACTCCTCTTGAAGCAATAAACTGATATAGTGTCTGAATGGGGATGAATTTCGGACAATTGTGGGAGGGGCTTAAGTAAGAAGCAGTGGCGTAGCCAGGATTATTGAACAGGAGGGGGCAAACATACCGAAAGACTATCTAAGCGGAGCGCCACTATCGGTTGGCGCGGAGCGTACAGAAAATTTTGAAATATCGCGACCCCTCAGACAGCCAGAAATAGCATTTCCCAGGCTTGTAAGTAGAGTTTACGTAGCCGTTAATTTGAACTATCTTTTTCAATAAAATGTTCACTTCAATAAAAAAATTAGTTAATTGCAGAAAGATCAGAAAGTTTCCAAATAAGCTACAGAGACGTAACAAGGGTCTTTGTGTGGGGATGGGACAAAGTCGAAAAATAGTCTCGATTCTTAACCGTCGTCTTTGTGGCTGGGGAATAAGGTGACGAGGGTTTGTATGAGGGTAAATTTGATAAATTTAGGCCGATAAGTGGGGATGATGGTCAACTGCTGATAAAGATTTATCAAAGGGAACATTTTCTACACACACAGTAGGATCAAATTGAGAAAAATGGAATTGAAAAATTTCAATCATGAGTGTGACTTGAGAAAAAGAATAAACATACTAGTTACAATCGATGTTAACCAACAAAATGTACACTGTCCATTACAGGGCTGTAGTCGAGTCCACCAAGCTCGAGTCCAAGTCCATGTCCAAGTCCAAAAGCTCAAGTCCGAGTCCAAGTCCAAGGGGCTCAAGTCCAAGTCCAAGTCCGAGTCCATTGCTCTCGAGCCCAAGTCCAAGTCCAAAAGTAGTAAAACTACATAAGTATTTTCTGGTAAAGATCTAGGCCTATGGGGGCTATATAACTGTAAGAACAGGGACAAACTTCGACTCAATTCCTGATTCAATCTGGTTTTTCCTGTACTTGGAATTGTCCTGGAATGGTCCTGAAATTGGAACTGGCCCGGAATGGACTGCAACTGGACCTGAAAACGAAGCGAAGCCCATGCAGCTGAGTCCACGTAGTCCACTAAATGAAAATTGTGCCTCGCTTACATACTAAGTAAACAGTAGCTCATATTTTTCACTTAAAATCAGCCAATTGTCTGGGAGAAATGCCCGGCCTGGCGGTGTTCACAGCAGTGCATGGGGTCCTAGTGGGAATGCTAAAATATACTCAGGAATTTTGTAGAACAGGGGGAGGGGGCATGGTCCCCTCGTGCCCCCCCCCCCCGTCTACGCAAGTGGTAAGAATGCTAGGAGAATTGATACTGTTTAAAGTAAGCCTGAGATTTTAGGCGATAGGCTTCCCAAATGTGTCTCGATTTTATATCTCTTTGATTATTGTGAAATATGTTACCCTGGTCTGATTATGATCATTTACTTTTGTGTTTTCCGATAAAAGCTTGAAAGAATTTGGATATTCTACCATTTCGGGTATTGTGTTGTGAAAAAGTGTGAAGTAAAAACTAGTAGGCTCACGAATAATACTTTTGCGCTGCCCGGATGTGTTGCAAATTTTTGGAATCTTTGCTTTTCGTGAATTCTAGTACCGCGATTTATGACGGGATTTTTTTCAGATTGCGGGCACGCCAAGGAATTTTCGGAAAAGACTATGCCATTTTATAAAACTCCAGTGGTTGTTCATTTTTTTGCAAATCCCTGTCCTAATCTTTCCAATTTCCCACCACATTCTAGAATGTGTGGATTTTTTTGGAGGGGGCGGAGAGGGGCAGATCCCCAATCCCTAGCTCGTACGGCAATGGAGATATCCTATCTAGGGTACATTGTCGGTGACATGGAATTTTCAGTTGGGTCAAATTCTTCTCCATTCTTTTTCTAAAGTAGGCCTACTCCCGACCCTCTGGCAAAGGGCCGTTCGGCGAAACCAAAACTTACACTCCTTCCCGAAGAAGCTTTATTACGATTATTCACGATAATCCACACGTCTGTTGTGCCACTGTATGGATAGTTGTAGTTCCACAGCAGTCACTACAAATACACTTGAATGCCTTATGTGAGTAAGTGCTGTTATAGTTTGATAAATTCTTCCAAAATCAAAGCAATTTGACAATTACCATACACCGTTTGGGTCCTGTCAAACCCAGATTCAGCCGTCGATCGCGCATGCACAAGAACTGTGAAACATGTTATTATCATCATGAGTCACACTCCGGACTTAGTTTCTATTTACGTCGCTGTGAGCTGTTCACCGGTAAGACATGATATGAATATTTAAACATTGACGTATCAACTTATTAATATGAAGTGGTTGCCAGAGGGGTGCGATTTATCACTTCCCCTCAAAATGCGGGATTCCTGTACATGGAAACTGGACGAAGGTTTGCAGACTCTGTATATTTTACTGTTTAGAGAGGTATTACGATTTTGAGAGAGCGCCATCTTTTGGCTACTACAGAGTCTGGTCCGCATGCTAGTAAAGGGTTAAAGGGCAGGAGCAGTCATCCCGAAATGAGGTAGTGTAGTAGACTGTCCAGTTTCATGATTGGCTGTTGGGAGTCATGTGACAACATTTTTTCACTTCAAATTTGAAATCTACTGGAAATAACTGCTTGGTTTACCTTGAATATGAAATAGTTTAATCACAAAATGTAATGAATAATACTTTGAAGAGAAATAAGAGGAAAATTGTGTTATTTAGCTGTTCCTTCAAAATAAGTTTGGAAGGACTGCTCTTTACCTTTAAACTCTTATTATGTGCAATTAACGCCTAATCTATAAGTGAACGCGGAAGTTGTCCATGCATGCTGTGTGTATACGGACGAAATTTGTAACCTTCGCCCAGGATGTCATAAGAGGAAGGTCTAATAACACCTTCCTGGTCATAATCTCATTATGTAGCATGCATGGGACGAACTGGTGTTTGCGAAGGGTTTGGGGAATGGAGAAGTGGGTCGTGAGTCACAGCTCTGCGTGCTTAAATCGATGAAAACGTTTTAAAAGGAACTTTTCCAGTCACTTTCCTATATCTCTTGAAGGTTAAAATCCAATATTTTACTATGTTTTCGTTCTTCGGTCTCTGTTTTCAAGACTTGCCTTATTATGCTAATGTACAAACCGAAGATCGGAAAAGGAAAGCTTCGAATTTAGAGCACCAAAACGTAATGAGAGACCGGTCCATTGATTCTTTTTTTTATTGATGAAAACAATGAGTTTTTGGATGCCAATCCTCCTCAGCCTAAGACGGTGATCAAACAACAAATCCGCCATCCCCCCCCCCCCGAAAAAAAAAAAAAAAAAAACTTTTTTCCCGCCACTCCTACATTTAACTCTCATGATGTGAACTTAACGCCTTGTCTACAAGCAGATTAGAAAACATGGAGTGGATTTATGCGTCTAATAGTTTGCCATCTATCCTACCCACACATCCACCCTACCCACGGTAATGAAAATCGGGTAGGTTGATTTCCAATTACATTGTGATACAGTGTAAGAAGTCTTCCCATAGGTCTCCCTGAAAATTCTTTGAAGCATACCCCTCAACGTGACTTTTGGTGCAAGTTCAGGCACGGATAAAGACATTCTAGAAATTCTAGAAAAGGGGGCTGACTTGAGAGGAAGCAGGGAAGTGAAGGAGTTGCACTGCTAATTTCTTATGTTTCATTTATCAGGCGAAAAGAGAGGGCTGGGCCGTCAAAGCCCCCCTCCACTCCCCATTGGATCCGCGCCTGAAGTAGAATAATTTATAGTCAGGAATTCGGGCAGTTCACATTACACAATTTCATCAATTCATTAGATCTTGCATTTTGCAAAGAATCGCAATACAGTAACAAAAATGTAGCATTTTTTCAAATAACGTTGTGAATACTTTTTCCCCGGAATAGATACCATACAATTTCATCCAGTGTTAGAGGTACATTTTATCTGGGTTATTTTCTAATCACGTAGAAATTTGTTGATTTTATGTTATATTATTGCAAACGAAAACTCAAAATGACAACTGCTCCATATCTATACAGAGTTAGTTACAGGCCTGGGAAATGCAATCAATTTCCGGCTATGTGAGTGGCCCGATTTTCAAAACCTGTTGGCACGCTTTGAGATAAACTATGGTAGCGCTCCGCTAAGAGAGTAAAACACTCAACCCCTTGCCAAAAATCCCGGCTATACCACTGCCTTAACGATCACATGACGTACCCGGAAAATCTTAAGGTCTCACTACTCCATTAGAGAAGTGTTCTGCAGCGTAAAGTGCACGCCCTCAAAGAAGAAGTTCTATTAACTCTGGTTAAGAACAGATATTGTCAAGATAACCTACAAGTTTGGTGATGAAATTCCACGAATGTAAGAGAGAACTAGCCAGAGTGTGGATGTTGAAAATTTGGGCAAGATTGATGGTGATTTAGGTTGTTTTAAAAATTGCTGACAGAAGGAGGACGTTTCTCGTTATGGTGAAGAGGTTAGGGGTGGGTGTACCGTATGTCTGTAACTCTGTTGCGTCTCTTACCCGAATTCCAGTTCCACTGAATTGATACAACTGTCTATACGACTCAACCCAAACTCCCGACTATATATAAATGATTTTTCTACTAACGCCGTTTGAGAAAAACCCGGCTTGTCACTTTGCTGGATATTTTTACATGAATGGGCAGACTTACTTGCAGATTTGTTCACACTTAATTCGTATGAATGAGCAAGCAAGCTACGCTGATTTGTTCACCATTTCCCGAATTTCGGTTCCACAGCACTGCAGGTTAAAAAGTTTCGCACAATTTTAAGAGGATCATTTTGAAAAGTGCAAAATCGTCATCTCATTCATATGCTGCCCAAATACCTCTCGACCAAGTACGTTTCATCCTTCTGGTGACTATTGGTGATTGTCATTTAGTAATATGGTGCGTCACAAGATAGCTTTCATTGATTTGTTCGGGCAAAATTTTGGGGACTGTACACATCCTCTCTCCCCTTGTAATCTGGCAATTAAAAATATCCCAGAACTTTTTGCAACGTTTGCCCGAATATTGTGTCATTTCGGGCAAAGGTTTACACAAGAATATGAAGTGAGGCTGACGAAAAATTGTTTCTTTCATAAGCTGTCCGAATGTGTCGCAAATTTTTGTATCTTTTAGAGTTTTCATGAAAATTGTGAAGTGACTATGATGCTTTTTTATTATTTTTTCGGCCAAGTGTTTGAAGGAATTCGGGCGCGCCTAGGAGTTTTCTGTGTAAGAAGACACCAGGTTTTAAGACTCAAACGGCTGCCCGAATGTTTCCAGATCCCTGCCCGAATTTTAGGTCTTGAGAAAATTTGGGGGGCAGTCCTGCCTCGTACGCCTGTGGATGATAGAATACTGGTCAACTGTTCGTTTACGTGATGGCAATGGCAATGCTTCACTTCTCGCGGAGGGAAAATGCTAGTACAGTAAAGGTTCGGTTTCACTGGACAAGTGATATACTACATACACCTGGTTTGCGGACCGGGCGAGGTTGCCAGATTCTTGTAATGATTTGTAGCCAAAAACTAGGTCACAGGCATAGAACATGGTCGCAGGGGACCGTGACAAGAATCAGCCACACAATGGCAGAACATAGGCCTAGTCAATTTCGGCTGCTCTGTTCGGTGGTGGGTTAACTAAAGTCTCAACCTTGAATTGGTTCAAGGCTCCCAAGTTTCTCCCAAGTTTACTTCTTCTCTGATTTTTTGGAGGGGACGTCCCCTCGCTAAGAATTTTTTTTTGGGGGGACGTGTCCCCCCCCCCCCCTGCTTCCGCCGCCAGTGTGAATAATCTAAGTAAAGCAAGCAGTAACTTCTAGTATATTTCACATTTTAGGAGAAAAATGTTGTCACATGACTCTCAAGAGCCAATCAAGAAAAAAGGCAGTGTACTACACTACTACAAGTTGGAGAGACTGCCCTTGCCCTCTTAGTCTGAAATTTCAAAGATAAGTGTACTATAGAGCATGACAAAAAATATATTTTTGAAGAGACTTTATTTCGGTTCTGATGCATATATACATGATGTAAAATGAATATAATATTTACAAGTATTTACAATTGTCTTTCTTGAAATGACATATGAATTTACATCCGTAGAGAACCCTTCCTCACAGAATTTCCCTGAGTTGAGGTATGAAATGTTGAAGTTTATTCGCTTAAGATTGGCTTCGCCGAACAGCTACTACTTTTTCTAAAGTCCTCCCGACCCTCTGGCAAAGGGTCGTTCGGCGAAATCAAACTTGATACTGCTTCCCGAAGAAGCTATTACGTCCACTGAAGGACAACACGCCGAACAGCCCATTCCCAGAGAGTCGGGAGGACTTTACCCCGCGGAGCGGACTTAGTTTGTTCACTCCCGTTTTAAGGTTTCACAAACCATATTACTGAACAAGGAACATGCCCTACAGTCTGCTACGCAGGCAAGGATGACTTTTAAAAAAAGTACTTTATTCGTTCAATTAAAAAGGGTTCACTGCCCAACAATTTGTGGTGTAATCGTTGTACTACTCAAATTAGGAATTTGGTACTTGCTCATGAAAGCTATATTGCGCACTGTACCAAAATTTGATAGCTTTCTTACGCCTAAGAGGTGATGTAACTAGGGGTAAGGCCTCTTTGTGAGATATACAATGACAAAATGGAGAAGCGTCCAAGTTAATGTTAAAATTTTAATTTAAAGTGAAATAAAGCATGTCATGTGAATTGTACAACAGTAAGCCACAAATTATTCAAATTCATTCCAATATTTAATATCTCAGTAATGCAGCAAGCTACGGCGATGAGTGATTACAAGAATAAGATTTCTTTATTAAAATTCTATACGCTTTAGGTACATCTTAATTTAAATACATTTAACACTAGCCAAAGATCTAAGGAAATGATTTCTTCATTAGTTTTGTCTTCCCAGTCGTAATCTAGGAACAAAACAAATGAAACAAATTCGCTGAGACGAGGACATGTTGGGCTCCCAATCCTTCAAATCAAGATTAACCCCGCCCTCTCCCCTAGTTTAATTTTGTCCCCCATCTGACCCTCAAAAGTGAAGCCAGCAATAGGAGGGATGGGACTGCTAAGGTGACCTGTTTCATTAACTTTTTGCGGGTGTAGACCTGGCACCAAATCAAGACAAGTCCGAACTCGAGTCCTTGAAAATTGGAAATTGCTGGACTCGTGACTAGAAGCCTCTGGGCCCGACTACATCACTGCTATTATTGTATTTGAATAGTATCCAGCAAGAGCAAGCAATACGTCTCACACAAGATGGACTTTATAAGAAAAATCCTTCTTTAGTCAGTTAAGTCAATAAATTTTGTTTAGTTCCTTAGACCACTAGCCGCTAGAAGTTGTCACTCCAGGGCCAGTTTTCGATATCTATGGGACAATCCTTTCGTTTAGCTGTTTACAGACGCGCTTTGACCATTTGTGTATTATATTCTTGCAGCATTTTTTTCTGTTTTTTATTTTTATTTTTTTTCTGGGGGGGGGGGGGAGATGCGCACTGTTTAGCAAGAAATTTCCTTACTGGCTAACGATTACCCCAATCCCTTACCCTCATCTCTAACTCGAACAAAGAATACAATCGATACAGTACAATGGCAACAGCCAATCAAGAAACACCTTGTTTAACAGTGCGCATCTACCTGTTTATTCTGTTATTCGACGATTGGACAAAACAAGTTTTATGTTCCTGTTCACTCGGTTAACAGCAGTTACGATGTTGGTTCTCTACCTTGATTCCTTTAATTTCTCTCCTGTGATAAAAAATAATGAATTAATTATGAGTACACGTATTTTCACTGGCATCACCAGAGGGACGGGGCTGAAAGTCACATTTCTAAACCGCTCTTGCCCCCCCCCCCAAAAAAAAAAAAATAAAAACAAATTTTAAAGATGAAAGAATACTGGGGAAATGTGTTAATAAAAAAATTGTTAATTCTCCTTGAAAGTGTGGAGTTTTAGTATTCACTGTAATTAAAAGTTACTGGAATATAGTTAAAAGACCAAAATTAGAGATTAAAATTAGTGATTCAAATAAAACATGCGAAACTTCTAAATAGCCCCCAACAAGCAAAAGTTGCTAGTCTTGTTTATGATTCAGAAAAAGCAAAAATTTTGGCACATGTTTCAAAGAAGAATGAATCATAAATTCATGAAAAAAAATGTGTCAGCTTTTGTTGACAAGTGTGTCATGAATCAAACACAGTTCATGTACAGAAGGCATCATATTACGGTGCCTCTAAACAGCTTTGAGTCATAATAAAGGAGAACAATGTAAACGCAGTGAAACTGACCCCCAAATGGGCAATTAACACCCCTAGAGACATACGGAAGCAAGGTGTTCATGGTACGTGATACCTTCTAAGATTCTAACAGGGCCTTTTTTGGCATCCAGCATAAATGGTGGTGCTATGTTAATATTCATGAATAAATTACACGCCTTTGAAATTGTCAAGTCACCTCTCCACATCAGTCATAATGTGATAGTGAAAGTGGAAGTGAACATATTTAGTAGGGGCAATTGGAGTGATAATCTTATTATTATCATTTCGGGAGGGGGATGCCTCGAATGAATGGCCTGATCCTGAAGTCTTAAAAACCAACAGTTATTACAATAAGCGCACTCCAATAAATAATATTTCAAAAAGCATCGAATCATTTTCCTGTCCTGCAAATTAATTACAGCTATCGTGTTAAGAGTAAAACGATATTCGGTTTGCAAATGAATAAAATCATACCTCTGACCACATGCGAACGTATTCCACCTGTACAACAAAAATGAGGAAAGTAAAGATAACCGTTACTTAGTTTCACAGAGTGACAAATAACGACATCACATAGTCAGATATACAGTGACAGCGCTATAATGTCAAAATCGGGGTGGGGTTAGGTTCCATGGAGTTTTACGACCCAGTTTACAACCGATTGGTTCAAGCCCATCCCGCCACGACCCTCTTTCTAGTTGTGTCTCACTGGGCGAAAAACAAAAGACAAAGAATATATTTTGGGGCGAGCATTCACTGGCGCAGCGGGCAAACGAGCTCAAAGCGCCCTTTTTGAGTGTTGGGTCCAGGGAGAAGTTCTGAGGTTTTAAGCATGTCTCTGTGTGAAAGATTAAGCCTCTGGAGAGGAACGTTAGTTATTTTTCTATTGGTTAACCCAAGTCCTACCTGACCTAACTTGGGGTCAAGGACAAAATCTGAGCGGCAAATACTCCCTCTTGCCCAACCGTAGTGCCATCGTTGATAAGATACAAATCTATTACTCATACAAAACGTACGAGCAAGTCCAATGTTAATTAGGAGGAAGCTAAGCCCCATGTGGAGAAAAACTCCCCTAAAAGTTTAAAGTTTGCCTTTGACTTAATACGAATTTACAAATTTTGGCCCGAGAAAACTTTTCACCAACTGGAAGAAAACATTGTGGCTCTCTTCAGAACCCTGTTTAGCTACAAGTCTCAGTGGGATAGGGCTTCGGAGTCCAATGCCTTTCTCTTAAGTAAAAGGTGTGGAGGGGAAGACGCATTCTTCCACCCTAATCTATTTAAATCAGTTGCTCTTATCGTAAAGGCATAAAAGATATTTACTATCCCTCACAGAATTAAACACAAATGCTCCTTAGGGCGATTATTATTCAAATGCACATTTCAGTGTCATGCGACCGAACATATTTGGTCACATGGGTCGCAATGAGTTACGTCGCATCTAGTCGCATAGAGTGAGTGGGCTCAAAGTTAACAACGAATCAAGCATACTGTATCCTCTTAGAACCACATTCTTTGCTTCAAACAATCTGGAAACAGCTTGCTAGCATTTCATTTCGTATTACCAAATAGATTTATCCCTCAAAATCACTTACATGTTCCTGGTACTGTTCATCCGTTATTGGTTTACGGTCCTGTAACAGATTGAAAATAAAGCAAGCTTTTGTAGACTTCTATGAAAAAGGTTAAAAAAATAATGAAACACAAAACAGACTACTAACTCTGTGGTTACTTTGTTCCAACACTCATCGACTCGACAGCATAGTGAGCCCTCTGTTGCCTAGCTTGTCAGAAACAATCCAAAATTACATTTGGTTCTATCGCGTTTCCTGTCCAAAATCGAGATACGATACTGCTCCCCTAATTAATGCAGTGACATTATTTTTATTACATCAAGCTTTCATTATATCAGGAAGGTGTGATTACACATCCCTGTTAATATTTTAGTGCTTCAAAATTACATGCATATTCAGGATTAAAGGCAGGCATTCGTCACCCCAAACTACAGTTACAGTATACATATATCAAAACTCTCAATTGGTACAGCTCTTTGATTGGCATCACATTCAAACAATGCATCATAGCTAAATTACACAGCATGGGCACTGAGAGTGTCTTGATTACACATTATGGACTTGTATAGCCACTGGGACAAGCCATGAAACAATAAACTGGGATTGTGTCTGGATAAAGATGAGTTTTAGATAAATGTGGGAGGGGCTAGAAGTAAGTAGGTTGGGAGAATTGGAACTGTTTGGGATGATGAAAATATGCCTTTAAGAAAGCCTAGTACTCCTAATAAACTCTACATTTGAAGGAGAAGGTATATTGTAACATGACCGTAAGAAGCCAATTATGAAGCATAACAGTGTACTTCACTACTTAAAGTTGAAGTGACTACAGTTCCCATTTAAACTTACCCTCCAATCTTCCCACTGACCAGACCCAAAATTTAGATGATAGTTCCCAGTGCTACCGCCAGGAATCCAGACAACTGAAACGAAATAAAGTTAGAACATCGATGCCGCGAATTGAAATCAATTAAACTAGACGACATATGTGGCCTACACAGATCAAATAAAACTAAGATTAAAGTGAAAGTGAGGGTCTGTGAATAAAACAAACAAAACAGCCTTTTAAGGCCTCATTCCCTTACCTCAAACAGTACCAATTCTCCTAACCTTCTCACTTACGCCCTTCCCACAATTGTCTGAAATTCATTCTCATCAAGACACAATCTCATTCTGTTGCTTCAGGTTAAGTATAGAAAAGCTCAATGTGCATAATCAAAAGACGCTCAGTACAGTTCATACTATGGTACTCTGCATTGTTTGAACTAGCTGCCAGTCAAAGAGCTTGGTCAACTGAGAATTTCTATAAACACCTACAAGAATTGTAACTTGTGGTGAGAGAATTGGCCCTTTAAAACGTAGGAAAAGGTTTTGTGATATTCTGATTATTTTATCTTAAATTTCCATGTTCATATAAGTGTTTATGAGCTAAACGTATTTTTTAAAAGCATTCTGCACAGACATCATATAAAGATAACACGATACACGCATCAAAATACAAATAATTCTTAATGCAATTTTCCCCGGTGTAGGGGTCGGTTATTTCAAAGTGTTACAATAATGCCAAACATTAGTGAGTTCATGTCGACATCATTTAGTGCCGTCTGCTTTGAATTCTATCGAGTTTACTTCACACGCATGCCCAACATCGTACAAGGCTATTTTTTCACAAAAAAATGACCGAAAGATCTCACTTTAAAGGTTAAAGAAATGGTGTTCAAAAGGAGGTAGACGGGATTCCATATTAGAGGTGAATGAAGGGATAACTTGTCGCAAAGGGAAAGGGGAATTTAAAAAGGGAACTTTGACTTGCGGAGGGTGGGCTGGATGCAAAATGGTACTACATTTGATATATATATTTAAGGTGGGGATGGGATGGGACTATACCGCTGGTGTATACTCATATTTAAGACTAAAAAAATTGGACCTACTGCCGTTGTGCGTAACTTTGGACATAAGAAATGGAAAAGGGATAAATGTCAAACAACTGAAAAAATTTAACTGGTCACCGCTAGCCGCTAAGCGCCGTTAAATCGAAAGTAAGAAAGCGCCTAATATATGTAATTACGTAACACCTTATTTTTCATAAGAAATCAACCTATAACAATGAAATTTTCGCTATGGAACCGTTGTTAGTACAAACAGAGTTGAACCGATTAAGGCTATTAACTGAATGTTACCTTCAACCAGTCTTGATCTGAGGGCGGATGTAGACTCGCCTACATTAACGTATCGCGGTAGCAGACAGTACCATAACCTATGAGTGAAAAAAGTACAAAAGCGGCGTTATATCACAGCGCTTTGAGAAAATACGTGAATATAGATGTTGCACTCAATGGGTATGAAAAAGGCATTGCTCTGGGCAATAACAGATGAGGGCGCTTGTGCATACTCAATGTTTGAATGAAGACTATCATGGTTTTGGGTGGACAGTTCATCTTTTATTCAGCAAGAAATATGTCATGGGTAGGCCAGGATGTGCAATGAGAACCTCCATGAGTAGATTACAAAAGACATGATGACCTTCACATACTCGTCTGTGTATGTGAAGAAAAAAGCGCTTTAAAAGTCACCCTGTCGGCTTTAATGGTCTCTATCGTCCAATTCATTGGCGCCAACCACAAGAAATTTTACATAGCAAAAATTTTGAGTACACATTCACCCATTCATTTGTTGATACATACTGCACACTACAAGAGTGCAAAACATACCCTTTCATAGACTTTGCAAATTCTTTGTTGGCAATAACATTCTGCTAGTGATCCTTTAAAAATTTCATCCAATCCGAGTGAGTACTGTTATACCTCGATATCTATAGCGACTTAAAAACCTTTCGCCCTCAATTCGCGTCCTCTCTATGTCCAAAACTTCCGCTAGGATGGACACAGAATGAAGGAGGAAAACATGTTTCGGGGAAGACCAATGATTGCAGGTTCTACTGAAGAGGAAGTAAAATTTTCATCTGAGCAGATTCTTCAGAGTCTAACTTTTTCCATGCTCAGTTATTAGGACCAGGGCAATCATGAGCTGTCTTCAGACGCAGGTAGAATTTCAAAGGTGAGAGTGACAAGTTGTAGGTGTACGCGAAATATGTCACCCTGCCCAAAAGATATCTAAGCGAGACGCCACACTCAGTTGCGCGAAACGCATAGTGAATTTTCAGGGAGCACATGAAAGAATATCAAATGAAATACCATTGGTGAGAAATGGGCTTAACTGAAGCAATTTTGTGGAAACTATGCACTTTAGAAGCTGGCGGAGGCGTACCAAACTTTTAGTGAAAAACAAGGCTCGGCAAAGGATGACTGAAGTTTGAGCTAAAATAGCAAGAAATCTTCACGGTCATGATATGGAAAAAAAAGAATTGTTATGAATGGCTAACTTGACAGCTTTTATATGAGTCGTACCTTGCACCTGTCGAAAACTTTGACAAGCTTTTAGAGGCCCGTTTACTTTTTGGATTTAGTGTGTAAGTTAATGGAAGAATTAATTGGGATATATGCTACCTTCAACAAAGACGACACCTCATCAGAAATTTGGAAAAGGCGTTACCTTGCAGTCTTGCAGGTAGAATTCACGCATTCGTGACGCCTACCTGAGGCTTGTCCGTGCAATAAAATGTTCTCTTTGATATGAATTTGCCAAATGAGAAATAGCAAAATGATCAAAAAATTATAGGTTAAAAATATCGTTTTGTTTTTGCGATCAAGGAAGGATTGATGGGAGGGGGAAGTCAACTCATTAACCCTATTCTTGACTGCCATCTCCGAAAGACGTGTCCTACTCCCTTCTTTCAAATTAGATGCAAAACAGTGCCGTACCTTGCTTACTTCTTAAACAAAATTGTGGGGAACATTTTGGTTTAAAAAAGAGGATAAAACGTGGGGATAGCCCACACACAATCTCCGATCGACGCCATGGCTATCTGCATTTGAGTTTTACAGCACCGAGTGTCGGCGTTAATGAAAAAATGCATGACAATATATGCCGGGGACATAACCTCCGCCACTCTGTAAAGTGCAGTACAACGCAATGGAACGTACTTTTAAGTTGATGGGATGGTTATGAACCTTTCAATCTCCTTCAAGTTAGTTAGTTGGATGGAGTTTCACGGCCCAGTTTCCACCCAATTGGTTCAAGTCGGGCAAGGGCGGATCCAGGGGGGCAACTAGGGTCAACTGCCCCCCTATGACCAGTCTAGCGCCCCCAATACAAGAAAAATGCGCCCCCTGAGTCCTAAAAGTAAAGAAAAAACTGCCCGAAAAGTAAAAAAAAAAAGGTCCCCAGAGTTTCGAACCGTATAGCTATATATAAGTATGGCAATGGGAGTTGGTCTCCGAAATGTAGTCGGTCAAATTCAAGAGTATGTGGCCCCTGCATGATGTTGGCGCGCCCCACCCCCCTTTCAAAGTGCCTCCCCCCCCCCTCCTTCAGCTAGAGGCTGGATCCGCCCTTGAAGTCGGGCCGGCCACGGCCTTTTCTCCAGTTGTGGCTCACTGGCTTGCTTTCCCTACTCCGTTGCTAATGCGGAGCATCACGCACAACGGCAGTAGGTTCCATTTTTAGAGTCTTTGGTACACACTCTTAAAAAGTTGGTTAAAAACATTCACCAACACTTGTCACGTATGTCAAATACCTGAAATTGGTTAAGTTTTCCCCAATATTTGTTGTTTATTTGGTTACTACACAGGCTAATTACCCAATAAAGTGGTAAAAACCCTCTTGGATAACCCTTTAATCAACAATTATTGGGTAAACTTTAACCAATTTCGGGTATTTGACATACGTGACCGGTGTTGGTGAATGTTTTTAACCAACTTTTTAAGAGTGTATATATGACTGGACCTGCGAATGGAACCCGGGCCTTCCACACGAGAGGCGGATGCTCTACCATTAGACCAAACACACGCGTCCATTCTCCTTCAAAGTACTGAAAACAGGAAAATATGTGACAACTTGAGAATATTGAGGTGATCACTTATCTAGCTGTACATGTTTTCATAATAAGCGTGATGTGGAGACTTCCAGACCATGTCTGCTTAACTAAAATGGGGTCACTTAAAACCTGATCCCCTCAACCCAAACAGTTATAATTCTTCTCACCTTGTTACTGAAGCCCCTCTCAACTACTGTTTAAAATTCATCGTCATGCGGACACAACCTCAGTTTATTGCTTCAGGGTGAGTGTACAAGACCCCAATGTGTAATCAAGAACATTCTCATTCAGTACAGGCTTTGTTATGTGAGCTATGGTGTTTTGCATTGTTTGAACTAGCTGTCAGTCAAATAGCCTAGCGAATTGAGTATTTCCGTAAACCCCAACCAAAATGTAGTTTGGGATGAAATGATTGGCCCTTTAAAGGTAAAATAGTTAAATGACAATGGAATTGCTGTAGTACAGGATATTGCACGGTTGGAGGTTGTAAGTGAATGTTCGGTCGCGGTGAAGCACCGCCATGGCATTAACCTTCGATAGTGCGTTGCGCTTTTCAAATGCGTGGGTTCCGACAGATTTTCAAAGGACCAAACCTCTCACTCTAAAGTACAGTTTTGGTAAGGGGGTACCGAAATTCTCAATTGGCTCAGCTCTTTGACTGACAGCTAATTCAAATGATGATGAGCTCCAAAGCTTATATTACACAGCATGAACGGTACTGAGAGTGTTTTGTTCATAAATTGTGTTTTTCTATACTCACTTTGAAGCAATAAACTGAGATTGTATCTAAATAAGGATGAATTTCAGACAATTGTGGCAGGGCTTAAAGGGCCAAACCTCTCACCCCAAACTACAATTTTGGTACCCGGCTCAGCTCTTTGATTGACAGCTAATTCAAACAATTCAGAGTACCAAAGCTTATATTACACAGCATGAACAGTACTGAGAGAGTTTTGATTTTAAAATTGAGCTTTTCTATACTCACCTTGAAGCAATAAACTGAGATTGTATCTGGATGAGAATGAATTCCAGACAATTGTGGGAGGGGCTTAAGTAAGAAGGTTAGGAGAATTGGTACTGTTTGGGTTGAGAGAACTGGGCCTTTAAGTAAGAAGGTTAGGAGAATAGGTACTGTTTGGGGTGAGAGAACTGTACCTCATTATTCTACCATACACAGCAACATTTCGATGTAAAACGAAAGAGAAAAACAGGTAAAATTTATTTTTAAGTAACCATATTTTAAAGGACAACTCCGATAACGCACAGTATTGGTTCATTACGATCAACTGACCGTAATGAACCAATGGACGTTGAGGAATTATTATCAAGATTGAACGAATAAACCGTGGCAGTAGGCTAAACAGCAACACTTACAATAGTTTCTCCAAACCCTGGCACTTTGCTGAGTACTGCAAGATACTGCCCATATCCTCTTCCGTTATTTCGAGTCCGAGTTCATTTATCCACAGTAACTTCAGTGAAGTATTGATGGCTGGCAGATACACGTTTGACGGCCTGATACGCAGTCTACTTGTAGAATCAATATCAAGGCAGCTTAACAGAACCACTCGTGAAATAGGAATCTGAAAAGGAGATAAAACCAAAACAGAAAACAGTTTAAAAATTTTGGAGTCACAAGTAAGAGATCCAACATACCCAACGTGGGACAAATGGTCCAAAATATAACGTAGAGACCATGAAATTCTGACATATTGGGGTCAAGCTGACTAAAGCGTTTCAGCAGTGTAAACAACAGGTCTGAGAGCTTGATCCGAGATTGTGAAAAAGAGGGCATGGTCTGCAGTGATTGACGTCTTGGAAGTCCTGGGAGTGATTTAGTGTTACGTGAAAGATAAATTGCTCTGCAAAACAAGAAGCAATTCCCTCCCGTACCCCTGGATCCGGCTTGACACAGTAATGATTTAACTATTAATACACCTGCAATTCCATGACGCACTCTGACCTACTTACAAGATTGGACAATGTTAGGAACAGTGAATATTTTTTGTGCATTGAAGTACCCCTCCGTCGCGAAATTGACATATCATTTCATTGACGTCGGCGGACGTTTCGTGTTGACACCCCTATGCCACATCACTAAGGTTGTTTTAACGCAATATTTGGGTAACTTCTGGCTTAACAAGGAACAAAAGGACCCTGTCTAATATGTTTCAACAGTGGGTCTCCGTGAGTAGGTCGAAGGGGCACTTTCCCATTAAGTCGTGAAAAGTATTGTTTTTCGTTACTTGGCCAGCCAGCCAGCCAGCCAGCCAGCCAGTATGCAGTCAGTCAGCCAAACAGCCAGTTGGTTAGCTTGCTAGCTCGTTGAGTCGGTCAGTTAGACAGTTAGATTGGATTTGACGACATACCAACACCAATTGCGTCACATAAGTGTTACCTACGAAAATCATTTAATGAAGTTATCGCTAGCAAATTTCCAGAACATCACATTTCAAGAGAGAAAAAGATTAGATACACCTCAAAAGGCACGTAGAGTGCCATTTTTAGCAATCTAGAATGCATTTTGCCAAAATGTTCTTGGCAACTCGTAATAGAGGCTTTACAATTACGTCACGGAACCGCCATGCTGGAGGACATTCATGCCAAATACACGTGGTTTTGTGCTGAACGCACTGCACAGTGTGCACTGTGACATGCACGGTGTATACAAATTCAACGAGCAAGCGCGTCCCGTATGGTTTACTACGTAGTTACTTGTACTCCAACATGGCCGCCGGAGAGTATTATGACGTCATGTGAAAAGCCTCTATAGACTGTGCTACACTTAGGTGGTGTTACTTTTCGGCCAGCAATTCCACCGGGGAAGGGATATTTTCCAGTTTCGTCAGCCTCAGTCCGTAAGATCACATAGGCATGTATGATATCAACTACCCTCCGTAGACTAGACATGTCAGAAAGCAAAAGTCCTTGGCTCATTGGATTATCTTTATGTAGACTCGTCTTTTTCGGGGTTTGCAAGTCATTGCCCGGCCCGAGCGGTACAGTTTGACCTCGATAGTGTCAGCAAAGTCCTTGTGTCATCGCTGTAAAGATGTTTTACGGGAGTAAAGAATTTCCCCTAACCTGATCAATGAACGGGTTTTCCAGTTTCTCCTTGGTTTTCTTTTCTGACCCATGTAGTTTCAATGGCTTGGGACTACCTGTAATGAGATCACGATTCCCTAACTAACTGGTTGTAAAACTTGATTTTGAAGTAGAATGCCATTGTGAGAATTAAGCCTGAGGATTCAACTTCATACAATGGAAAAAGTTGAAGTACGGGAGAATTAAACCAATTAACATTTTCGGTTGAATTTAAAGGTAAAGAGCAGTCCCCAAACTTATTTTGAAGAAAAAGCTAAATAACACAATTTTCACATCATTTCTCTTCAAAGTATCTTTCAATACCTTTTATGACTTAGCTATTGCATATTCAAGGTAAACCAAACAGTTATTTCTGGTAAATTTCACATTTAAAGAGAAAAAACATTGTCACATGACTCCTTACAGCCAATCATGAAACTGGACAGTCTACTGAACTTCTTCAATTTGGGATGACTGCTTCTGCCCTTTAAGACTCAGGGGAGTCAAATTACTTTGGTCATTTGGTAGGTTTTTATCTCCTAAATCGTTTGGGTTAAAATGAGCTAAGCGTGAATAAACAGTCAAATTTTGACATTCTTAAAGGCACATTTGCAGTTTTATCACAAAAGCTTTTGTCTGACAGCACTGTTCAAAATGCCGGTAAAATTACAGTAACCAGGGAGCTGTTGTAACAAAACCATAGAAAACCATGTAAATCCCGGCTGCAAACGCAGCAGGGATTTTTTATGCATTTCTTTGTTTTTAACTGTAATTTTACAGGCGTTTTTTAACAGTGAATGACTAATCTCGCCCCTCCCCCAGTTTTGACAACCTCACCTTACATTTTATTTAAAATTTCATGCAGATAAATCATTGTAGAAATGTGAAAAGGAATGCGAATCATATATGAAATCATATTAGTTAGAACAATAGTCCAGAGCCAAATTTTTTTGGTATGTTAAAAAAGATCATATTCTAGGCATTCTGGTTCAATTTTTATTCATTTCCCTTGTTTGGTTTTCGAGAAAAATAGCAAATGAATATGGAAAATTCCCCACATAGAATGAACTTGAAGCAAGCAGGCGCGGTGTCATGGATTCACGTGACTGGGTTTATTTTTTTATTTATGATGTACTACCGATCTCTTGCAACTAAACTCGGTGTATTGGTACCGTAGGTGAATCCTAAGCAATGAATTTTTGAACACTTTATATTATACTAGGGGCAAGATATACTAGCCCTATTCAATTCAAGGTCAAAGTAGGATGAAAAATAAAGAAATACAAACTATTGGCCAACAATGTGAATTCATGACATCACACCTGCTTGTTTCAAGTTTACTATTTATAGAAAATGTGTCTACTTATATTGCTAATATCTCGAGAACTTAACACGAGAAATAAATGCAACTTTTACCAGAGTGCTTATAATATATCCCTCTCTATAACATATCAAAATTAAATTCAGCTCTGGACTATTTTTTTTAAGAACCTATAGTCATACCTGTCTGCTGGAGGCGAATTCCATGAGCTGTGCAGTAGATCTTTGTAGTAGTAAACTGTCCCTGTTGCTAATATGGATTTGCCGTAAACAAAGCTTAGAAACTGTTTTCATAATTGTTTCAAGATTACCTCCCCATTCTGTCATACACAGTAATGTATACTGATCATATTCTTTCTTCGTCCCTAAATGTTCAATAATCTTAACGGCGGCTTCGTCATTCAGACCACATGCGTACCGATAAACGTAATGCAAGTCGTGTGGATTCAGATTCCTCAGCGAATACACCTTCTTGCTGGTTGCAGTTTCTTCCGGTTGAGGAACGTGATTGTAGATACCCATCCATGGCTCAAACTCAACTTCAGACTGTGCAGCTAACCTTGCCAATTGATGCGCCGCGAACCACTCGCAGAACAATTTATGGAAAAATCTAGTTCCTACATTATACTCCAAATAATCATAATCAAAGCATTCTTCTTCGACGAGAATTCCAATGCGAACGTATTCGTCGTAAAGATCTTTTCCAATTTTATCCGTGAGTCTGTTCTTATCCCAGGATATTTGCTGTACATCACCTGTTAGTCCTTCAAAGCCTACTTCATCCAACTTACTATGATCTAGTCGCGTTTCTTTCTTTCCCTCATTATCCTTGTGACTATGAAAACACTGAATTATATGTCGGAAAAACTTGGTAACTGTCTTTAAATTTCGAAACTTTTCACTCTTTTTCACCATATACGAAATCATTGCAAAAAACAATGGAATTCTACAAAGATCGACAGGCACTGGTTCCACTGTGAGAAATTGACTGATTTTGTCAGCAACGTCGGAGCATCCACGTGCTACTACGTTCCGTGCGTACGTTTTTCTAGAAGCATCGTCAAAGCCAGTCAATCTAATCCGTTTGGTGTCGTGTGAGTAGTTGGGAGGCAGACATGATGTCCTCGTTGTTAATACAAAGTCATGCTTCAGGAACATATCTCCTCTGATAATGAGGTTTATATCAGTATCTTCCTTCAATCTGTCAGGATATTCGTCGTATCCGTCTAACAGTAGAAGTGTTGACGAATTGTCGAGTATACTCTCGATGTCGACTTCGGTAAGTTTAGAATCTTTCGGCAGAAGAAACTTTCTGATCGCGCTGCAAACTGTCGATAAATTTTTGAACTGTCTCAGCCGGAGTAGTATCACACATTCAAAGCTATTCATAGGTGGTACCCCCTGACACCAGTCGTGGGTTATCTGAAGCACAAGTGTCGATTTACCGTATCCTGGTTCAGCGTCTATAATACGCCTTTTCGATTTAAGTCGAGGGTCAGTAAACACCGACTTATATTTCTTCATCCCTTTCCACTTTTCTTGATCCCCGCAGCATTCGTCAAAATTTTCTTCCAAGAATTCGATTCCACTTTCAACAAAAAGTTTGTCGATATCATATTTATCACGTAAGAACGGAGCTGGCTGGATTCCTCTACACAGGTTCTTGTATTTGTTCTTCAACTCTGTTATCAACTGAGCTTTCTTTCCTGTCAACAAATATGCAAACACCGATATGTGAATGTTCAGTGTTGGGAAACATTTAAATTATAAAATGCACGCAGAACCTTTATTTACATATTTTAATAACTCTTCACCTCAAATTGTTATAAGTGCTATTACGGGGCGTTTTGAGGTATGGAGATTTTTTCCCGAAAACTGGAATTCTGCCTAAAAGACATTTTGAGTTAGGTTGAAATGAATTTCAGGCAAATTCAAAAAAGACATTCTCACACTTAATTATTATGTAACTGAAAAATGATGACCCGGTTTGCCGTTGACGGAATTCTGCTGTCGGGCAGGAGGATAACAAGCTACTGGGCACCGCAACGTGGACATCCACCCGACTGCCCACATAATGTGGCCGCAACGTGGACATCCACCCGACTGCCCACATAATGTGGCAGCTGAAAACATTTTGGGCTTTTTTTTTCAATCTTCTCCCGAATATTTTACCATTTCGTGCAGTTTTTGCAAGACTATTGTATGAAGCATGGCTTTCTATGAAAATTTAGCTTTACATAAAACGGTTTTTGTTTTTTCGGGAAAAGCTTTGAAAGAATTCACATAATCATTCATTTCTTCCGTTGTGTCGTACAAGATTTTAAAACAGTGGCATAGCTATACGGGAGGGGGAATAGGGGGCAATAACCCTTAGCACTGAAAAACTTAAATTCGGAAATTTTTCCACTCGTGACACTAGTCAACGGCCATGCGGTTTTCCAGGCTCTCCTTTCGCGGAATTTCGAATTCTCTCCAAGAACAAGCCATGAAGTATTTGTTTCAAAAAGCAAAATTTTTGACGCGCTTCTCGTGCAGCAAATTTTAATTCCTATTGCAATAGCGCCCAATCATAAATACGTTTAGTGAACTTTTCTGAGCTCTGGGAATGACAAAATCGGAAATCCTTTGTATGTGATAACGTGACACTAGATCATCAAGTGACACCGGCAAGAATAGTGTTAATTTCATAAATTTTCTCCCATAAAATTCCTGCTTTCTCTAATATAATTTCTTCATTTTGAAATATTGTGTATAAAAAGACAACAAACTTTTCGGAAACTTTTAACTTGTCGTCGGTAACCCCGAATTCGTTGGTCTGTTAGTTACACGACGGAGATTAAGCTACACATCAACACGAATATATATATATAGTGTCACTCAACTCAATGAAAAGTTCAAAGTTAAAATTTATTTTCAAATATGGTTCAAGTTCAAATTTGGTTTCCCTTTATTCGCCTCCTACGATAAGCGGGAAATACCGTGGGCATATTCTACAACCCCCAGCCCACAAGGGGCTCGTAGGTTAGATAACAATATGTAGACAGTTATCTTCAGTCGCGATGCGATCTCACATTTGCCAACAGTGGGAACATTTTTCAGTAATTCCCCAGTTTTTTAAATTTTCTTATAATCCAAAATCCAAACTTTTCAGCAACACAAGCTCCTTTTTTGAAATTCCCCCTTAAAAACATGGCAAAAATTGCATCCTTAATACAGTGAATTCCACTAAAAAAATCCGCAAATTAGGATGCTTGCCCCCCCTCCTGGAAAAGTCTTGGTAAGCCACTGTACGAAATTATTGTTTCTTCTTAGAAAAAGTCTTCTCAAATGTGCCGCTTTGTTCTTCATCTTTTAATTTTTCATGAAAATGTTATTCTGACTAGGACACTTGTCTTATTTTTGTGTCGAAAAAGACTGTGGAGTAGAGCTCACGACTAATAGCCTGTTCGCTATGCCCAATGTTGCTCGGAAAATTTTAAAATCTTGGTTACTTTCCTTGGAAATTTTACCGCGTATGCGACCAAGATTTCTTTCTCTTTTGGGACATATCTCTTTAAGATTTCTGGTACGCGGTGGAGTTTTGTAGGTGACTAAAACCATGCTGTTTTTAAAACTGTATGGTTACCCGAATTTTAGATTTTTGAACAAAGTTTTGGGGAGAAGTCTGTAATACCCCCTCCCGTCCATACGGCAATGTACTTGTATCGAATCTTGCCAAAAAGGAAACCATGAATAGTAAATAATTAACCGTGGTGGGATGAAAGGAAGCAGGGCCAAGGAAATCTTAAGATGATTTAAAAAAGCATTTTAAGGTTGACATTGTTAAGTGAAGGGAAACAGTGATAAAAAACCCGTTAGCAAAAATGAAAAGGTTTCTCTCGGAGAGCTTCGCGCCCACCCCTACGATTCACAAATTCATCTGACCACCAAAGCGAGGAGTGTAATTTTTGTAGATGGAGTGGTCTTTACTCTGGAGTTTGACGCCTGGCCGATATTGAAGACTTCAGAGATAGAAACTAGTGATATTGAGCTTGCGCCCAGTAAAAGCATTGGAGTAGGAAAACAAGCCGGTCCAGAGAGCCAACTGGAAAAAGGGCCGTGTCTGGCCCGCCTTAAACCAGTGAGGTAAATAGTGAGAAAATAGCGGTTTTCTCTCTATCCTTAGACTTTTCCCTCATATTATGCCCCAACCGCCTCCCCTCCCAAGACACCAAAACCCACCCAAGACATCAAAACCCTCCCCCATGACACAATCCTGGCTACGCGCCTGCTACGGTCGGATTTGTTACGATAATTGTCCCAGAGAATACCTACCTTCATTCCCATCTGTCTTCCTCTTCTCAAGTTTAGGTTGAGACTGGTGTCTTTCAAAGGAATCATTTACGTCATCAGCAACACCATGGAGACCACAAAATTTAAGTTTCTCTATAAGAGCCGAGATATCCTTTAGGCTGATTATACCCTTTCTCTTTAACAAATGGACGAACATGTAACTCGGATCCTGACTCCTTTCGAGTTTATCAAGTTCTGCTGGTTTAAAATTCAGCGATGTAGCCAACATCGGTATCTCGTCGTCAAGAAGAAAATTCTTGATATCAGTGAGAAATGCTTCAGTGTCTGAAAGTAGTGAAATAAATGAAAAACAATCCAATCCACAACGCCAAAAAAAAGGGACACGTTGAACGTCTTCATTGCTGTAATATTGTGTTTTTACCCCTTCTATAGTTTTAAGTTCACTTTTCACCCTAAAGTGCTAACGTACTAACTCTGATAAAAAATACATAGAGAACCTGTTTTCTATCTTTTGTGTATAGCACTCTTGCATATAGATTTGCTTTGTGTCCCCTCTGCTGGTATTGTATTCTTTATGTTTAATACCTCTCCTGAGTAGTTTTAGTTCTACCTCTGTTCTGTGTGCATATTTTGCTCTTTTTTCAAGGGAGTGTTCTGCTTTGATGTTATGTCCAATAGTGTTTCGTAGATCACTTCCTTCTGCTACTTTGTGTAGTCTGTTATTTGTTGCCTTAACACTCTTCTATTTTGTAAAATTGTACAAAGTAGTGGAGAAAAAAAAAATAAATTTATGAAAAATGAAACGAAATGTGCAGATCATTAACTTATCATATATGTTGTCAAACTACAGAAGAGAAACCAGAGGATTCTCTGCCCTAGTTTTAAATTATTGTTAGTTAGTTAGTTCGTTACATAAGGTTTTACGACACACCAACACAAATGTGTCATATAGTGTCACCAAGTTAGACAAAGTTACATTTGGTACATTAATTGGTACATTGTTATCCCTAAATTAGTGTTAGTGTTACATTAGTGAGAATATCTTACTGTCACGTTGTTATAATTTGAAGTTGGCAGAAAATTCGGAAGACACCTTGCTAGTACCGTCAAACTAATACTTAGTAAATTTGCTAAATGCACTCGCGTACCCAGTGACCTACCTACAGGGAAGGGGGGCAGTGGGAAATTTCCCCCTGGCTCTTAAAGAGTAAAGAAAATTCAAACATTTGCATTTGTGACACCAAGTAACTACAGTGTGGTATTCCCAACTCTTCTTTTTCATGATATAAAGAATTTTCTTCAATAAAGCTCCATTGTAATTATTTGTTTTGAAAATGAAAAATTTTCTGTGCGCTTAGCTCACAGCAATTCCCATTTACTAATGCAGTCGTGATGCTTCATAAATAAGCCTAGGGTAAACTTTTCCTCACTCTAGAAATGTACACAAAACAAAAACCCCAACCATCAAGTGATATCGACATCTACAGTGCTATTTTCATCAATTTTTCTATCATTACACTTCAGAATGTCTTCGGGGAGCCTCAATTTGCATTCGTTAGATAGCATTATGTAACAACAACGATCTTTCATCGCCGTGCAATCATATACTTGCCAATAATAAATACATATTCTTCAGTAAATCCCGAACTTTTCACATTTCCTAATACAGGGAACCCATAATTCAAAATTTTCTCCAATACAAGCCCCATATTTTCAAAAACTAGCTGCAAAAGCGCAAAACTTTCGGCGCGCTTGGTGCACCCCAAACCTCGCCCTAGAGAAATGGTATTCCACACTTTAAAAGAATTGGAAAATTTGAGAGGCTTGACCTCCTCCTCCCCCCCCCCCCCCGAAAAGGGGGAGGGGGGAGTCTACGGTCAACTTATGCCACTGCGTCAACCATACAATGTGCAATTGATTTTTTTTTTTTCAAGCCACGGTTACCGGAAGGCAACCCAATTAACTTTGGATCGTGTGTGAAGCATATTCAAATCTTTTTGATATTGCAATGGGTCGTCGTCTCTTAAGGGCTAAGCAAACATTTATAGCTGGGGTATGCATGGAGATATAGGGGATAATGTACTTTATCACACCTATGACCTTACCAAATATGAAGAAAAAAAAATCTTAAACGAGAAGGGTAACCTCACTGTGGGTGATTTACGATCGTAGTTGTCTATCTAACGTCACCACGTGGTTGAAGCTGTGGTACTCAGTGCCGCACCTGTCATTCCAAAAGGATAGAGGTATACTTGTATCAAGGAGTATGATCCGCTTAGTCTAAAGCCCCTTGTGCGTCCAACGCATAGTAAAAACTTATGCCAAAGCCCCTCCTCTTCTCTAAAAGGTAGGAACCTCGATTAATGGCATATTTAAGAATCTATCAAACATTTTCACTGGCGTATCAAACTGTTTTTAAATTAGAATCCATAAACAGTCTATATCTCTGTGTATGTGCAATAATAAAAAAGCAGCAACTTGCTAATTGATGGGAAAGTTACCACATAAAATGTACTGCTACCGTCAAATTATATGGTCTTGAATCTTTAAGGGGGAAAACTATAGAACGGAATTGAAAATATGCAAATGTTTCTCTATTGTGACTCTTCTCAAAGTAAAGCGTCATGTTGCTTCTACAAATTCTTTCAAATTAACAATTTTGATTTACTTGGATTATACGCCGCTCCAACCTCTTCCCCCTGCATGGCGGTTCAAGCATTCGTCACAGCAGATAGTTACACACTTTTTAAAATAATTATATTGCACAAGAAGTTTTTAGTACCTGTACGTTCTGATCTTGTTGGTTTCGTTGTAATCCATGTGTCATCCCCTGGTGTAAAACTTTCCATTTCCTCTGGGAAAACGAACAAAAAATAACAATAGTTGCCGAAATATCAAAATTGAATGATCCAGGCCACTATTTGAACGCCGAGCCTCGAATGAAGTCTCAGAATGATTCAAGGCCAATTACAGTGGTTAAAGGTAAAGAGCAGTCCTCAAACTTATTTTGAAGAAAAGCTTAATAGCACAATTTTTGTCTTAATTCTCTTCAAAGTATCTTTCATTACATTTTAATATTTAACTATTGCATATTCAAAGTAAACCGAGCAGTTATTTTTAGTAAATTTCACATTTGAGGAGGAAAAACGTTGTCGTACACGTGACTCCCAACAGCCAGTCATAAAACTGGACAGTCTTCTACAATACTTGCTAAAATTTTTGTCATGTTTGTGTTTTTCACATTCAGTTCTGATACCTCTCCGGAGGTCAAACAGAAATAAATTGAACTTGTAACTTGAACTTCAATTTAGGATGACTGTTCGTGCCCTTTAAGCACCCCCACGAGGAACCTTCCGACGACGGTGGACGCAGCAAACATCCCGCAGTGACGTCAAAACGAGTAACTGGATAGAGTTTTTCATGAATAACCCTAAATCTGTGTTTACAGCCCCGGTCCTGCTTCTGGAATTACTGTGGGCTTGCAATCGTCCATTGAGTTCTTTCTTTTTACGAGCGTATGCCAAGTATAGTAGCCGCTTTATGGACTTGTTACAGTGTTTTCATTCTGTGCATTGTTGGTTTTCTTATTTTGTAAGTGTTTGTTAATTAAAAGGCGTTGACCATGAAAACTATGGCACGCCAAAAGGCTCACCAAATATGATGATGTTCTAAAAATACACGTTCATGTACTAAAATTACACGTTCATGTACTAAAATTACACGTTCATGTACCAAAAATATACGATGATGTACTAACTTCATATGATCATGATGTAAATTTACACCATCATGTACTAAAACCATAAGTTCATCATGTTAAATGTTACGTTGTACAGGCTCACCGAATTTGATGTAGTAAAAATACACGTTCATGTACTGATTTCATACGATCATGTACAAATTTCATACGTTCATGTACTGATTTCATACGTTCATGTACTGATTTAATACGATCATGTACTAAATGTCAGTACATGGTCGTAAGAAATCAGTACATGATCGTATGAAATCAGTACATGAACGTAAGCAAACAGTACATGAACGTATGAAATCTGTACATGATCGTAAGCAGTTAGTACATGAACGTGTACTTTTACTACATCAAATTCGGTGAGCCTTTTGGCGGACTTCTGGTACGCCGAAAGGCTCACTCTGTATGGCGTGCGGAAGAGACAATAATAACATGATGATCTTACGTTTTTACAGGTACAACGTGTGTTTTAAGATGTACAACGTGTGATTTTACATGTACAACGTAACATTTAACATGATGAACTTATGGTTTTAGTACATGATGGTGTAAATTTACATCATGATCATATGAAGTTAGTACATCATCGTATATTTTTGGTACATGAACGTGTAATTTTAGTACATGAACGTGTATTTTTAGAACATCATCATATTTGGTGAGCCTTTTGGCGTGCCATAGAAAACATATTTATTTAAGGATGTCTGTGGTTCCATTACCCGTTGAGGCATATTACTTCGGGATATTTCAATTACAAGGTTCTTGGAACGACTGTATAGGGTTCTCAGAGGCCCTTTTCTATAGATGTTGTCAACTGCCGTTCTTTATGACAGGGTCGTCACCCTTCTTTTCTTACAGTTTGAAACATCCGAGCAATCTGTTGACGTAAAAGTTTAGGCGTTGTTGTAAGAAAAACATCGAACGAGTCATTTCTTTTCATAATCAATCAACTTATAATTGTAACAAGTGCGACGAACTAAAATTTAGCAACTCTCTGTTAATATCACTAGAACCGTTAGGCCGCCTCCATTCGCGAGTATGAATACCTTGCATACTGGTTCCTAACCGTTATTGAACCCACTTCCATAAAAGACCATCATCTGTATAAATATTATCCTTCTAAAATTACATGTAAAGGTGTAATAACAAACCATCATATCGCAATACCATATTTTTCATTCGTTACTTAAAGGCATATTCTCATCATCCCAAACAGTTCCAATTCTCCCAACCTACTTACTTCTAGCCCCTCCCACATTTATCTAAAACTCATCTTTATCCAGACACAATCCTCGTTTATTGCTTCATGGCTTGTCCCAGTGGCCATACAAGTCCATAATGTGTAATCAAGACACTCTCAGTGCCCATGCTGTGTAATTTAGCTATGATGCATTGTTTGAACGTGAAGCCAATCAAAGAGCTGTACCAATTGAGAGTTTTGATGTATGTATACTGAAAATGTAGTTTAGGGTGACGAATGATTGCCTTTAAGGTTATCAATCTGTAATTACAGATTGAGTTAGATAAGATTTAACGACACACCAACACGAATGTGTTAAATAGTGTCATACCAGGGAGTTTATAACTTTAATTACACCTCCCCGATCATACAGTTCATACTGTTCAAGTCCTTCTGTTCTGTCGCCTTTTACGACAGGCGGGGAATACCGTGGGCATATTCTACAACCCCAAACCCACAGGGGATTACAGATTGAACACATGTATATATATGTCTGACACCTTATGGTACTCAAGTAAGCAACGAATTTTCAGGTGAAGGCATGTAGGTCACTGGTTCACATATGAACTGGTCAAAGGTTCTTGTTTGAGCTGCGCTAGCCGATTAACAAACCATTAAGGAGGTGTAACTACATAAAATTATCTTTACTGAAAACACCTGCTTGGACAAACATAATCGCTTCCCGACGAATCTCTCACCTTAAATGCCTAATCCTCTTACCCTAAACAGTTACAATTCTACTAACCTTAGCTCCTTCAACAATGGTCTAAAATTCATCATCATCCACACATAATCTCAGTTTATTGCTTCAGGGTAATTACACAAAGACCCCGATGTGTAATCAAACCATTCTCAGTTCAGTGCATATGTAATATGAGCTTAAGTACCGGTACCGTGCATTTTGTGAACTTGCTGTCAATCAAAAAGATGTGCCAAATGAGAATTTCTGTTGAATAGTACAGAAAATTGTAGTTTGGAATGGGAGAGTCAGCCCTTTAATGCAGAAGCAGAAGCCCCCGAGTACACACGGTTATCAGCTTATAGTGTATAGAGTGATCATAGGCTATTTTTACCACCCTTGTCAAGTTGTGTTAATCTTTCCCCAGCAAGATTGCCATTTGACCTATTTTATTTCAGTTTATCCTTCCGGTGGTCTCTAGAACGAAGCCATTTCACATTCACCCCTGTTCACCTAAAGCTGAATTAAAACCTTATTTTACAGCCAAGTTGTTTCTCAATGTCGGCATTTTCATATCTATGCAGAAAAATATGTTTGCTAGTTAGTGACCTTTTTGATGTTGGTAAGTTCAATCCAGTTACATCGTTATTACAATATATAAAAGAAACGCAAAAAATTACCCTCATTGCGATTTAATTTAGATTAGAAACGAGATACTGTAAAAGGTGTTTCACAGAACATCTCTAAGCTGTGATATATTAGAGGGGTACTTATTCTAAGCATTTCGGTGGAATATGGATTGAAATCTCATGTGTGGTTCTCAAGATATATGCAAGTAAATTTGTCATACTTTCAAGAAAAGTGACCTTGAGACAAGCACATATGACCATGCAGTGGCGTAAACCATGATCATGGCCTAGTGCACACCCTCCCCCCTCACGGACGCCAATTTTTTAGATCATAAAAGTACTTACTTACTCAGCATATGTGGCACCAATTGCATAGAAGGACGTAACATTTCTCAAAAGTTTGCAAAGGGGAAAGATTTTCTCCTCAAGGCCCCCTCACTGATGACATTTTTTAAAACTTTTTTTAAGTAGGCAAATTTTGTCAAAATCTAAATTTCATTTGAAAAAGTAGTGTGGGTGGGACCGATTGCTTTTAAGGACACCTATCTTTTCAAGGGTTCTCAAAAGGGAGGGACCCAGAGGAGTGGAAGTCCGTATGAGCGGTGAACAATAGTTTGTCATTTATCATGCAAAAGATGTTATAATTAAAATCATTTACAGTAGGGAGTTCGGGCAGTCACATAGACAATTTCATAATCAATTCAGCGAAACTTGAATTTAGCAAGAGTCACAGTAGCGAAACATTAGCATATTTGAGGTAATTTTCTTATCACTTAGCAAGTCGCTGATTTTTATTACTATTGCACTGGCAAACAAAAACTTTAACATGACGACTGTTTAGATTCTTTTTACAAGCATGAAAACGCAAATTTTGGCCTCTTCGTTCCGCGCCAATTAATGGTGGCGTTCTGCTAATAGATAGTCTTTCGGGCAAAATTACACTTTGGCGTTACAACTAATTGTGATCACTTTGCAGTTTGAGAACTTATTTTAAAGTGAGCATTTTATTACAACCGACAACAGAGGGTAACACTTCTTAGATGATTCATGTATGTCTGGAAAATGTCATTCGGCCATCTAATTTTTTGAAAGTTTCTGCACGCCCCGCTTAAATTATCTTTTTGGCAGAATTTTGTGGGCAAGAAAAAAAAAACCCAAACTGAAATGTTCCGGTTCCTCTATGTCAATCCATGCTCTTTTATTTTGACCCCTAAAACTATGCAATTAAAAACCAATTTTACTTCAAAATGTAGCCTACATGGCATTACATTGCATGTAAAAACTCAAAAATTTCACTTTTATCCCCCTGAACCACCTCAATTCAGCTTTCCAGTAGCTATTCGTGTCAAAGCCAAAAATCTTCCACCATTTTACATCTATGCTTCTTGAAAATGAACGCCCTCCCTTTAGACCCCAGGCCGGATATCACTTAACACAGTGCATGCCCCCCTTCGGAAATCCTGCGTACGCCACTGCATATCATATCCTGGCATTAAAGGAGAGTCTTTTGTTTTTATTACAAAATTTACAAACAATGAATTTCTTTTCAACATCCCCATATTATGAGAATGTTATTTCAAACGTAGCATGAGAAGTTTACAAAACTTTGCATACCTAACATGGAGGTCCTATAACTAACTTCAAGGTCAACTCAAAGGGAAGCAAAGTATTCTTGGTCAATGTGAGAAAGTGATATTAACTCTACTGCCCTTAAGTTCACTTTGAAGCAAGAATCTAGTGACTTCATTGACTGATATCTGGAGAAATGCATTTCTATTTTGAATGCAAGTTTCACCCTATTGTGCGGATTTTGTAACTCTTTCACACATTACAATTAAATTTTGGTTTTAAATTCCCCTTTTGAATAAGGTGTAGCAGATTGAGAAATAAAAAGGAAGTTTCCGACTTTTCCTTCAAAGTAAAGAACAAATGAAAAGGGACATGAAAGAAGAGGGATTAGAAAAGAAGGGGATCACATAAAAATAGGACAGACAAATAAAAAAAATAACCGACTCGATGATGAATAAACCTATCGATACGGAGCGATGATGAAAACCGGTGAGAATTGCTTTATCTTTTCCAGAAGCGCTTTCAGATCATCGAAGCAGGTGTGTACTATTATCAAAAAAGTTGTACCTTTCAATGATAACGAAATATAGCTAAATGTTACCTGTCAAAAGACCGAAAATATACTTGTATGGTTAGAAAGCTTGAATTATTTTTCACTTAAAATTTCACTGGGTACACAAGGATTTTGCAAGAACCAACGCTAGACACCGAACGGTTGGAGTCCCTGGTAGGGAAACAGGAGCAAATAAATCTATCTCGGTGGGGCTCCAGGGGACGAAGCGCATGAGGTTTAGAATATTTGTTCGTTATTCTATTTACTATATAGACAGGTTAAAATTACAACAAAACCACGTTAATGGACAGTGAAATGTCATCCGGTCTCTTAATGAATCCTGCCACAAATGCTACCTGAGATGAGCTTCACGTAGGCTGTATAACCTACAGATAGCTTTGAAGAAAAAAAAAGAACCACAACTCCTTTGACAGACGGATATGGCATTCCGCGGGTGTTTTGGGCATTTTTTTCATTTGCGGAAAGTAAAAATCGCACACCCTGGCTACAGAAGGCATATTTTTTTAGGAAATCCCAAATCTCATTTTGAAGGAACACAAGGGAGCACATTTTTTTAGGGGAAGGTACCCCCGATTCTCCTCTGGCTTCTGTACGGTTGGACAACACTCAGGTACAAATTTGGAGTTGAGCTGCTGTTATTTGGAAATGGCGAACGTGTAAATTACTTATGCAACTGGTAATGTAACTCACCGAGGATTGAAAGTCTTTGGATATCATCTGGCCATGTGTGAAGAATCTGTTCTTTTCAGCCAGACCAGATCGGACCACGCATGCAGGACCTTTGATGTAAAGGTCTGAACTTGGACATGTGGGTCAGTTCATCCAAAAAACAAAGTGTCTTGAACCTGGTGCCTCCTTCCTTGTTCAAAATACGACACAACGAAGGGGTCATCTGACAGAAAAACCATTGTATTGCTCCGAGGCTGATGGCCCCAGTAATGGAGGGTCACTTGTATACAAAACATCTATTCGTAGCATCACAATAAGTTGGTGAGAAACGTACGAACAAATTGGCCGAAGAAACTGCTGATAGATCGCTTGTGAATGCCTTTCTCAAAGATTTGTGGGTTATGTATCAAAGCCTACTCGCAAACGGTTAGGGGTAAATCTAGCAAAATACCACAAATAAGTCACAATTAAGTGCCAAAATAAAACAAATTACATGTACACAAATATATCATTCTACTCATTGGTATACTATCAAGTTCAATACCGTCTTCAGCAAAAGGACAATAGCAGTCACCCCAAGCTTAAAGTTGTGTAGTTGACTGTTTTGCTTCATTATTGGCTGTTGGGAGTCATGTGACAGCATTTTTTCTTTTCAAATATGAAATTTACCATATAAGTAAATGTTTGGCATACCCTCAATATGCAATACTGAAGTTATAGAATGTGATGAAAGATGCTTTAAACAGAAATAAGAAGAAAATTGTGATATTTAGCTATTGCTTCAAAATTAGTCTTAAGGGGCTGTTATTGACTTTGAGAGATGACCTGTCGTCCATTGAAAATGCAATAAAAATTATGCTTAATTCTGGATTACGTCGCAAAATATAAATCTTCACGTAGATTGCGAAATGATTCAATACAGTACAACGTCGATAATGCCAACGTTTTCTTCACGCTTCCACTGACGTGTATGGTTGGCCACAGTGGACATAATTCCTTATTTAATGCTGACATTAAATCGAATTTATGTCCGCATTAATTCGATTTAATGTCAGCATTAAATAAGTTTCAGTATTGACCAATCACAGCACAGACTTTAATGTCGGCATTAAATCATTTAATGCTAGCATTAATTCGATTTAATGTCGCCATTAATTCGATTTAATGTCTGCATTAATTATTTAATGCTGGCATTAAATCGATTTAATGCTAGCATTAATTCGATTTAATGTCAGCATTAATTCAATTTAATGTCAGCATTAATTCGATTTAATGTCTGCATTAATTATTTAATGCTGACATTAAATCGAATTAATGTCAGCATTAAATAATTAATGCAGACATTAAATCGAATTAATGCTGACATTAAAAAGAATTAATGCTAGCATTAAATGGATTTAATGTCAGCATTAAATCGATTTAATGTCAGCATTAAATGGATTTAATGTCTGCATTAATTATTTAATGCTGGCATTAAATCGATTTAATGCTAGCATTAATTCGATTTAATGTCAGCATTAATTCAATTTCATGTCAGCATTAATTCGATTTAATGTCTGCATTAATTATTTAATGCTGACATTAAATCGAATTAATGTCAGCATTAAATAATTAATGCAGACATTAAATCGAATTAATGCTGACATTAAAAAGAATTAATGCTAGCATTAAATGGATTTAATGTCAGCATTAAATCGATTTAATGTCAGCATTAAATGGATTTAATGTCAGCATTAAATCGAATTAATGCTAACATTAAATCGACCAATCACGTTGCGATATTTAACGTCATTGAGGTCTAACCAATCAAAATCGCTGTTAGTAAGGGTTCTAGGGTGCGGGCAGACAAGGCGGGATTTCGTTTCAACGATCCGACTCTTCGATCGGTAAAGTAGGTCTTTAGGCTGTACTATTCAAAGTATTACTATGCATATTATAATACAGCAGGATGTAGGCCTGCACTGACTTAGTCCGCAGTCTGCTGACCTAGTATTTGGGTCGCTTGTACTTTAGACTACAATCCTCGACAAAAATGATGGGACAAAACAAGCAATGAACGGAGCACCACCCCCCCCCCCCCGCTCCCCCATTCAATGTTGCGGCAGCTCAAGGCGTCCTGAAACTTCAACATTGATACGGGAGCGTATTTTTGTCGAGGATTGCAGCACTGACTCAACATCTGCTGGCGCCAAACGTTGGAGCAGTCAGATTGCGTTTGCAGAGTTGTGTGCATGTGATGGCCGGCCCGACGCGGTCGGCGTGGGAGTTTTTCGGCGCGACTCAGGTGCACACCCGAGTACCCTTACTAACGGCGATCTTGATTGGTAAGACATCACAGATGTCAAATATGGCAACGTGATTGGTCGATTTAATGCTAGCATTAATTCGATTTAATGTCAGCATTAATTCGATTTAATGTCAGCATTAATTCGATTTAATGTCTGCATTAATTATTTAATGCTGACATTAAATCGATTTAATGCTAGCATTAATTCTATTTAATGTCAGCATTAATTCGATTTAATGTCAGCATTAATTCTATTTAATGTCTGCATTAATTATTTAATGCTGACATTAAATAGAATTAATGCTAGCATTAAATCGATTTAATGTCAGCATTAAATAATTAATGCAGACATTAAATCGAATTAATGCTGACATTAAATCGAATTAATGCTAGCATTAAATCGATTTAATGTCTGCACTCTTAAAAAAATTGGGCAAATTTTGCCCAACTTTTTGACCAACACTGGGCATCTATTCAACAACCTAAACAGTTGGGCAAAACTTTAACCAACCAAATTGGGTAAAGTTTGAACCCAACTGTTGGGCAAGAGATTACCCAACTGTTTGGTAAATTATCATTTTAAAACATATCCACTTGTTGGGCACTTCTTTTATTAAACTGTTGGGCAAATGCATTAACCAAATGTTGGTAATATATTAATCATCTTTTCCTTAAACATTGGTGCTTTCTTTAAATGTTAGGTTGTAGGTTATGGCAGGGAGCTGCCACTGCAGCTCCCTGGTTATGGCAACCCATCGGTCCCGGTTAAAAAATCCTGGCTAAATAACCTATTTGGTTTGTCACTGAGTTTCGTATAGGTACGTCCAAAACTATCATTTTTAAAAGGCACTGTAAAATGATGTGTGTTAATTATGTGATGAAGTATTGTAGTTTCATCAATGCATAAATGTGAACACAAGGGCTGCATGAGAATTAGCTGGTCCGTAGCTCTCTTACACTGATATCATGGTTATGAGACAGGTTTCTTGTTATGCCGAAAGGTTTCAAATAATAATATATAAACGCTTATTCGGACGTGAAAGAGAATATCCCAGATCCTGACCTCTCATTGGATAGCAGTTTTGCGCCAAATACGAATCATGGAATCTCATACAAATGTGTTCTAGTTCGTAGTACTGTTTAAAGAATTTTATGGAAACAGAGATCGATTTCATGGTCTAAAGTAATGTACGAGTTTAGCTGTTTGGCCAATATAAAAGATGCCAAAGAGAATTTTCAGATTATGGTACCATGGTCTGATTATGAGAAGAATTGTGAAACAAATCGGGTCAAGTGCACTGTTGTTTGGTGGCAACACTGCAACCAACAATATACCCAACAAATTGGCAAAAAGTTACCCAACAAGTGGGTAAAGGGAAAATATGCTCAACTGTAGAATAAAATCTTATCGTCATTTTGACCAGTCAGTTGGGTATAACAGTATACGCGTGCATGGAAGGGGAAATTTAACCATTATTTGAGCAAAGATTGACCAACACTTAAGCAACTACTTTTACTCAACAAAAACTTTGCCCAGCGTTTAAACATTGCACCAATTAGCACCAAAGTTGGGCAAAGTTTAACCAACACATTTCATAAACTTCTTTAACCAACGGATATTTTACCCAACGTTTTAAGAGTGTGCATTAAATCGAATTAATGTTGACATTAAACCGATTTAATGCCAGCATTAAATGATTTAATGCCGACATTAAAGTCTGTGCTGTGATTGGTCAATACTGAAACTTATTTAATGCTGACATTAAATCGAATTAATGCGGACATAAATTCGATTTAATGTCAGCATTAAATAAGGAATTATGTCCACTGTGGCCAACCATAGACGTGGCATGATCGATAGTGTATCGAACCGGTTCGCAATCGAAGTCACGACACGGTTATTCTCTGACGTCCGCAAAATCCGGCATAGATTTTATTGCATTTTCAAGCCGATGACAAGTCATATTTAAGTGAAATCTTACGAAATATGATTCTAAAAAGAAATGGTTATAACTTCTTTTAGAGGAATGTGGGTTTTGCATGTTGTACGTGTAAGACGTTCTGTATGTATCTATAAGGACCTTAACAACATAAAATTGATGCACTGGAAATAATTTGCGAATTAAGAGTAGCAATTAGTCTTTCGAATGGAGAGATCCCCTTTATGAGTTCGTTTGAGTTTTCATCGAGACATCAAGTTACATTGTACCTGTCCTCTTCTTGCAACTTTCTATAAACGAAATATCTACATATAGGCCTACAAGTAGCCTATACGATTATCCTAGTTATTCCCCACAAACACGGCTGGAAAGACAAATAAAAGTGAAGGATTATTACAAGAAAAAGTTCCTAAGGGGAGTCATTCGTCACCTCAGACTATAATTTTACCGGTAGTCTACAGAAATTGTCAATTGTCATAGCTAAGTTGATTGAAATCAAATTCTACACTATCGTATACAATAATGCATGTACCGTACAAAGTTAGATAAGATTTAACGACACACAGAGACGAATGTGTTATATAGTGTCATGATGTTCAAATACCACTGATCAAGTCCTCCATTTAGTCGCCTCTTACGACAGACGGGGAATACCGTGGGCCTATTGTACAACCCCCAGCCGACAGCTAGACAACTATTGAGGGACGTGCTCGGTCTTTTGGCGCCGACAACCCGTCAGTCGTGGGATGAGTAAAAACGGTCTCATGTGCGCATTTTGTAGTCGATAGTCGGGGACAAACTTCTTGCCACACACGACCTCCTCAGCCTATGCACCTGGATGCAGTTTGCACGTCATACTCAGGACCTGGCATGTACTAAGGGTGTTCTGATAACTTATTAGGGTCCTGTATACTTACCGGGCTATGTCCTGGAGCAATAAGCTGAGATTTTGTTTAGATGAGTTTTATACACTCAGTTGTGGGAAAGATTGGGAGTAATTAATTTGAGAGAATTGAAACTGTCTTGGGCGATGAAATAAATGCCTTTAAATTCCATTTGCTTGATAGCCTTTACTTTGCATAGTACATAACTTAGCCTACTTACCAACAAAACTTTTAATGTCAAATTGATTCATGGAGGTGATAAACTGCTACATCACACTGTACGTAGGATAGAAATGTAGATGAACTTATCCGCCATCGAAAAAGCACGATTTCTGTCATAAAATGATCATTTCAAATTAACAACGGCCAAAATAGTGATCCTAATTGAAGAAGTTCGTTTTATCCGTATGCTATGGCACCCAATGCAATTCCTCGACGTTAAAATGTAGTTGTCAAAAACTTAGACTTTGGTCCTCAGTCTTCATGATGTAAACATCCGTAATGAGCTGTTGGTCTATTCTTGGAGGTCCTCAGTCGCACTTACTCGTGGTTCCGGGTAAATTGTATATAATTGGAAACGAAGCACACGGATTTAGCAAAACCTTCATTTAATAATTGACCTCTTTATTAATGCAAACACCGGTAACGGATGTCATTCACGTGATCTATCTGTTAATCTGTCAGGAAAAATAGTGCTGCAGTGTATATCAACTTCAAAGTGAGTCGGCATTCCGTACGGTCATGGAAGTAGTACCTGGTACGGTAGGCACTGTAAGATGTACACATTTGAATACCTGAATTTCCCCTTAACGGTCGCTCTGATCGTATTCAGCTCAGGAAAGTCATCAAGGAGAATACGTACAGTACATTTTATAGATTCAATAACATACAGTTTAGTCTTCAAATACTAGAGACCTACCGGTATTATATGATACGAAGAGACTGCGAATTGAACTGCGACGACTTACCGGCTACATACAAAAACCGTTCAACACAACCAAAAACCGTTCAACACAACAGCAGTCAGGGATCTGTTTGCTTGACCTAGGCCTACTATCTACTGTAGCTCAGTTTGCATCAGCGGTTTCGTCATCATGCAATGAAAGCTAATGCAGGAAGTTGTTGACAAACCTTGTTTAATCTCTAACTACAAAGCATACAAATGATGCAAGATAAAGGCCTCTCCCGCGGTAAGCAACTAAACACAAATATTACAAGAACGTGGCTTGTTTAGCCAATGTATAGCTAACTGCAGAGGCAACTTTCAAGAGACACACGACATCGAACTAGCACTGCTGAAAATAGCTTTAAAATTTTGGAAGAAAACATAGATAAAGGAAAACAAAGAAATGGTATAAAGAGATTACAGAAAAGGCGCTGACACCTTTTGAAACTAAGTTTCCAGCACTTGTCGGTAAAGTTGTACACATATCTTTACTTTTTCCTCCCTAAATTTTCATCAACTTTTGTCAATGGATGAAAACCATAGACCTATCTCAAAAAATACATGCATATGAACATGGGCTGATATTTTTTACAACACTTATAACAAAAGCAATTTCTCTCAACCTCTGAGAGTCAAAAGGATCTCGTATTTGGTCTAACGGCCGGTAAGAGCATCCGCCTCTCACGCGGAAGGTCCGCGGGGTTCTGTTCCAAGGTCGAGCCATACCAAAGACTTTAGAGATGGAACCTACTGCCATTGTGCATGTTGCTCCGCATAAGCAACGGCCAAGGGAAAACAAGCCAGTGAGCCACAACTGGAAAAAGGCCTTGCCAGGTCGGCTCGATTTGAACCTATAGGTTGGAAAATGGGCCGCAAAATTCCATCCAACTAACTAAGTAACTAACTAACTAACTAACTAACTAACTAACTAACTAACTAACTAACTAACTAACTAACTAACTAACTAACTAACTAACTAACTAACTAACTAACTAACTAACTAACTAACTAACTAACTAACTAACTAACTAACTAACTAACTAACTAACTAACTAACTAACTAACTAACTAACTAACTAACTAACTAACTAACTAACTAACTAACTAACTAACTAACTAACTAACTAACTAACTAACTAACTAACTAACTAACTAACTAACTAACTAACTAACTAACTAACTAACTAACTAACTAACTAACTAACTAACTAACTAACTAACTAACTAACTAACTAAGTAACTAAAGGACACTCAAAACTCTCGAGGATTCCAATCTTCTAAGAGTTCCAGAGGCAGAAATTGGAAAGGAGCAATTTTGTATGCGGTTGCGTCAACGATGAACTGAAAGGTAAGGGGAAACAGGGGCGTCCATTTGATTTTCAAAGGGGGAGGGAACATCTGGCCTAACTTTTTTCTCCTGTTCTGACAAGGTATCTGCACTGGCGTAGCTAGACATTTTTGGGGGAAAGGGGTGGGATAGCATCCAAATTTTACGATTCTTGAAGTGCCCGGGGACGTAATGTGCAAAGTGTGATTTTTTGCGCCTTTAAAATATTTGAAAATATGGAGCTTGTATTGCAGAAAAGATTGGCCGGTCCTAAGTGTCCTGTAAGGAAATGAAAAGTTGGGGATTACTGGACAATGTGCATTTCTTACTGGCAAATCTGAGATTGAAGGGCAACCAAAGATCATTGTTGCTACATAATGTTAGCCAACGCCTACGAAATGAGGCATTTTTAGTCCAGAGCTCAAATATATTGGATAAAATTTGGAATTTAATGAGAGAAAATATATGAAAATGACATTGTAGTTACCTGTGTCATTGATGATCTGGTGTCACATTTAGCAAATTTCCGATTTTGTAACTTCCACAGCTCGGAAAAGTTTACCAAGCTGAAAATATGAGCCAGCACTTCTGCTTACGAATTGTAATTTGTAATTATTTTTGAAACAAATCATGACAGATAGGGAGCTTTTTGGGGAAAGATTTCCGAAATTAATGAGTTGTCAAAACCAGGAGATTATATACATGGCCTCGTATGAGGACATAAAGTTGTAAGAATTCTTTTTACTAGGAAGTATTCAGCTTTTAAATCGTAATATACGTAGGTGACTTTTATTTGTTTGTAGGAGATGTTTGTAAATCTGTATTATTATTCCCTATTATTATAGTGTCATATTATGGTTTATATCAATAAACTTGAACTTGAACACACAGTGGACTGGTTTTACAAATGGCAAATTTCCGAATTCTTTATTTTTCAGAGCCTCCTGCCCCATGTAGCCACGCCACCGGGTGTCTAAGAAAAGGGTGCCCAGATATAAAATGGTGGTCAATATTTCCATATTTTGAGTTACTCGGAAAACTCCAAGGTTTTCAAAAATGGTTTTGAAAGTGTGGCTAATTACTTTAACGGGCTATGGTCAATGTGAACTTAAATACCGGGTGTACCTTACAAGTAATGAGAATCACAACGAAAAATGTGATATTTTGCGAAATGCAAAAGTTCAAATAGTTGGGAACCATTTATAATGGAAAATGGTACAATAAATTGATGAGTTGATCAAAAGGGATCGAGGGTCGGGTGGGAGTGCTACCCACCGATGCTTCTGAGACACCGTTGCATAGGCCTACCGGTGTAAGAATTTTGATGCAAAAAACACTAAAATACGTCCTTTCGAACGACACCTCATCATAGGCTACACTATCTGCTGACAGAGGATGAAGGTGTAATGTATATTTAATTCCAGATTGAAGTCTTTTATCCTCTCCGACAATGGTCAATAAATACGAAATGGTTGAAACGGTAAACGAATGTTTGAAGTGCGCTTGTCTAAATTTTGCATTAGAAATTTATTTTTCTGAAAAAGTTGCATGCAGAATGTGCACCGAGACATTTCAACGTTTCCTTGAAATGCGTTTGTCAACTTCAGTCTGCCAGACTGGTATTCACTACAGATTACAGATTTCATTAAAAGATAGTAGGGAACGATTCCTCTTCAAATTCCTAAACGTTTTGCTCCTTCGTCATCACACCTGCTAGCCCATGCATACGAACGATCGACATAATCATAGAGACCGATGAGTAATGTGAGTATGTTTGCTAAGTAAACATGTGGAATTATTTATACAGAAAATCGATCGTAAACGGTAGAATATACCTTCCATAACCTACATGTAAAGTCTTTTTGGTAGTAGCCTACCTTACATATACGTTTCAGGTCACAAAAAGGGTGGGGACTTTTACCTTAGTTCCCCATCCAAGCACTCAAAAAGTGGGGGACATGTCCCGTTTGTATCAGTAGCGTGTGCAGGATTTCGGAGGTGGAGGTCAACCTGTGAATCCCCGACATCGAAAGTTGCACCACTTCGAGCTCGAAGCTCGAGTTTGAATGCGTGGGGTCCAGGGGTCCGCATTAGGGCCCCTGCTGGGGTCCAGGGACAGAGACACGGTGAGGAAACAGGGCGAGCCCCCGGAAGCTCATGCAATATAAGGTGATGGAACAGCCGCAAATTGGTTCTAGGGACACTATTGATCAGGTTTTTTAGTTTCACATTTTGTGAAATTTGAAGTCAATGATGGAAAGTTCACGTCTCTCAGAAGATAGGTAATGAACTTCCGAAACATACACATAAATTAAACAAGTCTTGATAATTTTATTTTGTCTGATTAAACAGGTTGTTTTCTCGTCAAAGGGTTATTAACACGTGTGCTATTTCCAAAACGCTTCATGTGATACGGACTATTTCAGGTGCATTAAACTAATGGATAACACAAGAAAATCAAAACTGAATTGTGAAACGTTTCCCAAAAGGATGAGGAAAGGCATATTCCGGAGACAAAATTCGTCAATTTCAAGATATGCAGAAAAATGTTCTTTTTTAGGAGGCGAAAAAATAATCTCAATAGCATATAGCGTTCGGAAGATACAAATTTATAAAGTGAAGCAACTTTTTTCTTTTTTAATTTGGCATTACATTCAATTTATTTATTATTTTGGTGCCGCTGCAGGAAATATTAACCAGCAGTGGTGGTTGTGCTCTACGGAGGGTGAATGGTAATGCTTGATCTTCAGGCAAAGATATGTAAACGTTCCCACATATAATTTCAAGGACAAAAAGACTTTAACTTATTAAGAAAAGCAAAAGGAATTAGAGACAATGTGCCCACCTTTACAACTTTTGTGGCTTTGTTGAAAAGCAGCGGTATTTTTAAAGAAAATATCCAATCTTTTAAAATGAGATATCTGGAGGTTAGAAAAGGAATTGCGACAGGATTTGAAGGACACGGTGTGCGCTTTTTTTTAACAAAACTTGCCCCGGTAAAAGCCGCCAGAACGCCGCCCTTTAAATAACTGCTAAGGGAACGTCTTCAACCAAAGCAGTGGCGTGTGCATATTTTTAAAGGGGTCGCGATTCCAGCTTCTCCCAACTTACTTTATAAAACAGAGGATGTTCTTGTTCATTTCGAAGTATAGGAGTAAACATAGCATGTGTTACTAACCTTATCCAGATTGTTTAGAAATAAGTCATATTTAAAGGTAAGATCTGTACATAGGAATTATGAAGAAAAGTGAAAAGTCAATCCTTTGATTCCAGCTACTCATCTTCTTTCAACTTTGAATCAAATGTCATATGAAAGATAGAAAGGAGGATATAATAAAGTAGGAAAAATATATACCATGAATATACGGACTGCGGAGTTTTTCAAGAATGAACATATAATCACTTCCGCTTTCTTTGCGTAAGTGGTGTACTGCAGTGTGCTACAGTATGCGTCACACATCGGACAGATTTGTACGTATAGAAACATGGGACCAGTCAAGACCTTTGGTGAGATGACTAATGAAAGCGAAAGTTAATTGGTCTTAACTACACAGTTTTACGTAAAATTTAAAATCTATCTAAGGAGATTAAACAAGCGAAGCAAAGTTGATGATAGTAGGAATTCGTGCACCATGGGCCTCATGTAGCCTCCTGACATTTGATTTTGTGACAGGCGATCGGAAGAGCTGGATCCTTTGGTAAAAGAACAAGTCAATGAAAAACCCTGTCAATACTACAGGTTTGAATACTCAGAGTGTCTCTTCAGACTTTTCCTTTTTCACTTAGCCGTAAATCCCCCAACTGAGTGATTTTCCCCCAACTGACTTCTGACGTTGGGGGTCTGTGCACCCTTTTAAATACGCTACTGCTCTATCTCCCAAATCGACGCCCATGGGGGGAAATGCTACTTCCGTTGGAGAAAAAGTTTAAATTCGTCAAGGGATGAGACTTCAGATGACATATGTAATAGAATAACAGTAGGTCACCCCAACGATATGCTTTTTGGCTTAGATAGATGGCAAGTTGTTCATGACAAAATATCCCAACATTACAACTAATTTTCAACAATGAGCGAAAAATTGTTAAATTTATTACTATAAAAAGTTGTCCAGTAGGTTTTTTTAATTGAAATCGAAATTAACGAAATCATCCTTCCACCAAACCCTAACATTTCAAAATTCTAAACACGTTACTTTCGGCATCCTATAACACTATTGTCGGTAAAAAGGGTTGCTAGTACCCCGGTCTGGCAGCGCGACCCTTATTGTTAACTATTGCGCCAGTCAATCCTGGAATTGTTTTTACCTGGCCTATTGAACTTCCAATTTTCAATCTTCCTAACAGAAGCAGTTGTGTTAAGTGATAGTCAGTTGACTTTATAACACAAATAAAAGAGCAAAATAGTAAATGAGTCTCGGTATGTGTCTTCCTTTTTATGCAAAGAAGAATATGGTATGGAATTCTGCAACACCAGAAAATCTGAACATTTCACAAGATACATTTTTGCGCGCACTCATAGCAAGAAACGTTATATGAAACGTCAGAATGCATTTGAGAATTCCGTACTTTGTTTCTTAATCCTGAGTTGGGTAGCCCTGTAATTGTTGGGCTAATTGCACCAATATTTGTTGCAAGTCTTTTATCCTGTAATGGGTCACCGAATTCAAGGGCTCATATCTCAGCTAAAGATTAAATGAGATTGGGACAAACCACCAAGCTTCATCATTCATATTCCAAAATGAAAAGATAATTAAGGAATAAACTGCTTTTGTCGGACTACGGTTGGTGAATAAACCGTCGGATTCTAGATTTGGATAAAGAACGGACGCGGCAAAGCCGAGTCCGTTATTTCTTTCAAATTTGGAGTCGAGATAGGTTTTTTCATGCACCAACAATAGTCCGACAAATGTGGTTAATTCCTTTTCTACCACCAAGAAATGTCCTTTTCGAGGTTTACTTCTAGTGGCTTTCTATATGGCTTCTGCAAATCATTACAACGGTCGGTGTGCTGAAGAATAACATCTCAGTGTTTAACCAATCAGAATGCGGATTCTAAAAAAAAAAAAACATTAAATAGACGTGGATTTGAATTCATTGGAGCAACATTCCCGACGAAATTGTGTTCGAGTATTTGGGATAAAGGAAATGAAAGAAGAAGATTCCTCGGACCTGATAATAAAACTAGCGAACGATAAATTGGATACCGAGATAACCAAGAGACATAGATCGTTCTCACCGTATGGGTAAACAAGGTCCCAGTCCCAGAGGTATTATTGTGAAATTCGTTTCATACAGGGCTCGACAGGCGTTTATTCGAAACCGAAAAAAACATATAGGCACTGTTCTCTCACCAAAAACAGTACCACTTCTCCTTCTTACTTAAGCCCCTCCCACAATTGTCTGAAATTCATCCTCATCCAGATACAATCTCACTTTATTGCTTCAAGGTGAGTATAGAAATTATTTAATATAATAATCAAAACACTCTCAGTATCATTCATGCTGTGTAATATAAGCTTTGGTACTCCGCATTGTTTGAATTAGCTGCCACTCAAAGGGATTGATGGTCACTGTTTAACAAGGTATTTCTTGATTGACTGTTGTCATTGTATTGTATCGATTGTATTCTTTGTGAGGGTTAGGGATTAGGGTTAGGGATAAGGACTATCGTTAGCCAGTTAGAAAATTTCTTGTTAAACAGTGCGCATCGCCCCAGTCAAAGAGCTGAGCCAATTGAGAATTTTGGTTCCCCCTTACCAAAATTTTAGTTTGGGGTGAGAGGTTTGGACCTTTAAGGAAACAGGAATCGTTGTTCAAGAAGATCTGACCCACCAAAATCTTTCCATACTACGTGCCACTCGAAACCACCCAAAAGTTGAAACCACATGGACCAAAGATGGAGTAATTTTCTCAAACTGAACGAGAACGGAAAAGGTTCCAAAAAGAAGGTAACATGCACCTCAGATCTAGAAAAAACTAAAAGCGCACACGTTTTTGTGTCTTTAGTATTTAATCAGTGTATATACGGGATCTCATTTTGTCGACATGATCGACTTGCTGTTTGGGTCATGATCACCTATAATGGAACCACTGTGTTATACTGTCAAATACCTCTTTATTCCTTGTGTATCAAGTTAAGACGATTCTTTCCGCTTAATTTTTCCTGTCATGCCCCTTTTCTGTATTTTGGCCCTGATTGAATTCGTAGTGTATATAGTGGGTGTAAGCTTAGTTCAATGTCAAAAGTATGTGACTTGTAAGGGGGATTTATTAAAAGAGGATTACTTAAGTCACTGTTTGCGATGCTCCATAGAGTTCCACAGTTGTACGAACGCCAATCTTTGTCATTGTTGCCTTGACAACGCTTTCCCGATGCAGAGTGTGTCCACTGATAACGAATTTTATTATGCTGTAAGTATGCAAAGTGACCATGGTATACAAAATGACCATTTATTCTCTTCACCTTTGATGACAATCAAACTACATGTAACTTGATTAGAGTTGATAACAAAATGGGTTGATGTGCACTGTTTAACAAGGTATTTGTTGATTGGTTGTTGCCATTGTATTGTATCGACTGTATTCTTTGTTCGGGTGAGGGATTAGGTTAGGGATTAGGGTTATCGTTAGCAAGTTAGGAAATTTTTTGTTAAACATTGCGCATCGCCCCAACAAAAATAGCAGGTGTTTTCAAATAGATACTTTTTTTCAATGTAGACATGGATTGATTTAATATTTTCCACCTTAACAGTCGTAGTCTCAGTAAAAATTTCGATTGTGTAACAGATTTCCTGGGACTTCTTGATCACTGTTTAGCAGCACTAGGTTTTACTGAAACTTGGTTTCGTGACAGTGTTTCACCTGTCTTGGAGATTGATGGTTATTCATTAATAGAAAATCATCGGAAAAATAAGAAAGGGGATTGTGTCGCCTTATTAAAGATGAGTTTCAACTACATGTTGGTAATGACATGTCAGTCTTCAATGTTAATATTGAAAGTATTTTGGTGGAAATAAGTATACCATTTGTTCATTACAGTATTATTATTGGGTTTGTTTATCATCCACCTTGCAAGTGGAGTCGCATGCTCCAACAATTCCATGTATAGTATTTTAAGTGAAATGGCAGAGGAAATCAAGTTTGGTTACATGTAATGGGTGATTTTAACACTGATCTTATGAAAAACATGTCATTATGAACGATTTAAAGTAAAGTGGGTTCTTACCAACTATTACTCAACCTACTAGGTATTTAGCACTAGAGCTTCCATTATTGACAATATCTTAAGGAATGTCAGTTCTATTGATCCGACTGTAAACATTGATGTGAGTGGAATTCTTGTAACAGATTTAAGTGAACTTTTTCCAATATGCGTTAATTCTTCTCTTAGACTCACAGAAACCTAAGGTTGACTAGTTCTCATTCGAAACTTGTGAAAACGAAATGTAGAAACTCTTACGACTTGTGTGTAAAACATAAGCTGGGAGGCACTCAGTTTATTCCACTTATGACCCCAATGCAGCACTTAGCTGTTTTCTTGATATACTTTGCAGAACATATGATTCCTGTTTTCCCTTTGTGCATGTTGGTCGTAAAAAGAAGAGAAGAAAAAATGTGTGACTGCAGGCATTGTTAACTCAATTAAGCGTAAAAGTCACAAGCTATATAGAAAACTTTTGAAATCCCCAACGAATGAAAATAAAGTACAATTTAAGAAACACCGTTACAAACTGCCATATTTCAATGAACAAGACATATTTACGGGAAGCTGACCATGTTAAGTTTTTAGGGGTCTACATTGACTCCAACTTAACTTGGAAGAATCACATTCAGTTTATAAGCCTCCACAATTGCCCAAAGTGTTGGAATCTTGTCAAAGTTAAAACACATTCTTCCCAGGAATATACTTCGTACATTGTATCTTACATTAATCTTTCCACATCTTACATATTGCCTCACGATATGGTCAGGTTCATGTAAAACATGTAAGCTATTGGTTCTCCAAAAACGAGCTATCCGTCATATTTCGTCTGCTAGTTACCATGATCACACGAGTAAGCTTTTCTTATCACTGCATCTGTTAAAACTCCAAGATTTAGTTAACTTAAGAGTTGCCTTATTTACTTATATATCTGTTCACCGTATTCTCTCTGTTAGTCTTCAAAATGTGTTCAGTTATAATTTAGACGTTCACGCACATAATACGACAGATGCCCATAACATCCATATCCCACGCTGCAATTCATCCTTTGCTAAAAACAGCTTTTTCTACCGAGCAAGAATTACTTGGAATAAATTGCCTCAGAAAATTAGGTATTTACCTTCTATAAATTTCTTCAAACGGAACTTTACTAACTATTATGTTAGTACATATTAATCTTTTCAAAGAAGTGCACTTACTGTATGCTGCTATGATTTGCTTTTTTGTTCTGTTTTGTTATATGTTTGTATTTTTCCCTTTTCTTTTTAGGGAGTGTAACTACCAGTGAAGCCTACTAAGGTATCTTAGAGCACTTCCTTTCACAGTGCTATCTTGTTTATAGAATAATTGTGTATCGTAAATGCAATTTGTAATTCGATCTTGATACATTGTGAAGAAAAAAAAAATAAATGAATGAAATGAAACTGAACCACATTATACGCATTGCTAAAAGAAATTACTATCATAAACTTTTCAATGACAGCAAAAATGATGTGAAAAGAACATGGCAAAATTTTAACCAAATTTTTCATAAGGATACTTCAAACGGCAGTTTACCTGTAAATTTCAATGATGGGAATTGTCTCCCTACGAAGCCCCGTAAAATCGCTTATTCTCAATAATTTCTTTGTGGACCGCCTCTGGCCGATAAAATATAAAGCAGACCAGTACTTTCGTTTTTGACAGTCTAGCTGAGAGAAATAATTCTAGCTTATTTCTCTTTCCGACCTGTGAGGGGGAAATTACTAAGTTAGCTTATGACTGCCCGAAAGCAGGAAAGTGCAGTTTTCGATGGTTTACGGCCGTCAGTTATACGTACGGTTATACCATTTATTACCAAACCATTAGAACGCATCTTCAGTAATTCTCTTAAGCTAGGAATTTTTCGTGATGAAATGAAAAGGGCAAAAGTTGTTCCAATTTACAAGAGTGGCGATGCCGAGTTCTTTGCTAACGTTCGCCCTGTTTCTGTTATGCCAGGTCTTTCAAAAATTCAAGAAAGATTAATGTTTAATCGAGTACAAAGTTTCCTACAAAACATAATATTTTATTAAATGGACAGTATGATTTTCGCTCGGGGCACTCAACCGAACTAGCCTTAACTAATGCAATTGATATGATTAGTAAAGCCATTGTTTTCCTGGATTTATCGAAAGCATTCGATACAATAGACCATGTAAAGCTCGGGTCACACTACAGCGATATCGGACTGTCGGATCGGATTCCCTTCCGATTTTTGTGAGTTTTACTAAAATCTCCTCCATCTTTGGTAAAAAAGAAACAAAAAATTGCCAAGCTGTGTAAACAGTGGCGTAGCTAGGATTTTTTTCCAGGGGGCAAAGGTATGAAATTTCCCCAAAATTTTTCCCAGTCAATGTGTAAGTATTTCATATAAAAAATGCAAATTTAGAAGTATAGCAACATTACCATGTCATTATGTAATATAACCTGCATTTTTAATCTTAAAGTATAACATAGAGCAATTGGAATTAACAGCTCCTAGTATATTATTTTGGTCAACAACATCTGGTTTATTTGTATGTACTAACGCAGTGGCGTACCTAGGATTTCTCTGAAGGAGGGGGGGGGGGCATGCAGTATGATCTAAGGGAAGGGGTGTCCGGAAATTTTTTGACGCAAAAATTTGGTGCAAGATTGGTGCATGCAAAATGGTACAAGATTTTTAGGAACAGTGTAAAAAGTTGAATCGTGGTGGTTCATGAGGATAAAACTGAAACTTTTGTGTCTTTACATGCATTCTTATGCCATTTATGCTACCTTACGAAGTAAAACATCACATTAAATTTGCACACTTTTAGGAGTCAAAATAAAAGAGTATTGATCGGTATAGGAATTGTGGTATATATTGGCCACAAAACGCTACTTCGTCATAAAGATTATCTTAGCAGAGCTCCACCATTGGTTGGCGCGGAGCGTAGAGAAAATTTCGAAAAATCAGACCCCTCAGATGGCCGGAAATAGCATTTTCCAGACTTATACGAAGAATCTACCCAGTCACTACCTTCTTTTGTCGTTTGCAAATAAAATCCTGCTTCAAAATATGTTCGCAAACTGCAAAGTGATCAGAGAGTTAAGGGGTAATCTGACCCCAAAATGTAATTTTGCCCAAAAGACCGAGCGAAACGCCACCATTAGTTGGCGCGGAGCGTAAAAAATAATTTCGAAAGATCAGACCCCTCAGATGGTTAAAAATAGCGTATTCATGCTTGTAAAGGGAATCTAAACATGTAGTCTTTATTTTTACCGATTCCACCAGTGGGAAACAGAGTCTACCCTTTTTAAGTTAAAACTGGAATTTGACAGAATTTGCCCATTTGTAGGAATTGAAATACTGGTATCACTGAGGGACGTACTTGCAGAGACAATCCTTCTCCTTTGAAAATTTTTGAATAATTGGGTGTCCTTATATGCAACCTGGTGCCACATATGCTATCTTTTGAAGTAAACCCTGTGTTACTAAAGTTTAACTACTTATTTTTAAGAACAAAGAAAAAATGGCATCTGTGAGGGGGACATGACCCAATGGTCCCCCCCCCCCTTTGTACGCCACTAAAAGGAGGCCTAACAGTGGCTCGATCACACAGGATATCCTGTTAGAACAGCATTCTGTTAAGTGAAGAAGGCTACAAGGTACTCGAGGACCCGTTTATTGTTACCCAAGTGAGCAGAAAGCTTTTTCCCGAACTAGCCTGTAAGCCTCCAAGGGTTAGGCTAAGTAACAAAATGTAAGTATGCCAATGGATCCCGCTCATTCTAATTTTTAGACTAACTTTAAGTTAATCGTTGGCCATGGATTGTTTCAGCCCCATCCATCGTTATGTACACAGAGTAAAATCGGGGGGGGGGGGGTCTACGTTAGTGACTTTTCAGTTTTCACATCCATTTACTGAATTACCAAAGTGTACAACGCAGAGACTGTGTGCAAGGGGATAAGTTCGGCAAGTTCAGCTGTTGTTTAATTCCTCAATAACAGCTTCATGTACACTGAACTGCACTGATCATAAAAACCGCGTGTATACAAGAGAACATCCAATCTGCTACGCGGCGAGGACATTTTTGTGGAACGCGAGTAGGGCCGGTTCATGCGCCACTGACGAAACCTCAAATCTAGGTTAATTTGTTGCATGAAAATACGAATTATGTATAAGAAATGACTCAGAGTTTTTTATTCTAACAAAAATTTCTCAAAATTTTTGTTAGAGTAAGAAAATTCATCAAATTTCCCCAATTTCATGAAATTTTTCCCCAAATTATTTTCCGGGGGGGGGGCAACTTTCCCCCTGCCCCCTCCCCCAGTAGCTACGCCACTGTGTGTAAATATATGATTTGCATCGCGAGGCTACGAAAATCTAAGTGATACTAATTATTCCTTGACGTCACAGCCGCACACAGCTTTAATCGGATACGCGTAGTCCGATAAAAGCTCTTTGTTAATGTGACGCCACAAAATTAATAGTTTACATTTCATTTCTGTGGTCCTCTCATTCCGATCATAGTTTTAGACAAGATGGCAATTTTTTGGTTCTTTCCGTCAATGGATGGAGGAGATTTTAACTAAAACTCACAAAAATCGGATAGTAATCCGATCCGATATCGCTAAAGGAAGCCCATTACGGCGTACACTGGAAAAAAATTGTAAATTTTACATTGAGACCACCGTCAACAACATTGCCGACAAAAGCACGTTATTTTTACTGTCAATTGTAAACATAATAGCGCAAATCCCGTAGAATTGACAGCCAAGCAGTTGTTAATTTTACAGTAAAAATTTTGTCAGCTGTTTTATGTAAAAGTACAGAAGGACCATAAAACTGTTTTGCCTTAATGATTTCTTCGTCGCACTTAAAAGATTAACTCTTTTCTAATTTTGATGGTAAGTGAAGTCTGTTTATCGAGTGAACGGCATGACAAAGTTATAGTTTTTTAAAAAATTTCTTCTTTGGGTGATGTTGCAGGATAACTTACAACTTTGGCTTTTCATCACAGAATTTCGACTTCAAGGATTAGAATTCTGAGTTTGTATCTCGAACTTTTGATTTTTATGTCAAAGTTTTCACTTTTCTTCGAAATTTCAAAGTTGACATTTCTCTCAATTTTTTGACCTGTAGGGCCATGAGTTGCCATAGCTAAGTTTTTGGACCCTGGCACGAACTAACATCTCGTTTAAAACTTGTAAGTAATAATATTCAAGATATGTATAGATGGTTCAACGACTAAGAAATCTTCTTTGTGCTAACTTTTCAATGCCCTCATGATTCGCATAATATCCTAAATTATCATTCAATAATTTTTTGAAAAGATCTATGGGGGTCCGGTGCTTCAGACGGCCTTTAAAAAATAGGACGCAACTCAGCTTTCACTAAATGATGTAATGATTTCAAAGTAGTAATATTGAAGGTATGGTTACCAATGTATTTGGATAACAAATCGTCTTTGTGCTACACTCTAAAATCAAAAGAGTGGACTTAGTCACTCTTTGATCGAGTGAAAAGTATAAATTCACTCCATAAGAGTGATAATTCACTCCAAGAGGAGTGAAGTTCCCTCCAAAAAGAGTGAAGTTTCACTCTTGATGGAGTGCCCACAGTGATAGCTCTTAAAAAAAGAGCGATCATTGCAGGCACCCTCTAGTGAATTTCACTCTTTTTGGAGGGAACTTCACTCTTTTTGGAGGGAACTTCACTCCTCTTGGAGTGAATTATCACTCTAATGGAGTGAATTTACACTTTTCACTCGATCAAAGAGCGACTAAGTTCACTCTTTTGATTTTAGAGTGTAGCTTTTCAATACCTTCAATCTTTGCATAATATCATAAATTATCATTCACTAATTTATTGGAAAGATCCAAAGGGTCCAAATGCAAAGGAATTCATGATGAATTGATGGAATTGTCAGTACAAACACGATATATTAGCCTGAGGATATACAAAGCTTACCCCAAATGAAATAATTTATTATCTCATCGCTCCGTGAGGAGGATGAGATATTGTAGTCACTTTGCCTATGGGGCTATATATGCCAATGCCAGCGTAAATCGCAATGGATACCATGGTAACGGTAAATTTTCCCAGGTTACTAGTCTCGAGGTCTAACCCATGGTGAGGTACCCCGGGGTGACTGAAGGTCCATGGCTGAGAGAGGGGTCAAAACCTGTCCGTGTGTGTGTGTGTGTTGGTGGGTGAGTGTGTGTGTGTGTGTGTGTGTATGTGTATGTGTGTGTGGGTGTGTGTATGTGTCCAATTTTGTTTTCCTAATATCTTGTAAACAGCTGGGCCGATTTTCTTCAAACTTGATAAGATGGTACCTCAGGTGGAACAATTGCATTTTTAATACACGACCGGAAGTGAAGGTCAAAGGTTACAGGTCAAAGGTCAAATTTAGTGAAATCACATTTTCTGCTATATTTCCAAAACGAAACGTTCTTCTGACACGAAACTTTACACATATGATGATTGCATCTAGACCTACCAAAATATGTGGTTGCCATAGCAACAGAGGTCAAAGGTCAAGTGGTAGAGTGGAACAAAAAAAATTCCAAGTGATAATTTGTTCGTAAAACAACGTTTTTGTCCCTCAAACTCCTCCTAGTGGGCTGGACCGATTCTTTTCAAAATTGGTAGGTGGGCACCCCAGGGTGGGAACTTGTGTCTCCCAGACCCTCAGAAGAAAAGGTCAAAGGTCAGAGGTCAAAGGTCACATTTTGCAGAAAAACACTTTTTTCCCTATTTTGTACTAAAACTTCAAAAGAAAACATTTATTTTACATGAAACTTCGCAAGTATAATAGGGTAGACTAGTTCTTCCAAAATATGTGGTTTCCATGGCAACCAAGGTCAAAGGTCACGTGAAAGGGGGTCAAATACTTTTTTTTTGTATTCACTTTAACTCTTAACGGATGCATCCCACAAATCTGAAAGTTTAAGTGTAATAGCCTAGGCATGATACTGTAAGTTGTACCGATATGTGTGGTTGTCATGGCAACCAAGGACATAGTTCACGTTACAGATTGTCAAAGGTTAAAGTGGGCATGACACGGCCACAAAAACTTTTGTGTAGTGCAAGATTAGATACAGTATTTTACAAATATCATCTCACACCCTATTAAAAACCCGTACAATTCGGCATAAATGATATTCGAAGGAAAACTGCGTTCGAAATCCAATTTCGAAAAATGCCGCAACAGCTCGCCTGACTTTTATGACGCAATTTGCGGCAAAAACCCTGCCCTACGGCGCGCATCTAGATGTGGAACTAATGTAACGCTCAGTAAAGTTATCTTATCTTAGCAACCTCATGAAAACGATTACATCACAATACAGAGTCCAACATACAGAGCGAAAGGCGCGGACCATGGTGGGGATTCGGAGCAAATCATTGGCCAATGTGTTCGCGTGTGCATGCGCGCGGGTAAAAATAGTTCTGTTTTTGTGCAAGGAAGACGCGGTTCGGTTGCTATAAAGAACAGCTATGAATATGTATGGGCAGACCACACTTAAGCGGGTCCCCACTACGAGCGCGTCTTTACTGTGTATGAGCTGTTTGATGAAGATGCTATTGCGAATACTAAGCAGTCACCGCGCAATGCACAATTCACAATGTACGCTCACTGCTATCGGAGCACCGGTGTTTGCAATTATACTTGCGCTAACACGCGTTACCATGCACATGATTCGATGATTGTGAGCTCTCTGGTACAGTGTTGCTAACCGTGCCTCCAATGACGTCACCATTTTTGAGACGCGTTCACATACGTTTTTTCGCTTTCGCATTTCAAATGGTCTGAGTCTGGCCTGTAATTGGGAATTCAAAACGTCGTATTTCGGTATTTATGGACATAATTTATTAGGGAAATCATTCACTTTATGTCAAGGTGTACCCAAAGAACAGTTACCTAGGAACTTACTTTGGCCGTGTCATCCCCACTTTAATGTTTTGTAACTAGCCTATTTTTCATCAATTAATATAAATAAGCTAGACTCCCAGGTTAGTACTTCGTAGTAACAGTCTCAAATTCTTTTTTTTACTAGCTCGTATGCTGCAGTGAGATTTTTAAGTTCCTACTCGCACTTCACTTTGATGGCCCTTATATCTAGAGTGTTCTCATATGGTGTATGCAGACAGTTGTTTTCACTCCAAAGTTGCTGTAACTGTTAGGCCTAGTAGTATGAAAGTTGAAGTCAAACCTAGGGCTAGACTTGAAATCTCAAGCTGGTTAACAGTATGTAGGCTAGGTCTGGGGCTAAACCTATGCCATTCATACGCTTGAGTTATAACCCAAGATATGAAACTGTGGGTGTCTAACATTAGGTTAGGCATAGGGCCTCTATCTTACATATTGGTGCCCTTAAAACTTGGCGGTTCTGGAGCATCGCCAAAAAAAAACGTACGTGACAATTTCCTTGCCATGGGCTAGGATTGGCCACAGGCCAGTACGCAGAAAAGGTTTGTGCGTCGCCCGGAAATCTTCTAACGCCACACGTTCAACATCGCGCACACGCCCAGTTTTTTAATTGAGACGCACTTGATGTGCATATCAGCTCGACACACATGAAGTTTGCCGTCGCGTCAAAATGGAGAATACGCCCAGCTAGCGCCTGAATAATAACAATTACGCACTTGTCTAAAGCGTCCTCAAAAACGTCTTACTTTTATTATCGTTGCGTCCATATCTAATCGTATCAGTTTAGTGAAACAGCCAAGCTCGTTGTTTTTTTTCATAGTGTTGCAAGGGGATAACAGCATCTTAAAAAATAAATTTGTTCCAAAATCTTAGATAGGCCTACTGGATTAAAAGGGCAAGCATTACAAAGATTGGGTAGCCTATCTCTCCAGTTCTTATATAATCCAGTGTCAGAATTTAAATATCAAAATGATGTTTTTTTGAGTAAGGTGCGCCTGTTCAAGAACTTGATTTGTATGTGCCATATTCTTTCCCCTCGCTATCTTACGAAAAAAAACTTCCGTCCGCTGGAACGAAAAAAAATCGCTTCCCTTGGACTTCAAGATTGTGGCATGGAGTTTTAGTAGGTAATTTTTGTCAATGACATTCTACTGTAGCATAAAATTCAGCACAGATAAAACTTCTAGCTCATACATAGTTCAAGTTCTGTAACCAACTTGCGCACATGTTAGCGATGACATATGCAACTCCGTGGATTGCCCTCTTGTTTTTTATTGTGAAAGCTGAGTTGCGCCCTCATCTTTAAACGTCGTTTAGTGCATCAGGACCCTATGTGGATCTTTCCAGAAAATTAGTGGATGATAATTTATAATATTATGCGAATCATGAGAGTATCGAAAAGCCAGTACAAAGGCGATTTGTTAGCCAAATACAACGGTAAGCATTACAAAGATTGGGTAGCCTATCTCTCCAGTTCTTATATAATCCAGTGTCAGAATTTAAATATCAAAATGATGTTTTTTTGAATAAGGGTGAGGGTATCGAAAAGCCAGTACAAAGGCGATTTGTTAGCCAAATACAACGGCAAGCATTACAAAGATTGGGTAGCCTATCTCTCCAGTTCTTATATAATCCAGTGTCAGAATTTAAATATCAAAATGATGTTTTTTTGAATAAGGGTGAGGGTATCGAAAAGCCAGTACAAAGGCGATTTGTTAGCCAAATACAACGGCAAGCATTACAAAGATTGGGTAGCCTATCTCTCCAGTTCTTATATAATCCAGTGTCAGAATTTAAATATCAAAATGATGTTTTTTTGAATAAGGTGCGCCTGTTCAAGAACTTGATTTGTCTGTGCCATATTCTTTCCCCTCGCTATCTTACGGTAACCATACCAAAAAATTATCATTACTAGGGAAATTTTAAAGGACACATCAATTCGGACCACCGTCTTCAAATTTAGTTATGGTACATCATGACCCTATAAATTTATTAAAATTTGGTGTCGTTGGCTTACTCTTTACTTAGAGTTCATGATGATTTGATGGAATCGTCAGTACAAGCACGGTATATTAGCTTAAAGGACATACAAAGCTTGCCCCAATGATTTATTTTTTATATTGAAAGCTGAGTTGCGCCCTCATCCTTAAACGTCGTTTTAATGCATCAGGACCCTGTGTATCTTTCCAAACAATCAGTAAATGATACTTTATGATATTATGCGAATCATGAGAGTATCGTAAAGCCAGCACAAAGACGATTTGCTAGCCAAATACACCGGTAACCAGGCCAAAATTATCATTACATAGGAAATTTTAAACGACATATGAATTCGGGCCACCGTATTCAAACTTAGTTATGGCATATCATGACCCTATAAATGTATTAAAATTTGGTGTCGTTGGCTTTTTTTTGCTTAGAGTATATGATGAATTGAAAGAATCGTCAGCACAAGCACGATATATTAGCTCAAAGGACATACAAGGCTTACCCCCATATGAAATTCAATTTTTATAGTGAACGCTGAATTGCGCCCTCATATTTAAACGTCATTTTGATGCATCGGGACCCTATGGAACTTTCCCTAAAATTAATGAATGATAAGTAATGTTGTTTTGCGAATCAAAAAACTATAACTCTGTAATGGTACACTCGATCCAAAGCCTTCATTTACCTGCCAAAATCAAGCCAACCAAAAGATTTATCAAGCGCGACCTCTTTCGCAGAGGTTGTATGTGAAGATTTACAACAAAATATAATGAAGTATTTGTTTACCTTCAAAAAAAAGTAAAAAAGTTCCAAAAGTGCTAAAAATGGCCCACAAATTAAAAAAAATCAGGGAAATACAAATAGGTTACCCAACTCATTTTTTTCTTCTGAATATCACGAGAGAGGAACGGAGGGGGAACGATTTTAGTGATATTTACGCTAAAATCTTCCAAAATGGGTCAAAACCTTTCCAAATTTTTCATTTTAGACCAGAAAACCATGGGTCTGAAAATAAAATCATAACCCCACAACCGTAAATCCGATTTTATTAGGAATGAAAGAGAAAACCATTTTAGGTACTATCCTGTACTTTAAAACACAAAATTATGCCGTTCTAGATAATTTTGTATAAAAAAAATTACGAATACTGATTACGTCACCTAATTTGCATATTTGCTCACATAAGGGATGAAATTATGCAAATAAAAGGTTCATTCAAATTCTCCAACCTTGTTTTTGCCATTAAATAATAGTTTCTCACGGAAGATATTCTTAATTTAATATAAAAAATCACTGCAAGCCGAATTCTGCCCATCCTTTTTAATTGACAGGGGCCGATGGGGCAAAAATTGGGGGACATCGTACTCCCACTATTTCCCCCTTATTATATAGGGGCTAAAAGGTGTTAATTTAAATAGCGAGTCTAGTTAACAACTTTCACTTTCTATTTTTTAAATTTATACCTTGATACGTTCTTTTGATGTAAGAAATGCTTCTTTCATACGGGACTGATTCTTCGGATGATTATATACATGCGGACATTAGTTCCACATAAAATCTAGTCTCTCCGGACAGCTCTTGTTGTGACGGTGGGACGATATTTCCTCAAAAATGTTGTCTGAAGGACATTTTCCAGGGGGATGATTTCCTGTCACACAGGACGAAATTACTCTGCCAGCAAAATATCAGGCTAGCTTCAGGAAATATAAGGCAGAATATCCTGCCAGCAGAATATTCGGCTAACTTCAGGAAATCTACGGCAGAATATTCTGCTAACTTCAGCTGGGTATAGGTTACGCTATGCTAAATGTACCACGCTTGTCACAAGTTGGTTATAGTGAATAACCTTACTTACACAGTTTTTAAAGAAATAAAATTCATACATCTCAATTTTCTTTACCTGTACTTGTTCTATTTCCTCCAAACTGTTTTTCTACAGATCTCATTAGTTTGGGCCTGTCCTAAGCAAAAATTAACAATTTTTATGTCAAAATTTTGGCCACGCCAACTTAAGTAGCTAAAAGGTTTAGGTCAGTTAATCTGAAGGTTACACAGTGCTTTATTGTGATATCACTAATAACCTATACCCTGCAGAGTGTTTACAGTGTAACCTTTTAACAAGTAATGTTTCTTTCTAATTTGCATAATTAAAAAAAAAACATTTTTGTGGTAAACAAATACAGAAATTATGCTGTTAATTTTATAGGAATTTGTTGTGATTTTACAGATTTTTTACAGTGTACTAACACGTACGGTAGCGACAACCTGACCTGCAGCATGCTCTGTCCATGTACAGGAAGTCCGTGATCGCGTGATCGTTATTAAACCATTCCTTTTCTTCATCCATTCATCATCGATGCAAATATCATTTTCCCCTTTTATTTACAGATTTCTTTCCTCTCTCCTTTTCCAATCAGTTTCATTTTCGTTTTTACTTTTCGTGTTCCGGATTTTCCTGTTTACACACTCAGCCTCATAGGCGGCGGAAAATGTTTTTTATTGGGGGGCACAAGTTTCGGCAGCCGACATAATGGTGACACTGTAAGGCGTCCGTTTTTGCACGAAGCACAAAACCAGTGGTGGAGCTAGGGATTTCGGTGGGAGGGGGCAAAATGGTCTGCACGGGCGCTTTGAAGGGGTACATACCCTGAGTCTCAGCACGATCTAAGTCATGGCTTTTCAGACTTTTCATTTGGTTTTCCCCTTCTGGTAGAAGACTACTCTGCCATTTCTCCTCAGCAATTTTTTCTATTAAAACATCTTTAAATTTTCTATCCATGGGCGTCCGCAGTAGAAAATTCAGGGAGGTAAATATATTTAGGGGTAAAAATTTTGGCCCAAAATGCCTTCCAGATTACTACAAATGGCACTTCTTAAGTCTATTTACCGCATTTAAATAGGGGAATCACTGAGTGAACTTCAAAGAAATGTTGATGTTAATTTCTCTTCGTCTTTTTCTTTATTTTTTTATTCGTTTTTTTTTTTTTCATTTTTTTTTTTTAAATTTTCCAGAAGAAGAAAAGTCCCCACTTGCCACTGCCTGCATACGCCTATGTCTCTATCACTCTTTTACATACTAGTATGAAGGCGGCCACTATATTTTGTATTGTCAGGTCTAGATTTAAGATTTTAATGTAGGCCTAATAATGGACTACTTTGTGAAGATAAAGATTAAACTTGCTAAAGCCAATTGCAGGCAATCTTACAGGGGGGAAGATTTAGAAAGTAATCACCGTTAGGTGCAGATTTTTGGCATCTGGAAATCAAGATAAGTACAAGAAGGAACATTCATTGACATAATTTACATTATGTGACCACTCACCAATTAAGAACATCGCAAGAAATACCCAAGACAAAGGTCTGATTGGCTCTCTAGATACCGAATTCATACTGTAGCCTAAACTTTATTAGATGCAATTTTCTGGTTTTTGAGACAACGGAAGTACAGAATGAAGCATTTCCATGACATTATCGTTTAGTGTCAGATGACCAGTCTGCAACTGCATTTACGGAATAGAGTAACCATTTGTCATGAGAACGGTCACTCGAAGAAAAGCAAAATGGAAACGGCTCATTAGTACTCTTATTAAACTGTTACTACTATGAAAACAGTTTTATTTTAACCAGAATGCTCTCTTCAAATGATTTTGAAAGCGTTGGGGAAGCTGTTTTGGTATTTTTATAAACTCTTTTTATCGTCTATGTTGACAATTATCCCCGACAAGAAGAGGGCCATTTGCTCTACAATTATTGCTGCGCCCTCTGCAACTTTTATTGGCCGGGAGGGTGAATTTGATGCCAGTCTCACTGTGTGTATTTCGCAAACTTATAATCACGCTTGGTTTGGATGCATACATTAGTTCTTATAAAGCGTGAAGATACGTTTCCGCAAAATCTGTCTCTATTAAGATGTGACCCTTTTCATCAGAATAAAGTGCAGATAGTATAGTTAGTGGTATCTGTTTGAGCATTTTCTTATCTGGGCCTTTAAAACTACGCTTTTAAATTATGTCTTCTGCCAATAATGATGCAAGAGTGAAGTATGTTAAAAACCTAAAAAGGGCGCCGATAGATGGTTTTGGTTCGTCAGGGGGGCGACCTCCCCCCTTACCATATGGCAGCTCCGCCACTGCATAAAACCCCATCGGTCTGGGGTCCAGGGGCCTCTAAAGGCCCCTGGTGGGGTTCAGGGGGAAAGCCCTGATAGGAGTCCATAACGGGCTGGATGTTTTTGTAGGGGGTGACTGGAGTTTACTATCCAAAGATATTATAAACATAGATACCAAACTTAAAATGGCGCGGTGACTCCTCACGTAGGCCGAATCGGAGGGGCGGAAGTGCTGATATGATCACTCGTTTTGGGAGCCAACGGGCAAATTTATATCTTCCGGTAGTAGAAATACATGTAATTTTGAAACATTCCAACTCCTGCGAACACAGTTCTTCAATGTGTTACAATTACATGAAACAGTTTTAGGCTTCTTCGTTGGCTTTCTACCTAAGAACATTTGAACATTAACGCACGACTGGTTTGAAGTTCATTAGCTTGCTCATTGGTCAGTTTCTATGGTATCTTAACAAGCTCATATCTTCACACGCGTTTACATTCTTACGCGCTTACAACGAAAAACCAACCACTGCGTTCATTTTCCCAGCACGCAGAAGTGCGCGTCTCTTTTACCCCGAATGGTACACATAGAAAAGTAGTTTGCGCGTAAATAACTCGTTTTGAAAATGCACGCATGCTGACATCTCGTCACAATGGAATTTTCTGTCATGTATCCACAGTTATGCACGCAGATTGCCGAATAGAACTGTGCGCATGTCAAATGAACACTTCCGCCCCTCCGATCGAGCCTCCGTGAGGAGTCAGCGCGTCTAACAGTGTAGGTATAGGAGTCTGGCATCTACGTTTATAATATCTTTGTTACTATCTAAGCGTAGCGCCATCGTCAGCTGGCGCGGAGCGTACAAAGCAAATTTTGGATTTTAAAACCTCCCAGATGGCTGGAAATGACATTTGCTAGGTTTATTTTCTCTTATACTGGGGAGAAAAAATTGTGATTTTTCTAAGATTAAAAGACCCCTTTGAGATACTGATGTATCCTAGGATTGCAAATCCGGAATTCTTCTGAATGTTGCAAGCAGCTATTCAATGCACACCTGAGTAAGGTATTTCCAGAGGCGTAGGAGAGCATTTTAGTTTGGGGCAGGAGATTTTTGCCCGAAAAAATGTAACTTTGCCCGTAGGACAGTCAAAGCGGAACGCCACCACTGGTTAGCCGGAGCGTCCAGAAAATTTGAAAATTCGTACCTCTCAGACGGTCAAAAATGACATTTCCCAGGCTTGTAAAGGGGATCCAAGCAGTCGTTTTTTAAGTTTCAATTGAAGATAAACGTACGTTTGTTCAAAACTAAAATTCAGCCAGAAAGACTAAGCTGAGCGCCACCATTGGTTGTCGCGAAGCGTACAAAACATTTTTAAATATCCGACCCCTCAGACACTTGAAAATGGCATTTCCCGGGCTTATATGGGGATCTAAGCGTCACCATTTTGAGTTTCCTTTTGTAAAAAATGATCACTTGAAACTTAAATTCTGCTATGAAGCGGTCTAAGTGGAGCACCACCATAAGTTATGGCGAAGCGTGCAGGAAATTTTGAAAAATATGACCACTTCAGACAGTCAAAAATGTCGTTTCCTTTGCTTATAAGTCGCTAATTCGAGGGTCTGTTTGTACAAAAATTGTTCACTTGAAACTAAAATGCTGCTAGGAAGACTTTCTGTGCGGAGGTTCACCACTGGTTGGCGTGAAGCGAACAGCAAATTTTGAAAAATCGGACCCCTGAGACAGTCGAAAATGACATTTCCCAGGCTTATAGAGGGATCTAAGCAGTCTCTTTTTGGTCAGAAAATTACCAGATAAAATGTATCACTATCAATCGATGAAATAGTTCCGCATATTTTCGGGGAAACTACAAACCGGAATTGAAAACATGCTAATGAATTTTCCTCTGTTGCGACTCTTGGCTAAATTCAGTATATATTGAAAAAATTGTGTGCCCGAACTTCCGACTACATATGATTTTACTTTAGAAAAAATTAGGCCTATGGGGATCTTAGCAGTCGCTATTTTGATCAGAAGAATCAGATAAAATGTACCACTACCATTGGATGAAATGAAGTAGATGATTTTTCTTCTATTAGTGACACTTATTGACAGAATTGTCACGTAAAAAGGTGTGTTGAAATGAATTTTCAAGCAGACTTACGGGACGACATTCTCACCCTGCATCATTAACGTATCGAAAAACAAATTTCCCGATTCCCATAACCATTGCCTGTATTCGGTTCTAGAGCAGGATAGATTGCAAACTTTGGGCACCTGAACACCCTCCTGTATATCCGTTGAATTAATTTGGCAATTGAAAACGTCCCAGCATTTTTTAACTTTTGCCCGAATATTTGACTATTTCGGGCAAATTTTTGATGAAAACCTTTTTTTCACATTCTACACAAATGTGTCGCAGATCTTTTTTATTTTCCATTAAAATTGTACTTTAAATAAAGCGTCTTCTGTTTTTCGGCAAAGATTTGAAGCTTTTAAAATTATCGGCCATTTCGGGTATTGTGTTACACAAGATTTAAAAATAGTCTCAAGAATATTGTTTCTTTTAAGCTACAGGCGTCCCAAGTGTGTCGCGATATTTTTATCTCTTAACTTTCCGTAACTATGGTACCCTTACTATGATACTTTTTCATTTTCGGGCAAATGCTTGAAAGAATTTGGATATTCGACAATTTCGGGCATTGTGTTGCGATTATCTTTGAAGTAACGGTTTTTGAACTAATAGACCCAAATATTCTAACCACCACACCAAGTATGATTTTGACTTGTGCATCCCCAGGAATTAAAAAAAAAAATTCCTACATGAGGTAGAAACATGCCAGATGCTAGAAGCACACTTTAATCCACACCAAGGTAGTCAATTTTAGCCACTCAAAATCTGTTAGAAAATTATCCATCCTGAAACCCGACGAGTAAAAGGTCCAGAGATTCCGAAGATATGAAGCTTGTCACAGTCTACCTGAATTTATTCCGAAATGGAGAGTGGGGTACAATTGCAGAATACCCTGCAACTGTTTGAAGGGCGAAAATAAACTCTCCTACAGGTAATCGTTAATGTGGGGGTCCAGGGGGCGAAGCCCCCGGAAGCTTTGCAATTTTTACACTCTGAAAAGTAATATTTGAGCTATAGAATAGCCGAAATGTAATAAAACAGCTTTGTTCAACTACTTTTGAAAAATTCATTTTGCGACATTCAGTTATTGGGGGCTTCCGCCGCCTATGAGCCTACGCAGCTGTAGGTAATCTTTTGTTTGAAATTAAGTACAACTGAATATTCTTCTACGGGCATCAAGAAGGATAAACCTACAAACGCTTTGTCATCACATATGACTGGAGATTTACACACTGTTCACAGGCTGCTGTTCTATACCCAACTCTCAGGTGAACAATACATCCTCAACGTCTAAACAACAACAGGTGTCGATCCTGACGACCCAACATACCGTTTTGCCCCATTCTCAATAATTCTGGCAGATTAAAAAATTGAAATTAAAGAAAAAAAAAAACAGCATAAACAAACTACCACATTTTGGTAAACAGATGACTCAACTTCAGTGTATGTGCGTGTAAATAAGGGTGTGACTGCATGTTTGATTGTGTGCAGTGTGTCTGTGTCTGCCCTTGCCTTTGTATGGAGGACGACTCTGGTCCAAAACACGATCCCTCAATCCACAGACCATATCTATGCCCCTGCTAAACAAATCTCCATAGAGAAGTTAACATATCTTAGTGCAAAACAAAAACAATAAACACAATGACACTAAATGTCTACGATTCATTTATTTCTTTTATTTTTTAGCTTTAACATGTGCATCTTCTGACTGCTACAGCAACAGCATTAACAATTTTGTAATGAAATATCACATAGTTAGAGGGCGCTTTATTAACGGATGGTCATGAGGATACGTTTCGCACAATTCCTCTCCTTCCGAATTTAAGGAGTCGGTGGTTGAAAGAAGAAACGGATTTTGGACGACGTTTCTTTTCAAGAATAACATGGTTTATTTCTTATATCACAATTCGCGCTGCCACAGAATGGCTCATTGTTTCCTCTATTCAGTTGAAAAAAAAAACATCCAAGCAATCAAAATTTTGAACCTTCATCCCCACCCCAACCAAGATCGTCGTCACGTACAAAATGAACATTTCATATAGAGCATTGAAAGGACATCAAGTGGCTTGGAGCAGATGCACTACTCAAGCAGAAATTACAACATCTACAAACGCATATGCTTCTGTCCAACCATTTGTGGCGACTCCGATGGAGAGGGGAGGGTCAGGGGGTATGTACCCCTAAATATTTGAGAAACCACCAAAAGCATTTGATATTCACTCTTTCAGTTGGAAATCGCTGCCGTCGGGGCAAGGCATTCATAACAATACTCCGTTACACACGTGTAGCCTAAATCCAGTTTTTTGTTGAACATTAGAAATCATTCTGGATTACAATAGCATTCAAACCACAGACTGAATATTATCCTGTCATATTTCTATACGTTCAAGCAATTTCTCATACATTTCGGTTTTAAGTTGTGACAGGCTGAAACATGTAACAATAAAAAAAAAATTTCACCCACAATTTAGAACTATCATGAGTGTAAAGAAATACTCCTTGTGCATAACACACAGGCACACATATTACGACAATCAAAGTTAACAGTCAGTATGTTCAGGTCTCATAATACCCCATAAGCCAGGGACACTGAATCATATTTTCTATCTGTAAACACCTTGCCTTTCAGGAATGCTTGTAAAATAGATTTCCATTCAAACAATTTTACTTTATTTTCTCTTCTTTGGTATTACTTGCATATTTTACCAGACTCCACAAATGAAACCAAGATACTCATTCACATTAATACATGCATACATGCAATATGGAACTTGGGAATATGACAAGCAGAGCAGAAAGTGCGCCCTTAAATGCAGTCAAGAGAGTACTATAGTCTAAGCAAGCAAATGCAGACATCTGCTTTGTGTACCACATGATTAGTTAGTAAGATGAGGTATAATGGCACACCAACACGAATGTGTTAAATACTGTCAGCTTGATTAAAAGGCAAAGTTTTGGAATAAAGTTCCAAATACAGTTCAAGTTGCCTCTTACAGACAGACAGGAGATACCAAGGACATATTCTACATCCCCCTGCCCAAGAGGGTTGGGTCCCAGGGGATACAGACATGAGCCTACACACACACACCATCTACCTCAGGGTGCAGTGTTAATTTACATTCCTGATTTGAAATGTGGTAGGTTTGACCCCCTTCATTTCATCACAAACTCACAGACTGGGTTATTTTCAACCTTGGCTCTTGTAGCATACTTAATGTATGATGCAAGTGTAATGAGCTTAATGTCTCTGGACACACAAACACACACACATACAAATGTTTGCCCCTTGTCACCTATCCTTGACAATAAATGGAACTTCATATAGACAGCTTTCCTATGCAGCATTTACTGGGAAGCCAAGCCCTTGTTGGTAGCTTCACTTACAACACTAGTATTTGCCTGTGACAGGTGACGTCCTTTGAAAGCAGTCTATTGACAAACATACTTTTTGTAACCCACCTGAATGAAAGGGAGATGGCACAATATAAGAATTGATTCTATTCTGTAAGCATTTAGGACATGGACTCTGCTACAAACTGTAATCTACACAAGTACCACAAGACCGTACAAAGCCGCCTGTAGGGTAACCTATCAACATTAGAATACTGATAAATGAAGCCTGGATAAAATTATAATCAAGTCCTACAGGGGATGGAAGCTATGGGCAGACCTGAAGAGGACTCTTTTGCCATGCACAAAAGATCTACATCAGTATTCATGATAACTTCACACACATGAGAGGTTGAAATCTATGAAAGAAAATCAACGTTTTGAGAAAACTTTCAAATGTAAACAATTTGCAAGCAAAGAAAATTAACATCACTAACTGAAAGACGCTTGGCAACAGAATAGTTTGTCTGGGAATCAACATCTAATATTCTATTTATTGAAGTTGGCAAACACAATATACGAACTGTACACAAAATAAATAAAATTTGTTTCTTTATATATGTTTTGGTCATAATGTTAATAAATGCTGCATTTCGTGACCCATTGGCTAAACTTTTATATTTAGTTAGAAATGGTTGACACTTTACAATTTCTTTAATTTGTTTAAGATATTCACTTCAGTTATGATTGGGCTGCTTTGGCACACATTTGAAAATAGTTTGTAACACAAAGCAAATTAGTAATTGGTACAACATGTAAGCAGATACCTCATTGGTTAATACTTTACACACAGATTACAGAACCCAAAAATTTAAATAGAGGTCTTACATTCACGAGATGTGGTGGTTTCATAATGTTAAGTTAAGACTCAAGAATGACAAGTTTGAAGAATGCCCTACAGTTTAAAATAAATTATAAAATTAAACAAATTGTAGTTACAAAAATCAGGAAATAGAGAAATTTTTATGACCAATACCATCCCAGATGTTTTGAAGTCCATCATAAAATTAGTGATTTAGTATCTGAAGTCTACGGAAGGCAAAGCCAGGAAGTCATGAATGGTCCATAGAAGTTTGTATTAAGCTAGACATATATTAATCTGTCCTTTTCTTTATTGGTATGCCACTTAATAAGAAGCATTTTGAGTGAAAAAATACATTTAAAATGAAAATAGATATATGTGGGTCAAAACAACTGCCAAAAATGGACCAATTGCTTTCAATTTTTCCTAACCCACGGCAAATTACTCAACATCAAATAAAGATGCCATAGGCAAAAGGTAAATATCAAGTTTGTTATCTATTAAGGGAATACAAGTATACCGATGAGATTGATGGCCAGAAATCGGTGCTAGAAATTTACAACCAGTACAATTTGTATTCAGGCATGGAATAAGTAGACATATCTCAAAATCTGTACAAGTGTAAATATTGAAATGACAACTACCCACAAGTTAAAATTCCATTGTTGTTATTCAATATGCAAAGCAGTGCTATTACCAAGAAACTGAATCTAAGATGGGGAGAGGGTGCCCCTTCATTCATATTTTGTTGGGATCTGATATATCAAGATGCATTTCCCAGTTTCAATTCAGTAGGCTATGGGTATGTAGCACTTTTGTTGCTATTTCATGTTCTTATTTTTACATTAAGGTGTCTCTAACATTAATACAACGTAGAGGCAAAACAGCTGCAATACATTTTTGGTGAATATTCAACTTTTTAAACTTTGGGACAATTACATGGATGGTCAGTACGTAGAGTGTTTCATTCAGATGTATGGAGACAGTTACTTTAAAACAAATTTTGCTTAGGCTGAGCAGAAGTAAATGGCCTACATCAATTATGTTTTTTTTTTTTTTTTAAAAGGGCAGATTTTCCCCTTTCTTATTTTTGCGGGATTTGAGAACAGTTGCAGGAATCCAGCACCTTAATGAGAGCACTGGTTCAAAGTATCTGATGACCACAGTATTACTGATTGGGTCTATTTCATTTCTGAAAGTGCCTTTTTTCTAAAAAGAAATTTGACCATCCTCAGACTTCCTCTGTTTGCTATACACTATGTGATCATAAAATCCTTGGCTTGACAGAAGTGTATTTGGTCTGGCGGCCCAACATCCATCAAATACATCTCTTCGCTGTAACTTTCACAGCAACTAGGACCTTTTTTATGTTTTGCTGTAACTGGTCCATTTCCATTTTTGGAATTACAAATACTAATTACCAAAAAACATGAGGAATCCAGCTAACAAGCAATCCCACCCATGGAAAAATCTTAAAATAAACTTGCTACACCATTTAAGAGTTAATATGTTGACATCATATTGGATATTTAACTTTCACCAGTCTTCACCTGAAACTAGCAATGATTTCCTTACATCAATGCTATACTGCCACAATGAATTCACTCACATGAATAATTAGTCCCACAGATGCATTAACTGTCCATTTTAATCCACCATCCTGTATCACCTTTTCATTCAAAGGATGTTTTTATTCATTCATCACTTTTAACCATACCCAATGACCAACCTCTCCTTCTGGTTCTACAAAAAAAGAAAATCTTTCGGGAGTTTTCACATGAGCAAAACTCAGCTAACCCTACTGTGTTCCACAGGACAAACAAATGCATGCATACGCACTTACGCAGCGGCAGGGTTATGTACTAACAGCAAGGTGGTATGTAGCACAGTGTCCTTCACAACAACTATCAGGTCCACTGCATTTGATCTTTCATGCAAGGTCCCATAGAAGGCTTTCACGTTACCTCACAATGAGTGAGCCAAACCCACTGCCAGACAAAAATCAACAGTGATTCAATGCAGCAGTCACATGTGTGTCTTCAGCTGATTCTCAACTAGCTACACCTAACGTGTGCTACATATTTTTGCCTGTCAAAAGGGATGGGACTTGTGACATAAGTGAAAGCACTTTATAGATCCTCAATAACCCTTTACAGCCTAGTAGTCCTATATCTCCACCTACCAGTTCCTGGATATATTCCTTTCCACAATTATATTAAGATGCCCCACAATGTCTTGACATGAATACCAACAGCTGTTTCTTCAAAAAACGATTGTACAATCCAAATTTGCCTTAACTGCATCCTTCTCTTAGAACGAAACCAGTTTGAGCTTAAATAATAAATTTTTCTTTTTTACATGACAAGAAATATTTCAACACATTGGCTGCAATTATTAAATACCATTTAAACAACACACAACTAGGACAAAACTATACACAAATTTACAAAGAGACCAAAAGATACAATTTTTCCAATGAGGATGTGTCCTGGTTCAAGAGACGCAACGATACCTGCACACATACTGCTGTACAAAATTAAATACTATCATATACATGCTGTACAATCAACAAGATGCAAGCTGGCACAGCTACAGTATACACTTTAAATGGTGCAAAAAATTTTGAATGTAATATTTTACAGAGGGACACCAATTGTGAAGTGCAATTTACCGACAATCCTGAAGTAAGTTTGCCAGAGGGCAAAGTGGATCTGACAATTCCTTAAAGGGTGTATGTCAGTGAATACCATTTTTTGAAAGCAAACAGATAACACAAACCTTCCACACAGGCCCTAAATAAGCATTGTGACTGGCTATTTTTTTGAACCTGTCAATGTACTATACCTTTAACACAGTTATTCATCATCCCACACAATCCCAATTCTCCCATCCTACTTAGTTCTAGCCCCTCCTATAACTGTCAATCACTCATCCTCATCCAGACACGATCCAAGAACACTGTTTCAGGGCATACCCTCGTGAGTGTACAAAGCCCTAATCATAGCGCTCTCAGTACAAGGCTTTGCTGTATGAGCCTCTCTAAATTTTTTAAATTTGATATCAGCTGAAGGGCTGTGCTGATTGACAGTTTCTGCAGACTACCGGAAGAATTGCAGATTAGGGTGACGAAAGACTGCCTTTAAAATTCAGTATTTCCCTAAAGAATTACATGAATAGAGCCAGTTTGTTTATAAAATACATCATTTCATGAAAAAGTTCAACCAAGGAAACTTTTTTTGTATGGTAATTTGGAAATATCTCCTACTGAATTTTATGGCATGTAACTTATTTCATTTTTTGGTGTGACAGAGGTTTTGTGAACTTAATGTTAATAAAATTGTAACCCTTTGTTGTTGTTCTCACTACAGAAAATTAGAAGATCTTGATCAGTAAGTTTTTTCTTTTCTCAGAGACAGCACCACAAAGATTATAAAGGATTAATTTTATCAATGTTTCATGCTATGAAAGCCTTTAGGAGAAATCTTTTGATGTAAGAACAGCCCAATTTCACACAGCTGAAAGAATGTGCAAACAGCCACCATGTCAAACTGAGAAGGAAACACAAGGTTTTTAACCTTAAAACATTTTCACCCATCTGAAATAAGGTTATGAATATTCATCACCATCCAACATAGTTTTGTTTACACAGAATATTCATATCACTGAAGCTTTTTACTTGGAACAAGTAAATCTTCTTTTGCTGATCTTAGCAAATGAAAGGATGAAATACTTCATAAAATAGGACTAGATTATTCATAACAACAAGGCTTTATATGGAATGGCTGTGAATATTCATGACATCCAACATTTATGCACAATTACTGAAACAACCATAAGTTAAGAATTGCCTAGATTGATAGGAATATTTATATCCATCCATGCTTAGCTGAAATTGTTGGTATGTCGGATAAAGTCTTTGTTAAAAGGTCCCTTGAAGCATTGAAGGTTACATGGATAGAGCTACTGCACGTTGACAAACAAGTTGCTATTGCCACTTAGAAACACAGCATGGTTGCCATGGTTATCTGAATTCAGACGATCCTGATAGCTGTTCTAAACTGCCTTGAGGGCGCCATACGCTAACTGTTCTATCGCTGAAAGGAAAAGGATATCAAAACAGGGTAATACCAGAAAATATGAGTACAGGCCAATAGACAAAAGATATTTTCTATCAAGGAGAGGGAAGAGGGAAGAAAAAAAGAAATGGTAGAAGGTGCCGGAGAGGGGGGGAGGGGATAGAAGGGAGAGAAGAGAAGGTAATTGCAATGTCCATTAATCCTTCAACATTGCTTAAAAACTGATATGGCACAAGGTAATTACAAAGGCAGTGTGTGGGGGAGGGGGAAACAATATTTATATGACATGAAAACATAACAACTACTAAATTATGTTTGAAAATAACATTCACAAAAAATTTTCTTAATTCAGAACCCTCCTCTGAGATTAAATAATCTTCAAAACTATATCTCTCCAAGCTTCAGGGAATTTTTTTTTGTTTTTTTGCTTGTTTCTTTGTTTTTCTTTTGTTAAGGGGGACTGCTTGCAGAAGCTTTGCTTTTTCAGTCCTCCTCCACTGCCTTGTTTAAATGTTGTATCATTTTGTATTCTAAACTGTGGAAATAAACTCAAACTCAAACTCAATTTCTTCAGGCAATGTATGTAATTTACAGATATGCTACACACATTTGAGCAACTTACCTTGATGCAGTGAATACATGTGTGGAATTTGTGGCTATAGAATTGATAGGGCTGGTGTGAGCTTTCATTTCTGCCAGCAAGGAGCAATCGTCTTTGTTCCAGAACTTGACAAATCCTGAACGGCACCCACTGATAAGGCACTCACGCTTTGGCAAGAAATCCAGGGCACAGATCCAGTCCTTATGGGCATTGGTGATTGACTGTGTGTAAATTAGGAAAAATATAAATAGTTAAACTATACAAACAAAGCCTACAGTAACCAGCAGGAACAAAGAACTGATAATATATTGATTTTTACTTGAAGTGTCCACTACGTATTGAGAGTATGTTGGTAATATACTGCATCACAGTATGAGTTAGGGTCTCATTAGGTACAGCGATTTGAATTTGGTAAATGCTTTTGGAAAATTTCCCCTACTGGTGTCAAATTTTGCCTACCTGGTCTCATGACCAAACATATACCATTAAGTAAATAATTCAAGCAGGGTACTATTGAAGCACTTTATCCCTGCAAGGTTTATCTTTATTGGCTACAGGGAGAAAGAGGGCGGGGGAGGGAGGCAGGGTCTGAAAAATGAAAATTTCGGAAATTTGCCATATGAGACACAAGTCAAGTACAGTATGGTAATGGTTTTGTCAACTTTTCTATCAAAAAATTCTCATTTCTGAAAAGAAGTAAAATTAAAATTTGTAAATAAATTAGGTAACTTAACTTTTCCACACTCAGACAATGAAAAAAAAAGAAAAAAAAATCAGAAAATTCAAAAACTTAAGTCTATGAGTGTATGTTCTTTTAAAGGAGAAAATCAGCTGGAATATTTCAAGCCAGGAGACTTCCTAAGTTGTGACTCCCGTCATGGCTTCATTTATAACTCAATGAGTACTGAAATAATTCTAAGAGTTGCTTGATAAAACAGTTTATGAAATAGGTCAAAGGTTAGCACTTTTACATGTATTTACAGCTGATGACAAGAGGTAACTACACATAAAAAAGTGTTCGATGCGCTGCCTGCAGAGCAATCAGTTGTTTTATTGCAAGTTGACATGACCAGAAAGGTCATGCATGCAGCCACAGATATAAACTTCAAACTCATCTATTGTTTACTTGTGTTTTGAATCCCTGGCAACACTGGTGTTGATTTTTTTTATTTTTTTAAAAAGATCATGATTTAAATCAAATAAATTGATTTAAATCAGATTTTTTTTTTATTAAATCATGATTTTTTTCAAATAAAATCATGATTTTAACCGACGTGATTTAAATCAAACAACCCTGCCTGGCAATCAAGCTATACACCTTTCTCCTTTGCATCAAGGCTCAAATATTCTCACTTCACACACTTCAAATTCATCCAAACTATCAACCTTCCACAGTTGCCTAAAGCTCCTTTTTGTGCAGATACAGTCTTACTTTATTGCCTAAGGGCATATCATAGTGTGCTGCTCATACAGTATCTAACCAAAACACTGTTGCACATGAAGAAAAATGCAAGCTGCTCTGCATGTCGATCAGTCTATCAATTTAATGTCAACCAAAGAGCTGCACCAACTGAAAGTTTTGCCACCAAAGTAGAAACGCTGTAAATGGTAACAGAAGTCTGTTTCTGCTTCAGTATTAAATTTACGTAAAAATTTCCCGTTGTAAAAAAAAATACAATATTATGAAGGGGTATAAATATTCTCGGTGTTGTATCCAGACAGTTTCATTCTTTCATACTGGTCACTGCAACATATCAAATCATGCAAACTAAACATGCCTTTACATAGTATGACACACTGTATGGTGGCATACAAACAGATTCACTAACATTCAACAGATATCACACAATATAGGGTAACAAGTGTCACATGAAACACCACTCATGTGATAACAGCTAGGTAGGGCAAGGTCATGCTCTGTAAACAATCCGCTCCATTAAGTACTTTAATCAGAGTAAGACAACAGTTTGAATTGATGACAATTAAGAGTGCAGTTACCAATTGCAAATATAGAGATATGGGGATACTTGTAAATATATTTGGGGTGATGCTACACCTCTTTAATACACAAAGAAAACTACATACATATAATTGAAATGACATTTAAACACACCATGCAGGACACACCGTGCATGACACACGATTCACTTCTGTAAGCTATCTTGTATAGAAAACTATGGGTAAAGGAATTTGCACACAAACGGTTTCCAAAAGGTTTACAGGAATAGCTGGGAACTACAGCAAAGTCATCCAAGGGGTACCTACCATACATTCCTCCTTAAGCAAGACAAATGAAATGAAAAGAAAAGTTAGAGGGGAAGTGACTTCATGGATATCATCTTTCAAGAGGGAAGAAAGGTTGAATGGGGAGGGCAATGATGTCACATGACTAGAAAATATTCAATGGTCTATATACTAAAAGAAATACTGCAAACTACAAATGCTATCTTTCAAAAGTAAGTACAGGATCCAACATATTTCTCAGGGGACCATGCCAGGACAGTGTGTGTGGGGGAGGGGGGTATATGGAAGATGCTCCCACCTGAACAGAAAGTTTCCACATTTTGCATTATCATCATAAGTGCAATGAGAGAAAATAATTATCTGAAAGAGGCGCCTCCACCCCCTGTCTTCTCAAAAAATTTGGGATTTAGAATTTCTTTCAAACTTTGTTTTCAAGAAGGAAACAAAAAACCAAACCCTTCTGCCAGCAGAGGATGAACCAACTTGTTTCCAGTCAGCATAAAATTATTAACGAATGTGTGTAAGTTTATAATAAAATATGAACTCAGGAACTAAATCATTAGTTATTAAGGACTTGTCTAACATACCCTTCTTCCCTAAGCACCACAGAACAAGGAAGAACCTAATAAGAACTTCTACTTATTTTGTTGAGCAAAATCCAAATATTATACAATTGTATATTGAAAGTAAAGCCTTCAGATTTCTTTCCAGGGATGTGTCAAAGGCAGGTGGTTCCGGGTGTTGACACCTGGAACTCACTCATTTCACCCAGCACTCATCCCAAAATGATGAAAAACACCCATTAAAAATATTCCTACAATTATCAAAAATCATTCCATAACATCCACAGTAGTGTTGAGTTGATAACAGTGAATATAAAAAAATCTTCCATAGAGGTGGATGACACCCTCCCCTTACTTAGCCTAGGCCTACACATCTCCCCAATGATGCATTTAGATTCAGAATACCCAGCACTCATAAGCAAATAGGAACATCCCTGCTATCACCAATCCAGGAACAAATTTATACAAAATCAATCATTCCTACATTTTATTAGGTACAAAATTATTAAAATTTGTAATAGTAAGTCAAAAATAAAATATGATTACCTTCAAACATCATATACCTTTTCAAAGAATAATGTCTTTTATGGGTATTTTGCATGTAATCAATAATGGCAGACTGTTTCCAGCAGTGTTGGCACTACAGTGTATACAGATTGTTGAAACCAGTACATGACCTGATCATAATCACCTCTCTTGTATGTTAAAAGAATCAGTGCAGGAATTGCTCACAGGCAAATCTTCTTTCTGTTACTTGCCAGTTGAGTGCAGGAATCATGAATGTTGTCACAAACACTGATTGACAGGAAACAAATGACTTTTGATGACAGAATAAAATTCATTTTCTGTTTCAACATTTTCATCATTTTAAAGGGCAAGAGCAGTCATCCCAAATTGAAGAAGTGTAGTAGACTGTCCAGTTTCATGATTGGCTGTTGGGAGTCATGTGACAATGTTTTTTTCTCTTCAAATATGAAATTTACCAGAAATAACTGCTTGGTTTACCTTGAATATGCAATAGTACAGTCATAAAATTAAATGAAAGATACTTTGAAGAGAAACACAATGAAAATCTTGTTATTTAGGTTTTCCTTCAAAATAAGTTTGGGGGGACAGCTCTTTACCTTTAAATCGTTAGTAAACATTTTTGTATTTTGTCACTTTCAATGGATGGCAGTAAGGAAGTAACTTTAAAGAACTTACCTTCTGCTGATTTTTCTGGATGATGTTCCACTTTTTGATAGATCTGTCCCTAGAACCACTGAACAGAAGACGACCATCTGTCACCATGGACTGGACACCATCATAGTGGGGTGGTTCAAGATTGGCCCTAGGCATCAAACACCCACCAGAATGGGCTGGGACTTCAAACAGCTGCAAACAAAAGAGAAATAGCCTGGTGATGTTACAAACTCACATTAGCTATTCCATAACAAATATGCAAGCCTGGTTGCTTGGTATATACATACAATGGTAGAAAACCCCCTCACTCATGCTGACTGGATTTGATTCCCAGGTCAAGTATTGCCACAGACCTCAAAAGTGGAACATGCTGCTAATGTGTACAATGCTCCCCATATTAAGTAACATAGTAGAGATGTCAATTCCATGCCCTTGAGCTGGAACAGGGCACCACTAGCATACTTCCAACATTGTCATCTAAGAAAACGGAACACTAAAGAGGTCATGCACTTACGTCACTTTGTTGCACGTCTTGCTATTTTTCCATCCAAGTGTCCATTGCTCAACAATTATTACTAAGGTGCTGTAAGGCCCACCTAATGGTAGCACACGAACTGCGCATGGTTAGTTCCATCCAGTATGCCAAATTGAAATGCACTGACATCATATGCATTAATTTCTATAACACCGTCATGGAGAAATGATGATTTTAGATTGAGACCACACCAAGACTTATGCCACTTACTGGAATGGTAGATTTGGATCTATCACTTCAACTCAAACAATACTAAGATTCAGCATTGAGGTGAGCAGTCCTGTACTTTAATATCCCTCACCCCCCTCCACCTCAACTGTTGAGTACAGTATAAGAAATCTCCCTCTTTGAAGGGTAAAACTAACTACATGAGAAACTGTGATCTACTGGACAGGCAAGCAGGAAAGAGGCCTAGACCATGCATCCTCTATCACAGGCTACAAAGTCTCCACTGTGCTATTCACCAGCTAATACCAGACAAAACAGGTATACAGATGTAATTAGGAGCAAATGGGAGGGGGTGGAAAGGTGGGGGATGGGGGCAGCAAAGTAGATTCTGTTTCAAAATACAACTTTTGATCCATTTCAATATTGCATTTTACTTTTTTACTTGTAAGGTGTCCACAAAACTGATTTGGGAGTCTATGAGCTCCAAAAATTATGTGCTATTTATTTGTATATTGCCTGCAATAACCTTACAGTAACTCACTAATAACATCATCATGACCTCTATCAATAGATGATACCCTTGACCTTCATACCTAACCCCCAAAGTAATACCAACATCTTTCCAAGTCCCTCTAAGATATATATACACATATACGTTGGTGAGGACTGAAATAATATATTCTTGGGCTCACTGCTGGACAACCATCTCACCTTGACATAGTGATCCTTTGACCCAGCCAGGACCAGATCAACATCCTTAAAGACCTCACTGCTTACACAGACGCACATGACAGCTGCTGAAGGCCCTCCAGATAATTTACATATACAGTTAAAGCTAATGAGAGAGAGAATAAATTGACCATTAATGTATCATGTGGCAACTTCACTTTATGTGATACATTACTTCAAAAAGTAAGGTAACGGGTGTTTGCAATCCCCATGGTGGTATTTGAGTTCAAGACACATTTACGGCAAAACCTGCCAAAGCATTCAGATGATGTGTAACTCATTTTCCAATGGCAGTAAATAAGGTGCTACACCTTAAACAAGTACACCCAGCTAGGATGGCTCCCTTCCACTCATTTGAAAATTCCAAAACCATATTTTGGCAGTAGGCAGCTAGAAATCCTTACATGGATGACAATTCAATACATTTTATAACACTATACAAGCACTACCACAGAAGCTTGCTTCAGGTAAATTTGTTTTCATATCACCTTTTCAGGTGATTAAATTCAAGCAAGTTGAAAAGGAGGACAAAAGAAGGTCATTATTTCGAAACAAATAGGACAATCTTAGGAATCACATACCACAAAAAGTAGAAATTGGCAGACTGACAGGAGTGGTTTTCATAAATACCTACCACAATTGCTAGAAAAGGTGTGTTCAAGGCTGTACACGGATATTTTTTGCTGGGAATAGAGGACACAGACTGACCTGTGACCTAGGGAACAAAGAGAAGGGTTTGTACCACCTCCCTCCAGTCAAAGAAAGGTTATTTCAGAGGGAAGTAGATCCCAGATTGTGCAATATTAGGGAAATGAAGATGCAGCAGTAAAGAATGCATTTCTGAGCAAACTGTAATCAAGAATATTGACAGTGAGCTTGACATATGTTTGTGTAAGATTGTGCCATAAAAAGTGGCACATCTAGTGGCATATTAGTTGCAGCTTTCTAGGCCCAAAGTATGAAATCTTGCATGAAAGACTATCTGAGCACAGAGCCACCATAAGTTGGAGACGATCTTACATTAAAGTTTGGGAAAAACTGGGACCATCAGACAGCAGGAAATGGCACCTCTCAGGCGCGTAAGTAGAACACTTTCTGTGAGCTTTCATTTGCAATATGAAATATGAACATGCAAAGTTGCCAAGGCATCCCACGACTCAGACAGTATATCAACAGCAGAAACCAATACAAATGTACTTCCTTCATTTTACTTCATCTTTCTTTATACCAAATAATTGAAATTAAATACATACCTATTTAAATCCCATATTCTAACCAGATTGCCAGATGCAGCATACAGTTTAGTAGCTGTCTGGTTTAATGCTATGTCACTAATGGGGTTCTCCCCCTGGGGTAGGGTTAGAGTCCTGGATGAGCTGGCTCCTGCATTGCTGTCAAGAAGGAACCCAGAAGAACTGTGGAGAGAAAAGAATCACACCTGTATTCTTAATCTTGTATATTTGATCTTCTCCAACTGCTAATGAACAGCTTCCAGAAGTATTATTTTAACATACCTGGATTCTTAAGGGTTATTGCTAAAAACATGCCTCAATATTGAAGGAACTTTCCTGTTTCTATGCAAGGAAGTCCTACTCATTTTATTTCAGGTGAAGTGACTCTTTCCTCCCTTATTCCTAGAAATAAGGTATTTCTTTTCATCTTAGCTCATAAAATTATGTATGTCTTTCACACTTTCCGAGCCTATTTCAGACAATAAAATTCATCCTTCAAGAGGCTCGTTGACTTGGCTCATGAAATTTTACATTTTTTTCCAATCTTGTTTACTTTTCTCCACATACCAATAACAAATGGTCAAACTTAGACAGCTCCCATATCCTATTTATATATAATTCTTTTTTGAGTGAGTACTAAAGGTTTAAATTCAGATTTTCAAAATTCCTGACCAGACAGTTTTTTAAATCACAAAACAGTTACAAGTCAGGACACAACATATTAAAAATTTTAACTTTTTCCATAACTACTGGGTATGAAACTTGACTGCTTATGCTAATTATAAGCATTGTCATGTGGTAGTGTCATGTGGTAGTTACTCTTTAACACTCTCATAATGTTAAGAAAATCAACTCACAGAACACCTTTAACCCTTTACCGTTGTGCTCCGATTGGGGCATAATTGCGCGCCTCTGGAGTTGGCAGAAAAGCAGACGTAGCCCGCCCCGCATTGGCTTCCGTAGGCCATTGACCCTGTGACCTTAAACTATTGTCTCTCTCACTGTTGTGGCTGAATTTTCGGGTAGCTACTCGCAGTTTCGAGCTCCGCGTGAAACAGTAAAGATGTGTGACAGCCGAGCTCTCCGCATGGGTCCAAAAGGACCCAAACAGCGGTAAAGGGTTAAAATAAGCCTGTGGAGTGTGTTTACTGCAAAGCTGATACCACTGTCTCTGCGTGTGTGCACGTAAACCTTTAGCTGAGTGGTGCAGATATTTTAGCTTAACCCTTTACCGTTGTGCTCTGATCGGGGCATATTTGCGCGCCTCGGGAGTGGGTGGAAAAGCGGACGTAGACCGCCCCGCATCGGCTTCCGTAGACCATTGACCCCGTGACCTTAAACTGTTGTCTCTCTCGCTGTTGTGGCCGAATTTTTGGGCAGCTACTCGCAGTTTCGAGCTCCGCGTGAAACAGTAAAGATGTGTGACAGCCGAGCTCTCCGCATGGGTCCAAAAGGACCCAAACAACGGGAAAGGGTTAAAAATCTTATGAGTAACCATTGACCTAATGTCACCTTTCTTTGAGAAAATTAGAAAACTATTGACATCAGGAACTATGTATGCTGATAAGGCATATAAAGTTCATGTCCAGACTATACCCAATGTTTTGACATGTTGTCAATTAAATACTGTATTGATAAGAACTTCATAGGTTTCTAAATCCAAAAGACCAAAAAGACAGTTTACATGTCTGCTGCCCTCTATATAATGCAGTAAACTAAGAATTACACTCTAGCAGTAATTTAAAATGACAATTACCTTAAAGTTTTAATACATTTTGTCGTATTACGCATGTCCCACACACGTATATATGCTGTAGATACAGTGAATACAAGTTTAAGAGGTTCACAGTACTTGACACAGGACACATTATTTGGATGACCACCCAGTGTGGCCACTTCCTGTTTAGTGTCCAACCTCCAAATCTTGACCGATCGGTCTGAAAGAAGAAAAGTGAATATATTTGCCATTTAAATTAAATGACCATTTATATTACACTGTAATCACAGGTGAGCCTGGAATTTCTGAAAAAAGAGAAAATGAGCATGACACTTCTTGAAAAAAAAGAGGAAATGGAGAGGCAGGCAACAAGGCTGAAGCCCAGGAGCAACTTTACGGGCCCCTAGTGGTATTGATGTCATTGAAATGCACTTCTGTTTGGATAGAACTCTGAGGACTGTTTGTACAAGTTGGATAGCTAAGATTATGACAGAAACTTGGGGGATATTAAGCACAAAAAAATGAATGAATAATGAAACAGGGGAAAAGAAACAAGAGGAAATTTCTTCTAAACAAGGAAGTATCTCATGCCTGCTGTAGGTATAGCGTTATTTAATTATATCATAGAGCCTTTTGCAAATACCAGTTACAAAGGATTGTGGGATAGAATGTTGGTATGCATTATTTATTGCAAATCGGTACAATGCCATTGCCAAAAAAGGTACATAGCAAAACAGTATCCCATAATCCTTTGTTACTGCTATTTAGGAAAGAGTCTATTGATAAAACATATTTTTGTGATGAAATTTTCACATTACCCATAAAAATATCTGTACACACAAATCCCTTCTGCTAGTCATTGAAGTTTCCTCACCTCACTGTGGTCTGTATAAAACATAGTGGGCTTAAATCACATGTACACAGGTGCAGCTACACCCCTCCCTCTCAGGTTGAACCCCCCTCCCCTTAAAAACAATCTCACTGAAATGCTTTAGAGGCCCTAAATGGGAGTAAAAAAATGGTGGGTACCCATTGTACAGCACAGCTATATTCTGAACAGATAAATGAACTCACAAAATGCTTGTTTAATTCTAAGCAAATAGCAGGGATGGAATTAAGGTTTCAGCCCAGCAAGGCCATTTCCCCTTCATCTTGCGGGCATGTCATGTGAACTGAGAGGGCACCAAGGCCAAACAAGTGATTTTGTACAGGCCACAATGTAATCTCACAGGTAGGGTACAGAGGCCAAATGGCCTTGATGGTCATTAAATTTTATTGGGCAACAAGGCCATTGCAACAACTACGAAGGCCACGCGCCTCCATGGCCTTCAATTAATTCCAGCCCTGAAATAGATCTCACCTGTTTTGTTCATATGAAAAAGAAAAAGAACATATTGTATTGCAAACATATGCTCACCTCACAAACATGCTGTTCAACAGTAACAGTTGTTAATTGATTTATGTGCTTATAACATAAATTATGGATACATGCATTCATATCAAGGGGGTCATATAAACAACAATACTAAAACCATACCTTTAGAACCACTAAAAAGATGTTCCTCTGTAGCTTGGACAGACAGGACAGCTTTACTATGACCCTCAGCAACAAAGCTACATGTAAGAGGAGCTTTGGCATTCTGGACTTTAGTGGGAACAGGATTAATACTTCCCCTATAAGATGAAAAATAAATTTAACAAATGCATGTAAAGTCTTATAAAAGGGCTGGAAAATGTATTAATATGTATATAAAATTCTTTTTATAGCATTATGCCACAGAGAGAATCCTGAAAAGCACCAAAAAAAAAAAAAAACAAGCAAAATTATATGCAATACATCCAAATTTTGTGTCGTAAAATATCAATGAGACAGACAATATTAATGTTTTGTCCAAATTTTTCAAGAAGCATTTATATTTCATAAATACTGAACTGATTGTCTACCAGAATTTTGAAACACTGAAGAGGTCTTTCAGTTTAATGGAAATGTTACGTTTGAGTTCATTATTGTGTAAATGAGACTTTCTGAATATTTGCCAGTCACAAAGTTACACACATATGCAAGACTTGTCATCCTCCATTCTGATGTAACTAATCAAATGTGAAATTAGGATCACACATCATTTTTTTGTTAGTATTAAATTAATGTACAAATATTTTGAAGTACAAACTCTGACTGCTGGTTTAGCACTTCATGAAATTTCAGCAATGAAGTGGGGAAAACAAGTCGGTGAGCCACAACTGGAAACAAGAGCCCAATGGGCACTGTGGTTCCTTGCTAGATTTTATGAGAACTGCAGAGCCAGTCTGTGAAATAGAGCTAAGCAAAAGTTCATACTCAATGTTTGTAACATCTTCACAAGGGGTATTTTAGTACTAATTTTACATGAAATCAAAGATAAAATTTCTGTGGCCTTACTAACATTCAACTTTTGTAATGCTTGATGATCGTTCAAAAACACTACCTCATTTCCATATGTATTTATGCTTGTAATCAAATTTGATATTATCACCAATAAATGATATACAATGTGGTCAGAGAATGAAAAACACCCCTTGTATTTCTCTCACAAGTTATTTTTACCTGCTCTCAAATAAAACTTGCTGTTACTTTTAAACAATCTACCACTTGTCCTGTTTGCTACCTCTACACAGAAAACAGGGTTTATTCAGCAGTCAAGCAGAAAGCAAGTGATTAATGAAGTGTGATAATAGAATGAGGATAAGGTTACCCCACAGAGCACAGCAGTATTAAAGAGACATAATGTAGAATCCATGCATTGCTTCCACTGGCAGAGAGACCAGTTTAATGCAGAGTGACCTGTGCTCAGTGAAATCTACAGATTTCAGTTATTGCCCTCTTAAAACTTTGAATGATCCAAAATATGTGTACAACCTAAAGGAATCATTACTGAACTAACAAAAAGGACAAATTTCTAAGGTGTTTGAGTGCGTAAGCATGCAAAACCAGGTGAGATAAAAAATCTATTGAAACTATCTTTATCTAGCTTACAAGATTTTCTAAATAACATTTCTAGCAGTTGACCTCCAGTGACCTTGATGACCTTTGACCTTAACCAAACACAGATTGATTTGAAATCTGTCCTTTCTACCTTAAAATACTGTGTTAAAACGTTTTTCAGTGTTTGACCCCTGGTGACCTCAGATGACCCTTTGACCTTCACCGAACATATCCAATTTCATCCTTACACCATAACACATCCACACACCAAGTATGACATCTATCCAAGTTTCCTAACTAGAAATATCCTGTTGAGAAGGTTTTTAGCTTTTGACCTCTGGTGACCCCAAATGACCTTTGACCTCCACCAAAAACGATAGGGCACACCTTCTCCCTATGACGAATCTATGTACCAAATCCAAGTTCCATCCAACCTTCCCTTGTTGAGTTAGAGCGTACCGAAGCAAGTGTCACACACACACACACACACACACACACACACACACATACACACACACACACGCCAACCTGACTACATAGGTTCCTTTGCTACCGCAAGGAACCAAAAACAACAGCGTTCGGTCGGTCGGTCATTTCGGACGGTTTTTATTCTTCAAAATATTATATTATATTGTTTTCATAAATTTTAACACCTACATCCCTGTTTTAATAGGCTTCATTCAAAAAATGTGCAAGTATGACTCACAATTGTGAAAGCTAACAGTCAGAAAACATGCTTTTGAACTGGAAGATTGACAAAAGAAGAATGAGCTAGAGAGATAGTTCAAAGGGACAGCAATAGCGCCACCAGTGTCAGTTTAAGAAATTCAATTCACTAACCTGTCTTTATGTACATTCAGTGGTGACGTGGTCTGTGTCAGCCTGGAAAAGACATTTTCACTCTTACTTTTAACAGGTGGAGAACTTGGTGGTGTGGAAGAAGGCGTGCTGTCACTATGGAAACAGAAACAAAGATACATTTCCAGTTATGACATATATTAGTGTAGAGAAAGACAATATTATTAAATGCAAACATGTTAAGTACCCCATGTTGCACTTTTTTCAATTAATTTCTCTTAAAGCCATGAGGTAATTTTAGCCACTAGATTTGGGTAGCACATTTTACCTCTCATAAGTTCCCATATGACTGCTACTTTATATGCCTTGTCTCCTTTGTAAACACACAGAGCAAAAAAAAAAATATATATATAAATTTGTATCTTCTTCAAATATCCCTTGCTCATTAAACTATAATAATGTTTGGTAAAGAAAAAGGGAATCTACCTTGCTGATAAAACTGTACTAGAAGCTACACACAAAAGGCAAACAGAACAGCAGACCAACTGGAAAACCCAACCTGTCACTTAAAAGTCAGGTTTTGAGAGCTACCTAAATCTTCCTGCTAAAAACTCAAGCGTGTTGGTTTTTACAAAGAAATTGTGCTTGTGTATTGAATCTCAAAAACAGACAAGTTTGAATTTCTTTTAATGCTATTTTATCTCAGAGAACTGAAAATCTTAAAAAGAGTAGTTATATACATGTATCTACATTGATTCAAACCTTTCTTTCTGTTATGCATGAAAACAGAAACCAATTGTTACATGAACAAGCAGCTTGGTAATTCAACTTGAGCAACTTAATCTTTCTACTTTTCTGTGCATTAACTGAAAAGGAGCAGAATAATAAAAGAAACATTAGTTAAACTTTTGGTCTAAAGTCAAAGAAAAAGACAATGAAATACCCAGATTTGTTTCACTTCCTTCATTTTCTTTTCACATTTCCTTCCTTTACAGCAATCACCATGGTGATAAGACACCCCAATCAAGTAAATCCTTTCATTTCTCCTAACTCTCCCCTCTAAGTACCTTCTGCAAGTTCCAAAACTTCCTGTCCCACCCCCTCTACCCGTCATTAGTCCAGATAAATCTTGATCCTCCTACTGACATTCTTCCCCCTACTTGTTGTCATCTATTTTCCACCCCTCCTGGCTCCTCCCCGAGCCTCTATCTAGTCCTGACTGATACCATAAAAGCCCTGAATAATACCACATACACAATATATTCTTATCCCCAAAATGTAAGTCATATGAAAGGTAAAAAAATTAACATCCAATGGTTGTGTAGAGAGATCATGCAAACCCATGTATTAAACTTGTACCAACCATGCTATGATATTATCCCCATGATGCATCAGTGCCTGTTAGAAGCTTTACAAAAGGTGAATCACCTTTATAAAATTTCCACCATTCCTACACTTTTAAGTCCCCCAAATCATGGAAACTTTATAACAATGACTTTACAGACTATGTGAGTATACCCACACTTAAATCATGCATGCACAAAATAAAGTTTCTTGTTTTAATGATTAGTGATCATATGGGTTTCCTTCACACTTACCACAAATTGTAGATACATGGGGTTTTCTCCCTTTTAGCTTAACTTCAAGAAAATTGAGCTAAACTGACCACAACCCATCTGTTGAATCAACATCTTATCTTTTGTGTCCACAAACCACTGTCTTTCCAATGTTTATTGACACAGGCATTTCCTGCATTGCACATGGACAGTGCACTCCACAAATTTATCCATAGCCAAGCAGCCAGTACGGTTGTAATCGAGTCACTAGATTAGTGAAAGTCACCAGTTTTCAAACTTTTAAGTGACTCTAGTGGGGTCATTGACTGGAGTCACTGTACTATTTTAATGGGGAAATTACTCCTGAACTCTATCCGGTTACTATCATTTTGAGAAGAAGTGACTCGAGTTGTGACTTGCTACAACACTGCAAGCAGCATGTTTTCCATTTGTGCAACAGTACAAATGATTTTATTGGTTAGAATACACACTGAATGTTCTATTCAATTCAGTTTCACCTCCTTCATTAGGCATAAGGTTGCCTCTATACAATTTATACCCCACACCCCACTTTTTGTTGAAGAAGTGATGTTACAGCAAGGTCAACCCGACTTCCTATTATCAGCTTTCTGTCAATAGTAGCTGCCATGTCCAGGTCTATGTAAACAAAGAGTCCCACTGTAAACCTCATTCATACAGGCAGAGACTGTTTATTCAGTTTGCAACCAGAGCTGCCTCAGCAGACCAGGACAATAGGCTTATCTCTTTGGTCACATGTAGGCTGGTTGTGCTGGCACTGAAGCATGATGAGTTGTGTAAACAAACAGAGACCAGACTGCATAGAGGTAGCTTATGCCTAATGTGAATAGATCATTCAATCTTTAAACTCATGAAATTTTTCAAACTGTCACAATAGTAAACATTCATTATAAGTATGGTGTTTCATAATGGAGATCCCAAAGTTTCACAATCACAAATTCAAGGGAAATGCAATTATCTGAATTTGAATTAGTTAAGTAATATTTCATGTTTTGTGAATGGCTTTTAAGAATCATACAATCAGACAATAGTTTCTCACTTAATTGTAAAATTTACTGAATGAGGAGTAAAACATTGCTCATCACTTTGATATGCAATATTATTTATTTAAGAATTAATGAAAGGTACTTGGATGAGAAACAAGAAGAAATATAAGAGAACTTCCTTAGCCTTTGTTTTAAAAATAATTTGAAGGCAAAACCTGCTCCTTGAATTTGATCTCTAACAATGTCCCTCTACTTAGTCAGAACATCAACACAACCACAAAATGTTTTTGTGGAAAACCAGGGATGTATTTGTGACTGAAGAATAATTTGTTAGTACTTTCAAAATTTTAAATGATGTAATATCCATTACTATTGCTATGTATGTATATTTTATTTTGGGAGCATGAAGTTATTTGCCTGAGTTAATATGTTATGCTAAATGGTTTAATAATAATGATTATAGCAACTACAGTGATTTCGTTGTCTCTCATTTTGGTCCTTCTTTAATTTCTCTTTTCAAAGTGAGGTTATAAGGTATGAACATGTGTTCCGCTACGGTAACGGCTACATCTCTGTTACATTAAAGGTAGAGACTGTAAAATGTTGTGTGCAAGCTTTTGCCATGGTCATTAGGGGAGGAGGGTCTTTCAAGCTGTTGCCCCAAAAAATCTTTAACCCCCAAAATGGCATGAAAGTACAAACAGGCTTCTGAGTGAGGACATAATATGTTAAAAACATACTATTTGCATGGGAATAAGTCACCCCTTGCCCCCACCCCAAAAAAATGCCTAGCTTCTGAAACTGCATGTTTTCATTTTGAATGGGGGGGAGGGGGAGGGTCAATGGCCCTTAGAGATGGGACAATGGATCGATGCATTGATATGTTGGGACATTGTGTCTAATGGTGCAAACAAGATTTCTTCTGGACAATTTAATGGAATTACCCATATATGTATACTTCCAGGTGTGGTGTGCTGAATTAAATACGTATGATAATGAAGGGATGAAGCTTTGCACCTGCAGGTCATTGAATCAATTTCTGGCCAGGTCAAAGAAAGGAAGGTTTATCATCCAAGAGCAATCTATGGATATCTTATTTCTACTGGCCATTGAAAAAATAGTACATTTTATCAAAATCGTTGACTTGGTTGCCTCCCAGCATGAAGTTGTAGGGCACATTAATTTAATACAGGCTTCTTCTACATTTGTGGTCACTTAGCATCCTAAAACAAATGCCTCAAATCAACTACCTAAACAACTGTCTAACAAATGATAACAGGACTTCCCAAGGCCCTATTGTTGTGATGAACATTATCAATCATTCCCCAAGGAGTTAGTTGCTTCCAGCCCACCCTACCCCCTTTCTGATGCAGGTATTTTCATTTGTCATCTCTTGTTCTTCTTTGCTGCAAAAGGTATGAGACTTTCAAACATTCTCATTCTCTTTTCTTGAATGTATATTCGCAAAACATGAAAATAGACAAAGAACACTAAGGTAATATCATATATGTAGGCTATCACAATTGGAAGTTCATGTTAGGATTACAAAGACACCTGTAAGCTAAGCAAAGTTTTCAGTTAGTCAAATGGATCAGTATACAATGGTATGTCATTATAAATTCAGTACTGGATTTGGAAAATCTCCACAAAAGAAGAACTACATTTCTTGCAAATCAAGAACAGAATTTACACATTACCTATTTTCAGTTGACATTTTGTTTAAAAAAAGTTTATCAACAAAGTGCACTTTGAATTATTTTGAATGATGCCTAGATGTTACAATGGTCCTTAATGTCATTGCTTGTGTTGAACATATTATTGTTAGCACAAAAAACCAAAATAACCCTCACTTCCTGATAACAACTTTGAGACATCACAAAACATACCCAACACAATATGGCATAAAAACAAAAACCCAAATCAACGTAAGAGCCCAAAACAAAACATTGTTTCCCAAAAGAAGGTAAACTGATGCAAAATCGAAAGGCCTTAAAGTCCAGTTTGTGATAAAGATTGCTGCTGTGGCAACTGAAACTTGCATATTCATGAGATTGTGAACATGACCACGATGGACCATGTGACTGATCATGTGACTACTTCATGCATGTCACTGAGAGCTAGTTGCATGTGTACATCAGTGAACTGAAAGGCAAAGATATCAAAAGACATTACATGTCAGATGGCAGGGGACTCCATGGAGTCGTCCGAACCCGACCTATGTAGAATTTGGGCCTCTCCCTCAGCCCTGGAACGCTGTTGGGCCGAGGGGGCTTTTTATTCTGGATGCTAAAGAGATTGTTAGAGAGGAAATGAAACAACAAATGCTCTGTGAATGAAGGGGAAGTAAAAAAATTGTTGGCTCTTACATGACTTTAGCTTTCCATGTTCCCATAACACAACAGTTTTCTAAGTGTGATAACATGCAGTGGCATAGCCAGGGAAACAGGAGGCTATTTGGCTATAATCCAGTCCCTATACCTCTGATGCATTTTTTTTGGGCTACTACAATATGTAAAATATTTTTACACAAGTTCTACCTCAAAAGATAGCTTATGTGGTACCACATTGCATAAATGGTGTCAAAGTTTTGGCTGTAACCCCCAAAAAACTGCCTGATCTGAATGCCCCCATCACAAGAACACACATTTCCCCTCCACTGAAGGCAATCCTGGGTATGCCACTGATGACAAATGTATATACAAAATTGAGCTCAAGACTAGTTTGAGATCTAAATTGTGGTGATAATATACTTGTGTTTTACAATAAATGTAGCATGTTCATTGACAAATGACACCAACATATTTAGATGTAAATCTGTAATTTCTCGCACAATTAATAACAATGGCAATTACACAGAATCACAGTGACATTTACATGGCATGTAACAAGTTATGCACAAGTCAACAAAATATCAATGGTTTAAAAAATGATCACAAATTTGTAGCTTTAAGAAAGCCATATGGAATCTGAATGTACCAAAGTGACTGTTTTTAATTTTAGCTATATTGAAGGATGTCTGTAACATTGAAATAATCAGTTCAGTAATTCCATTTCAAGAATAAGCACAAGCACAAATCCTCCAAAGTGTCAGAATAAACAAATGCTTCCATACCTACAACATGTCTTCAAAATTTGAGTTTAATTGAAAAATTTGTTGTATCGTTCCTTTTAAGTCCATGCCTTATGTAAGGAAGGATATTAATTATGGTTTTGCACAGTGAACTGTATCTAAACTGCCCTTCTCGTGACAAATGCTATCTCACTAGGAGGATATGATCTGCAAATATTGAATAATTGAAAACAAGGTCACTACAAAGTCACCTTAATGCTAAGAGACAAATTCAGGCAAAAACTGCATTCTTCACTATGTAAAAATGTCAAATAAAACATAGTTGTCACTGTGTCAACTGTATAATTTAGTTAAAGTGAATTTATACCACTACCACTAATGGCTTCACATGCCGATACTAGAAATAATTCACAATTTTGCAATAAGTGGTTGGCAATGTAGTTATGTAAATTTGCTGGATTTTAAACCTGTGTGTGTTGCATATTAAAAGCATAATGCCTTTGTTATTTCTATTCAGTGACGTCAGTCAACAAAAGACAGCCATGCAAGATTGGTATGCTTGATATTGCAAGCTTTACTGTTGAAAGTGGTAATATTCACTGAAGCACTGATAGTGGTACTATTTACTGAAGCACTGATAGTGGCACTATTCACTGAAGCACTGATAGTGGTACTATTCACTGAAGCACTGATAGTGGTACTATTTACTGAAGCACTGATAGTGGTACTATTCACTGAAGCACTGATAGTGGTACTATTCACTGAAGCACTGATAGTGGCACTATTCACTGAAGCACTGATAGTGGTACTATTCACTGAAGCACTGACAGTGATACAATTCAAAGTTTGGAATGCATTCCACAAGTGAATCACTGACTGTCAGCCAAGAGTGAAATTTAAGTTACCTAAACCAGGAACCACTTTATGTCAATAATCCTAGTCCAGCTATCTTTTGTGTAACTAGAAGACAATTTGAGTAAACCAGGAGATAGAGACAAGTTTTCAATTATATGTGCATAAAGGTCAAGTTTTAGGATGACTTATAGCAGGTGCCCTTATCAGCAAAAGAGTGGCATCTGGTTGCAATTTTTGGGAGTCTAATGGGCACTTGTCCAGCACGAAAACAGGGCAAGCAGAGCCAGTCAGTCAGTAAATTTCACTCTCACTGCCAACACACAAAAGAGAAACTAAACATTGATCACCGAATACTTTTTTCCATAAAACAACAAATATTATATGATACATGAACACAACTAGCATTATACTGAATGACAAAACACAACACTGTCAGCAACATACAACACAATAAAATACAAACAGATAATACTCACTTTGTAACCCGTTCCATTTTACTGGAAGCACTTCTTGCAGGGAGAGTGACAGTATTGTCATCTTCAGCTGGTTCATCAACCTCTGCCAAGGAGAAGAGGGTAGGAGTCTCCCTCCCTCCTTCCAGAGATCTACCCCCTGCATACAGCAAATCTTCTTTCGTAGCTGTGCGCCTCCTGGCCTGTAACAAAACAACAAATATGGAACTAGAACTGCATTTGCTTGCAAATACGCAGAATTGTAGTGCGTGTTAGAGATGTCTTTTCAGTTAGTACAGTAGCCCAGTTTTTAGGATTAGTTCATGGCGGGAAGAGGGGCTGTTGTTTCTTTTTGGCCACTCCTCTCAACCCTGTTTCTTGATAGTACAAAGATGGACCACTTGTCTCCCAGCTCCTTGGCTGGACGCATAAAGAAATCATAGAAGAGTAACCAATGATGGAGTAAATCCGGACCTTCTATGCTAATAGTCAGTCACTAGCTTCATTTTGAAGCATATTTGCCAACAATGAAGCAAGTGCTGAGTAGTCCTTGAACAAGACCGTGTACTGCGCTTAACGGTAGGACCTACTCCGTATACAGTCTAGTGTGGAGTAAAATGAAGTGGACAAAGCATAGTCCCGTTCAAGGACTCGCGCTGAGTAGCCTACTTAGCCATACGTTATGCTCTGTTGTGTTGTTTACTCCTGCCTGAAATGGTTTTATCGGTTCTCGACTCCTCTTTCACCGTTCTTTATGTTTAATAATGACGCCCTCTCAAGCTCTCTGACTGCACCGCTGCATGCATATGACAACTGTCTTGTGGAAGGCCGAATAACTGTTGATGCTGTGTGTTTTAACATCCGTGTTTCGTTAATTCCCAATGCATGCTACATGCATGCTGTCAAAACGTTTCGGTCAGACTGCTGTCAAAATAGCTTCTGCTTTTACCACTGAAATAAAGCATGATAATAGAACTACAGCACAAGTGGCTCAATCCAATGCAGTAAAGCCAATTCGTTCCGTACAGGGAATTGGCAATACCCTGCTCCGTAGTAGCTAGATGAAGATACTGTACAATAACGTCTTGATACTGTTCAACGATAGTGGACGCAATGGCGCCGTGTTACGTATACCAATTTGGAAGCAGCGATTGATTCTCCAGGCTTATCACTTCAGTGTGAAAAGGCCGAACCACATTACATCGCGTTTTCTGGAAATTTATCCGCAATGCTCTTTCATGAAGCTAACTCCTTAAATCAGCCTTGTAAGTCTAGTATTTGCTTTTCTAAAGTTGATTTTTGTTTAAAGACGGCCACAGATTGCACTTACTGCTATTGTTAAAGGGTAGAGCATGGATATTTGTACGAAGTAAGTTACGGTACGCACAGGGAAATGAGTTGTGGGCCATAACAGGCTTCACAAAAGAAATTGTCAGTCGGCCAGAAAATGCCAATATTGTAGTGCGGCGCACTACAATAATGACACTTAACACTGGGCTCCGATAACCAAAGTCTATTAGTGATAATGAGCCTAACAGGGATTTACATGTGGTTAAGATAAGATATGGAGTACACAATTCCATTTGGTTTACCAAAACTTGTGACCAGGCATTTCTCAGATTACATGAACAACTGTTACAAGCCAGGGTACAGAAAAGTTCAAGATTACAACATTTTGCATAACTATTGGATGTGAAACTTAATATATCATTATAAGCTCTGTGATATGATAGACACCCTTGCTATGATATCAATATCCTACTGACATAATGCCTCATAAAATTCAATACTCATTTTAGCATTTATATTGTAATTATGTCTGTGCTCCCATGTCGAAAAAAGTTCATCAACCAAGTGCAACACTTTCTGTCGCTCTCGCCACCTATCTCCAGAGTTGTTATTTCTGCTTAATCTATTGAGCAAACAGGCTCCCAATTAGTCCCCATTGACCACAACTTCCTTACCAACAAGATACTGGAACTACTTGCTGCTAACTGTTTATTGAATCCATTGTTTGAGATTATGCACCACTGTTCAGCCTTCAGGATTAGCACAAGATGGAGAGGAGTGAGGAAGCAAGGTGTGAGATGATGACTGATGCTGTAATGAACAATGTCCAAAATCCCGTTGAGACAGCCACTCCACAGGATTTTGAGTTTTCAGGAGGTGCAGCATTTCAGTAATGGGCTCTGTGATGGCATGGTTTACTTTAAAGTTAATTAGATAAGGTCTAACAATACATCAACATAAATGTGTTATATCGTGTTAACTTGACAGCAAGGTAAAGTAAGAAATAAAGTGCACTCACCTTTTCTACTTTACTGCGAGTTGGTTGAGGAAGATTTGAAGTACCATTTGTTGCAGGCAACGGGATTGAATTAGACGTAGTAATACGATTAGTTGTTATATCTGATCTACCATTTCTGTTGAAATACAATGTTTAGAATCTTAAATATGATATGGAACAATGAAATTAACACAAATAAATACTGAAATATATTTTTCTAACATCGTCCTTATTGTGTCATTTTCATTTTTGCCCCTTACACTCAAAATGTGAAGAATTCTTTAAAAAGAAGCTGTGATGTGGTTTATATGGGAGGTGACATTTTTTCTACCTTCTGGCTAGTAATTAATTTAAAAAGGCAAATATCCTCATCTCATGCTGACAGTTCACCAAAATGAGTTAACTTGCCCTCCTCGAAAGAAAAAAAAAAGTTATCTCCTTGTGTGCACACAACCTAGTTTATTATTAGTGATCATATACAAGGCCAGAATGTGCAGCTGAATACTTTCCTCTATGCATTACCTAAACTAAGCTATTTTGCAACTAATGATGTACATCAAAGACAATTATTATTGACAATTTTGCTTACCAGCAAGCAAAAAGAGTAGTTTCATGTGATGAAAGTCTGTTTTAAGCCTTGGTTGCAACAGTGTCTATTAAAACTGCACAACTTTCACACACTGATTATATCTGTGCTATGCCATGCTCAGTTCCTAACTCAATAAACCTTTTTTTTGAAAATTGGTTCATTATTTTGTAAAGAACAGCCCTCTGGGTACCTGTAAGTAACAAAATGTGTGCACAAATTGCCTCAAAGGTAGAACTCTTGTTGCAATTTTTAAATGAATAATTTGCCCTTGACAATTAAATAAAACTGATCAGGATGTTTGAATATTTTTTTCAAAAAATACCAAGTCTTTTTTCATCTGAAAATGTGTCATATGTTTGAAAAGACAAGTTTCGTTATAAAATATTCCAAGCAGTTATCAGTTTTATGACATACTGCAGAAACTATGTCTACTTGAGTTAACCATATTGCAGTACAGATTTCCCATAATGCTTTGTGGAAACAGAAAATGTAACATTTTTTGTCAAAACTTGTACCTTCCAAATAGGAGCATGCCATCGAAATAGGTGTCACTTCTTATTCAAAAAGTAGACCTCTTTTGGATGAAAAAAGTCATGAATTCAGTAAAAAACACCTGTTTTTAAATGGTTAATACCCGCACCCAAAACTACTTTTGTAACAGTCCTTGGAATTTTTTAAATTAGCAAAGATCTTTGATTGACAGCAAGTTAAAAAAATGCAGAGTACTGAAGCTCATATTACACAGCATGTATTGTACTGAGAATGTTTTGCATATTACTCACCCTAAAGAAATGAAGTGAAATGGTGTCTGGATGAGGATAAATATTAGACAGTTGTGGAAGGGGTTTATGTGAGTGGGTTAGGAGAATTGGTACTGTCTGGGGTGAGAGGATCAGGTCTTTAACACTAAGATTAAAATGGCAAAAGCAGTCACCCGAAATTTATTTTAAAATAACTTTCACTTTTTTTTTAATTCCTCTTTCAAGGATCTTTTATAAAATGATAGGTAAACAAATCAGTTTAATGTAGTAAATTTCTCATTGGAAAACTGTTTTATCATGATTAAAAAAATGCAATTTCATGAAATAGTAACTTAGATGTTGCCAGAATGAGGTGTTACATGAAATCCCCAAAACTCCCTGGTTTGGGAGTCTATGAGCTCCGATACCTACCTCCTATTGACCTATGTATATCGTTATTGCCTGCAATAACCGTCTGGCAAAAACCTAATAACACCGTGGTAACCCCTACCTAATGAGGGCGCGCTATACCCAAGCTACTTCCTTCTACGTTTTGGCCGACCCGTTGGAAATAGCCCCACGGGAAAAAGACAAACACACACACACAAAAGAATTACCCCCTTAAAGAGCTTAAGCTACACAAAAAGAAAAAGGACCGAAAGGCCCAGTCTCACCTTTGGCGGCCGACCAGGGGCCGGCAAAGTCTTGGACCGACGTCATTGGTGCTGGAGATGGCCGCAGGAGAGACCCGTCGGAGTCCTAGGGGTCGGGAGGCGGGAGGTGAATAGGAGGTAGGTATCGGAGCTCATAGACTCCCAAACCAGGGAGTTCTGGGGAGTCTATTTTGCTCTTCCCTACCTCCTATTGACCTATGTATCCAGATTAGCACCAAGCGGCAGGCGGGAGGTCCGGACGACGACGGTCTGGAACCCCTAGGACAGCTCTAGCGAAGCCCCCTTCTTGAGAGACCACATTGGTCAGGTAGCAGGCGACGAAGGTAGACGGTGTTTTCCAAGATGCTGCCCGGAGGATGTCGACCAATGGAACCCCTCTAAACCAAGCTCTCGATGAGGCGTGGGCCCGAATTTGGTGGGCATGCACGTTGTCCTCCGAGGAGGAGTGAGGCAGGACCAGGTTGACTAATCATCTTGACAAGGTGTCTTTTGAAGCCAGGTTGTAAGGAGATCTGGGAATCAGAAACAGGCTCTTCGACTTCCTAATTGGCTTTGTCCTCTCTAAATACCATTTCAGGGCCCTGACCGGGCAAACTTTCCTATCCTCGGCCACGGAGGAGGCCGAGGCGATGTTTGGAAGGTAGATCTCCGCTGGGGAGAAGGAAACCGTCTCATTCTTAGTCAGGAAGGATGGATCCGGTAGGAGGAAGACGCCGTCTTGGCTGAAGCGGATAAACCCTTCTTGAGTGGTCAGGGCATGAAGTCGCTTCGTCTTCTGGCCGACGCTGCGGCGATGAGAAAGAGGGTCTTGTAGGTCAGTAGTTCCAATGTTGTGTTGTGGAGAGGCTCATAAGGCGGCTTAGATAGTACCGACAGGACGTCGTTTATCGACCATGAAGGAACCAGGCGTTTCCTAGGGGGCCTCTGGTTGAACATGCCCGTTAAGAGGTGAGAAAGGGCCTCATTGGAACCAATAGTTGAGCCGTCCTGGAACCCCTTATGCACGGAAGCGATCGCTGAACGGTAGTTCCTGATAGTGCTCACTTGTTTCCCTTCCTTGAACAGCATGAGGAGAAAATCTGCAACTGCCTCTACAGGAGCTTCCAGGGGATCGAAATCTCGGTGCGACATCCATTCCCTGAACCTGACAAGTCTCGAGTTGTAAGTGGAAAGGGTTGAGGATCGTCGGGAACCCGCTGCGATGACCGCAGCCTCCTGTGAAAGGCCCTTACTAGTGAAACGTCCGATGAGAGTTTCCAGGCTGTCAGCTTGAGGTGCTGGAGGCGCTGGTGCCAGATTTTTCCTCCGGCCTGGGTTAGGAGGCTGCTCCAGAGCGGGAACCTGAAGGGTTGGTCTATAAACATCTCCAGAAGAAGCGGAAACCACGGCTGGTTGGGCCAGCAGGGGGCTACTAGCAAAATTATTGCGTTGGAGTCCCGGAGTTTGAGGAGGACTCGTTGTATCAGGCACCACGGGGGAAGGCATACCCGTAAAGGTTGTCCCACGGAAACGCCAGAGCGTCGGTCCTCCAAGCTTCTGGGTGAAAGTACCTCGAACAAAAGGTTTGAAGTTTGGCGTTGGCCTGGGAGGCAAAGAGGTCTACCATCGGTCTGTCGAAGATCTGGAAGACGTGGTTGGCCCATGCTTGAGACAGGGACCACTCCGACTCCTGAAGGGTTCCCCTGGACAGGGCGTCCGCCATCACGTTGTTCTCTCCAGCTAGGTGAGAGGCTCTGAGGAGGATGTTGAACCGGCGGCAAAGGTGGAGGAGATCCCATGTCAGCTGGCAGAGAGTGGGTGACTTCGTCCCTCCTTGGCGGTTGATATAACAGACTGATGTTGAGTTGTCGCAGAGAACCGTAACCTGGTGAGACCTGAGATAGGGGCCCCACTGAGAAAGGGCCAGTAGAACAGCCTTCAGCTCCAGGAGGTTGATGTGAGACTGAGACTCTTCCGGACTCCAGAGATCTGACAGGGTGTGTGATTCCCAAACTGCTCCCCATCCCGACAGGGAGGCGTCCGTTAGGATCGTTGCCTTGGGCCTGGACTCCCTGAATGGTCTCCCTGAAGTGATATTGCGTTGAAGCGTCCACCAGGAGAGGTGCTGCCGGACGTCCGTCGAAACCGGAACCTTCTTGGCCAGAGAGCTGGTCGATGGAGAGAAGTGTTTGCGCAGGTGGATCTGGATTGGTCTCATGAAGAGGCGGCAATACGGTATGACGTCGGCCATGCTGGCCATGAGGCCCAGCAGACGAAGCCAGAGTCTGGCTGGAGCTTTGTCGAGTGAGCTGAGATGACTGGCCATCTCCAGAAGGGAGAGTACTCGTTCTGGCGACGGAGTTGCTAGACCGGATCGGAAGTCTATCACTGCTCCCAGGTAGGTGACTACCTGGCTCGGAACCAAGGAGGATTTCTCTATGTTGATCACCCAGCCGAGTCCCTCGAGGGTGTTCATGGTGAAGGACGTGACCTCCTGAGCTTCTTGGGCCGATCGGGCGACGAGGAGCCAGTCGTCTAGATAAGCAAACACTAGGATGCCCCTTCTTCGGAGGAAAGCCAGGACGGTCCTTGTTACCCTTGTGAAAACTCTAGGAGCGGTTGAGAGGCCGAAAGGCAGGGCCCGAAAACAGTAGTCGACACCCTTGTAACGAAATGCCAGGAACTTGTGGTGGGTTGGGTGGATCGGGACATGCAGGTAAGCGTCTTTGAGGTCCAGGGATGTTGCCCAGGATCCCTGTAGGAATGACGGGAGAATGACGGCAAGAGTCTCCATCCTGAACCTTCTGGGACGAATGTAGGCTTTGTTCAGAGGCTTGAGATTGATGATAGGGCGCCACGTGTCCGGCTTCTTTGGCGTCAGGAAAAAGCAGGACCGGTAAAGGCTGAGTGCGGGGTCTGTGGCGGCATAAATTGCTTCCTTCTCCAGAAGATCCGAGATTTCCTTTTCTAGAGCAAGTCGCTGATCTCGGGATTTCGGGACAGGTGTTGTTCGAAAGCATCCCCCTTGAGGAGGGGGGCTGGAAGATTCTAGTTTGTATCCTTCGTTCACTACTCGCCGAACCCAAGGGTCCGGTGAGAGAGTCTCCCACATGTGAGCATATCTCATTAGTCTCCCCCCTACCGCCAAGGGACGAGCGGTAGGGTGGGCATCCCTAGGGCTTAGCTTGGAACCGTCCTGATCCCCGGGAACCAGTACGGAAGGTTCCCCTTGTCTGGCGACGGCTAGGTAGAGACGAAGTTGACGGACCAGAGTAGTTCCTTCCGGAGGGCTGGGAACGAGGCTTCCCACGTTGCTGGCGAGCAGCCGAGAAGGGGCGTCGGTCAGGGAAGCTTGAAGATCTGGTAGCTTGACGGGATGAAGCTCTGCCAGGGGATCTTCTGGACCTTGAAGTGGAAGGCTTGGAGAAGGTAAATTCTGCCTTATTGATGTCCTTTCGCCGCTTGATCTCGGTGAGGAGCTGCTCATCGAACTTCCCTCCGAAGAGGTCCGGGCCTGAGAGGGGTAGTTCCATGAATCGGCGCTTGATGTCCGCAGACGGCCACTGAATGTTGTCTAGGACAAGTTCCCTTCTCTCCTTGGTGGCTCTCACCTCCACCCTAGAAAACTGGTCGTAAGCAAGTCTGGCCACTGGGCCCAGGATGTTGACTAAAGCACCGGTGTCTTTCCTGAAGACTTCTTCCGTGCCTGACTGTCTGAAAGACTTGGAGAGAACTTCTGCAATAAGCAAGAGCGAAGAAGTAAACTTCATGCCGGTCCGGGCTGCCAGGTCGATGCCCTGGAGGGACGAAAAGGCTTTCTTAGTAGAAGAGGAGCGGAACGACCCATTACGGTCCACTGCACCAGCAGTCTTCAGCTTGTCGAGGCAGGAATCCGGAATCAACGGGGAAGCAAAAAAGGACTTCCAGTCCTCGTTGCTGATATGGAACTCTGAGGTCTGCTTCTTGGGAAAAGCACGCCAGACCTTGGCATTAGCTTGAGCGTCAAAGCGGTCAAAGCACTCCGCATCCACAGGCATAGCAGGTCTCTCCGGTGCCGGTGACTTGTTCAAGGAAAGTCTCGACTTCCTGGCAGAAGAGGATTTTTGAGGCGAGGGATCGTCGAAACCCAACTGTCTCCTAAGGACTTCTACGGCCTTCTCGAAAGCTTCCCTGGAAAAGGACGTTCCAGTCAGGGGGGCGTCGTCCTCGGAGCTATCCAGAACTTCGTCTAAGTGCTCAATCAACTGCCCCTGGTCGTCCGGGGAGTGCAGAAAGTCCGACTGGGGATCTTGGGTAGTTGCTTGTAGCTCGGCCTGGTCCGCAACCTGGAGCTGGGTGGGGGCTGGCGTCGGAGCTCCCTGGCTGGCAGGTGGAACCGGAGATGGCTGAGAAGGAGCCGGAGCCTGGGCTGGTTGGGAAATGGCTGAAATGCGGTTCACGGACTGAATGAGCAGCGATACCAGTTGGGAAAGGGCCTCGGTTGGGAAGGAGGCCTCCGGATCACGGCGTCTTCTACGGTGCCGGCGTTCCCTTGAGGAAGAGGATGAGGATGAAGAATGGCGTCTCCTCTTCTTTTTTGACTTAGACCTGTGTCTCTGGCGGCCTCTGCTCGGAAAGCCCTGAAAATCCCTGGATACAACAGAGTGTAGACCCGAGGAAAAGGACAGGTCCATGGCACCGGTAGCGGGGGAACCCTGGGAAGGATGGTCCTCGGAAAGTGAATCAGAAGAGGCCTGAAACTCCTGGCCGCCCTGGATTGACTGGCTACCACCAGGGTTGCTGGAAGAAGGCACGGCGGGGCCGAGGCCCTGGGTGACTAGAGCCGAGGAATTTCCCGGATCGGTAGGCGAGCATTCCTGAGAGGATGCCAGAACATTAGTGCCTCGGGGTTGTCCTTGGACCCCGGTTTTTCCTTGGCTTTCCCGGTTGGCCTGGTTCGCCTGAGGCTGAGATGCCGGGGTGTCGGTTTCCTTGGTTTTCCTTTGGAGACTCGGCAAGCCTGACCACGCAGTGCTTGGACCAACCTCACTAGTCCTCGGGGAAGCTGCCGCAGCAGGCGCCTTTGCGGACTTATCCTTGGATTGAGGAATATCCTTCCTTGGAGTCGGATGACTGCCTTCCTTTGCCTTGGAAGCCTCGGCTTCCCTCTTACGAGCGGCTTTCCTTTGTCTTGCCAACTTGTTTTCCTCAACTCGTTGTTCCAGGGAATTCCAATCCCGGAAAGACCAGTTGCGGCACACCTGGCAGGTGGAAACCCTGGAGCATGGTCTGCAGGCTGGACAAAGATCGTGGAAGTCCCAGTCCAGGAACGGCCGGAATTTCTTGCATTTCCTGCATTTGGAGGAATTAGAGGCTGTGCACAAAGCGATAAGGAAAACAAAACCCCTTCTGGGGAAAACATTCAAACAAAAGAGACTTACTCGCCGGCCGGGGAGGCCAGCACAATGCAACAATAACAGCTTTAATCGATAAGGATTACTGATAAGATGAAAGCATGCAATGAGAGTGAGGTGAGTTTAGCAAGGCCTAAGCTATGACGTCAAAAGACGATGCAAAACGACAAGGCCTGTGCTTACACAACAACAAAAAACACATTAAATGCAGCAAGAAAACCTTATATTAAACATGAAAGAGAACACATAAAAAATCCTACCACATGCATACAAACTGTAAAACCTGTAAGGTAACGTAAACAAGCAAAATGGATAGAGATCGATAAACAACGATTCCCAAAACATGCATGTAAGGAGACGAGAGGGCGGGAACCGGCTAAGGACCTAAAGAAAAGATATAAAGGAAGCCGGCCCGCCGACGAAAAACCCCGAAACCCGTACCACAACCTACACGGACGGGAGGAGAAGAGGGGGAGGGGGGAAGGTCCACCACGGACCGCAATTCCCGGAGCCCGCACCGGGAACAAAATGGCGGCGCGAGACCGCTCCCTGTACAAAGCTACATAGACGAGAGGATCGCGCAAGGTGAAAATCCTCGATACTTAAGCTAAGAGCAAAAAACCCCGAAAAACAAGGCCTGAAAGAAAAAAGGATACTCATGGTTTCGGTAGAAGGCATCAAGGAGCAGTCCACGGCGTAGACAAAAAGGATTGGTCAGAATCATGAAGATTGCAAGTAAAAAATAGTGGAATTTTACCAGACGATTTTCCCACACGTGTAAACACGATAAGGCAAAAACGAAGAAGGAAGTAGCTAGGGTATAGCGCGCCCTCATTAGGTAGGGGTTACCACGGTGTTATTAGGTTTTTGCCAGACGGTTATTGCAGGCAATAACGATATACATAGGTCAATAGGAGGTAGGGAGGAGCGAAATAGACTAGGATTGTCTACTACACATAATCAAGTTGTGTCAACTACATCTTTCTTTAAAGTAATACCCCCATTTAAAGCTTCAACTTTTTTCTACCATATTCCCAGATCAATTCAACAACATGATTTTTCCATCTCACTGAGTCTAAATTGGTCTTCCCTTCATAAAAGGGATGAAACATCCCTCACTCAGGCACCGTGCTTACTTAAATATTGTCTATTTACCAATCTCAAACCACAAACAGAAGCTGCTAGATACTTACACTTGATTTTCTGTTGGTGACGAGGCCCGAGAACTTTCGGCACTGCTACTACTCTCTACAGAAGAAGAAAAAAATAACCTTTTCCCCATAAAACATTGTGCACTTAGTGGAGCTTAACACTACAGTGTGCTTATACTAAAAACTTTTTCCACAGAAGTTCTTGCCTGAAAAATTCATTTTTTTCTCCATAAAAGGGAGAATGCTTGCACGGTCTAGATTCTACAATCTGTCATATTAAATAAAATATGGAAGACTTATTACTATCAAATATCAATATAATGTATAGCAAGCACACAAACCATAACCAAAAAAAAAAAAAAACCCATACAATTAATTCTCTGTTTCTCATGCTATTTGTGTGAAAAATTCCCCTCAAAAATATGTCACATGGGATTTGCATTCAAGGAGGGGAGTATGTAGGGATTGGATCTTTACATATTGCAACATTACATAAATGTCAATTTCTTTTCCTACATGGTTGCTCTTTTGTTAGTGCACGTACTGCGCCATCCCAGTGTCCAATACGTACCAATCAGTACCCACCCACAATATGGGTGTTTGCACTAAGGAAGTGAATCAATGGGGGGGGGGGGGGGGGATGGGGAGTGATACCAAAGTCCACAATAATACTGGGAGGTACACAATATGGACAGTGAATTTTGACCCTGACCATTTCAGGACCAATCACATGAATGGTCACTTTATTTATTTTTTTTTTATTCAGCTAGTCAGAGAATGATTAGTTTGCCTCAGGTTTTTGTGTGGGGATAAGTAGTAGTTAATCGGCTGTACATAACATTTTTCAAATGGATAGATAGAGGGAATTAAACTGGCCTTTTATTTTATTTGGTTGATTTGAAAACAGCTGCACAAATCCTGCAGTTCTGCACCTTAACGTGGACATAGTAACATAACATTTAGTTGCTTTTTATTTACAGTTCTTTGGTAGACTATTACTAACAATATATCCTACCTGGTTCTTCCCTTGTAAAGAGACCATCCAATTCCAGCTCTAAGTTCCCTTCTTGCTCTGATATTAAATGTTGTAATAGTTGCTGCTGTAAGAACCCATTCTGTTCTTCTTGGTGCAGTTTGGCAGCAAGTTCCTTCACGTCAGATTCACGTTGGGCTTTCTGAAATCCCTGAGAACATTTGAGAGGAACATACACAGAGTTCAGATTGTAATAAGTAAAGGTACTGTTCTAGAAGGATCCATTTAACCACAGGTAATTTGTTGGGAGGATCTAAACTATCTGGGGTAAGAAAATTGGGCCTTCACATTCAGTTCCATTGACCTTTAACACAGTCAGTTCTATAGACCTTTAACACAGTCAGTTCCACAGGGCCAGTTCATTGCCTCCACTATGCACCCACAGGGTTATTTCTATGTAAAGGACATTGGATAAATTAGGAGGCTGACAAGATTTAGCATTTCTTTACAGTTAAAATTTGTGTATGTTCAGTCTTTTTTTTTTTCTTTTTTTTTTTTGGACGGGGGGGGGGGGGGGCAAAAATAAAGAGAAAGTATACTGGCCCATGCTTTGAACAACAACACTGTTACTGAGGGTTCTTGTCCAGGGAAGGCATGGTTGCATATATGTAAAATTGATACTGTGGAGAATGATTGATTTAAGCATGTATGTGAGAGTGATTTAATATAATATGGTCAAGATCTCTGGTACTCACTGTGGTGATAGCATTGGTGACAAAATGTTCCAAGAGGTATTTAGCTTCATCTACACTACAGCTGTCTATAATAGCAGCAGCATCAGTAGAATCTATCTCATCCTGTAGGGTAAAATGAGACAACCATAAAATTATAACAATTCCAAAAAATAAACACAAAACAAGCTAATATTTATACAATAAATTTTAATATAATTAGAAGTCTCCTTTGATGCTCGCATGCAATGCTGCACTTCCAGAAAGTGAAGAATCGCAAAGTTAAACAAGAGATGAGAATCGATTGTTTTGCATTCCACGCTACACACTCTAAATGTACTTAAGTTATTGATTACACACCACAGTGCTAAAAGTGAAACCTGAAGTAATACAAAGAGACAGTTTTCTCACCACAAAGCAAGCAGACCTGTGTATATGGTTTTTTCTGCACCTTTGTACTTCGTGAGTGTATAAATAGGAATTACAGTTTTGTTTGCACAGGAAACAATGTAATACCTACCTGATTGATAATAAATGAAGTACCCACGCACCCCAGGATAATAAGAGCAACAATTCAAGTGAATAAAACAAGAATATTTTGTGAGAATACTTAGGTTACATGAAAAATCCACCATGCACCTCCAGAAAAAATCAATGGCATTCAATGAAGACAGAGCTCTGAACTTAGCACTGGCAATACCTGTTGCAGGGTTTCACTCCTAACTCCATCAGGGCAAGGTGGATTTTTCATTTACAAGATACTGTATGCACAATTTTTCTATTTTAACTGGAATTTCACAAGATACAAAATTTGATCTTCACTGTGGAGTTGGCCAGACACACAAAGTTGCAATTCATAAGTCATTTACTACCCTCGCATTTTTAGTCACTGACAATCGTAAAACAACTACCCTTCAAGACCTAATTATCAATACTGACAGACATACACACTAACACACAGGCAATGAAACATGAATTGTACATACCCCTGACTCCCAGAGCTCCCAACATTTCAGAATTCCAAGTAGAAATAACCAGCTTTGGGGAGTGGCTGAAAGCCAACAATGGATGGGTCCAGGGGGTCACTTCAAGGCCCCTGGAAGGGTTAAGGGGCAAAGTCCAAGGGGAAGGGAGTTCAAGGTGGTTAAGCTGAAAGAAACAAATGGTTTCTAGGTATTTTGGAGACCTTGGGAGATACCCTTGTGGAATAAATTTCAAAAGCAAAAATACTTGAATGTTTGCATTCATTGCAGCGTACAGACAATGTGCCCATATGACACAACCATCTGTAATGTTGAATGTCAATGAGTATAAAAGGATTCATGGGAAATGGAAGTTCATATTAGAGGTACTGTACCGGCAGGAAAAAAGCGGGACACAGCAGAAAGGCAGTAAACAATGCATGGTTTTATGGAATTTTCCACTTAGAGCAGGAGAGTTGAGAGCTCTGCATAATGATACACCAGACAGAAAATGTTCAAGGGAAGAACTAACAAAGGCTTGGAAAACAAATAAAATCATGCACTTAAATTTATCTGGGTGATTGCATTAAATCTGGGAAGGGTAAGGGGGTACAAGGCAGAGTGGGACGGGTTGTGACTTGTGATGAAAGGGGAAGGGGAAGAGTTACATGGAGGTTTGATATTGTCCCATCTTTGGTGAACATTGCATGTGTATGAAAACTTGTTACGATACTGGTCCTTAAAACTGATACACTTGAAACTCCATACATAGTTATTGCTAACATCATGCAATATTCACACTGTTCCGCAAATTAGAAGAACAAGACAAAACAGTAAAACTAAAAATCTCTGTAGTACTATTTTAACAAAACTTGAGTATACCTTTGTGTACATACTGCATGCATCTTCAAAATGAATTTACAACATTTTTTGGACAAAATCACATGACAATTGAACAAACAATACAGAGGAATAAATCATGCTGGGTGCACCAACCAACCGTATCCATTTTAAACTAAAGGTGAATGCTCATGCAACCAAACATGTACCTACCCAATTGCCATCCTTTCAAGAATGAAATACGAATTAAGGTAAGCCAAAAAAGAAAGTGAACTCATTGAAAATGGCAGACATGTCAATATTACATGTCACAGATATATGATTATGAAATTTTTAACAACAAAAAAATAAGTCAAGGATGAGTTCCACTTTTAAAATAAGAGTTGAAATAAAATGTGACAAAACCACAAAACAATTTATGTACGATGTAACATAATGTAACACTTAACTTCCAAATAAAGGAGACACTCTATCAGTTGCAAGTATGCTGGATATTCCAGGGTTAATGCACTTTCTGAGGAATCAATTTTCATGACTTTTCCGTAACATAAAGAATTTGACCTCTTGGGGTCTGGCATTAAGTTTTCAACTATAACAGCAAGATTTAAAGTGATGTGATTACTGTTCAAAATCAATGGAGGAAAACCACTACAAAATTCCCAAAACTACCTGGATTGGGAATCTACAAGTCCGGATGCTTATCTTCTACTCACCTGCATAATCTCCAAATACCCACAACTAACCCTTCTAATAGCATGGAAGGATGGCTCTTAAGGTAGGAGGTAAGTGGAGGGATGATGTACATTCATGAAAGCATGAACCCTCATATTCCTCAAAACTACCTAGTATGGGAATCTACCAGTCTAAATGCTAACCTCCTATTCACCTACGTAATCCCTTACTACCTGCAATTAAGTAACTCTGGTAAACTAATACTAATACACCAAGAGATGGCTCCCGAGATTTGAGATAAGTAGAGGGGCAATATAGATTCTTAAACCCTTGACCTTTACAACTCTAAAACAAAGCTCCCTATGCTACGTTTATAGTTCTATTACAGACTAAACCCTTTAACTTGTCGAGTACATTAATAAACATACCTTCTTTTAAAGCATGAAGTATCATACAAGGGAAATTTTTAAGTCTTACATGTATGTTTCATATTCTCAACAAGTGTTCAAACATTTGTATGATGATGCTCATTGACAAATGTGAGGTTGTGGAGAAACAGCTTACAGGACACATTTGACTGCATTTAACAACTGTCCCGAATGGCATAGTAAACAACACAATTTACCTTACATACAAAAGGTACCCACATACCCTTGCAATGGGTGTCATGATTTGGTGAACTGTTGCTACCAAAGTCTAAAGAGTCAAATCTTCACAATGGCTTTTTACCAACATACAAAAGGCATCATATCAAAACCAAACACTGCGCCTGTCTCAGCTAGGTTGCAGCTGCCTCAGCTATGCTTTGTTGCTACAAATAGTGTACAATAGCAAGTTTAGCATGCTATTATTGTGTGTAAAACGAACATGGCTGCAGTTGCTTACAGCTTGGCTAAGGGAACTATGGCTTGGCTATTTTGAGATATATTTCTTACCTTTCCCTCCATGACCTCCATAATACTATTCTGGCATTCAGTAATTTGATCTTGTACATATTCTATGTTTGTCTGTAGTCCCTCAATCTGTGATTTCAGTTCATCCAATATATCTTCTGTAGCACCCTCCCTTATGGCATTTTCTCGCTCAATCATTGATTTCTCAATTTGACGACCCAATCGGTTTCTATGGTGCATAAACCTTTCCATGTCTTTCTCCATTAAAGATATTGTCTGCTTCCTTGAGACAATGTGATTGATCTGGAAAACAAACACATGAAAGCTTCACTGAGATATTTATTAAGGTGAACATTAACTTCAGTATAAACTTGCCCCAGCAAATATCAGACATCTTCTTCCCTGGCAAAAACATATACGGCAGAAAAATTACAGCAACAACAAAACTTGAAATATAGTGCAAGGGCATGTTTGAGGTAAGAATTTATGAAGAATTTCCCAAATGAGTTTTTGGGGGTCTGTAGGAGTTGCCTGGGTAAGACTGTTCCAAAAAGCACTTACTTGAAGTCCTTAAATATAGGTACAAGTTTAATACTAAAAATAATACATGAAATACAAAAGATTTTGCTTCACTTGGATTTGTTTCCACAGCTCCTTTATGAGTATTCAAAACTGTCAAGAGACTGTTGTGTTCCACTTTAATATATGTTTTTACCAATGCCCTTCACATATGACAGACAAAGAACTACTTCTATGTCCATATACCATCAAGAATTGTTTTAAATAAATAGGAACTTGTTTTGTAAGGAGTTAAATTGACCCTAAATTCTTTAATACTTACCTAGTAAGAATTGTCAACTGCTATTGGTCAATTACTACCAGAAAACTGAGTTTTTCCTTTATAAACTTACATTAACAGAAACTTACATCCTATGCTATTACTTTGTACACCACATTGTATCTTTTTTAAAGTGTTCATTTACTCATAAAATTCATTTTTTTTTTGGTTGGGGAGGGGGTCATATTTTAAATCAAAATGTTATGCTGTTGTGTTTGAATGAACACAGTTAAACAACTCTGGACCTGTACTTCAGAACTGAAAAAAGAAGGCTGTGGAGCTTAAAGGGCCAAACCTCTCACCCCAAACTACAATTCTGGTACCCAGGTACCAAAATTCTCAATTGGCTCAGCTCTTTGATTGACAGCTAATTAAAAAAATGCAGAGTGCCAAAGCTTATATAACACAGCATGAACTGTACTGGGAGTGTTTTGATTATATAAATTGAGTTTTTCTATACTCATCCTGAAGCAATGACTGAGATTGTATCTGGATGAGGATGAATTTAAGACAATGGTGGGAGGGGCTTCAGTAAGATGGTTAGGAGAATTGGTACTGTTTGGGGTGAGAGAACAGGGCCTTTAAATTGTATGAACTTACGCTCTGCCCTTGAACATTGCTTACATTAACCCCCTGTCCATTGTACATCCTCCTGTGGTATATCGATGGTCTATCATTGAATAACAACATGTAATATTTAACAAATCCCATTAACTCTTTCTGCAATAGTGCCCCCATTTTTTTCCCTGATACATACCTTCTTCTCAACATTATGCCATTTCAATTTAGCTGCTCTGGATGAATATTCACTAGTGTTGGTCCTCTCTCGTTTCCTGGGCTGCAGTATCTGCATGCCTTTCCTGTTAAGTGTTTTCCTTGCAACAGTCTTGCTACTGATTGGGTCTGACCGTTGACTACCAGCTGAGTTTGGTCTTTGAGTTACTCTTCCTGCGACCTTATCTGACATTGGCTTTTTGGTCTTGCGTAGAGCTTGGAGCTGAAATAATAATGAACGAGATAGTAATGATGAGTTAGATGACAAATTGCTACAATGTGTAGCTTTTTTTAAACAGGGTTCCTGCACCCTTAGAAAAGTAAAATGTTATGACTTTTCCATGAGTAATTCATGACCAAATTGCAAGCAAGACTTGAAAAAACTTTAATGGCACAACATTCATGACAAATACATGGGTAAATTGATTTACTCATTAAAAAAATAAAAGACTGATCTGGGCTTAATTTCATGACTTTTCCATGACTTCTGTCATTTTCACAGTATTCTATGACTTTTCCAGGCCCAGAAATGGAAACTGAATTTTGAACTCATATGTCAGTCTTTAACCCTTTACAGAAAAGTCTACCATTAACAACCCCATACTCTTACCTCTTCATGTTTTCTTTTAAGTACAATCTCCCTCTGTCTTGCCTCTGCTTCCAGAGTCTTCACTCTACTTTCATATTGCCTGGACTGTTTCTTTATTTTCTGTATTTCTTTCCTACTTTCTGTATCTTTCTTCCTTCCTTTCTGCTGTTCTTCTTTGATTTGCTTCATCAATTTTACCTTTAAGAAGATGTAAAAATGTAAACATATAATTTAAAAATGTTTCATCTATACTGTCACTGATAATTTATCTAAAAAGAATAAGTGGAATGTAACTGAGAGAAAAAAAACTCAGCCATTGATGAGTGTAGAACATGAGCCTGATTGTAATTTGCATCAGCACACAGATATGTTGGACATGTGGTGACTGCCAACAATTGCTAAATATGTCCAAAGGTCATGTAGAGTATATGCCTCTCCCTGTTTTCCCTCCCCCCTACCACCAGACTGAGCTCATAGGTGCATAGGCCATGCACTGCAGGTATCCCAACCCCAAGGACCCCACTAAAAATGGTAACACCCACAAAGACATCTATTACTACTGTAATTATGCTTACCAATCATGCTCCATTCTCCTCTCATATACTTCAGCCAGGTCATTGGTACATGCTATCACTCCCACTCTAACCACTGCTAAAAAACAAGGACCTCCAAAATACACCCCACCATGTACGGTCCCCATAAAATTACTCCTGCTTCAATTTTGAGTACATTTTATCAAACCCAAGTCTCCTTCATCTCAGCCAAGCCCTCTACTCACCCACAAGAAAGACCCCCACTAACCCACAAAACAAGACCTCCCCTCATACTACATATGGTCACCATAGAACTGTTGCTACCATTAACTTTTGAAGCACAACATACCCTCATTTCTTTCATCTTAGCCAGGTCATTTGTAAGTGATTTCATCTGTTTCTCATGGTGTGATTTATCTCTCATCAGTTTTGTGTGTTCCTTTGATGCTTTCTGTAATCGAGATTTCTCCTCCGATAATTTCTTCAATTTTATTTCAAACTCTTTCTTTATCTTTTCTGCTTTCTCTTTGGTCCTGCTCTCTGCCATTGATCCTGTAACAATGAATTAAACACATACACTAATTATAAAATGATTTGTAACTGTAAAGCACAAGTCCAGGCGTTGAATTTTGAGGCCTGTGAGTGGGTCTACACCATCACTCACCTCAAATCACTGTTAGGGGTATGACTTTCAGCACACCTAAATTAAGAATGTTAGCTCATATAAATATATTGAAGTTATTAAACCAGCCCACCTACTACACCCCTCAATTTCCTGAGGAGTGTGATTTGTAGCATACCTTGGAATTCTAAAACTCAAGGCATGCAAGTCTCAAATTGAATATGTTGTGGGATGTTGGTGCTCAAATTGTTAGCACATACTTCCTTCATTTTACAATTTTTTTTTCTTTTTTTTTTTTCTTTTTTTTTTTTTGGGGGGGGGGGGGGGGGAGTGGGGATGTCAGGAAGTATGCCCAAAACTGTGCTGAAATTTCCCCACTTACAAATATTTTGTTTATGGGACATGTGAATTAACCTCATTATACTCAATAAGTTTGAAAGCACAACAACCTTGGACAATTTCAGTTTACTGATAGTCAGCCAGTTGAATGAGAATGAAAAATACACCAACACAAATGTCTCATACAGAGTTGAGAAGATATATAAAATTGGAGTTTAAATATGGATTCAAATATTCCCGAAATTCAAGTTCAGTTTCAAATACAGTCCACATTTGATGCAAGTCCTTCCCTTCAGCTGCCTTTTTTGACAGGGAGAGGGAATAGAACCAAGGGTGTTTTCTACAACCCCCAGCCCACAGGAGGATTACCTCTCCACAATTTGAACACACATCATTACTTACCCAAGTTTGCTAAAACTTTATCTCGTTCATTTTCTGTTTCTTTGATTCTGCCTTGAAGTGCCTCAAGTTTCTGTTCATACTGAGCTTTCATTGTCTGTAATCTTCTCTGGCTGGTTTCCAGTTCTTCAATCAATCTTTGTTTGATATTAATTTCACAAGCAATCTCTGCCAGCTCCTCCTGAAGCTTCATCTCTCCTACAATACAAGATACAAACAATAGGCCATTGTTTGGTCAAGACACCTTCAACTTGACATACATGATATGCATTGTTATCATACAATTCTCTGGAGTTGACAGCAATGGATGGCATGTCAGAGCGAGTTAAGTTAGATGAGTACAGCTCAGTTTCTAACAATTGGTTAAAGTCAAGCCAATCATGACCCTTTATCCAGTTGTTGCTCACTAGCTAGTTTTCCTAAATCCATTGTCTATATGCTATGCACCAAGCACAATGGCAGTAGGTTCCCTTTCACAGGTTTTTAGTACAACTAGAACGAAAGTAGAGCTCCAGACCTCTTGGCACCATGTTAGATGGTCTGAACTCTTGACCATACAGAGATTTACTGCTAAAAGAAGTTGTAACTTGTACTCCCTATATTTTATTGCTTGAAATCATGAGTAAAGCAAAAAGGTTGATTTGATAATTGAAGTTTTCAGCCGAGCACACATCCTGTCTCACTGCTTCCAGTAGGGATCATAATCAAGGGGGGAATGACCCGCTCACCCCCTACCCACTCCCTTCATGATATTATGACAGACATATTCATCACTTGCAATGTGTATGTCAAAGTTTACCTAAAAGGTATGGCAAATTCTACAAGATTTGGGAATAGTTGAGAACAGTGTAGGGATTTTATGATCCTAGTTGTAACTATAAATACTATTTCATGGTCATTTAAATGTAAATTGTGGACTATCATGTGTGAACCTTTGCTGCAGGTTCACTAAAAGGGACATCAGTTATTCATTTTAAAGCACACAATTCATACAGGAATTAACCCAAGAGATGTGCAGCACTGGACAAATAATCAAACAGTAAGTAGCCTCATGAAATAAAGAGAGCAGTATTGTTATGTTTCCGTATGCTTGTACACATACCATCTTCTCCCTCCTCATCTGAGTCACTGCTACTGCTTTCATCATCTTCATCCTCATCATCATCTTCTTCTTCTTCATCTTCTTCTGCCTCTCCCATCTCATCCTGATCCCTGACATCGTCTTCCTTCTCTTCTCCTCTACTCACCACCTCTGCTTCAACATTGTTGGTAGGTTCTACATCTTTGGATAATGATGAGTCATCATCACTGTATAGAAAAACAATTTCACTGGGTTACCATGGTGACCATCAATTCTCTTATTGTACATTGCTTAATCTGTAAGTTGTCACAGACATTGAGTTGTAACCTCGCTTTTAGGGAAAGTTTGCCTTTGTTTTGCAAGAAATTTCATCCTTTTAAAAATAACATTTATTGACACAGGGTGATAGATTATCAAAAAAAGGCAGTATGGTAGACTTCTTTTTAAGAAATAAGTTTCCCACAAATGGAAATTCAGTTGCTTGTTCCTCAAGAATAATCTGGTCACCCCAACTTTTAACATCTCAAATTATGCAACGTCCAAGGCTCTTCTGGGCCATAGTATTTTGAAGAGATGTTGCTACTGTTAGTGTTTATGATTAAGACTACATTGTTGGATAGTGTCTGAGCCATTTTCTTTGTACTGTTTGCCAGAGCATTTTAAGCACAATATTTCCTTTAAGTTTAATAAACTAAATGGTACCTTTACACTCCAGTTTGGAAACTAACGACTTTCAACATAAAATGAGCTCACGAGGAAATGATCTGAGATATTAAAGTGACCAATTTTGTCAAAAAAAAGGGTCAAAAAGGGAAGATTTTCTACATTAAAAGCAGAACAAATTAATTGGGTCTTTTGCAGGTTTTCAAGAATAGTTTTAGAATTGGATACCCAAGACCCTCTTCATAGCAACCCTACATGGAGCAGCATAATTTCCCCCAAAATATGTATCTAAGCAGTGATCAGGAGAGTATTAAAACATATTCAGTAAGCTCTGCACAGTTGACTGATGATGAATTGCCACTGTCATAGAATTATTATAAGCATTTTCATGTAGTAATATCCTTGTGTTTGTTCTAGTTGTGAAGTGCCAGTGAAGGCTTTATTAAGTAGTACTGAGCACTATATTAAATTCAATTAACACGTTCACTACATTATAGATATCACCTCAATTGATCCCCTTTAAGAATCTGTGTTCCTGAAACTGCACCTGACATGCTCTACACAGACTACTGCAATAAATCTAAAATTTTGTGAACACATGGACAGTTAAGAAAGTTTGAAGATTACAAAATTGTCATCAAAGCATACTTTGTATATTTGTGTCAATGCATATTTGTGTAAATGTACAGACACAAATGAAAAGCTTCCCATTTCTTTACAAATACTCAGTATTTTACTTTGAAATATTAGAAGACTTGTTTCTTAAAACAAAGGACAATACCAGTCCTACCTGTCTTTAATTGATGACCTTCTGGCTCTGGCCTCTACTTCTTGCATTTTCTCTTGGTCATGTTCAACCTGTTTTTTGGCTTCAGAGAGCACTGATGCAACCCTTACATCATCACCATATTCTGGTTCATATCTAAGGTACATTGAGAAAGCAGAAAAAATAGTTGAAAAATTCATTTGAGGCTGTGAATAGGGCTGTCACGTTTAAACGTGTAAACGAACGATCGGCCGTTTAATCGGCGCTTTCATCGCCCAAACGTTTAAACGATATGAACGAAGTTTGCACCCAAACACTAACACTATAACATTAGTGTAACTAGTCAGTGTAGCACACTGCACAATAACTAACGTTAGGCCTAATGACTAACTACATGTATAGGCCTAGGCCTACAAGTCGATTCTGCGACGTTGATTTTACTTTCAATCTTCCTTAAAAACTAATTCCTAAAGTCTACAATTACAACGCCGAACTTAGGGTAATAATATGCCCATTAATGTACGTATGATTTTAATGTTGTGTTATCGATCGCTAAGTTAACGTTGCGCGAGCTACAGTTTAGCTCGGCCAGGTATGTAATCTGTTTAGTGAAGAAGCCTGCGCGGCAGCAGTTAGCTACCAGTGGTATAGCGGCAAAGTCGCCGTGTTCAGCGGTGCATTTCCCGTACTACATAATACGTATTAGGTACGCATGTACCCAAAGAGCCAGCAAAGCATGTCCCGGATGTTTTGTGAGATAGAGGGCGGCATGCCAAAAATATTGTCTCAAAGCCATTGCTTGTACATATCATCATGTTTACAGTAGATTCTAAGGGAAATCAAGGGCGGTTATATTTGGACATCGTTTAAACGGTAAACGAACGTTTATTTTGACCGTTTAAACGTTTAGGCAATTAAACGGAAACTGACAGCCCTAGCTGTGAATACCCAACATACACATGAGAAGTAAAATTGTACAAAGAAAATATACAACATTACAGATTCTAATGATATATCTATACAAGGTCTCAAAAATCCTAGCGTCTCCAATTGTAAACAGTAGTAAGGTGAGCGGTTGGAGGAGACAATGGCATAGGTGGGTGGGGTGAGATAATTGAGAAATAAAAACTAAGACCTATCACATGGATATCTCTTGACAATAAAGACATAATATGAGGTGAAATGAACATACAAATCTTCTGAAATTATTCATATACAGAAAAAATACCAATTTCCTTCTCAATAAAAATTATGATCACTCAGCAAAACTTTGTCTTACATCCAAACTTACCCAAATCCAGCTGAGCGGGCAGATAGTGGAATGTGGGTGGGGCTAAGAGCAGATCTAGATGCAGATCTGATGGGTGATGATTCCGTTGTATGTCTCCTCAAAGATGAGTTTATACTTTCACTCTCTACTAGTTTAGCTCTAAGCGAAGAAAGACGAAAAATTCAAGGGATTACTTCCAAAAGTTAGCTCAAATTGCAAAACAAGGGTGTATGATTGTTAATCCTCTTAATATGTAAGGGAAGATATATAACAATGGCGTAACCGAGGGCGGGGGGGGGGGGGGGTTGGGGGCATCAGAACCCCCTATGACCCAACCTTTCAATGCAGAAAACACATAAAATAGCAGTTTTTCTCTCTATCCCTAGACTTTTCCCTTATGACTTGCTCAAAGCCCCCCTCACCCATGACACAACCCTGGTTATGCCCCTGATATATATAACATGGTGTGGTGACTTACCTAAGATTTTCTATTTCTGCTATATATCCTTGCATCATGTTAGTAAGGTTGCTGTCATCATCTCCCTTCTCACTTCCTACAATGGAGAAAGATAATTAGTCAAATGAAATGAAGGCTCATGGCTTTTGGAACACTGACTAAACAAAGTACTTCTGACTAAGCATGGACTTGTGCTCCATGCTGCCCTGAAGATCAGTAGGATAGGGTATTTAATGCTGCCAGGTGGGGGATATAACCCAAAATACATGAAAGGGCAAGAGCTGTCATCCCAAATTGAAACAGTGTACTAGACTGTCCAGTTTCATGATTGGCTGTTGGGAGTCATGTGACAACATTTTTTCCCTTTAAATGTGGTATTTACTAGAAACAACTGCTTGGTTTACCTTGAATACGCAATAGTAAAGTCATAAAATGTAATGAAAGATAGTTTGAAGAGAAATAAGATGAAAATTGTATTATTTATCTTTTCTTCAAAATAAGTTTGGGGGACTGCTCTTTACCTTTAAAGCAATGGTAATGTTGCATCTTCTAAGGGACAATTAATTTCAAGGTGGCTCCACCCTTTCCCCCCTCCCCTCTGTTTAGATGTTCAATCAAATGAGTAGCTTGCAACAATTCACACTAAGACCACTTCCAGCAAATGCCTTTGATTGAGTGGTATAATCAGAAGGAGAGGGGTGGGCTCATTGGGAGGGAGGGAAGCAGGTAGGGTTTTTACAAAAGGTAAACTAAAAGATTAGTTAGCACTTAAAACTAAACTCAATAGTCATGAGTAACCTACCACTTTAAGAAAAAAATGTAGGATTTGCAACACAATTCTCATTACAGTGGTACACATTAACTCTTCAAGTGTAAACATCAAGGAAGTTAAGGGCAAAATTATGTAGTTACTTATGTATGTATGTTTTCTGTTTGCTGTTTGTTCTGTAGACGTTGTTTTTTTCTTTGTTATAGGGAGTCATCCACTTTGTTAGGCCAATTTGGGTTTTCTGGATGACTTCCTTTCACATCATATTGTAATATGTAATGGGATGAAACAAATAAATGAAATGAAACTATCTTTCAGCTGTTGAAGTTGGATTTCTTTTCCATCATTGGACATTTTACCAAAACAGGTTTTAAAGGTTTTTTAAACTGTTGTGTGGAAGACTGTAACTATGATTTAAGTCAAGTAATGCTAATTTACCATGACAACTTATTATTGCTTTTTGTTTTGCATGCAAATACACATAATGAAGCTTAGTTTGGTCTCTGGACTGTAACAAGACTAAGTATGACTTCATTGAACCTAAATTAAAGAAGACTTACTTGTACAATACATTTATTGTGAAAAAAATACAAAAAACAAAATTTTAATAGTTTTCAAAAGTACAGCAACATTTCTCACTCTTCCTCTGACCTATCCCCCAAAATGAAATGTAAATTCAATTTAATGGCCAGTAGCACTCACAGGCTTGAGGTTCAATGTTGTGTGTGTGGGGGGGAGGGGGGTAGCAGAACTCCCCCATGATCCAACCATGCAATGCAAAAAACACCTATTCTCTTTATCCCATCTCTCTATTCCACCCCCCCCCCCCACCCCCCATGACACAATCCTGGCTAAGAGTCTGATGAGGTTTATGCAAATTTCTGCACAAAAAATCTTACACCAGCACCCTCTTCAAGAAAGAATAAACCTGTATAAAACTTACCGTCATTGACACTATTTCTCTACTTGAACTATGACATAACATGTAAACCTACCTATGTCTTTATCCAGACCAAGTCTAGCCTGCTGTGTGAGTAAAATAGCAATCCGTTCTGACTGAGCATCAATTGTCTCTTGCATAGCTTTGATTCTTTGCCTCATTCTGTCTGCTTCTGTCTGTAACATAGTATTCTCATGAAAGAGATCATTAACCTGCTCCACTCCTTCAGCATTGACTGACCTTTTACCCTGGGGTGAATAAAGGTACATTCATCATCAAATACATAATTCAAAATAATTTCATCGTCAAATATATAATTCAAAATAATTTCGGCATTCAACGTTAATTTGTATTTTGTTAGGGGGAGTTATTTAGCTCAGTTTCCAACCCATTGGTTTTAGTGGAGGAGAGCCACAGCTTTTTTTCCAGTTGTGGAGCACTTGCTTGTTTGTCCTACTCCATTGCTTACCTTGATCATCAAGCACAGTAGGTTCCAGTTTTAAAGTCTTCGGTATGATCACAGACTTCCTATATACATGGACAGAGCATGTAATGTGTGTGTTCTATAGACTGTTGTGCCGCCTGGGGCAATAAAGGCACATCAAGATGGCTGTCATGAAGCTGTAAGTTGCATGATTTGACAAAGGATCTGTAATATTTTCAACAAACTTTAAACTTGAATGGGAAGCAATATCATATTCCTGCAACAGGTGCAGTGATTTTCACCATACCTTGCATTATTAAGAAAATATTTCAACTTTCTTGCAAAAGAAAAGCTGTCGATTTGAACTACTTAAGCAAGTCCAAACTTTCACTCACAAAACCATAGCAGAAAGCTATCTTGCTACGCCTATACTCGCATGTACCATATTGACAATCTACAGAGAGCATGCTCTGTCCATGTACAGGAGGTCCATGGGTATGATCCAGATAGGACTCAAACTCCAGATTTACTGGGTGTAAGTCTGAGGCTCTAACCACTTGACCATACAGTTGGGTGCCCCTTGCCTCCATTAGAGTGCCCTTTTTGTCTGTACTGTGATGTCATATATGGTCTATATATTCAAACACACTCCATTGAGTTAGAACATTTATTTCTGCTTGATTAAATTGATATTAGTTCATTGTTTTAATACTTTAGTTTATGGAAGAATTCAACTCACTATGTCAAAAGATTACACACAGAGAAAAATTCATAAACAACATTTAATTCCCCTTACAAGGCTTCCATTTATCCTGCCTCCCCTACTGTCCAGAACACCTTCAAAATGGAGTAAAGCATGTAGACTACACTGAGTTACACTTGCTTGAGGACATACACATTGACACACTCATACACTCAAGGTGTGAGCTTAACTGGTAACACAACTCTTGTTGACAAACCGAAGTTGGAGTTGCATTATTGGAATAAATTTTAATCAAGTGTGACTATCCCCAATTTTTTTTACGAATGTATGGCTTTCACTACATACATTTTGGGTATATAGATACGACATGTCTTGTTGTACTTTTACACTCCAACTTACATTCTTTAACTTTAATCTAGCTGTGTCTACAGCATTTGTCCATGTTGTAAGTCATTGTATAGTCAAATCCAATCAGCACTTGTGTTTAGTGACTGTAGGCAGCCATTGGTGGGGTCCATCAGCCTTAAATCCTCTTCGTTTATGGCCTACACCAATTTTAAACCCTCATATTTGGTGAGATTGAAGGAATCAATATACACTTTAGTTTACAACCATTGATGATACAGGTAAGGGCATCTAACTGGAGGTTATGACCAAGTCACTTATGTATTTCCTTTGCCCACCTGCCCATACTGGCCAGTTAGATAAATGACCCTCCCCTAAGCAAGGAAGTTGAAAGATTAAAATGTGAAATCAAACCATTACTTGCTATCCGGATTCGTCTACAACTTTCCCTACCACATAGATTACAGAAAGCACATTGCACGACATAATAAGGGTTCCATTTTCTTGTGAAATTTGCAAGGCTTTGGTATGACTCCACCTAGAAATCAAATCCTGTAATTTAGGAAGTTAGGGCACAACTGGCAACTATTTATTAGGGGGTGCCAGATACTCTTTAAGTTATACAAATAACACCAATTATTCACAGAAACATTTGATAAGATATATTATATTCTAACCTGTTTATATTCATATAATTCTTCCTGCAATAACCTGATCTCATTTCTAAGAGCAGCAAGCTGCCTACTCGTCTTGTCTTGATTAGCTACAACAACATTCTTGATATTACGAGCTCGATTGGCATATCTAAGGGTGTTTAATGTCTCCATGAAATCCTGGTCTGATGGTGAACAACAGGCAATCATCAGTGTCCGACTGCAGGGAGAAGATAACATGAAAAATTTACAGTATACCAGAATACAGCAGGTTGTTAAAAATGTTTACATCTAAGGATCAACTCAAATTTCCGATGACATTTTTTTTGTAAAAATCTCAATTTTAAAGGGAAAATACGTTCACTCCAGTTTGGAATAATGTGACTATAGGCTTCCTCAACTGAATTGTAAACTTTACAAGGACTAACTGGGTTTACCTTGAATTTTAGTCAAGAATACCATGAAATATACTTGAAAGCTAAATATGACCTAATTAAAGGGCAGGAGCAGTCATCCCAAACTGAAGAAGTGTAGTAGACTGTCCAGTTTCATGATTGGCTGTTGGGAGTCAGGTGACAATGTTTTTCTCTTCAAATATGACATTTACCAGAACTAACTGCATGGTTTATCTTGAATATGCAATAGTAAAGTCATAAAATGTAATGGCAGATTCTTTGAACAGAAATAAGATGAAACTTGTGTTATTTAGCTTTTTCTTCAAAATAAGGTTGGGGGACTTTAAGGAGATTTAGTAGTTAATTCATAGTGTAATTTGAGATGACTGCCCTTTCCATTTAATGATATGTAAAATTTGACTGACAACTATTTAAATCCACCAGCAAGGGACTTTCCAGACTCTCCCACCACGTAGCGCAGCATCAACTTGGATCAATAACTTTGTTTTTGTTATTGTTTTTATTTGCCTCATTTTATGAACAAATAGCATCCAGGGGGCTGGGGTAGTTGGTCAAAGCAACCAACCCCTGGTTGGCTGCTCCACAAAAATACAAACAGTGAGCAATAGTATAAACTTGAAGACAGAACTTTTAAGGAAGTATACACAAAACACAAAGCAAAAATGCAAAAACAAAAGAGAAATAAAACATAAGGAAAGGGAAAAAGGGAAAAGGAGAAGAAGAAGAAGGGAAAAAAGATCAATTGATAAGTTGTCAGGTTTCTTATACATGCTACTAGAATGAAATATTACACTTTGGCTAAAATTACCAGACGAATGGTTCTTTCATGAGTCTCAAACCATGCAAGAGGTGTTATAAAGTGATAAAGTTAATCAATACCATCTATGTCTCACTGCAACACAACAGCAAAGCATTTGAACTACATAGATCTCAATATAGAGGAACAGGAAGATCACTAATAAATTCTGGATTAGTAATGGTCAGCTAGGGATGGCCAGAATGTGGTGTACTTTCCTAGTGTCATGACTTGTGAAACTGTTGTTCATTGTATGGACTGGTCATACTGTATCTTCATGGGCTGGTCATACTAAAATAGACGCTGCATATCACAAGGTACAGCTTGAAATTGCTTGATAGAAACAATAATAGCAGTTTTGTTGCATGTTTTGTAACATTTTTTGAGAACAGTAATAATGAAACCAATTTCAAAACATCTCTTAATTGTGCCATATACTGCTAGGGCCCTGCTACATGAATGACAGAAATCAATGTTGCACACCCCTCCCTTATACTATCTCTTGCAAAGATCCTGTTTAACAATTTTTTAAGTTTGATTCCAATAATAGGACAGAATGGTGGATAAAATGAAGGATCTGTGTAAGTCCTAGTCAATCATGGACCTGGTTTGTGTATGCTTTTTCTCCTCACTGAAATAAATACTACCACAGGTAAAGTCCTTGCTACAACTAGAAGACTAGAAACATGAAGTGCCCCTGTCAGTCAAATGAGTTCTTTTAAGAAATTAGACATGTTATTGAATTTCACTCAACCAATGAAATCAAAGGAAATTTTACTGTACCTGTTCCCTCCAAGTGAATCCTGAAGAAGTCTAGTTAGTTTTGAATCTCTGTATGGAACATGGGTGGACCTTTTAGTAGGATCACCCAGGGCACTGATGACATTCCCCAAGGCAAGCTGTAATACAATTGAAAATGGTCTGTAAAACAACTGAAAATGGTTCCTCTTCAAGTTTGTGTTTATGGAAGGCAATACAGATTACATTCATGTCATAAGGGGAGAGTTATTTTTCTAACCAGCCAGTTTGGGCAAAGGAAATACATAAGTGACTTGGCCATAACCGCCAGTTAGATAAATGACTCTGTCCTAAGCCTAGTACAACATAACTACAGTAGGAGTGCAAAATGTTTTCAGACTTAAGACATTTTCATTACCTAGACAGGTAATGAAAATGTCTGATGTCTGAAAATGTATGAAGTTAAATTGCCGTCTGTAAATCATGCAAATGAAAATTAAATTAAAACAAAGGGTCATCAACAAGTTAAATTGTTGTCTCACTAAAAAAAAAATTGTGTTCATCCCGTTGTTAATTTAAAAACATTCTTAGGAGGTCCACCATTCAAGTCTTTCATTGCTGCAAAGAGTGTGGCATTAAGTTCATTCTCTAGCCCCAAGATATTAGTACAACCCATTTAGTGAAGAAAGAATTATTGACCTTTGACCTTGAAAGGTTTCATAACGTGCCCTTCTTATTTGAATGTGAACATTTCCACTGAATAAATAAATCCCATAGCAGATATATTTATGAAGAGTCTCATTCCTATTGACAAATCTCCTTTTAATTAATTCCAATTCTTAAATTCAAAAGAAAACAAAGCAAAGGATGGTCGAGTCTTTTAGCTATCTTATTTTACAATTAAACATTCCCATTGTTTCATGTTCCATTGTTTTTTTAAATACATTTTAAAAGCGTCCACAGTTCCATTTCTCAGTGCTGTGTAGAATGTGATACGGTTTTCCTCTAGCCCCCAGACATTAGTATAACCCATTTACAAACGAATGGTTCACCTTTGACCTTGGGGGTTTCACTGAATGCTCTCCTCCATTTAGCAATAAATTTCAACATATTTACTGAGTAAATAAAGCCTAGGGTTAAATAAATAAAGAAAAACTCAATTTTATTGCTAATAACTACTTTTAAACTGACAACAATCATAAAAGAAAAACTTCCTACATCCCTGGGAGAAAATTTTTGGAAGCCATTCTTTTCTCCCTTTCACTTATGATTCATGATAGCACCAAAATACTTTTTTGTTGATTCCATGGCCCCAGAGAATTACTGTCAGTAACACAAAAACGCAGGGGATAAAGTTTGTTGACATTGAACTTTAGAAAGTAAGTCACCTATGAACAGACCAATATGTATGTATTGAATTACCAATGGTGAACAGATTTGCTTTCCTGGCAGTTGTCTTCTTTTGAAAGGAAAGTAAATTTGAATTTTCAAATAATAGGAAAGGATTTTATTTAATTTCAAATAAAGAGTCATAACTTTTAAGTATTGTCTTGGAAACAAAATTCTTCGACATTTCATACGTTAATTTTTTTTTATTATTTCTTTCCCCTTTGAAAATGCTGTCTTTGAGGCTTGAAGACAAAGCAAAATGCAACAGACTCATGTTTTTTTTTTTTTTTTTATTTCTGCGACCATTCAAATCTTATTACTTTCCCCGATAAGCAGCATTAGGTAATTTTCAAAATCACCCACTTTTCCTTGACTGGAAAAGAATGGTGCCATTTTCAACACTAAGTATATCATTCACATGATAGTAAGAGAATTAGGGAAACTAATATCTAAACTAACATGTGGTGTTGAATGTACAATGAATATTGGCGGCTTGTGATCCAGAATGTTACATATTGAGCAGTGACTATTAAAGGGCCAAACCACTCACCCCAAACTGCAATTTTGGAACCCGGTATCGAAATTCTCAATTGGCTCAGCTCTTTGATTGACAGCTAATTCAAACAATGCAGAGTACCAAAGCTTATATTACACAGCATGAACGGTACTGAGAGTGTTTTGATAATACAAATTGAGTTTATCTATACTCACCTTGAAGCAATAAACTGAGATTGTATCTGGATGAGGATGAATTTCAGACAATTGTGGGAGGGGCTTAAGTAAGAAAGTTAGGAGAATTGGTACTGTTTGGGGTGAGAGAACTGGTCCTTTAAGGAAATAAGACCATTCTGGAAAAAGTTTAAAAGCAGTTTGTCACCATTTAAACCCCAAAATAAACAAAGAAATGGGAAACATTATCTCACCAATCCACAGTTAATGGAAATGCCTTCCTTTGCCCTGTCTCCAGTGGCTCCAGTCCGTTTTAATCTCTCTGAGCCAGCCAGGTCCACAAAATGAAATTTAGCCATGAGCGTTTCAAACTCTTGCATGCCTTCATTGTCATTTGCCTGTACCTCTGATTGGTCTTCAGAACTCTGTGGGGGTGAACACATTAAATTCAGCAGTATAAAGATTATGCAAGTGAAAACAGAGCTTCCACTTTTTACAGATTTAAACTTTTTAACTTTCACGTTTAACAAATCTTTCTGTGACTTCAATAACACATTAGAGGCATTATTCACACAGTTGAATTCGCTTTTAAAGATATGACACAGGGCAACCTGACCTAAGTTCATATACCAGTTTTTTAGGCTTGAGTCTGAAATTTGAGACCCCCCACACCCGTCCCCCATCACCCTCTAGCAATTCCTTTCCTTTTTTCCGCACTCTGCAGGATTTGAATACTCCCAAGACTGTCTGTCTGGGGCAAATGAGTGTCACTATGTATCTATAGAAAAATGAACTTCTCAACATTGCACACTACAGTGCAAAAAACAAAGGAGAGTTCCATTTCTACAGATGAATCCGAACAGCAAGCGATGGTCTGATTTCAATCGGCCATAACTGAGGTCCATCACCTTTTCAATCTTTCAATTTCCTTGCTTATCTGTATCATGAATGGCTGTGCACTAAATTGCATATTGATTATATCAGTTTAATGGAGTATGAGGGTTTGAAATTCATGGAGACAATTGAAGGCTGATTCACCCCACTAATGGCTGCCTACAGTCACTAAACACAAGCACTGATCGGATTGGTCCATAGACAGCCGCTGCTACCACTTCATGACTAGAAGTGAGCAAGTACTTATACAGTATATCCATGTGAACAAGCAGGCTTTGGAAACAACTAGCCAGAAGGACAAAGACAGAAATCAAATTTGTCAAAGTCCTGTAACTAAGATCTTTAACATTTCTTAAGGGAATAATGGTGCAACGAAGAAGTATGAGCACACTTGAAGTGAGCACATACTTGTATTCATGATCTTCATATTAGTGCACTAACTTTCATGACAATTTTTTTTGGTACTCATCATACCCAATCCAAGAGATTTTAGCAGGTATGCTTTGTTGGTGGTTACAACATTTGTACTCATACCCAGGAATATTAAGTGTTCTCAAACTCACATACAGGGACACTGTTTTTGTTACTCATACAGTAATCATGACAATGTGCTCAATGCTATAAACTGATTGTGACCACACTATTGATTCTGACCTCCATAATACACCTCTAAAAACAAAATTCATAATTTACCCCTCTCCCTAAACACATTCACAAATAATACCACTCAAAAAACACATTCCTACACTAACTAATACTGTTTCAAATAAATGAACACTAATTTGATCAAATTACTAAATTTCTTGCTATTTGTTTTATGCCATGTGAAAGTTAATTTCAGTACTACACAAAGTCTACTTGCATGTAAAGTGATTGAGGGGATTTTAATCTGAAACTGAAACAATGCCTAACCAAACTAAATCACCATTAATGGCTTTTTGAATGGATCTATCATAGAATGATTGCCAATTTTATGGTCATAAATCACTCATAAATTAAGACAAACATAGGTGAGGGATGAGTGTCGAATGGCTTCAGTAAAGAACTTCTGTATGTGATACTGTATGTGATACTGTACGTGCATGTGTTTATTCTGTAAAATCTGCAGGTTAATTTGCCATCTCATTGCTTTCAATTACAGCCCACAGTTCCAAAGGTATCCATGTATGCATAAAAACTTGCAAAATTACCAAACAAAGATATGGCCAAACTGGCTAACCTTTGACTAATCTGGACAAAAGAAAAAGTCTGGCACATATCATGAAAATAATACAAGGAGCCCCTTACCTTGTCTTATTATATATAGGTTGGATAGTTAGATAAGACATAATGACACACCACAGAATGTGATAATGCTGCATATAGTGTCACTGGATTCAATAAATACTTCAAAGTTAAAGTTTATTTTCAAGTATGGTTCATGCATGCAAGTTTGGTTAACTTTTCGCCTTTAGTTGCCTCTTATGACAGGCATGAAATACCATGGGCAAATTCTACAGCACCCAGCCCACAGGGGGCTTTATTATACACACAGGTATATATGATTATATGAACACTAAATATCATTGGCACTATCTGTGTTGTAACCTTATGTGCAGAAAAACTGACTTGTTTCATACTATCTAGAGACAGATCCTGTTACCAGGCTGGTTGCCAAATTAAATGTCTCATAATTGTCTGAAGGGACAAATTGCCTCGGCCTACATGCTCCAACTCCACCAGGTACAGTACCATATCCTTTTGTTAACATACTACATGTATTATAAGTAACAAACATGGCATCTCTATATAATTTTCATGCTGGTTAAAGCAAGCAATTTTTGGCTCTGTTCCCCTTCCACCCCAAAAATATCTTCACAAGGACAGCTGAATTAAAGTAGTACTACACAGAGAATTAAGTACAGAAGGCATAGCCCTGCACAATATCTAAAATCAGTACAACTTGTGTGTACAAATTAAAAGCATGCATTATCATTACTAAATATAGCAGATGCATCCTTATATGTTCTGACATCCCTATGTTCCAATGTCGCTATGTTCCGACACTAGTGTACTTTGGTACTGACAAAGTGTAATTTGGCACTGACAAAAATGAACTTTTGTACTGACAATCATGCACTTTTGCCCCGATCAAAATGTACTTTGGCACCAACAAAAATGTATTTTGTTTCTGACGTAAATGTACTTTGACACTTTTTAGTCACAACATAGAGATGTTACCAAATGTAGCCATGCAGGCCACAATGTCCAGCCTAAGTAATGAAGGCTTTATCTTCAAAAAGACACAAATCATATTGACTGTCACACATACACAGCCATCATCTCCATTGTACCATAGTGCCCATGACTGGAAAAAGTCAGGAAGGTAGAATGGAGGCTCCTTCCCAGCAGGCCTTTGGATAGCGACCATCTTTGAGACAACCAAAATGTAATGCAGATGTGCAAAATTTCAAGGCAAGACCTCCAGAGTAAAGAAAGTGGTTAAAATCAAAAAAGTACAAGTCACATGTACAGTAGACTACACAAGGGCTACAAATTACATTACTGCACCTGAATGAAGGCATGGTTTTTGCATTGTTTTTGGTATGCCCAGTACTGGGCTTGGCAACCCCTGGACACTGTGGAAGTGTCCCTTCTATTTCTGCTATGATGTAGATCACATTTTTCCTCACAACAGTGTCCCCCAAAATAAAAACCCTAGCAAAAGGCCCACTTTCCATAAAATTTTGATAACAGATATACAGGGAATTTTTACTCCCATCATGGAGAGTAATAACATTTTTCTATCCCAACCTCCTACAAATGAAAGAAAGCTCTTTATCAACATGTTATGAATAAGTCTCTTCCTGTCCTCATACTTGTTTTCCAATTAAATAAGATTTAGCTTGTGGGGGCTTTGGTCAACATGGTTGGAGGTTTAAGGCACAAAATGCCTCCCAGAAAGTTGCTAGGATATAAGATGTAAGAACCTTTATTGACTGTGAAAGGAATTAGATGTCCATCTCATAAAACATAGAACCTTTAGAGAAACACTAAAACTTCATAAAACACATAACACAATCACAGATCAAAATGAAAAAATTAATAAATACCTAAAATCTCATATTACAAAGAATATGCCTTTACTTCCGTATTAAAACTGTTGGCAAGACTCAATATACTCTGCCTAAAAATGATCTTTTGTATCTTTTTGTCCTACATTGGATAACAATTGATACAGTATATCTATACTGTACGTTCACTAAATTCAACTTCATTACTCAGGAGATGATGCATTTAGACAATGCAACCAATTCAACATCGGCGGGAGGACATATTATCCTATACCTCCTTTTTTGAACACCCAAATGTTGGGCAACTTAAATGTGGGGCCCTGGGCCTAGCCCCAGGTAGGCAACATCATAAATCTTCTTTGGTAGTACTGTCACTTACCACTTTAACAACCCTTTGTTGTTTGATGTGTAATGTAAATATTGCATGTGATCTGGAACTCTGAGTGTTCATGTTGGTACTTGCAGTGGTCCTGGAAAGGGCACCCCCTTTCAAGCATTGAAGAGTCTGAAATATGTAAAAACACATGACTGATACACAAATATGTAAATACACAAAGACTGACACGTACATCAGTGTGATTATACAAAATTGTGAACCATCTGAAATAAATCATCAGTTGTATGATTTTACATTCTGATGGTATTCTTTTTTAGAAATTCTTACACCAGACAAAGTTTTTATCCATGTATGAACCTTCCTGCATTTGCCCAAACTTTAAGAGTCATGCAGGTCCATCTTTTCATATTTAGTTTTTTACCTGCTCACAATGAGGAGCTAATGAATATTTAACACTGCCTGCAAGTTACAGTTGTGTCAACTCACCTCTTGTTCTGAAGTGACCAGTCTGGTGGTGACACCAACCACATAAATCCCACCTTCAGCATCTTCATGAATTTTAATGTGCGACTTCTTGGCCTAAAAAAAAATGATAACTTTTTTAAAAGAGGAAAATAAGGACTGTAGAAATAAGGCCTATTCATGTCATATTTTAATGCTAAAATTGAAATAATTATGACTGCATGTAATATTCAAGAAAGACGTTTGACCAAGAAGTCATGAACCGTTGGTCACATTTACAGACTGTACACTGTACATTATAATTAAGAATTGGCAGCAATCTAGGGAGAAACCTATTTTGCAGCAACAGCATAATATCACCATTTTCTTCTTATTCCTCTTCAAGATATTTTTCACTTATTTCACAACTTCAGTACTGTATACTGTATTTCAGATAAACCAAGTAATTAATTCAGTAAATTTCAAATTTGAGGAGAAAAATGCTGTCACATGACTCAAAAGCCAGTCATGTGACAACATACTGCAGTCTACTATTTCAAGTTGGGGTGCCTGCTCTTGGCCTTAAAGGGCCAAACCTCTCACCCCAAACTACAATTTTGGGTACAGGGTTACCGAAATTCTCAATTGGCTCAGCTCTTTGATTGGCAGCTAATTCAAACAATGCAGGGTACCAAAGCTTATATTACACAGCATGAACATGCTGAGAGTGTTTTGACTATATATATTGAGTTTTACTATACTCACCTTGAAGCAATAAACTGAGATCGTATCTGGGATGAGGATGAACTTCAGACATTTGTGGGAGGGGCTTCAGTGAGAAGGTTAGGGGAATTGGTACTGCTTGGGGTGAGAGAACTGGGCCTTTAATCGAACTCATCCTTATCCAGACACAATCTTTACTGCTGTAATTGATCCAGGGTACAGTATACTGTACCCTGGTGAGATTATACGGCCCTGTGTGTTATCAAAAAACTCTCAATACATGGTGTAAAACATGAGCTACTGTACTCTGCACTGCTTTTTTTTTATTCTATGTCCATCAAAGAGCAGTGGCAGTTGAGAATTTTTGTAGACTACCAGTTAAATTGAAGATTGGGGAGAAATATATTTCAAGCCTTGTAAAGGCCCAATTCTCTCACCTCAAGCAGTTGTTATCAATTCTCCTAACCTTCATCCATTCCCCTCCCACAACTGTCTGAAATTCATCCTCATCACAATATAACTGTGTTCCCACTTGATCCAGCGAGATGTTGATCTACTGAGGTAAATCAACTTTAATTACCTTGATCCAGAGTTGCATTCCCATATATGAGGGGTAGATCAACTTGCCATGTATAAACACAATGCAGAATTGCAAAAGGTAACCAATGTTTAATACTTGCATTACATTGCATTACATAATAATAATAAATAAACCAGAGATGGAGGGTCACTTGATCTATCCCAGTGCATCAATCAGAATCAGTATATCTTGATCTTGCCAGAGTGTTGTTAAATCTGAGTTCCCATTAGAGTTTGATCTACCTCTGCATATCAAGATTCACCTTCCTGGATCCAGTGAGAACATGACTTCTCCGTTTATTGCTTCAGGGGTAGTATAGAAAAGCTCAACGTGTATAATCATAACACTGTCAGTACAGTTCATGCAGTGCAATATAAGCTTTTGTACTCTGCATTGTTTGGATTAGCTGTCAATCAAATATCTGAGCAAATTGAGAATTTCAGTTAACCCCTATAGAAATTGTACTTTGGGGTGAGAACACTGGCCCTTTAAAGATGAGCAAACCACTAAACAAAACTGGAGAAGAAAAAATAAATTTATTAGAACTTAACGCACTACTGTACATGTACACTGCTGGTAAAAATGTATGGCATGAGTAACTTACACCTTTTCAAATAAATATTCCCTTTTCACCTTGACCAGAATACTACACCTCTGCAGTATGTGTTAAATGACCTTGACTGCATAAATTGAAAGCAAAAAAACAAATTCTTGGCACTGATACAACTTGCTGACTTGCTGCATTTCAAAACATAAATACAATTACTATGACAGGAAAGAGACCTTTAAAAGACTTTCCTCAAATGTCCAAAGGTATCATCAAAGCACAAACTTTACAGTGTCACTGCAATCTTCATTTTTAAGAGACCACTCCTTAAGGGGTAATGTCTACTTAAAAAGACTGTAAAGAGTCTTCTACAAGCTGCTGTGTTCAGTCTTTCACCTTTTCTTTGTTTCATGTGCACTGAGTATCCCAAGATGAAAACTAAAAACAAAAATAAACCTAAAAAAATTAATGTATGTAAAATAACCTGAACAAATCATGACCTACCTATCTCAATTACTCCTGCATACAGTATAGTATATACTGAATACATGCATACAGTATTTTTGAAACCTTCGTAGATAAATGACAAACGCCTGCAAATTTTGTTTTGTAATAAATTAGTAATTCTCTTCTGTGGAATTTCAAATGGGAGATGCAGCTGTTTGTAATACCTTCAACATTTCTGTATATTTGTATTTCCTGCAAGTAATACTTCCAACAGTACTGTATATTTAAGTTAAAACTAATCCTCACCTTTCAGACATTCAGTTCAAAATGCTATACTGCAGTGTATTGCACACAAAAAAAGACTACCCCTTTAAGGACTACCCTGGCTAATTGTATGTGCTACCTAAGAATGAGTAAGCTTCTGAATATGTCTCTGGTAAGGTGAGACATCGCTACTTGAGTCACAAACCTCTAGGCAGCTCACTCCATAAAAACATATCCTCTCATTTCCATCAGAGAAGTATTTATCATCTCTGATGGCTTGCTGTCTATCTCACCATTTGACTTGAGGGAGGTCTGTTTGTGTGGTTGCTAGGGGTTCCTTGTTTGATGTATGAATATAAACAAGAATGGAATCTCATCAATAGGTACAATGTATACTGTAATATATATAAGATGTGAACTTGAGCTGGGAGGAATGGGATGAATGTGTTTGTTCAGGTGTGAGGAACAAAGCATAAATAGAGGGAGTCTTCAGGGGTTATAATAAATGGGAAATCTGATGCCTGCTGTGGAAAAATACAGTTTTATTGTGAACATACAGTCGTGGGAATATTGCATACCTGTGCATGGGCTTGTCAGGTGTACTGTAGGGTTGCATACCTGTGCATGGGATTGCCAGGGGTACTGTAGTGTTAATACAGAGTTGCCTTCTGAGCTTCATGTGTGCACAGTATAATACATAAATACTGTAGGCCTACACAAGAAGAAATTAAATGTAGTCCTGAACACACTTGAAGGAGAGTTATAATTAATGTTATCTTTTGGTTGGCTACAATGTGCCTTAAAAGCTGGGTTCAGCACAAAAGCATGACCATATGTTACTGCATGTAAGCCCCTCCCTTGACCACCGAAATCTCAAGTCATGTACCAAATGAACTGAAAAAACAAAGAAACAAAAAAAAAAAACCATTGAATATTATGATTAAGAGAGGTACGTTTTAGTAATTGCGCATTTTGAGTATATGTATTATATTCCGTAAATCTCCAAATTCAATATTTTCCAAGGCCCTTATCACAAAATATTCAGTACCTGACTGAACTTTTTTAGGGGCAACAGGCCCAGCGAAATTGTGTTGACTGATTTGCCAAAAATGCATCACCATTTTGCCTGTAGACACTTAAAAAATTTTCGAAAAGGGGAGGGGAGGGGGCGGCCCCTCCCCTTAGACCCTTCCCACAGGCCGGTGATCCACCAACGAACAGATTAGTTGGACCTGCTACCCTCTTGGAACTTGGGATCTATGATAACCCTGTGTTTTCTAGTCTGTTTTCTCACATACCATGTGTTTGTTGACTGGGTCGTGCTACCATAGTACATGTAACCAGGTCAAATATTCCACATACCAATAACTGTAAAATGTTTGAAAATACCTGTCATCAGTGCAATGAACAACCTGTGACCTTGCTTGATTAAACAAACATTGTGTTTAAAACCGTATCACCCTGCAATTTGAAGTGGATTGTACTTTAAACACCGACCCCGCCACATCCTATGTTTCCACATTACTCGAGTGCAAGGTAGAGTAGCGAAGCCAGGATTGTGTCATGGAGGAGGGGATTGGAGGGTTTCAACCCCCAAAACCACCCCCCTGGCTGTGCCACTGGCAAGGTAACACACTGTTATCTAGAGCACAAGGTACATGAGACCACAGACAAAGTGCTTCATATCACTGGTTGTGAGGTGGTGGTCCAAGAGGGGTAAAATGATACCAGCTTTGACACCATTTGGAAAGGAGATCTATAACTTTCTCAAGATCTTATACTGTACAGTGTAGATGGCAACTCGAAGTGAACCTCAAGATGTCATTGTTGTACTACTCAAATTACAATCTTTGTATTACTTTGTTTTTGTGAAAGTTGCTGCACCTTGTACGTACCATGGTGTGATGGCACTCTTTCTCATATAGCCGGGGTGTTTACAGTGAACTACCACATGACAATGCCTATGGTTAATAGCATAATAAGTCAAGTGTCATATCCAATAGTAACAGTAAAAGTGGAAATTTTGAATTTTGTAGTGTCCTGACTTGTAACCCTTTTGTTCATAATTTAAAAAAATGTCTGGTCACAAATTTTTGAAATCTGAATCAAACCATTAAGCACTCACTCATAAAACAGTTATTCTTAATGAAATATATGAGGATAGTTTGACCATTTGTCATTGGTTTGGGAAGAAAACTCAACAGCTTTGGAGAAATTTGTTGAATTTCATGAACCAACTCAATGAGCCTCTTTAAAGCAATGTTCTGTGAGGTGGTAGATACATTTTTCAGGTAGCCACCTCTCAAAGAAAATGCCAGCCCTGGGAAACCCTGCATCAATTGATAGTAAAGGAAATAAGCACTATACAGGCTTGGGGTAATCGTAATCAGTAATCGTAATCGATTGCAATCGATTACACATTTTGAAGTAGTTGTAATCGCAATCGATTACTTTTGTGAAAATCGCAAAGTAATTGCAATCATAATCGATTACAGTAGCAAAGTAATCACAATCGTGGGTTCATTTCTGATTACATTGAAGTTGAGTTGAACAAAGAAGTAAAGTTACTAAACAATTTTTCAGTGCTTGGTTCTTCTGTTGGAATGACAAAATTTAATTGTCCCTCTTTCTTGGATGTTCCTTAAAAAGAGTGAGAAGTGCATTGATTCAATAATCTCTACTTTTGGGAGGACTTGGTTTTGCCCGGGCTTATCTAGAGCAATGTCCATGGCCTTTTTTCCAGTTGTGGGCACTGGATTGTTTTGCCTAAGTACATTGTCTATGTGGAAAGAAAATGTAATCACGATTGCAATCATGGTTACACTGCAATGTAATGGCAATCGTAATCAATTACTTTCAATTTTAGCTGTAATCGTAATGGTAATCGCAATCATAAAATATGAAGTAATCGCAATCGTAATCGATTACATTTAGATGTAATCGCCCCAAGCCTGGCACTATATATACCGTACAGTACTCTGAACTACCCACCTGATAATCATGCACAAAGAACTCAGAACACATCTGCCTTTTGGGTGATGTCAAACTATTTATCAATGATTTCTCACATTTCCTTTGTATATTCCAAGGATTTAAGTACACACATGTCTGATACCGATGTCTATGGTATATTTGAGGCTGGATATTTTGCAAGACAGAGTTGAGCTTTATTCTGTCAACTTTATGACAATGTAAATGTCAAGTGAAGCATTATCAAATGCTGAGTGAATAAATAGTGTTTTTACAAATTTATTAAAGAAGAAGTGTTGTACTGTAGACTGTCTAGTTTCATGATTGGCTGTTGAGAGCCATGTGACAACATCTTTTTACCTACAAATGTGCAATTAATACTAGAAGTAACTGCTTTGTTTACCTTGCATATATATGCAATATTGAAATAATAAAATATGGTGGAAGATACTCTGGAATGAAATAAGAAGAAAACTGTGATATTTAGCTTCTACTTTGAAATAAGTTTAGGGGGACTGGTCACGTCCTTTATACCACTGCAGGAATACTGTAATGTGCATTTTACTACAAAAGTACATTTGCTTACACAAACACATTCTGTAAACACACACTATACAAAGACCCATGACAAACACAACCAGGTTGCACTCTCCTTGCCTGTGTTGTACATTGCTTTGTACATCTCTGATGTCTTGTCATTCAAATTCTGTGTGTATACATATGGTCAAAGTATAAATTCAGCTTCAAATTAATTGCCCGGCTTGCTGCAAAATCTGCCAAAATGCCTAAAGGCACATAAATGCTTATTAAAGTGCTTGTCCCCTCACTCCAAACTGCAATGTTTGTAGTGCAGAAATTATCTACGTATTCGCTCACCTCTTTGATTGACAGCTAGTTAAAACAATGCAGGGTACCAAAGCTTAAATACTACACAGCAAGAACTGTACTGGGTGTGTTTTGATTAGTGGTATACTTTGTTCAACTTTTCAACCCATTTAAATCAGGGATTTCAATCAAATAAATCAATTTATCATGCACTGAAATCATGATTTTTTCAATTAAAATCACAAATTTCAATCATCATTTTAATCAATACAATTTAAATAAAGCAACTGTGGCCCAAAGTATATTATTTGTTCCCTCTCAATACTCAGTTCCCATCTCTACTCAACTCAGTTTTTATACTCACCCTGCTTGCTTCTATGTCTCTGGTAGCATCAAATAAATCCAGGATCTCTTCATTATACAGCTGCAAAAACAAGGAAATTTCTGTCAGGAAATACACATACAAAAGTCAGGCAAATGTTTTTCACATATCAAGAATATTGTACTTCACACCACACTCTGTATGGATACTACAATTGTATGCTATGTTCTTTCATGTACAGTACAGTACTGTGGTTCAGATTTGCAATGTACTGAAATTAAACAGAAATACAAAAGGCCAAAATGAAAGCCCATAGCCAAGCAGACAAGGTACAGAAAGGAGACCAAAATCTTTTCAGGGGGCAAAAATCTTTTCAGAAGGGGCCAAATGCATACAAAATTAAGTCAATGACAAATTTCAAAGTTCCCAAAAAGTCCAAAATAATTTTCATGGGGCCTTCCTTTAGTCTCTTCCCCCACCCCCACTTTGCTATGGACCTGCAAAAATAAAGCCAAAGTAAAATATTACGATATTACATTAACTAGCCAAGGCTGAAAGCTCTTAACACTTTGCACACTTCCCATACCTATCTTTTTTGTACGGTTCTTAGGACTCTAACCACTGGTGTCCATGAATGATCTTCCACCTCTCCAAAAAAAAATGGGGTCGTTCCCTCAACATGAAAATTTTATTCTATATAAATTTACTGTGTAATAAAGAGTACATCACTCCTGCAGTATCTTGGGATTAGGTATATGCTTTCCCTGGGGGGGTTCCCACAAAACAGAAGGCCCGTGAGACCAAAGGTCCACAAGACCGAAATTGCAGTGAAGGAAATGGGCAAAGCTGTTATCACAGTTCTGGTTTGACTTGTGATCGTAGTTTCATTGAGGTACACAAGATCAAAGGTCTGCAAGACCGAAAGTGAATTGAGTATAAGGTTAAGGGTTAGGGGTTAGAGCTAGAACCGTTTGATTGTGTGGGACCTTTCTTGGACTTATGGGACCCCTTCTTCTGAACTTATGGGAAACTCATTTGAACTTATGGGACATCAGTATGAACTTATGGGACTCTGAATTTTCTGTTTTTTTAACTTATGGGACTCAAATGTTAACTTATGGGACTTTTGAAATGAACTTACAGTATATGGGAAGCCGTAGTGAACCTACAGTATGGTACTTTTTATGAACTTATGGGACTGCAAAAAAACAAGAGCCCAAGGGCACTATGGTTCCTTGCATTTAAGATGATTTTGTATTTAGGGAGTAGCAAGGTAAGGCATTTGCACCTTCAACCCCAATGACTTTCGGCCTTCACCCAAAAACATACCGTAGGGGCACATTAAATTTCAAATTCATACAAGCAATTGCAGTTTGAGAGAAATTGAACACTTGATTTTTCAAGTTATCACACTGCATACAGTTCAACAATTCTCAACAATTCAAATCCAGACCTTACAAAGAAGTCACAAAGGTCAAATACGTACAGTCAAAGTACGTCAATACTACTGTACATTTTACATAAACACAAAGTTCTGTCCCTTGTGCAGGGAAGAAATGTAACAGTCATCTGGTCATTCCTGACCACCAAAATTTACATGGATCTCAAGTTCTGAGACCCTAGATGAGGGGCCTACTGATCTGTCCATTGGTGGATTGCTGGCCGGGGGGGGGTATAAGGGAGGGGGTAAATTTTTAAATTTCAGAAGTGTCTACATGCAAAATGGTGGCACTTTTTTGGCAAATCAGTCAACACAATTTTGCTAGGTTACCGCCAAAAAAGTTCAGTACCGTACTGAATTTTTTTTCGGTAACCTAGAAAAATATTGTTTTGAGAGATTTGCCAAAATAATATTATGCAGATACTCACAAATGCCCAATGATTAAAACCTCTCCTAGTCACAATATTTAATCGTTATTTTTGAGGTAAATTTTAGTGTGGCAGCGACACAGTTTGCAAACATCAACTCTGTATGTCACCGGCGGTCGTACCGTATGTGCTGCAGGTGATTTCCAATGTTTCCGTACATCTCGCATGGCATTCTAGCCATGAAAACATAAGCCAGAACTTTCGGGCAACTCTGGGACAAGTCCCGCCTGTGACCCGCAAAGTGGGCACTTATTTTCCCTATTGAATGTGGCGTTGCATGACGTTATTTTCGCAGTGACAGGAATATATCCTGCTGCAAAGGTTAGCCGATAACAATGTTGGGACAGCAAACACAGTTCCATACCTACCTAGGTCTATGCATTTTATAGCACCGCGAGCAGTTGAATGTGCTGTGAGATGTTTTACTGACTTTGTTGTTATTGGTAACATGAATTATTTGCTAATTTGTGTGGTTCTCTTACTAGGAATACTTCAGGGATTTGAAATGCGGGTTTTTCAGAGGGCTTGGCTGGGCAGCCGGTTTGGATGTCCAAATGCAGGTCACTTGGGAGGTATGATAGTGCTGCACAGTCAAAGGGGCTGAACTATTATGGGGAGACAAAATACTTTACTGTAGGTATACCTGTACATGTATGACTGTCCATGTATGAAAGTTTCCACTTACCTTAGGAGGACATTTGATATAAATTTGTATGAAATTATACTGTGGGATACATGTACTGTACAGTACATAGTGCAACAGAGCTGTGTGACCTTTCACATATATACGGTACTGCTGTAGTGCTAGAATCCCCTAAATCTCTATTTACAGTACATGTTAGTGTTATTGCATGCTGTGGTTTCAGGGAAAGTACAGAACTGTGTATTTACTGTACATCCTCAGTTTACACAGGCAAGTGCTAAGTAATCAAAACCAGTGTACACTGCAAACAGCCTTGCTACACTAGTACTATATCCAAATTGTATATTGTGAGATCACTGCAAAATAGCCTGTGTACTGTACTTGGATAAAACTGGGAAATAGCATTATATAGCAAGACTGTCTACATAACACTTTACAATTTATTACTGTCCTACAGTTTATTACTGTATATAGGACAGTATTTAATATCCTGTACTGTACAAAAGTCTCACTGGAGTACTGCCCATTTAACAAGCTTTGGGCCGGCTCGGTTTTGCTTCCGACATTTTCATTTGTTTTTACAGTAGTTCCCCCGCCTCCCATTTTGGCAACCCAGCATTGCCACAGAAAGAATGTGTAGGTGTGCCTTTTTACTGAACTTGGACATGTATCTGAAATCCTTTTATTTATGTATACTGCACACTGTACATACATGCAGTACTATTGTATAGTAGAAATATACATGGAGCACTAACTCCACAAAGATCAAAGCGCTATAAAAAAGAAACAAAAAACAAAAAAACAAACAAACAAAAAAAAAAAAAGAAACCTCACACAGCTTTTAAAAACAGTGAGAAGAAATTCATTACAAAGGGAGAGACCAGCAACCAGAAAGAATTGTCACTGACAGTATTCCTGTGAGAGGGGATATAAAAGGGGGATTATTCTCCTCCCCCCTCCTCTCCAGAAGAAAGTGGGTAAAATCCCCCCCCCCCCCTCTTCATTTCCATAAAAATTTTAAAAAAATTTCATGGCATATTACTTCAAAAGAAGACACTTTAACAGCAATGTTTCAAGTACTTTAAAGGGCTAAACCTCTCATCCCAAACTACAATTTTGGTTCGGGGGTACCGAAATTCTCAATTGGCTCAGCTATTTGATGGACAGCTATATAAAACAATGCAGAGTGCCAAAGCTTATATTACACGTACAGCATGAACCATACTGAGAGTGTTTTGATTATATAAATTGAGTTTTTCTTTACACATCTTGAAGCAATAAACTGAGATTGCATCTGGATGAGCATGAATATCAGATAATTGTGGGAGGGGCTTAAGTAAGAAGGTTTGAAGAATTGGTACTGTTTGGGGTGAGAGAAGTGGGCCTTTAATACCCTTCAAACTGCATCTTTCAGAGGTCTTGAAGCAAGCTATTACCCCCTAAATCCACTCATAAATTCAATCTAGTACAGTGTTACTCTTTGTGTGCCTGGTGCAATCCCTGACTGATACACAGCAGCCTATTTCTTCCTATCATGACAGTAGAGGGAACTAGTATGAGTCTTGTCTTTGGAAGTCCTTGTAACAGCTGGGACCTATAGATGGTACTGATTTCTGCATCAAAGAGTTACTGAAGTAAGATTTATTTAGGTACATTATGGGAAAATCATGCCCACTCTTGTGATTCAAGATGATGGTGTGATACTGTATGGCTCAAAATTCAAGGCCAGCTATTGCAGGCTGTACCTACAGTATATTATTATTGTACAACACAATTCTTGCCTAGCAGTACATGTGTAAAGAATCCGATTTAATATCTTCTCCATGTTCATGTAAACAAAGTCATACACTGTACTGTAGTACTTGGTTACTTGTTACAGTACAACTGCAGTGTCGGAACGAAGATTTTCACTCATACTGTAACTGGTTAACTATATCAACAAAAATAAAGCTGGTATTAAAGTATCATCTGAACAGTAGATGTGGCTGACACCTAATGGTAATTCATACATCATAAACGATCACTGCAGATTTATGTCATGAAAAATAATTGGAAAGTTATGAGCTCCTTACCTGAAAATTTGGGTATTTGGAGGGAAATTAACTATTTTAGTACAGTTACTATACATTGAAACATTAAAGGAACCATGGCAAACTTGTTTCTCTCTATAAGGAATGAACTAAATTACTTACAGTATGGACACCAGAATGTCCCTGAAATGAATTAATCTGATGAGGTTAGGATTGTGCCATATGGGTGTGGACTGTGGCATGTGGCCGGGTCTTCAAAAAGATTCTTTGTGTTTTACAAAAAGGAAATAGGGTTTTTTGATAATCATGGTTGAAATTTTTCATAATTTGATGAACCATGGCAATAGAAGTACTCAAATGTAGAGATACAGTAGGCCGCAAAATTCTGAAAAGTTTGCAAGCTCTTTTGAAAAACGCTTTCTAATTATAAGTTGCTTTAAGCCATGCCTATCCCAGTCAAATTAATATTCAATATCTCACACAAATTATTTTCCAATGTGCAGTAAATGTAGGCCCTATTCATTTTATTGTGGTATTAGCACATGGAATTTGAAATACTACCTAGCTCATTTATAGCCTACAGTGTAGATATAAATAGCAAATTACTTGAAAGTGGGTCTTCCTGTTTTCTGATTCAAATTGTGAGACTATGTTTGTTGAATACCAACCGAGTAGGCCTACTCATTGCTGCGCTTAGTTACTAAGTTGTAAAATGTAAACCTTACTTACTGTACATGTCACTTCCATGTAAAACAGTGGTGCTTGGGGTAATTTAGACATGTCACACATGTGAGAGTTGTCACTATGATGCCCTTTCTAACACTTAATCACAAGATTACAAGAAATATTCAGTTTGCACAGTAACAATACTTCAAATGTTAAAACAAGTCCATGTCTCACATTTCATGAATCAAACAGCTTGAATAACCCACACTGGCACTGAGGTTTTTGTGTTACTATAACCTTGAGAGTACCCAAGCTCAGATAGTACTGGGACAATTACTTCTAATGATCGGCAGTCCTGGGGATTGTTAGAATAGTTTTGAAAAACACCTGGGTTTTCTCTTCGAGTTTCCTTCATTATGTTTTCACATTAGAGCAAATGAAGGTCTAGTAGTAGAATAGAGCATATGCGTTTGTGTAACAAGCCGAGTATTATGGTGGCATTACCACCTTTAGCCAAGTGCTTGCTCTGTGTTTTTGTTGTTTTGTTGCATTGAATATTCATATGTAAGTGCACTCTTATTGGTTGGGTTACTGACTGGTACAGATAAAGTGGGATAAAATTTGATGGTTCACTTTGTTGACTTCTGTATTTTTTGTTATTTTTATGGAAATTGAGCAAAATTTGACAGAATTTTCACGTTGAGGATTGTTTATTCGTCCTCATTGTTCGCTTGCACTGTTTAAATGTTCTGTGAAAAGTTTGGTCAGAATAATTTAATGTATTTCCCTTTTGTCGAACACAAAGTATAACTTTAAGGCAGGGGTGTGTATTCCCCTCCACTCTCGAGTAACATGACTTTTCTGAAATGTGATGTCAAATGATGCAATCTACAATGTTTGTGCATCAAACATATTGATCATTTTTGGCCATTTCTGCAAGTATTATTTTGATTTTCGAATTTGGAGGTTTCACATTTGAGGGTTTCATCCCCAGAGTCCTCCCCCCTGGTTGCATGCATGAGACCAGCCTGGTAACAAATCAATGCATGTAAAATTTCAGAGCTGGTGTGTACAGTACTTCCCATTTTTCAGTCAGTCACTTTTGTGCATTACAGTCAATTAGAAAAAGGGAGCAAAAATTAAAATTTTGAAATGAATTTGCACATTGCAGAGAAATGAGTATAATTATGACAAGATACTTTTTGAAATATATCACTGGCACATAAATTGTGTAGACCTGCATTGTATGTTCACTGTATATATGCACACTGTATGTGGAAACAGCTTTCAGAACAACTTCTTAGACATGGGTTCAAAAATATGTTTGATGCTATTTTAACACAATTTTCAAACACCTGGGTCACATGTGTGTTGAGTGCATTGCTGAATACTTGCTACAAGTATTTCTTTTTTATCTTGACAATATCTAATAGATACTACATTAAGTACAGAACATCCTGTCATTTCTACCATTAAAGATTTAACTGAAGGAAAATTTACCCTAAAGTTACAAACTTAAAAAAATATGAAAACAATGTCACTGTTTTCTGAAGGAGGTACTTTAAAGTAATAATTCTCCCCAGGTGGCTTGCCATCATAATCTTTATTGTAAACATTGAACGTCACCGTTGATTTGGTTGAAATACAGATTGCTTGCCACACAGGAAATAGGAAGTGTACAATACTGTACATATTTGCTGGGACAGCAATGTAGAGCTTGGTGATAGACCAAGGTATATATGTAAACATCTGGTTGAATACTGAAAATAAGAAAGTAACATCTTAAAAGGAAAATAAGGAAACAGAAAAGAAAAGAAAACATGGAGGAGAGAAAAGGTATTCTGCTCGACTGCTTCATTCATATTTTGATTTTATAACATGAGGGTGCACAGTACAAAGGTTGACAACCTGTTACAGTTTCTATAGGGACACCACACTTGCTGTACTATACTCAAATACTGTAGACTCATCAGTAAATTAGCTACCAAAACAAATAGAGAGGACAGATTGTCCCTGTCACTTCTGAAAATTTGCATGCACACTGTAGATGCAAGATGGTGCTATATTTATCAACATTTTGAGACCCTCTACTGCAGGGTCCCCTTTCAGCTTGGACTACAGATTGCCCAGTCACACAAGTGCACAAGTAATGGTCACTACAGTACTACAGTTTTTGTTTTTGGTGGTGGGAGGGTCAATTGTGAGAGTCCACTGGAGCTGGCCAATCATAGCCATGTACATCCCTTGCTGACTGTTCACTAACTCCATATGGTAGCCAAGCTCATTCCTTGAGAGCAAAGCAGAGTTGTTAGTACAAACTTTATTGTTATGATTCTTTTTGAGTTTTATTTCATAACATACTAGACAAAGTATTATGCAGGCAAATAATTAACCTAAAACTGGTACAAATATTACAGCACACTCTGTCAGGACTACTGTACAGTACCTTTGGTCACATGCAGTAATTCATTTCTCCAGACACTACTGTAGTTCCAATTCTCCCATGCACCCTTTATTTTAAGCCCCCCCGCCAACAACTGTCTTAAACTTGATCATGATCCAGGCACAACCCAGCTTTCCTGGTTCAGGGCATGCAAGGGCCAATCCTCTCACCCCAAACTACAATTGTTGTAGTGGTTTACAGGAATTCTCAATTGGTTCAGCTCTTTGATTGACAGCCAGTCCAAACAATGTTTTTTTTGTTGCCACACAGTATTTCACAGTCTACACCGAACTGTGGATGTTTTAAATACACATCAGGGGGCTTGTATACTCACCTTGTAGCAATAAACAGGGGTTGCTACTGGATGTGGATGAATTTTAAGCAGTTGTGAGAAGACCTAAAGTAAGACGGTTAGGCACACTATAACTGTTTGGGCTGAGAGTATTAGGTCTTTAAGGCCTTTTAAGATAATCAGGATGCTCTCAGTACAAGGCTGTGTAATATGAGCCACTCTGCATAATTTTGAATTTCATGTGGATTAAAGAGAAACAGTTCACCTTTTTTTTCTGTAGACTCACTGGCATAATTGCAGTTTGGAGTAACATTGTGCAAGACTCTTGATGCAGCAGGCTCATTGGCATGCAGCTCCGGGACTACAACATTTTTACTGCAAGCATTTCAACTTCTTTTGTGTAGCTTAAAGAGAAGGTGGGTTTGTAAATTGCCCAGGCCACTTGTGTGAGTTGCCATGAAGTCAAAAGCATTTTGAATTCTATGATTGACATGCTGCATTATTCTGGCATTATTTTATTTTATATTGTAGTGCAGTACTTACCCTAATGAAAATTGACAAATTTTGTGTTATGTCCAACTTAAATTTTTACAAGGTGCCTTTGGAATTAGTACCGGCATTACAGTTACACCAATTAGAACCATGTGTTGTGTTCTGCCATGTGCAGTACAGTGACATACTGTACAGTATTGAAATGATAACATGTGTTTGTAATTGGTTCATTGTAAGCTGTGAATTGCTTTTTTGTAAAATTCCCAACACAATATTAGTTTACAGTACAGCTTTATTAATTGAAAAGTTGAAGGAAATTGGATGTATATTCATAACCTACTGTACACTGAAATTCAAGGGACTCTTATTCATATCAAAGCATAAATACACACTCCATGCATAGTAACTGTCAGAGGCAGTTATGGTTTACATGCAAACAATACATAATAGAGTGTTGACAGCATTGCTGATTAATTTTACAATTGACAATATGAAAACTGAAAGAGAAATGGTCTGATATTTATGTAACTATAGTAGCACCTTCAATACACATGTACTGTATGGGCTACAAATAGAATAAGTCACTGTGTTGTGAGTACTTAGTATACACTACGTATTATGTATATGGTACTGAATTAGGGTATTGATGTAAGTGCACTGAAAGCAAGTAAGAAGGTACTGTAAATACTTTATCACTGTTGTACAAAAGACTATTATTTTACATACCTAGTACAGTAGTGCATCACATATACATGCATATGTACAATCAATTGCATGCAGCTAACTGTGGGTACTGTATTACTGTACATACCAGCCTGTTTTAATTCATACATCTTTAGTACGAGCCTACTGGTATGGTTTGGTTTGTCAGGGTTTTTTAAGCCAACTCTTGTCGCCCAAAGTCATGTGGCGCCCATAGCTTTTTCTTCAGTATGGGTCACTAGCAAGAGGTATGACCAATGACACACACTACACTAGCATTGATAATGCATAATGGACTATACTGTACCAGCATACCAGGCATGAAAAGGACAGTCAGTACCAGTAAACTTATACAATGTTAATTATCCACTTTACACCATTTTCTCTGGCAGACAATTTTCACCCAAGAGAATACCAAATCTACTGAAAAGCTTACTGGATGGGGGAGCCTTTTGCACATGGGCTGAAAAAAAAAAACAATCAGGAATGTAGAAATTACTTTCTTGCTGGGACTCTTGGCATTTAAAGGAAAATTTAGAGTCACAATTGCTGCAGTTGCTAAACCCTTCTAATGTACTATGAGGTAGGTGTGCAATGGAGGAGGGGGGAGGAGGGGTCTGCCCATCCAATTTTGGCAGAAAAAAATGGTCCATTCAGGCAAAACATGATAAATGATGCCATTATTGAGCAAAAGTTGCTCTTGCCTCCTCACAAATTATTACCCCCATACATCTATGTACTGTACTGTGGCCATTTACATAACTTTAACTCATTTTGGAATGCATAACATTTTGCACAGGTCTAGCAGTTTGACCATGTTGCCCTTTAGATGTAGACAGCATTGCTTTTTGTGTACATACTTGTACTGACCAGGGCAAGAGCAGTCACCCTTAATTTGATTAAGACACAAACCTCACAGGCTTTTAGACGGAAATATGATGAATAAGGCCAGTTTGGCCGGTTTTTAGGTACGGAGAGTATACATGGGAAAGTTGACATGTACTGTACAGTACTGTAGGCTGGGAAATAGAACACACACACACTTTCTATACATTCCCAAGTATAATCAACAAGGTTGAGGATGAATACCACATACAGTCAGAGTGGGGCTGCTAGATGTCAAAATGGGAGGGGGAGGGGGACAAGGGCAAAGGATGATGTTGGGGGAGCAAAACTTTTGGGGCGAAATGCATAATCGAGCCCAAACTGTGCTTTCCTGGGGGTGGGGGTCCAGATGGCGAAGCCCTAGAAGCTTGGTGGTTTTGGTGTATCTCTGGACAAAAAAAGTCTTAAGCCTCTGGAGAGAGCATATTCATATGTTTTGGTTAATCTAACCCCTAACTGACCTGAGCTACAGTAACTTGGCGGGTGCATGTGGGGGCAAGAACAAAATCTTTTTGCCCCGCTTACCCCTCTGTAGCACCGCCACTGTGTACAGTATGGTCAGTACCACAACAGGCCCATTTTACAGTAAGGATACCAGTAAGAGTCAATGCTGGTCAATATTGCAAACTGTACTATAAAGTGGACAGCTATTCTACAGTACAAGCTACTGTACTGCATGGAGTTTTAGGGCCCAGTTTCCAACCAACTGGTTCATGTCCAGCCGGCCACAGCATTTTTCCCAGCCGTGGCTCACTGGTTTGTTTTTCCTACTCCACTGCTTATGCTGAACACCAAGCACAATGGCAGCAGGTTTCATTTTCAAAGTCTTTGGTATGACCCAACCAGGACTTGAACTCCCAACCTCCCAACCCAACCTGACTTCAAGTCTGATGCTCAGTCTACTGGTCATATGTTGGTGTCCCTAGAGATATACAGTCATGGTGTCTTAGGAAAAAGGTCTAAAATAAAGTTTGCATTAATTACTATTGACAGAAATTTTAATATTCACCCTTGTCACTATATACTGTACCTATAGCAGTACTGTACATTCATGCAAATTTGGATTGAGGTCGAACTACGTGAGCAGTAACAGTTGGAAAAAAAATATATAATTGATAACATTTGAAAACATGCCAACTTCACGATTGGCATGAAAACCAAATTTCCACTGCTTTATAATACATCTTGACACATCTCCTTCCTAAAACCACCCGTTGTCCCCTCCCACTAAAACATTTCTTATCTCCCTACAGGTTATTTCGTCATTGGTGGATGCCAGGCACGGAGCCAAGATTGTGTCATGGAGAGGGTTTTGGTGTCATGGGGGAGGGGGTTTGGTGGCAGTAAATGAGGGAAAAGTCTAAGGATAATGAGAAAAAGCCACTGGTTCAGGTGTTTTTTGCATTGCAAGGGTGGGTCATGAAGGGGGATTCTAACCCCAAAAACCAACCCTGTGGCTACAACACTGGTGGATACTTTGTCTGGCTATTGATCCAGCTAGTGTAGACGTTTTATGCAGCAACATGGTTCAACTTCCAAAATGATTTTTCACAGAACAAAGACAATATATAGAGTTGCACTTCACGCGTGAATGCCAGAAAAAGTACACTGAGTCAACCAGAGAACTATTTGCATTATGTAAGTACAACCGATTGCAACAAGGTTTATTGTTTCGCCGGATGTTTTGATCAGCTCCCTTCATGGCTCAATGAAACAGACCAAACATGCAGACAATTAAAAGCACCAATATTCCCATAAATTACCATGTGATTGCACTACTCAAACAAATTTGTGACCTGTATTAATAGCACCAACAAGACATGTTAATCTGGCAGATTTATATTAGGGGCACTCTTTGACGTAGAATCACACTGCAGTCAAAAAATACATCAAGACAAAATCTGGGATTGATTCTATTGCAGATGTGATTAATACTCTGTAGTTAAAGAGATTTTAAAATTTGTATGTTTCTGCCAGATGTCTGTATGGCCATCACGATGAATAAACAGAGGATGTGAAATGCTTATCCCATGACTGTACCCCAAGGTGACGTGTGAGAAGGTGATTAACAACACAGTAAAAAGGGAAGTTATTTTACTTCACGATTAGTCTAGATGGTTATAGAGAGAAATCTGTGGACTGTTGCTACGAGCATACCATCAGTGGCATATTTTACATTGTCGTTCGTTATTCCGAAGGTTCGTTATTCCCAATAGAGAATAAGGGTTGTTATCCCGAAGGTTCGCTATTCCGAAAAAAATTAGGACCGTTATTCCGAAGGGTTGTTATTCCCAATGGAGGATGTGGACTCTTATCCCTCCAAATATACAAGGACACAGCTTCTGCGTTAGGTACGGTACTACCAAACTGCGGTACGCTTAGTCTCACCTACCTTCCTTTCCACAAATTCCATAGATCGATGCAAAGAAGTCCCCACTCAATGATCACCACACTGTTAAGACAAACCTAAGCAAGTTGTTGAAATTTTAAAACCACTTACTAACCATTACATGGCTCAATGTTCTTCAAAATTTCAACTGGCAACAACCCAAAGCTTTTTATTAACCACCTGTGATAAAAAGTAACTATACATTGTTTAAATTGTTAAACAGCTACATACTAACTTTCTTTAGACAGAGGAATTCTGAACAGTGAGCTAGCAGCAGTGTTATAGTCAAGACCAAGACTGAGACCAGATGTTGTCGACACCAAGACTGAGCCCAGGTGCAAATTTCGAGTCCGACAAGGTCAGAGACTGAGACCAATACCGAAAGTACATATAACATAGGAAAAGAACTACAGTATGTTCAAAATTTGGAATACTTTTTTAACTGACTTTATTATCTTATGCTCTAAAAATGACATATAGCACCAAAAGTACATCATCATTGATTTGTAGGTCTACATGTTCTGTTCTTTTTATCATTAACATGACCTTACATGGCAGGGTAGGGACAGCAGCCCCCCATTAGCCACCTTGCTGAATGAGGCTAACATCGGTTCATCTGTTAGGCTGAGATTATTCCCTAATTGATGATCTGGAATCGGGCAAAAAGTGCATCTCACACACACACGCACAAACACACAAACAAGCCAACATCAGGTACATTCCTTTCCTGCCCTCGGCAAAGAATGAATAATTTGGCATACTGGGCGATTACAAAATTGTTTAACAGACGGTAAGAAAATTTCGATTACAAAACAGGTCGGTGAATTTTGCAACAGTTGGCATATAAAGTGACTTAAAATATGATAAAATCCATGAATTTATTACAAAAGAATTTTGGTATACCCCTTCCAGAACTGTATGTTGGGATGAGGGGATTGGCCCTTTAAAATGGCTGTAAATCTCATCCCCCTCCCCTCAAAAACCTACAGTCAACAGTCAGTCAGAAATGAGCTTATGTGTGCATGGGGAGATTTTCTTACCAGTGACTCTTGTTATTTGGCTATATTGGGTCGCTGTCATTGTTTGGCCATAAGACCTGCATCCTTCTAGCAACTACAATATTTAATTTCATTTCATCTATTGGTATTTCACACCATGATCATGAATGTATGCAAACATAAAACATATTCTTATAAATTAATTAATTTACATCAATAAAGGTAGTCTTTAATGGTGTGAATGTGAAGGAAGAAGAAAAGTTGACGCAATCCTATCCTGTATTCGCAATAACAAACCTTCTGAATAACTACCCTTGTTCTCTATTCGGAATAACGAACCTTCGGAATAACGATCCTTATGTTTCATTCGGAATAACGAAGCTTAGGAATAACGACCCTTCAGAATAATGATCAGACCCCAGATTTTAAGACTGAAGGGCTCTTTCAAATGGTAAGATGCAACATTAGCAGATCCTACAGTATGCCTCTCTTGGACACATCAGTCCTCAGTTTTCCAAAGAGTAACAAGACAGCCCAAAGCATGAGTGATTCCTTGCCGAAAGGACAATTTTCATTTTTGACCTATGGTGACCTGAGATGATAATCTTTGGAATTCTTGGGAAATTCTGTCTTTTGATGGTTTGGGAGTCTTAAAATTGTTATCTAAATACAATATTTAACACATTGGTGTTGGTGTGTCGTTAATCTCAGCTAACTCAATTTATAATTTCTTGATCTTCTTAGGGCCACAAGAAAAAGAATTTTTGGAATTTGCTTGATAACAGAACAAACAGCATTACTGTTCTATGTAGGAACTCTTCTACACTGCGGTATGTATGAACTGTCCAGTGAACTTTGTAGTTAACCTTTCAAGTGAGCATGAGAATAGTTGACATCATGACCTTTAAAGCCATTTGCAGCTTGTTATAAAGTAATTAATCATTTAAATGCCTGACACCTCACATGATAATACTTGAAATCATGTGTACAACCACATGTCATTACAACAATTAAAATACATCCAGACCAAACAAAAGATGAAAATAAAACCACAGTTAACTACATTTTCCTTTCAAATGATTCCATAATTTACATGCATACACAATAGATATAACTTCATTTCCTTTACACAGCTACTTTCATTATAACCTGTCACAATATTTACTTCCCGTTCTTGTCAAAGTTTCACACAATGATAATACTGTAGGTAGTAAGCAGTATAGTGATGTAGAGAAGAGTTTGTAAATCCAACAGAGAGATATCATTAGGGTGTCTATAAGTTCATGATACGGTCTCTGACCTCTTAGGGACATATTGTAGTACTGCACAGCACCTTGGGGAATGAGGGAAGTGTACTCTTTGTTTGAAGTCTCAAGTACCCTGTGCTGGATGTAACATGGGAATGCAGGTTACTGTAACTTGGGGTTCCTGTTTAAATTTCAATCCACCTCAAATTTCAGGCTTTCTGCAGCTTTATGCACTGTATTTGTTAGTGTTTAGTTTGAATCAAGCAAGGTCACATATGGGTGATGACCTGTTTGTTGTAACATTTTACAACTAGAAAGCCAAAAGGCTTAGTGATTCCTTGCCATATGATATATTGTAATAATGAACATGGATGCCCACATGACAAGCATGAGATCCCTCACAAATACTGAGGTATACTAGTAAGGTCAAAACCTTTTGAGATCATGTGACCCAAAATGACCTTTCACACTCACTTAAAAAGACAGGGAGCAACTACCTAAAAAGACCATCAACATGCTAAATATGAGCAATTCACAAACTGAGTATGAGATCCCTCCACAGTTCAATAACCACATAAAATAAAATGTCATGTCTTCAAGGTTTTGCCCTTTTGTGACCCCAACCTTTGACCTCCACAAACAAGAGAAATCTCCCACGCAGTTATGATGCTGGTAAACTATGTTGTCTATTAACTTGATAAAGAGATATTTTTGAAACATGCTCCTTTAAAACAAAATTTCGGGTACTGAGGATGACTCTCTACATAATGATGTCTCTATGATCCCAAAAGTTGACTGCACTGAGGTTAGTGTTAGAACAAGCCCTAATCCTAACAGTCATCCATGAAATGGAACATACAGTAGAGACATATGGAAGTACTTCCATGGTAGAGACATCTCAACTGAAAGGTGTAACCTTGGCTACTAGTGGTGGTCCTTTTGTATTTGTTCTTTGGTGTAATGCCCTTCCCAATGACTATGATATCCTTGAAAATTAACAAAAAATGGGAACCCTAATATGACAGAAATTAACAAGATTTGTAATTTGCCTTAAATTTTCTGCCTGCAGGAGCACCACATAACAGAGTACAAGTCAAGTGTCCTTTGTTTGATACACAGTAGATACTATTATGCTAGTTTTGATTACCTGAACTACAGTACTTTCTGAAAAACAAGCCTTACTGAGAGGGCTAAATAAGTGTCAGACACTATCTCCAGACAGGTAGGAAATGGTTAAAGCCAGTGAGCTGTATGATTCAATGAGAAAACCCCTCAGGACAATGTGGCAGTCAAATGTGATGAATAAGGTATTAAAGATAACAGTGACCAGCAATTTTCACAGACTCTGGTGGGTCAGTTACAATTTGATTCATTCAATTAGGCAATCTCAGTTCAAGCATGCTCAGGGGTATTTGATCCAAATGATCAGTTATTTACTTCTTTTTATAAAACTAATTACCCGTGGTGTATTTAATTATCTAGTTCCCACTTCCATGTCCTTATGAAGACAGTGGCACAAGGTTTGTCTGTAACTTTTAACAATCTTTGATACTAAATTTAATGTCATCTTCATATTTTCTTTAGGGTTATGGAAGAAACAATGCTTGTGTGTTCTAAAAGAAATTTTGGGCATCATACAGAGCACTTGATCTGTTCAAAGTTCACACTTATGAAGTTCCCCACTGAACAATTCCTCTGCTTTGTGGGCATGGAAGCTTTCTCCAATATGTTCAGATTATGTCCCCAAATAACCCTCATACAGCCTTTGTTTAACTCATATATTTCATGAAAATCTATAGGCTGAGATACTTATGGCAAAATCAGCATACCTATGACAAAGATAAATTAACTAACATGTCAGTCTGATGAACAGTTTCTTTCCTTTTTCACTTTTTCAGATTTTGTTCTACCCACTTACTCTTATGCGTATTAATACTGGCACTAAATGTTACAGGGCAAAACTTCAAACCAAAATCAACATAAATTATACTGCACCAAATGCACTTTTATGCACTTTAGACATTCTTAATACAGTGAGATTGCTTCAGTACATCTTTTGAAATTACCCAACTTGATCATTTACTGTACATAATGAAGTGGATTCCAAAAGCTTACCAAATGCATCTTACATTACCCATGCCATTCAAAACTCTTCACCCTATGCACTAATGAATATTAACCCTAAAAGTTACCCTTTTTGAGATATAGTATAGGCAAGGTTTAACCTCTGATGACCCTACGTAAATGACCTTTGACCTCTAGTTAAAACAATATGGATCATCTACTCAATATGGCCAACCCACATGCTAAGTATGAGATCCCTCACAGTTACCCTTCATACTGTTTACAAACTTTTAATGTTTTGACCTCTGGTGACCCCAGATGACCTTTGACCTCCACCAAAAACAATAGGGATCATCTACTTAACATGGACAATCCACATGCTACGTATAAGAGCCCTCACAGTTACCCTTCTTGAGATACAGTGTTTACAAGGTTTTGACCTTTTTACCTCTGGTGACCCCAAATGACCTTTGACCTCCACCAAAAACAATACGGATCATCTACTCAATATGGGCAATCTGCATAGTAAGTATGAGATCACTCCCATTTTCCTTCTGGAGATATGTTTACAAGCAATTTCCAAGGTACTTAGCATTTGACCCCTGGTGACCCCAAATGACCTTTGACCTCCACCAAAAATGATAGGGGCCTTCTACTCAATGTGGGCAATCTACATGCCAAGTTTGAGATCTCTCAGAGTTACCCTTCTTGAGATATCGTGTTTACAAGCAGGTGTCACACACACACATACACACACACACACGACATCACCATCGCATAGATTCCTTGCCTGCCTTCGGCAAAGAATCAATAATTGGTAAGTGATATATTTCACCTTGTTACAATGGTAGTACTATGAAATCAACCAAACTCAGGGTATGTGAGGAAACAAAATAGATTGTAAACACGCTGTAACACCGACAGCTGCTGGATGCCTGAGACCAATCCTTTTCACAAGTAGTTAATCTTTAGGTTTGCCCCTTAGCTCTATGTAGGTAAAATCAAGAGAACTTTGAAAGAAATTTTTCTATTTTAGCTTTTTCTATTTTAGGATGGGAGGCACACTTTCAAGAGCAAGCAGACAAACAACCTTGTCCTTACCTACCCCCACCCCTTCAAGAATTATGCAACAAAAGATGAATTAATGTACTATGAGTACGAAGGTTCTTGCAGTGATAGATTCACTACGGCACAAAACAAAAGGGATGTTTCAATGGCAACATAATTTCCTAAAGCTTTACATAAGAGGCACATTTTCAGGAGGAATGACAGTCTTTATGAAATCATCACCCTACCCCCCCCCTCCCCCCACACACACACACCACTTTTCTCTTCAAACTAAACTTGGGTGTATACTGTGCCATACATTCAGGTTCCTTTAGTGGGGGCTGGTCTCAGAACAACCTACCACAATATCATTTAAATTTATCTTAATAGTTTGGTCATATCCTAAAGGGTATTTGAAGGAAGCAGGTGCAGCGGCCAGTTGGGGCTTGTCTTCTTTCACTTGGGGAAACTAATGAAGTTTCCAACTTTTCAAATTATATGCAGAAGATTTGTTTTTCAAATTTTGTATGGAATATCAATAACCACAGTGTAATTTCCGAAAAAGCAACACTTCTTAACAGAGTAAGTGATTTGCCATAGAATACTAAATAAAGTGCAAATGGCTGATGGAAGTTTAATCTTTGAGAAGCAGGAAACAGGTGATAAGATTCGGAAGTTGTCCAAGATCATAGACCCATCAAACATGAGAGGTTTGTAAGCCAACCGTAATTGCTTCTTATTGATAAGAAAAGACCTCATACTCAAGGGCTTTGAACTTAACACACCCGATCTGGAATTTCTCAAAGACCATACAGTAGGTGTGAAAAAGCAAAACATTTGGAAAGAAGGTGAGGTATTAGTGGTGACCTACATATAAAGACGGTAAATGTTTTGTTTCGAAAGCACTTCAACAGAACTTGAGGTACACTACCAAAGCAACATCGACTTGAATGAAACATTTCTGTACATATCCATGCAACAAACAAACAAAATCCTGCGAAAACAGTTCCTGGTGGCACAGGGCTGGAATTTAGCTTACAGCAGGGCAAGGCCATTCCCCCCAGGTTTTAAGGGTATGTCATGTTAACTGAGAAGGCAACAAGGCCAAACTAGTGATTTTGTACTGACCACAACATAATCTCATGGGTTGGGCACAGAGACCAAATTGCCTTGTTGATTGTCATGAAATTTTATAGGGCAATGAGGCCACTGGCATGTAGGCCATGGCCTTTGATCAATTCCAACCCTGATGGTATCCCCACTGACTGCATCAAACCATCAGCAAAGGTACATCCACAACAACATAAAAGATGATTTGAAGACTTTTCCAGCCAAAAACAGACATGTTTATGACTGGGTATAAAATCCACCAAGGTCCTGTGTCAAATCAGTTCTGTAATGATACCCTCCACACCCCAAACTGAAACTAAACCAGGGAATGGGGGAGGACTGCTAACTGGTTCCATTATCATAATGTGCCAGCTATTGTAAACATTTAAACAGGAGTTTTTGTGAATCCAGTTTAAATTTTGGTTTGATTGCAGTATGACACCTTAACTTATTTGATAATTATCTATTTTCATCATTCCAAAGGAAGTGCTGTTTCTACAAGATAATAAATCACCCTTCTCCCTCCCCCTCACCTACACCGAATACAACGTGGGACACTTTGCTTGTATTGGTGACAAAAAATTCACACCTACTCCAAGACACTGTAGAGGAGGGGTGGGCAACCTTTGGGTCCAAGGGAAGGCCAAGGCCCATCAAAGGTACTGTATTTTGATGACTGTCACCAAAACTGGTGGGAATCTCTCAGTGGCAGATTCTACACTGAATGCTGTTGAGAAGACTATTTTCCCCATTACATGAAATAGCCTTTACTAAAACTGTCCACCACTTGACAGTCTAAAACCCAACTTTGGGGGAATTAAGTCAGACTGTCAAGTGGTAGACATTTTTAGTAAAGGCTATTTCATGTAATGGGGAAATAAGTCTTCTCGACAGCATTCAGTGTAGTATCTTCCACTGAGGGATTCCCACCAGTTTTGGTGACAGTCATCAAAATACAGTACCTTTGACACTCTTTGCCAAGAAATATACTCATAACACTATGCCAGACTTTAATTATTCCCCACTTAAATTATTGTTCCATTGTCTGGAGCAGGGCTAACAGTTCTTACCTTAGCCAACTAACTACATTGCAGAAACGAGCTGTTCGTCATTTAGCTCATGCAGGTCCAGGGACCACACCAGCCCACTATTTAAAAAGTTTCAATCACTCAAATTTACCAACATCATTGATTACAAAATTGCTGTATTTTCTTACAAGGCTTGGAATAGACTACTACCAGATACATTTCATAATTTTATAATTGGCAATACTTCTGTTCATAGGCATAGTACTAGACACGCTAAATCTGCCCATCGTCATTACTATTGTACGAACATTAGATTGGAATATCTGGAATACCCTCACAGACTCAGTAAAAAATTCTGCCTATCTGTTCATCTTTAAGAAGGCAATTAAGGAAGGCATCACTGATAATAATTAGGTTACCTTGGTGAAATTGAAATTATTCTTAATATCTTTCAAGTATGCTCACAATTTTTCCAAATGTGAGTGTATAATATGGAGACATGTCATAGTTACAGTATGTATGTATGTTTTTGTTTGCTGTTTGTTATGTAGACGTTGTAAATATCTATTATCTTTTTTCTTGGTTATAGGGAGTCATCCACTTTGTTAAGCCAATTTTGGTTTTCTGGATGACTTCCTTTTACATCATATTGTAATATGTAATGTGATGAAACAAATAAATGAAATGAAATGAAATGTTTGCACTACGCTAGTTCACACACACAGTTTATAGCCATTCAAACACTAAAGTCAATAAAAATGTGATAAAACCCAACAAGCATTAGACTAGCTTTCAATTGTGGATTCAACATCAAGTAAAAACCAGACTTACCACCTCTAAGTCAGGTTTTAGACTGTTAAGTGCTAGGCAGTTTTAGTAAGGGCTATTTGATGTACTGTCCATTACGTACCAACAATAAACTAAAAAGAAACATTTTTGAAAATAGAGGTTTATATTAATGAAAAGTCCTTAAAATGAAAGGTTTGATATCAATAGCAGGTCTTTTGTTACATGTGTGAGACTTGGTAGTTTTCAAGTCCTCACATCTGGCCTGTTCAATGAAAGGGATAGCTCAACTGTTGTAGGCTATTTCTTTTCACCATTTGATATATACCACAGATACAGCATGCAGAATGAGGTCAGGGCATAACGTCTTGTTCTCACTGATTGAGTTTGCATACACACCATCTAAAAACCAGATTCCACAAATGACCTCAAACTGAGTCAAAAGCCACTGCACATCTCCAGACATGTGGTCCACAATACATGGGAAAAGAATGGCTCAAACTGAAGATTAGAGAACAGAACTGACATGAACACATGGACATTACTCTGGTTTGACCATCAAATTCAAATTGTGTACCTTACAACCAAAAAAGGTGGTCAAAGCTGTGCTCCTATGCAGTTTTTCCCCTTCCCTTCCCATGGGCAAGGGGTTATAGAACATGCATGGTATGGAATTTCCCACTGTACAAGGTGGCTAAAGAGAAGGACTTGCCCACATCAACTCCATTTCAAAAGTTTGAACTTGAATCTCACTTGAAATCATGATTCAACTTCAAAACCTTATCTCATTTTTAGTTGCGGTGCCTGCCTTGCAGGCAGCACCGCAACTAATGCAGTTACTATCGCGATGTCAATTTCTGACTTTTCCGGCACTTTATTTCTATCTCCTTCTAGATGCTTTTTGGTATCGAAATACGGTTTAGTGCAATTTGTAGGGATGGTACTTCTCTTTCGTGTTTTTAAGTTTTGGTGTAAATATGATTTTCGTGAGAGTGTAAAATTGGGGGTTTTTTCACGTAAAATTTGGAAACGTGTTCTATTTTTAGTAACAATCTTGCGGAAAAACCAGGTCCGTGTGTACTCTGGGGAATAATATGTTGTTTAATTTAACCCAGCGCCATCATTTTGGTTGTTTTTTTTAATTCATCGAGGTGTTTAGTGAATTTTGAGTATTTATATGCGGATTTCTTTGTAGAGATTTATTCTTTTCAAGTGACATGGTCGGGGTTGCTGTGGAGTAAGAAGTTTGATAGTTTAGAGGAGTTTTGTTCACTGTTTTTTCATAAAGTAAGTTTCTGTTGGAGGGAAACATTGTTATTGGTAGGTAAATATTATTTGTATGAGATGGCTCGTATTAATATTTGTGTTATATCAAGGTGTCTGGTTATGGTAAATTTGTTATTTTAAAGATTATGCGGAGAATATAACAATGCCCAAGAAGGGCCGTTCAAAGTTTTTTTTTTTTTTTTGTAGAAAGGAAAGGTTGGCAACAAAGAAAAAGAAAGTATGGGGGTGAATTTCAAGATAAAAGTTATGAAGGGGAGAAAAATGATGATGTCAGAGTTGGGATCAAACAAAAAAAGGCTCTAGTGGATATGAAAAGAGTCAGAGGTGTGATGATGGGGAAAGTAGGGAACATGACGATCGTGATGTATTATTTATACGTTCGAAAGATCTACATGTACATTTTATTTTTCGTTGTTGTGGGTGGTAATTGTTTTTTTTTTTCGGTGTTTGGCATTATTGGTTACAGGGAAGATGATCATCTTTATTTAAGACAAGTCATTGTAAGTTCATTATGTACCTCTCCACATATTTACACCACGAGTTGCCATTGCTCAGAAGCTCCACTAAAGAAGAATGCTTAAAAAACCAAATTCAGAGGGAATGTTCTTGCCATGGGGATATTTATACATTTAGGGAGAAGAGCACATCATAAGATGAAGAAGTGTTAACATGACCACATAGTTTAATGTAAAGAGTATAGTCACGGTAGGGTTTTAACATGCTCATTCATATCTCGTTTTATATTTGTATGTGATGAGAGCAACCTTTTTTTATTACGCTGGGCGGTGATCTGTTTGAGATATTGGGAAGAGGTCTGCATGAATGAAGGTTTTGCACAATCATTCAGGGACTGCTTTGGGTCTTCAGTTGGGGGAGAAGCCCTTGAAAACCAACTGATTTGGTCTTTTTAAAGGCCATGGATAGTTCATCTCTTGTCAAAAATGTGTTGATTTTGAAATGGTTATTTAAAATTTTGAGGGAGCCATATGACAGTTTGGCTTTCCTTTTTTACTTGAGGAAGCAAAGACATCCCTTGCCTTCTCCGGGATTTACGTCACTGTAAAACAATTAAAAATGATTGCCTTATCATTTTTTTATATTTATGTTAAACGAACGACTACGTTAAATTTGGACCGTTTGTAGAGGGTTCAGATTGTTAGCTTACACAACGAAGTTTTGAACAGGTACAAGAAAATTTGCAATTGTAAATTTTTAGCCAGGTGGTTCATTTCGTAAACGGTAAAGTAGCAAGACACTTATTTATAAGCTAGTTATGCTCTTTTTTGTTATGTCACTGGCTGTGGTGTTATCAGCGAAACGTTTATTTTTCATGAAGTCCGTTTTTTCTTTGAAAGTGATTTGTTGAGCTATTGCATATGAGTGGTTGGAGTGATGAAATTTGTCTTTTACGGAGTTTTTTACTGGACAGTGCAGTCTTATTCATAGACCTGGCTTTCTTATTGCTTTTAAATATTTTAGGTTATCGTTTGATCAGTTGCGAGTCGTGGCCATACACAAACTTGCTATATTATTATTTTTTATTAGAAAAAGAAATGCATGGAAATTATTAAAACAATTTTTATATAGTGCAATGGCAACAGTTTTGTTCCGAAGTAAGAAGTCACTGTCAGAAAGGCGACAACAAGTTGTTGATACAGAGTGTAGGAAGAAGCGAGACTGTTTAATGATGTGATGACAGACGAATCGCAGCTAATAGTTATAAACTAGGGACATCGATATTTTTGGTATTCGGGTTTCATGAAGGGACGTATAGATGTTGCAATTTATCTTTTATGATTTGTAAGTGATTGATTCGGTTCTCTGATTTGTGGAGGTCAACGTCGTTCAAGTGTCTATACATTACTAAACTGAGAAGTAACTGGCGAAGGGTTAGTAGTGACGTATGTGTGCGGGATTAATATAAATTGGAGAAACAGTGACAATAGGCCTAAGGCTAGAGTGAAATATCATCATATTAACATTTATGTTGAGAGAATGTAGGTGTAAGTAACGCTGACAAAGGAATTTTTACTTTGCTGTTCTATATTTTTTTTTATTTTATTTCATCATTTGTAAAGATTATGGTAAATCTTAGATATCGACATTTCTTTTGATTCTCGTTAACTTGTTATTACATGTTACTTACAACAATTTTTTATTAGGAAAGCTGAGAGTAAACTTGGTGCGGAGCGTACAGAACTTTTTAAAAACCATTAATCTTTAAAAATTCTTTATGTTCAACATTGGAATTTTTTCCTTTTGTTCATTAACATAAATCCATCTTCAACCAAGTGACTTCTAGCGTTACTGTCATGTATATACAGACTCATTATCGTTTTCAACATTACATCATAACAGTGTACTCCACCTGTATTCACTAAACAGCTAAACAAATGGCATGTTTTTCCTTATTAACTGCACTGCTTAAAATACAATTTTGACTAACGTCTGTTTGGTCGAATGGTCTGTCTTGAGCCTTTGCGGCTTTACCATCTTTTATCAGAAACCCTCATGCTGTACAAGGAGTTACTAAGGAGCCGGGACATTAGGGATACCTTATATTGAATGAACAAGCAACAGCTTGTAAAGGACGTTTGAAATGTTACCTGATGTGACGTTTTGCTCTTTCTACAGTTCTAAATCAACTGCTGTATCATCTTTTCCTGATTTACTGTCAACTATGAGTTCAAAATGAGCAAACCTCATTATACCGGCAATCGAGTATTTCTTTGGTGTGTTACACGTTCCACCTCAACCACATTTCTAAAGTGAATGAACAATGTTCCTGGATTACAAGTGTGGAACTTAACTGAGCTGCTATTGGGCAAAACACAATACAAGTATTTTGGAATGGTATTTTTGTCCCCTTAAAATATGAAATCACCTTTAAAGTACAAGACGACTTGGTTTGTCGGCACCGCAACTCGTCTAGACGTTCGTCTTGTATACTATAACACATTGGTGCTGGTTTGTCAATATATCAATGACATATTACCTATGCAATGCTGCCAACTATGTTGTTTAATTGCCAACTTTGGATAGATGCAGCAACAGGCTGAGATGACTCTGGCATTTATGGCCTAAAAAGTTGTAAATCTATGTTAAAGTCACTTTCACTGACTATATTTCATGTTAAATGTGAGCAAACATAGTGACAAGCAGAGCTAACTTAAGTGAAAAAATCATCATACCTCCATAAACTGGGCATGGATCTTAAATTCTGGTGGTGGTTCCTTGGCTTCTTCTGCCTTTTCTTTCCGTAGCCTGATGCCCTCAAATAGATGATGGACTGCCCTGGGAATTATACCTTCTTCTTCAGCACTGATACCAGGTTCAAATCCTGTTCCCATGGTATATGTTTTCCCGGAGCCTGTCTGTCCATAAGCAAACACTGTAGCATTGTACCCGTCAAAGCATCTGTAAAAATTTATTTTAAATCTTAACTTTGACAAACAAATGTATAGCATCTTGCAGACAAAAGATTTTCCTTTGTTTAATGACACTGGGAGGCAAAGACTGCTCCAGGAGTGATTATCTACAATAAATCAATTATTGCATGCTTTACCCCCCCCCCCCCCACCCCCTCCAAACACACACACCTTCTCCTTCTCTCCACTGCCTTATTAGTTAACTTCACTTGTATACAGTGGTTGCAATAGTCTAACAGCTGATTCTTTAATACACATACTGTAAGTTACTATACACCATGTGCCCACAATAGACTTGCATGTTTATTAACTGTAAGGCCTACAGTAAGTCCTAGAGCTTCAAACCCTGTCACAATAACATTTTACTAAGTCAAGATATATATCACTTTAGGAGATTGGTAATTTTCCACACAAAATACCAACACATTTCAACAAAGCCACAGAATGAAATTCAAAGTGTGCAAATTAAAGCAGATTTGTTAAAAGGAAAGTTTAAGCAGAAAATAATTTCCACATGTGAAAGAAGAACTAAATCTACTGTACTCAGTGAGGTAAAATTTCCATTAAAATCGGACATTCATTCATCAAGATCCCGTACCACTAAATGACGTTACCAGATTTGTGTTCCAAAGTGATACTGAGGGCAGCAGAGGTTATATCAATTCATCACATTGCCAAGGAATGCTTCGTTTCCTTTTGTTTTTCAAACTGCTGTGTTGACCTTGAGGTAAATAGGAAGAGGACCTCCCCAATGGGACTGCAAATTTTGAAAAGTTCACATGCCACTTAAGCAATCACATTTTGATATTAACAAAGAAAAAAATAGTACTATCCATTATGTGGGGATATGACGTCATATGTGCTTCCTTCAAGTTCACTGTTTAATGAAATGTGATAACTTTTTTTGCTATGTCTTGGGAACTACACGTTGGATTTCAATGCAAATTTCACCAAATTGCTCAGAAGTACTCCTCTGACATACATATCAAAACTTTATATGACCATAAATCCTTGCAGTAACTGGCCCTTTGTATGTCCTTGAAAATTGACACTGCTAGAATGTTAAATGTTTTACCCTCTAGATGTTAACTCTACACAGTACGGTGCATTAAACAATGTTGCTTATTGGTATTAAAATGATTTGAATAAACTGCATGCAATGTCAAATTAACAATGTTTTATGATGAGATCACACATTTCCCATAATGCACTTATTCTGATGAAAAGATTGCACTACTTTAAATTTAGTATCTTTCAGGGCCCGCTATATGCTATGGAGATACAGTTTTCACCTCCTGAAAAAGGAAGATTTTCTACGTACTGTATTTTAAACTTCATTTATTGTCTCCAGCCCATCCCTTTCACAAACTGCTTAGCCTACATCCTGCTTACCCTTCAATGAGTGACCTCACTATTTTGTCATAGATGACATCTTGTTGGCTATCCATGTCAAACACAAAGTCATAGGTGAACATTCGGTCTGTCCCCAGTGTGACCTGGTTTGACTCTCCAATGACTGCTGTGCAGGTGCGACACATGTCGATCTTTTCTCTGGCCAGCTGCGGACGAACCCTGAAGTGAAAATCAGTGTAAAAGAACAATAAAATTGTAGATAACTTTGTTAATGGACAGTGTGCACTGAGTTACAGTGAAGTATGAAATTTTATTTTGCTACGTACAATGACTATGAACTTGTTCTACAAATTCAGTATGTTTGTGAGGTTTTATTGCACAATTACCAACCAATTAGTTTAAAGAGCCAAACCTCTCACCCCAAACTACAATTTAGGAACCCAGGTACTCAAATTCTCAATTGGCTCAGCTCTTTGATTGACAGCTAATTCGAACAATGCAGAGTGCCAAAGCTTATATTACACAGCATGAACTGTATTGAGAGTGTTTTGATTATGCACATTGAGCTTTTTTATACTCACCCTGAAGCAATAAACTGAGATTGTGTCTGGATGAGGATGAATTTCAGACAACTGTGGGAGGGGCTTCAGTAAGAAGGTTAGGAGAATTGGTGCTGTTTGGGGTGAGAGAACTGGGCCTTTAAGTCTGCACCACCATATTTCCAGTTGTAGCTTAATGGTTTTTCTTCCCTACTCCATTGCTTAAATGCTGAGCACCAAGCACCATGGCAGTAGATTCCATTTTTTAGAGTACGACCCAACCAGGAGTCAAAATCCAGACTGTGCAGGATAACAATGTTTACCATCAACCAGGAGAATCATGTGGTTTAAAAACCTTGAGTTTATTTTTTCCAGATGAGCAACAGATTGCATTTCCCAGGAAAATGAGGAGAGTGGTAAGTGCAGACCTGTGTACTCTAACTGGTTTGCATGAGCTCCCACTTCCATGTAGGTATGAAAAAACTCATACTTCTCACAGTGATTTGAGGCAGGTGTTGGTGTGGGATCACACTCACACACTTTAACATTTAAAGGGCCAAACCTCTCACCTCAAACTACAATTTTGGTATGTGGGTAAAGAAATTCTCAACTGGCTCAGCTCTTTGATTGACAGCTCATTTAAACAATGCAGAGTGCCAAAGCATACACAGCATGATTGGTACTGAGGGTGTTTTGATTATATAAATTGAGTTTTTCTATACTCACCCTGAAGTAATAAATAAACTGAGATTGTGTCTGGGTGAGGATGAATTTCATGGGAGGGGCTTCAGTAAGAAGGCTAAGTGAATTGTTACTGTTTGAGGTGAGAGAACTAGGCCTTTAAGGCCTGAGTTCTCCCTACAGCCCAATCTTATTTTATAATGTCATTTTGCACACACTTCCATTGAAAGTGGGCACTAAAACATCAAATTCATTTCACAATTCTGCAAAATAGAAAACTCCTGTCTTTATACTCTATGGTACCCCTGAAGACCCTAAACTATATCCTGTCCTGCACAATGCACATTCAATTGACAACCAGTCCCACACCTTCTAAATCAGATTAACGTCTTTGATTGGATTTGTGACAAAGTTCTCAGTTTGGGGCTCTCAATGGAGCTTTACAATAATGTATGCTACAGTATGAATTGTGTCAATCTGTGCACTACATTTAGATATTATCCTGCAACAGCTTTGTACTCTATACTGTGTACAGTAGCTACAGTAGTATGTTTGCTTCAAGTGAATCACAATTGAAGAACAACCACTGACCAGTAGTACTGTACAGTAAGCACATTTTTCTAATAGACTGTGAAACATACACAGAACCACTCTAGATTACAGTCTGTGAAATCACAGGGGCTATGAAACACACAATGTGCTTTAGGTATGTAAAAGTGCAGTTACCTCTATGCCTTTAATCCTCATGTAATTGAAGTCAATATTCTTCAAGCCTCTAAGCCAATCTCAAATCAAAGGGAATAGACACCTTCTTACATTCCTATTCACTTCAAGCTATTCAGCCCTTTCATCTCCTTTTACTAAATATTCACTTCAGTTTGAGGTACATCCTATGCTGGCCTTGATCTATAGAAATAAATTTATGGTTGTACTGTACTTCAGCCAACTAAATCACTATTCTCAGTTTTCTGCACGGAAATTTGGTTTTCTGAAATATTTCTCCTACAACAATAGAGGTGACTGTTGTCATGTAATTACTGGCCTTGAAGAAAAAAATGATGTGATGTTTGAGAGACATAATTGGAGTAATAGTCCTGGAAATCTTTTTTAAAAATATTCCCAAAACATTAAGATATAAGCATATATTGCACTAACATTTTCAAAGGTGAACAGTGGGCGTAGAATGGGAAAAGGATGGGCATGGCAAGGGCTGACATCTTCTGTACCTCATCAACAAACCCCATCTAAAACTGCACAAGGTTCTACGTACTGCCTGGATAGATAGTCTTAACTCATTGCTGATGTTTATTTTAGGTATGAGTCAACATGGAATGTGTCATTGCCATCAAGGTTGAAATATTGTACCAGGCTACCAGCAAATAATACTGAGTACAAATTATTTCCTTGTATAGACACTGGTACTTAAAGTGAGCTAACACTGTAAAACAACACAAAATGACCATATACGTACTAGAGGCCTATAGCCTAGAACTGTACATGGCGTTTTTCACAGAAAAATTGATGTCATTTTGAATATTTTTAGTAGGAACTACAGTACTTTATTTACAGTAAGGCAGAGAGAGAGGCCTAACAACAGCAAAACCATTTCAAGTCTCTACTTGAATGCTGCAATAGCAGGGCTCAAAATAACTGATGGCCATGACCTTCCGGCCCTTTTTGATGAGCTGTGATGCGGTGTGGTGCCCCTTTAGTAAATGTATTGAAAAAACAGAGACTGACAGCCAATTTGCTTGTTTTGGCCGTGCCATCTTCAAGCTTATTTCAAGCCCTGCACTAGTGTTACAAGCTGCCAGTAAGAGCAGCTTTAAATCTCAGTACAGACAAATCGGAACAGATTGTGATGGTCTGATTTCAGTCAGCCATTACTGGGGTCCCCCACCTTTAATCTTAAAATTTCCTTCCTTATTCTCATAGACAATAAATAAATAAAGATGAGTAAAGGCTGATGGACCCCACTAATGGTTGCCTACAGTCACTAAAAACAAGCGCTTATCAGATTCAGCTATAGACAAATTCGATTAGTGCTTGTTTTTAGTGACTGTAGGCCGCAATTAATAGGGTCCATCAGCCTAAAATTGTCTTTATTTATTGCATGCATGAATTTCAAACCCTCGTATTTAGCGAAATTGGAGACTTCAAGATACAAATTAGTGCACAACCATCCATGATAGAGGTAAGCAAGGAAATCGAAAGATTTAAAGGTGATGGACCCCAGTTATGGCCGACTGAAATCAGACCATCACTTGCTGTCTGGATTCAACTTTATTTAATCACAATAAATTATGCGGTAAAAGCTTCATCTCTTGCTTCAAAATCTAATACCTCTCTAGTACTGTACCATCTGTATTTAAAGGATATGTGAACTCCAACAATCCAATTTATCCAACATGTACTGTACAAAGGAATGAAGACAACTACAAGCACCATACTGTGCTGTACATACTGTAGATAAAGTTACTAGTTTAAATGGGGAAATTTACAGTAGATGGACTGCATCTGTTTTACGGACCAGACTGCATATAAAATGGTGTACAAAACCTGTTCACTTAGTCTTCAATTTTGCACACTGGCTTTAGGAAACAGTAATGATGATGACAGACTGGACTTTTTGCTTCATATGATTAAAATACAAAAAACAAAAATTAAGGTGCTAGGCAAGAAAAATTACATAATTGCATCTCCCTTTATCAAGCTACAGTATGCCAGCAGATGCAACCATACTTATTTACATTTTACAGAAATTAAGAACTTCTCAATCCTGTTATTGCAATGTGTGCAGCAACAAAGCTTGGCAGTTGCAGCTTAAAGTACTGTAATCTGAGGCAGGCACCAAGCAGTTCTGTGTCTTTTTTTTTCTTTCTTATCATGAAATGCATGCAAATAAATTGAATTGAAAAATAATTTTTGACATGATTTGACTAATTCTGTATACTTACCGCACTGCCACTCTGACACTAGTGTCTTCATCCCCAGCCTCTGGCATGGTGGGGTGCTCTGATCTCTGTCACTAGTGGGCTCTGACTGAGGAATACATGAATCTAGAAGTACACTCAAACAGCTCTACTGTGCTTCCTCCACACGTACCTAGAAGGTAATAAATTGGAATGATTCACATATTGTATACTGCATCACATGGATTTCAGAAGAGAAGTAAGTACAGTACAGTGTACCCTGTAGTACTACTGTACAGGTCTGTACAGTGTTCCCAACAAACACAGGTTTCACCCATTGAGTCAAAAAAACTACCTGATAGTTTTATAGAAACATTGACTCACCATTTCAGGGGGATGTGCAACATTCCTTACATTTTGCTGCATTTAAATGAGCAGCATACTACCGTAATTTAATGCAATACTTATACATGTGCAATACAGAGAAACAAAAGTTCAAATTCATAATTTTGACATAAAGTTGCGACTTGATGTTTGCATCATCTTACAAAGTAAAAGTTTGGAACCAATCAAGTCAATCTGAGTGTTTGTAAAATTGTCAAGCAAATCACAATTTCACAAAATTTTGCTGTTTTGGTTCACGGTAAATTGTTGAAATTTTGTATGGCATAATGAATGTGTGATACATTAGGTGAATGCCCAAATCATTTGAAAGACACACCCCCTGACCAGGTGAGTCAATTTGGGGTTCGAATTCATCTCAGTTGTGAGGCACTGGACTGTCAAGTGCTGTACTCAGGGTTCTAGCCAGGCCATTCAAACTGGGTGCTGCACCCAGTTTGAATTTACTTTTTTAAGGCAGCACCCAGTTTGAAATTTCACCACCCAGTTTGAATTTCATCATGCATATTCTAAACATAGGCTACGCTGCACAGTATCAGACACATAAACATTCATTTGAATAATTGTACTGATATATGTTGGAAATAAACAAAAATCAAGCAACTGACCACAGACAATGTCATTTAGCTCTTGAAATATGGCCAACACCATGTGACAATGATGCAATGTCGATAAACTCCCACCCTGTTTGACATTTTTCCTGGCTAGAACCCTGGTACTGAAAACACTACATAAAAGAAACCTATGGTAATAGACATGTGCATTATTGGTTTTGTTCATTACAGGACACATGCATAAAATGTGACCATATAGAATTTTGATCTCTGACATTTTTTCTGGTATTTAATTTGTCAAAGAATTACAAGACTCAACTTTGCATTTGCATTTTTTAAGGTAAAAGTTGTTTTATAAAGCTTAGTTTCAAGAGAGACAGAACTAGGTTGTTCTGATCTATCATCCCCTCTATTTAACACTACTGTACACTAGTACTGTACAGTAGTGCACAAGGCTTCATGAGTTGATCAATTAACAAACTTTTTTAGTGACAATATATTATTGAAAAATTTACAAAATCAGTGAAATTTGACAGTATTATGTTATACATGTACGGAATGTAACCACACACCACAACACAAATGTTTTGTATGTAGTGCCAACTACTAAAAGGGTAAAGGTATACAGTACGTGGTAAAACTATAAGACCAAAATCCTATGATGTCTTGAAAAGAGCAATTTATGTGGGAGTCAGGGTGCCAAACTTTCCTGTGAAAGGCCACTCTCTTTGAGAAAGTCCGAAATGAGAGAGGAATAAACTGTATGTTCTACTGATGTATTCAGGACTGGCAAAGTGTACGTACTGTACTTCTGACAAATATAAGGGTGTTTAGCTCAGTCAATGAGAATGTGACTGATGGTGACAGCACAACCACAGGGATACAATATGGTCTCTCATCCTCACAGAATATACAGGCAAAGGTTGGGTACTGGAAGTGTGACCAATTTGTGTCCTAGTCAAAACCAAATTATATCTCCATTCTTCTGGATTGCCCATACAATATTTCTGGCCATTGGTTTCACCATGTACAAATTGTTCTCAGGGAAAAAATCCCACAGTTCAATGAAACTTGCCAGTAATATTGTTTTCCTAATCGTGCTATATTTTGGTGTTGTTTGGATTGACTATCTGTAGAAATAATCCTGAAATGTAGGTGGTACTACAAGAAGATCAAGAAATGCCACTGAAGTAATCTTGAGTAAATCACTTCATAAAACAAACAAATAAAATCCTATAGAGTGCCTCATTTAGGCCATTTTTTTTTTTTTTTTTAAAAATGATATTACTGTAGTCACTTCTCTATTGGAATATATATTTTGAATTGCATGAAAGACATTCTCATCATTAATTTTTACAAATTTCTTAACATTCACACTTTTGTTGAAACTTAAAAATATGGCCATGACTAACATTTCTATTTTAAAGGGCCAATCTTCTCACCCCAAACTACATAACTTTTAGAGGATAACAGAAATTCTCAATTTGCTCAACTATTTGATTGACTGCTAATTAAAACAATGCATAGTAACAAAGCTACATGAACTGTACTGAGAGTGTTTTGACATACACCTCAAACTTTTGATACCCACCCTTAAGCAATGTAAACTGAGATTGTGTCTGGATGAGAATGAATTCAAGACAATTGTGGGGGAGCTTGGTTACAGTAGGAGAATTGGTACTGTTTGGGTTGAGAAAACTGGGCCTTCTAACATAAAAAGATGATGGCAGATAATTGGTGTTGGTCTTCATGACATTGTTTGAAGAATACGTTTGCATCACAGGTTTTTCTGACACCTCGATCACAGTGACAACACTGATATAGCTCAGGTCTACACCCTGCACTGTCATTCATAATATACAGTACTTAGCAGTTATGAACTCATGCAGTGATCACCTCATATTAATTACTTTATAGGCCCACACACAGCAAGTTAGTTCTTACATTACAGGGAGCTGCTACTCCAAGCTGGCACTAGCAGCTCCCTGTCCTGTTCCTGAAGTTAAAATAGCCTGTGGTAGGCTAACGTAAAGGTTAATTGTTATGCTATTCACTAGACTCAGGGAGCAATTTGTTTTTGAAATTTTGATTAGCAGTTTTGCTACTCATTATTCAAAATTGATTAGCAATCCCCCCAAAATGATTAGCAAATTTTTATATTGACATTTCCTAGCTGTATGCATTTTTACAGCAGCTTGTAAAAAAAACTGCAGGATCCAAGACTGAAGGGTAGGTCAGATATTACAGGTAATGAAAAAATGCGTTATGCGTCGGTCATATGACTCCTATCATGTATTCAGTATAACCACACTCAGGCCAGAACCGAATCGTGAGTTATGCAACATAAACAAAAGCAAGAAATATTTACACAGTGATCTATAATTTCAAACCATGTTTACAGCCTTAAATATTCAGATTGATCGACGGCAAAAATCTCTGACTGTAACTAGAATAATCAAGGGTAAAACTAGTTGCTTTCCACTTCTGCCGTCGATCATGTAAGGGTTATTATTTCCCCTGCACACTGTTACAGTGTTACAGCAATTAGGCTGTGTACGTAGTGCATCTCCTGCGGAGCGAGTCCATGGGTTGAAAGCGTAAAATTACCGTGGTTTATTTGGAAACAAATAGTTTGCGGAGCAAGTACTGTACAGGTTTTTTTTTGTGAATTTCAGTTTCTGTTTTTTAATTTCCCCTAATATTTTTTTGTTCTGTGAATATTAAAACACAGTACCTGCTGAAATTTTGCATCGCAAGTCTGCTATTCAAGATAGAATGATGTATCGCAATTATCAATTTTGCCATGCGAAGTTGCGAACCCGAACAAATCGCTCCCTGAGACTACATGCTTTTGGGCCAATTCGTCCCCAAACCCACTCGGCCCCAACCAACTCATCCCCAAACCAACTCGTCCCCAAGCCAAGTCGTCTCCAAACCAACTTGTCCCCAAGCCAAATCGTCCCCAAACCAAGTCGGCCCCAAACCAAGTGGGCCCCAATATGAGAAACTAGTGAAAAAATTAGTGGGAAATAGTGACTTTCATGGATACTTCTTTATACAATTATGGGAAATAATGTCTTTCTTGAGATTTTCCCTTCCCGTGTCGGTCTTCTTTCAATGGACAATCCTGGTAGCAATGCATGAATGAATGGTGTTTCACAGGGGCAAGGGAGCTCTAAATTTGGCCCAGAGATTTGTTAACCCCAAAATGAAAAAATTATGCACATTTTCAGGTGACCTTCTTATAAAAGTGTACAAGCAATAGCATATGCCAGACACGTTTCACACAGACAAAATATTTTCAGGGCTCATCAGTACAGAAATAAGGGGAGGAGATGGGGCTGGGACACAAAAAGTGTGTTAGGCTTCAGGAAAATTGCAAATGTGAAAAAAAAGAAATGACATAAAGATAGGTGTGTGCTTTGTATGAGCAACCAATGATTTTTGCACATTCCACAGCTGAAATGGAAAATACATCACCATGTTCATGCACTTGATGGCATATTGGCTATGTGGAGAGCAATAACAAAATTAGTACTTCCCAAGGCCTATATCAGTTTGCGTTGGAATTATCACTAATGGGGTATCTATGTTATTACGTAGCTAGCCTCTCATATGGCTGGGAGTGCACTTTTAAAATTTCCAGGCTGGGGGAGGGAGGGGGGAGGGGTGGTTGCTTAATTCTGTTCTTTCAATGGCCAGGTATTTATTTCATTTTTAACAACAATTAGCCTTCAATATAGCACAACTAAAATAAATACTTTCAAAGGTTGTTTTCTTTAAGGTTTATTTTTTAACCTATGAATTTGATTTGGGGAAGGGGTAATTATAAGAACACTGCAGTCCCCTCCTTTGGTTACCCACAGCCAGACCATGGCCTACTATACCACGATTTTGTACATATATTAACTTACTAGGCCTAATGTTACACCTGCTGAAAAACCTGTGTGAGAGATAAAATCACGCAAGTCACTTCTTGAGATACCACCGTAAATTAAGCCTACACCTGTTGTAGTATTGTGTGTGAAAGAAAATATCACGCAAGTCACTTTTGCATAATGTATAAAATCACAGTTTTTCATATTGGGGACAAGTTGGTTTGGGGACGACTTGGCTTGAGGACGAGTTGGTTTGGGGACGAGTTAGTTTAGGGACAAGTTGGCTTGGGGACGACTTGGCTTGGGGACAAGTTGGTTGGGGACAACTTGGCCTGCTTCGGACTACATCACGTACTAAACTGTAACGTGTAAACACAAAATGAAGCTCAGGCATTTAACAGTTAGGCCTAGGACTTTAGCTTTGTTTTATAAGCCAATTGATGGCACTTACTGTTACTTTTTTAGCCTAGGCCTAGGCCTAGGCTAGCCCTAACGTTAGGCTAGGACGTTAGCCTCGGCATAATTTACTGCATAAAAGTTAAATTCCGAACCCAAACACATTTTCATGCCGCTAAAATTGTAACGTGCGGTGTCGAAACAGGTAGTATGATTATGAATGACTCACAACACTGATCAATTCAAATTGCGTTCAATATCTTCTTTACGCAAGGATCAGTACTCCACTAACATACAGTGTGCACCAACTCGACGTACGTACTAGTGAAGGCTAAACATATTGTATTACTAAGCTATGTCACGTTACCTAGGCCTAGCATCGGGACAGTAAACTAACAATCAGCTGTTTTCTTGCCTCTGAATACACCTGGTGCAGTAACACAGATGGATGAAATCCTTCTCCTTTAAAAGATCCTCCCCAATAGAGAATATTTAAAATGACATGCTATTTCCAACTGTGTAGTTCCTGGGGTTAAAATTTCCATGTTACACAGGAGTGTACAGTAACTTACAATGTAGCAGTTATTAAGTACAAGTAGAGCCAGCGTAGCGAGCGCACGTGTGCGGCCAGCCCGTGACAACCTGTAGATCCTTCACACTAGTATTTCAGTTTGGAGCAAACACATAATCACGTTGCTCTACGCAGTCTTCGCAAGTCTCGCGGCAACGTATTATTTTGAAACCAAATGGAATTTTTGTGGAAAAGCATGAATATGTAATTTTTTTCTTTGTCAAATTTTTTTTATTGTGCTGATATGCTGACTAATAGTCACCACATTGTTTAAATGTTGTATCATTGTGGAAATAAACTCAAACTCAACAGGTTAAATATTATTTGATGAAAAGCCACAGATATCAGTTGATTCGGGTTTGGAAAAGGAGACAACTTCTACTTATGAAAAGATTGGTGAGGGCAATGCACTTTGTAGCAAAGGAGGGCAGTATAATAATATGCTGAATAAAGTACCTGTATCCCTATAAAGGTACTCTACTGGACGGCGTAGCGTTTACACAGGATTATCCCAAAACGCTGGCTATGACTAAAGAAGACTGGTCGTTAAGTGTTGTCCTTCAGTGGACGTAATAGCTTCTTCGGGAAGCAATATCAAGTTTGGTTTCGCCGAACGGCCCTTTGCCAGAGGGTCGGGAGGACTTTAGAAAAAGAAGGCATATGTCCACTTGGGACGTTTGGCTACTAAGGGAGCAGAACTCCTCCGGGAGTAATCGTTTGGTTTTCGCCCCTTGGCACTTCGCCAGAGAGTCGATGGGACTTTTAGAAAAAAAGGCATATGTCACATCCGACAGCCCTTTAGAGGGCGTACTTGTCCATTTGGGACGTTTAGCTCCTTAAGAGAGCAGAACTCCTCTGGGAGTAAATATTTGGTTTCGCCCCTTGGCAAGTTCGCCAGAAAGTCGAGGGACAAAGGCATATGTCACACCCGACAGCTGGTTGACGTCAACTGGAGTTACACTCGCAACAGGGAGTTTGTTTCTTGGGGTAAAAGCCGCCATAGCAGGTGCGGATGCAGGGGGGGGGGGGTGCTTTTACGGCCTCAGCTCCCCTTTTCGTCACATCAACAATAACAAATACACTTAAATAAGCACAATGCTCATCTAAGAGAATATTCAAGGGGGCTATTTCAGGCTCATCCCTTCCCTCACTACACAAATCCAAATAAACGAACCTCGTATGATATTAAGTCCCGATGAATAGTCAAAAGGGAGGGGCGCGTCCCTTAGGCTCCTAATTCCCCGGCCGGCATAGACGTACGAGACAGGGACGGGGTAGCCGAGGGTGTTCAGGTGCGGTGAGAAACAGTTTCCATTTATCACGTAAGAGATGTTAGGGGGAAACTAATTAAGAGACATGAGTTCGAGCAGTCACCCACAATTTCATCGATTCACAATAGAGAAGCATTAGAATATTTTCAATTCCGTTGCTTAGTTTCCTCGAAAATAATCAAGACCATGCAATATAATAGTGGCTGTAATTTTCTGATCACTTAGCATGTTCCTATTTTTTTCTTTCTGCAAACACAAGTTAAACTTAAAGAGTTTATGTTTAGATACTCTTTACAAGCATGAAAACGCAATTTTCGGCTATCTGAGGGGTCGCGATCATTTTCAAAATTTTCTTTACGTTTCGTACCAATAAATGGTGGCGCTCCACTTAGATAGTCTTTCGGGCAAAATTACATTTTTCTTGTCAAAGAGTGTTTTTAATAACTTTCTTAGCACTTTGGAATTCGCGAACTTATTTTGAAGTGAGCGTTTTATTCAGCGAAGATAGCGACTGCTTGGGTTCTTCGTATGAGTCTGGAAAATGCTATTTCCGGCCATCTCAGGGTCTGACTTTTCACAATTTTCTCTACGGTCCGCGCCAACCAATGATGACGCTCCGCTGAGATAATTTTTATGGCAGAATAACGTTTTGTGGCCAAGAAAAAACCGCAAACTAAAATGCTCTCGTTCGCCCGTACCGATCGATGCGCTAAAAGTAAGCAAATTTAATGACAAGTTCACTTCAAAAGGTAGCGTAAATGGAATAAGACTGCATGTAAAGACACCGAAGTTTCTGTTTTATCCTCATGAACCACCGTCAAAGTCGAAAATATTGCACCATTTTGCATCTAGACCCATTGAAAAAGCCAAAAATTTTCAAAGGAGACTGTGTCTCACTCCCTTTAAATCCTTCCCCCAGGAGATGGGGGGGGGGGGATGGGTTACCGCACACACTGCATTCCCCCTTCAGAGAAATCCTGCATACGCCACTGGTACGTACCCACATTACCCGCTTTCTCTAAGTCCAGCCGCCCCCCCCCCCTTTTGGAAATATCTGGATCCGCGCCTGCTTAGGATGTTTCAACTGAAATGCAGGTGCGGTGCCAGCATTGGTCCGATAGGCAGCCACGATCCCCGACAGGGCAGGGCGGATTTACCGGGGGGGGGGTCGGAAGGGAGACGGGGCGTGGGACCCCTTCCAAAACGGTTCGACTATGTGATGAGCAATATTTGCTTAATGTCTGGGGGGTTGCGATTTCCAGAAATTCCTAAACGCTCGGCGCCCGCCGATGGTGAAGCTCCACCCCGATAGTCTTTCAGGCATATGCGAACGAGGCGGGGAAGCCAAGAGCTTCCCCAATAATTTCCGAAAAATGTACAATTCCGGCACGAATTTGGGAAAATTCGGACAGCTTATCAGCTGAGTTTTGAAAAAAAAAAGGTTTTCGGTGAACTGTTGTACGTGCCTTAAAACCTTGCAGAGATATGTCCAAAAAGGAAAGAAACATCATAGCCGCACTAATATTATCATGGTTCAGGGGTGGCGCCAGCGGGGAGGGGGGGGGTCCACGGCCTCCCGTCGGGGAACACTGCCCCCCCCCCCCCCCGGAAGGTCGGTGGTTTCGTCGGGGAGGCCTAAAAAATAAAAATAAAAAATAAAAAGGTCTGAAATTACTGGGTTGGTGATCTTGAACATATTTTTTTGTAATGCTATTTTAGTGCATATTGAAATCGATTCTTAATGACTCTCTTAGCTCTGTAATACCTCATTCCATGAACCTTGTCCTTTCTCATCCCCTATCGGGAAAGGACGGCAATTTTTTTCGTGGAAGCCTAAAAGTGAAAAAACGTAAAAGACCGAAGTTACCGGTGGAATGATCATGAACTGTTTTTTTTTTCTTTAAGAACTGTTTTTTTCTTTTGTAACGCTATTTTAATGATATTTGAATCTGTTTTAATCACTTCTTATACTAGCTCTGCTATCCCTCATTCCATCTGCAATTCGTGCGCGCAAGTTCATGCCCCGACGGAGAAGACTGACCTATCCCTGTTGTTGAGGAAATCGATTTCGTCTGGGAGCCTTCATCTACAGGCCCACGATGAAGATGTGGGCCTGATAACTTCAGTCACCCGGACGAGTTTTTTGATTTTGCCTATTAGAACTCCATATTCTTGAAGGAAACTCACAATTCCGAATTTTCTTCACAAAAACGGACGAGTGGTTGTTCATGTGCACGCAACGCCCAATGGTCTGCCATCTAGCCTGCCCCGACAGCCGAATGCTAGCAACGGTAATGAAAATTGGCCAGGCCATTTTGAGCTACACATAGTGATAAACAGTAGCGTGAGAATGTCTCCCCCATAAATCTGACTGAAAATTCGTTTCAGGACACCTTGTAACGTGACTTTTTTTTCAAATACGTTGGAAGTAAAATCATCTATAGTCTGGAGTACTTCGGGCAGTCACGTAGAAAAGTTCATCTGTTTGGTAGATATTTCAATTGAATAAAACTAAGATTCCTAGAAGAGTAAAAAACATAAGTATTTTTTTTCAATTCCGTTGCATAGTTTCCTCCCGAAAAGAGACAAGACCATTACTGTACACCAAATTGTTGTAGTACCTTTTATCTGGTAATTTCCTGATCCCTTGGTAAGTTGGAGTTTTTTCGGAAAACCCAACAAAACAACAGATCACATATACCTACTTCAAAACCCCAAAATCTGTCATAAAATTACAAATTTCCCCAAATAAGCTACAGGTTGTTAAAAGTGGCAAAATTGTCCAAATTTGATGGGTAATCAGTACAACAAATAACCAAATAACCGACATTCTACCTAATTTTGCTCTTGAGAGGCATATCACTTAATAAACAACCTAAATTTTTTCATTATAACCTTACCAAAATCCAAATTTTCTTGTATTAAATTCCAAAATTTTTACAATGTTATAAGCTCCTATTTTTAAAATCTTTGCTCAAAAAAGGGACAAAATCTCGGGCAAACTTCTAGTCTTGTCTTGAGAAAATAGTACGTTGGCCTAGTACGATTAAATACATAACCCCATTAGAATTTAAGCTCTCGCGTATGAATTTTTGGTACTCGCTATTGTTTGAATTAGCTGTCAATCAAAGAAGCTGAGCCAATCGAGAATTTTGGTAAACCCCTACAAGAGTTGTACTTTGGGGTGAGAGGATTGGTCCTTTAAATCTGGTACAGCATAACACCCGAAATGGCCGATTATTTTAATAATTTCAAATCTTTCCCAGAAAACGTTATGTTCAAAGTAAAATTTTTCATGAAAATTAAAACGATACCAACAAAGATTTGTGACATGCACATTTGGGTAGGCTGTGAACAAACTTTTTGTTCAGCCCCACTTTATACTGTAGTCTTGAAATATTTTTGCCCGAAATGGTTAAACGTAAAAGAAATTTGAAAAAAAGTTTTGGGATATTAAGGTCGTTCAGCTGCAACGTCTAGTAGTTTGCAACCTATCCTACCCCTACTGCCGAAACTCCGGCGGCGGTAATGAAAACCATGTCCATAGGTTGTTTTTCAATTGCAAAATGATGCTGCGTAAAAACGTCTTCCCATACCGTATGTCGTCATTCATACAAACCGATCTCGTCTGTGACATATTTGTTTTTTTTCAAAAAGATTTTGCTACTAATACAAGTGAAATGATCTATACTTGGGAGTTTGTGCAGTCGCCTAGACAATATATAATCAATTCAAAGTATATTGAATGTAGCCAAGAGCCGCAAGGGAGTAAAAACACAAGCACGTTCTCAATGCCTTTTTACATTTTTATCCCCTGAAAAGATACAAGACTATTTCATTCAATGGTACATCTTACCTTCTAAAATCTGTTCAAAATAGAAGCTGCTTAAATTCTGTTTCTAAGCCTTGCAAATGGCATTTCTGGCTGTTCAGGGGTTCCGATTTTTCAAAATTTCCTGCACGCTCCGCGCCAACCAACGGTGGCTCTCCGCTTACATAGCAGGCAAAGTTTTAGCTATAAGTGAACATTTATTTTGCCAAAGAAAAACTCAAAATAGAGAGCTCCTAATTGGTCCCTCTTATAAGCTTGGAAGATGTCATTTTCGACTGTCTGTGGGGTCCAATTTTTTAAAATTTTCTGTAGGTTCCGCGCCAACCAACGGTAGCGCCCCGCTTAGATAGTCTTCGTGGCTAAAGCTTTGTTTGAATCGAACAATTTTCTGTAAACGAAAACTCAATAGCGACTGTTTAAATTCTCTTGTAAGCCTGGAAAGTGCCATTTTCGATTGCCGTGATTCTTCAGAATTATCTGTACGCTCCGCGCCAACCGATGGTGACGCTTCGGTTAGAGCAGTTTTTCGGTCAGAACTACATTTTCGGAAAAAAATCTTCTACCCAAAGTGAAATGCTTCCATACGTTTATGCTCTCAGGACACGCCATATCTGATTGTTAAGAGTTGTGAGTTTTTCCGTGTATTCGCTCAAACTGAAGGTAGTTCTTCACTTGGATCTTCCTTCCTCCAGATTAACAGAATATTGACTACTTAGGTTCTTTTTACAAGTCCAAGGAATGGGATTTCTCGTTGTCTGAGAGGTCGCGACTTTTCAAAAATTTTCAACGTACCGCGCCAACTGATGGTGGCGCTCCGTTTAGATACTCATCTGGGACACTTTTGCATTTTTTCGGGAAGAGAATCTTTTGTCACCCTCCCTTAACTAAAGTGCTCCTGCCCGCACCCCTATGCCTGTTTGTACCCTAATATGGGGTGATTCTGTACATAACTTTCAATATAAATGTCAGACGTATACGATATATCAAACATCGGTTACATTTACACTTTTACACTAAGTGATAATTGTAAGTGCTAGTCTCAAAATGTGGCATTTCTATCTAGTCTTATGTTGTCATTCCGCACAAAAACAAAACCAAAAAAATGCTTGCACCATTTCTCATATTATCCCCATTCAGGAAGAGCCGTAACCGGTCATCTGGAGGGTTGTAAAGTCAAAAATTTTCTTGCACGCTCCTGCTTGCGTTCACCCCCCATGCAACACAACTGACCTGCCCCATTCTGGCTAATTCGGGATCCGCCAGTGCAGGAGGCCAGCCTCGAAGCCCCGACAGAGGTGTTAAGTCAGTACTGGCAGGACGTGGCTGACAAGATTCGAGACGGGCGCAGCGCGCCGTAATTTTGGGCTTCCGTTTAGACATTGATTTAAAAATCCGAAGCTTATTTTGAAGAACACTTAATATTTTTGGAAGAGATTTGGCCTGTTTGTAAGGACCATCCGGAGTATAAAATATGGGTGTTTATTAAAGAAAATGCCCTTCATAAGTTCAAAATAAAGACCAAAAAGTTATATGGGCGACTGAAACTCGTTTCAAGTTGGGGGTTACGTGTGTTGTAAGTCTACACAAAAAGGCCGTAGCAGAGAACTGGAAACTTTTTACCTTTCTGCTCGAACCAGCTTCCTGGGAAACGGTCACATCCGTAACCCTCCAAAATTTGAACAGATGTCCTACCCATAGTTGTTATTCTGACATGGAATATTTATGAAAGAGCAGGTCGAATATGCGTGGAAGACTTTGGGTCGCAGGAGGCCGAAGGGGGTGGGTTGCCACGGATATTTGCAGAATCTGGAATTCGTACACGGAACTGGAAGGATTCGGGCAGCCATTTAAAAGGTTCGGACATACTTGGCTCCAATTACACAGACAACTTTTAGGCGTCTCCAAATTATTTAAAATTATCTCTCAGATTTTTATAGTCAGGGTGACGTTTTCATGAAATATCAAATATAGTTTTTTTTTTAAATTCGTGACACATTTTGACAGTTGAGACAAACCAAATCTTCCTCAGTTCCTGTCTTGCATAGCATAATGCCCAAAATGAGACCTTATGTTTGAGCTCCTTTAAAGAGAATACAAAATCTCGAAACACATTCCTTATTAAGAGAAGCATTTATATCTCAGTTTTTTCACAGTCTGGGGCAAAACAATGCATGAAATATTCGAATCATAACAATTCTCCTAAAAGTTTGTCCGAAACAGTTCATCAAAGCTCTTAAAATATGAAATTTACCAGAAATAACTGTTTGGTTTATATTGACCATGCAATAGTAAAGTCATAAAATGAAATTAAAGATACTTTGAAGAGAAATAAAATGAAATTGAGTTATTTCGCTTTTTCTAAAATATAAGTTTGGGGGAATGCTCTTTACCTTTAACTTTGTTAATTTTCTACACCGAATACCTACGTCTATGCTACGGTACCATTTTTTTTTTTAAATTTTTATGTGTTTCTCATTGATTTCAACATTTTGATCACTTGTAAAGGAAATCTCAAAATAACGATCATTTAGATTCTGCTTACAAACTTGACGAATACCATTTCCGACTATGGAAGGGGTTGCGAAATGATGGTGGCGCTCGGCTCCGCTCATATAGACTTTCGGACAGGTTACAAATTTAACTGCTTAGACTTTGCATACACTGAGCCTGGAAAGACCATTTCTGACCCTGTGAGGTGTTGCGATTATTGTAGATTTTCCGTGAGCCAGGCGCCAACCGTTGGAGCAGGGTCAACTTTCGGGGCCGATAATCTTCCGCTGTAAACTGCATAGCACGCGGAGCGGACGAAGTTTTTCCGCCCAGCTCAAAGCTGCGAAAAAACTAACGAGGCAACCTTAGGGGGCGGCCGACACAGAGGCGCTGCGCAGGCTACAAACTGCAATGCTCACATGGTATAAGCCTATCACAGGCTATTTTGAGTTTCAATAATTACTCCTCTTCCTCTTCACATTTTGTATCTTAATAATTTCCATCTTCTTTGGCAAACCACTCATTTCACCTTATACAACAGCATATTCTTCCCTTGTCTCCTTTCTCACATCAGAGAGTTGCTACAGCAAACACACATTCTTAAAAGAATGAAATCAAGTTAGTACTTTGTAGTACACACAACAATAATATGGCCTACTAAAACTTTTTCTGTTTCATCTCAAACACCTGAAGGACTATTTGGTTGCTTGAACCCCTCCCTTAGTTGAAGGTCGTCATGAAGTCTGCCATTAATTGTAAACTGGTAAAGAGCGTTAATCACTGACCTCCAGCATAAAGAATTGGTAGTCTTAAGTCTTTCAACTTCTGGCAGAAACCCTGTAAGATTTACTTAAACTGCTTTTAAAATTTTGGTTACAGAGTCTTCATCTGCGCAAATGATGGTTGGTCAAGTCTGTGGCTGTGTGCTGTACAGCAGTTGCATGAATGGGGACAGGTAAAATCTGTATTAGAACCTCTAGTCACTTGGACATCAAATTCTTGTTTTTATTTTCTCTTTTTAGCTGTATCTTCAGATGGTTACCCTCACCACCACACCACAGTTAAGTAGTACACCCAGCAGTAGAGGATCCTCTCCAAGTATCAGCCTACCAGTGACACCGTCCTTGACTACAGATAAACCAGAAACATCCTTTTCACCACTTTTGCCATGGCAAAGTTTTAATTGGTTTAGGGGATATAAGATTCCTTTGGCACAAGTTCTTCAAGTCACCGATGAACTGCTTTTCAAATTAGAAAAGACGAAAGCCATCTAAGCGTAGGCTAGGGAAATGATCAGAACATTAGTTGATGATATCCAGAAGATTGTAGAGAAGTCCAGTAAGACACAACTTGCTCATGTTGCAGAGCAAATAACAATGAAGAATCCTCAGTCCTTCAAGGATGTCATTAACAATGAAGTTATAGGCACTGGGTATGATTCCCTCCTGAAGAACATTTCCCAACGGGTAAAATAATCAAAACAGATGGGGAAACTAACTCCTCAATAGAGAGTAGTACGGAAGAGGAAAGAGATGAGCCAGTGCCCCCAAAACGAAGTCAGCTGATGAGTATGGTTGCATAAACTATATGCCCGCACAAGTTCCCCCTGGCCACACAGATGAAACATTGCTTGATAAAAAGCAGCAGCTTAAATGTGCTTCCAGGCAACAGATGAATAAGGATGATATGAAGCTCACGTACATCTCCAGAGACGTGGCATTGTTTCAGGTAATTTTACTACTCCGAAACTGCAAATAGAAAGGCCTTATCTGTTCGAGGAGGAGGGACTTGCAATCCATTTTGAGGAACTTGTTGGCATTAATGCTAGGGCATGCTTTGAGAGGGCCTTTCATCAGAAGGGCAATACAATCAAAAGCTTCATGGAAATGTGTACAAACCAGGTTTTGCGTGGCCCCTTGCTTGCAATTGAGAGAGGCAGAACAGAGCTGGGAAACGACTCACCACAGATCCCTGGCCTTGTCATTCTGCTCATGAAGTACTTTGGTGAGAAAACGAACATCCTCATGATTCAGATGGAGGTAAGTTGAACATTTTTGGATGACATTAAGTCAGAGTATTATCAACCTGGTTGGATCACCTTGGAACTTGGTGTAGATGTTCCTAATGATGAGTACAATGTGCCCCTTGTCTTGTTTACTTGTAACTCGTTTCAGACCTACCTGTAGAGGGCAATTTCACTGTCAAAATTGTTTTACCCTGCATAAAAAATTCACACCTGTAATATTACTGTCATACTTTACTTTAACAAGTTTAAAAATTAAGGCAAAATCTTCACTACATGGCTTGGATGCCCAGCAACCATGGGTTGATATGGAGAGCTTGATCAATGATTAGGTATGGGTATTGGTGCATTAGTCCTCATGTCAGGTTGGTCTTTTTCCTGGGAAGTTCCCTTATATTTCACTATTTCCATATTTTATTGACTTGGCTCATAGTCCATGTGACCTGCTCTCTACTCTACTCTATTGCCCACCTTTATTGTCTGCCCCGACAGCATTGCTCTTCAAATACTGACCCCCAAATAAAAAGTCAATGTCACTATCGATGTCCCTAGCACTGTGAGTGGCTAAACCATCAAAGATACTGAAAGCTTTTTGCATCCTTCCGCTGAAGGTTATGGGCGCCGATTGTAAACAGTCAGGTTTTGTGTGGTCAGATATTGCTACCAATACTGGAAGTTTAATTGGCCATGCTACAGGTTGCCAGACAACTATTCCCCGGACAACTAACCTATGGTGCAATTCTGCGTGCATTAAACCCTAACATTAACCCTGACCCTAACCAGCATATTTTCCTGGGAATATCTGTCAAGAGGTAGTTGTCACGGTGCTACCAATGCTCCCGTGTGGTCAGTACATTTCATAAATCCTGAAAAAGTTAAGAGTTACATCTGAATGAACCTTAGCTACCTCGAAACTTCATGTTGGTGTACCTGCACTCTTAAAAAAATTGGGCAAATTTTGCCCAACTTTTTGACCAACAAAACAGCAAAACTTTAACCAACCAAATTGGGTAAAGTTTGAACCCAACTGTTGGGCAAGAGATTACCCAACTGTTTGGTAAATTAGCATTTTAAAACATACCCACTTGCTGGGCACTTCTTTTATTAAACTGTTGGGCAAATGCATTAACCAAATGTTGGTTATATGTTAATCATCTTTTCCTTAAACGTTGGTGCTTTCTTTAAATGTTAGGTTGTAGGTTATGGCAGGGAGCTGCCACTGCAGCTCCCTGGTTATGGCAACCCATCGGTCCCGGTTAAAAAACCCTGGCTTAATAACCTATTTGGTTTGTCACTGAGTTTCGTATAGGTACGTCCAAAACTATCATTTTTAAAAGGCACTGTAAAATGATGTGTGTTAATGATGTGATGAAGTATTGTAGTTTCATCAATGCATAAATGTGAACACAAGGGCTGCATGAGAATTAGCTGGTCCGTAGCTCTCATACACTGATATCATGGTTATGAGACAGGTTTCTTGTTATGCCGAAAGGTTTCAAATAATAATACATAAACGCTCATTCGGACGTGAAAGAGAATATCCCAGATCCTGACCTCTCATTGGATAGCAGTTTTGCGCCAAATACGAGTCATGGAATCTCATACAAATGTGTTCTAGTTCGTAGTACTATTTAAAGAATTTTATGGAAATAGAGATCGATTTCATGGTTTAAAGTAATGTACGAGTTTAGCTGTTTGGCTAATATAAAAGATGCCAAAGAGAATTTTCAGATTATGGTACCATGGTCTGATTATGAGAAGAATTGTGAAACAAATCGGGTCAAGTGCACTGTTGTTTGGTGACAACACTGCAACCAACAATATACCCAACAAATTGGCAAAAAGTTACCCAACAAGTGGGTAAAGGGAAAATATGCTCAACTGTAGAATAAAATCTTATCGTCATTTTGACCAGTAAGTTGGGTATAACAGTATACGCGTGCATGGAAGGGGAAATTTAACCATTATTTGAGAAAAGATTGACCAACACTTAAGCAATTACTTTGACTCAACAAAAACTTTGCCCAGCGTTTAAACATTGCACCAATTAGCCCCAAAGTTGGGCAAAGTTTAACCAACACATTTCATAAACTTCTTTAACCAACGGATATTTTACCCAACGTTTTAAGAGTGTGGCAATCTATACCATTGCATTATTCCTAGTTCTTTTGTCTTTTTCAAATTTCAGATGCTTCATGACGATAAATCCAGAGAAAGGATCTAAAGTGAAAAGAAAAGGGACTGGTACCCATCCGAAAGTTTTGTCATTGATAAAAGACATTGGTGACTTTGAATGTGGCTTTTAGTCCCAGGGCATGTTCCTCTCATACAGTGTTGTGCTACCACTATCAGCTTTTACCAATGATAACTATAATTTTGAAAATAATTTACAGAGCCAAATTTTTTCCATGCCTCTCTGTGGTTCAGTTCAGCATTCTTAACATTGTTACACCATTGTCATTTTTTCTTCATATCACAATAAAAAGACAGAAGTAAAGAAATGGAGAACTCAGAAAACGATTGCCTAAACTTGTGTGTGCGTTGTTTGTAGCCATGATTGTCAGCTCTCGGTAATTTACTGATATGGGACCAATAATGGTATTGTCGACTTCCAAAATCGGTAGCTAATAATAAGCTCAACACTATTCTCATTTGAAGTAAACGTTTAAAGTCATTTTGCAGTAAAGTTAAATTGTATTGTAATCATTTATTTCAGATTTTTAATTATGTTATTGTATTTTGATACATTTATCTTTGTGCACTGCTCTGACATCCTATAGTTGGGATAAATGTGCTGTATAAAAAGTTGTTTCTTATTACATTATAAAAGTTGATGTAATTGTTAGGATGCTAGAAGTCTCAAAAATGGTGTAGATATCCAAAGAGAGCGTAACCCTACATTGAGACTTTTTTCTGATGAAGTTCAAAATCGAAGCCCGAATTATATTTGTTGAAACTATATCCTTGAAAATTCCTGCTGTGACTTTTGAACTGGCATATGACCTGTGCTTCACAACTTATGGGGATATGCAGTGTTAGTTTTTGCTTTTGTCCTCATAAAAATAGAGAGATAATCTCATATCGTGAGTGCAGGTTTAAATATTTGTTACACTTGTTATGTGTCCATTGCCGTTGATTTAATATTATGGCTAGCAACCGACAATTCTAACATGTTTTATTTCTTCATTATTAGTTTCTTGAAAGGAAACTGGTGAATTTGTCTGACAGCCCAGGAGATAGTTACAGACATCTGGTATCCATCAGTAACACCAATGTTAAGTTCTATGTGACATTTCCAAATAATTTTTCGATTTCCGGATGTATTGCTGCACAAGAGAAGTCATAACCATTTGTAGTTAGTTTTAGTTAGTTAGTTTTAGTTAGTTAGATGGAGTTTACGACACACCAACACGAATGTGTTATTGTGTTGTAAAGTGTCACCAAGTTGGACAGTTACATTGTTGGGATAAACCTACCTAAAATGGGAAAAGTTAAAGTAAAAGTAAAAATGTAAAAACGGGGGCCTCAAATTCTACTAAAAAAGGAAAGCAGCAAGACGGTAGTCACGTCAGAAATTTCTATAAAGTTCATTTTCCTTGAGAAAGCCAAGAATAAGGGAGGAACCAGTTTGTTCAAACAAGGTTTTCAGGTCGGGTACGGTGTAGTATTTCTGGCGAATGTGGGAGTAACTTTTAACTCCAGAATAAAGTTTTGTGAAACTGTAATCTCTTTTCTCTTGTTGAAATTATGAAGAATTTTTTCTAACTACACATTGCGATGTTAAACTGCATGTAACCTTACCTTACCTACATTGTTTTCAGTAGACTTCCTTTGGTCAATAATGTTTGTGAATAATTGCAACTGTAAATTGCAGTGAGCACTGTATGTTTTGCAGTGCGATGACTGTCAGCTGTAATACCAATTACAGATGGTAAATTTTACAGTTTGTTGTAAACTGAAATACAAAAAAAAGTACACAATCCTCTGTATATGACTTTGCAACTATTTGTAATTCATTTGGCAACTAATTGTAGATTTTACAATTACCTTGTAAAGTGAATTGCAATGAAATTGTAATTTAATATACAAGAATTGCATATTTTACAATTAAAATTTGCATTCAGTTTTACAGTTCCACTGTAAAATTTAAAATTTGTAAATGTTTTTTTTACAGTGTAGTGTCCTTCATATGTTGTTTGTAATATCACATTATGATTATATTGTAACTCTTTTTTGACAAACATGCGAAAAATAAATTTGAATTGAATTGAATATTGCCTAACGTTACAGTGTACGCGGTAAACATATACCAACGCCAGCAAAAACGATTTGTAAACGGGAAGAATGGCTACTGAAAGTGGGAGATTTGAGCATATAGCGGAAGAATTTTCGGAGTTACAACTGAAAGAATAAGATGATTGGGAAGAATTTAATAATACTGCAGAAACAGAATCGAATGAAGAGGAGACGCTTTCCGTCTGCACGGCATTCCTGGTACCGAAGACTTGGTCGAATGTTCCCTTTCAGTAAACTGTGTTGGCCAAATCCGGTGGTTCCATAAGGCGTGAAATTGACAACGCACCGAAAGATGAGAGGAAATGGACCTGCAATGAATGCAAGCGGATTGGTGAGTAGATAACGGATATTAAAATCGAATAGTTGTGGTAACAAATCAGGTTCTAAATTTAGGCCTATCCAGTCTCAAAATTTGCATCTTGACAAATTCAACACTCACAACAATAACCAATCACCACACTGTTTTGAATAGTCAGGGTAAGGACTGTGTATATAGTGAGTCAGCATAGGCATAGCCTAATACTGTGGCAACAAGGCCCAGGGACGTAGCCAGAGGGGGAGCTGGGGGAGCGGTTGCCCCCCCCCCTTTTAACATCAGGAGCATTTTAAACTTATGTCTCGCAGGGTAGAGTATTTTGTCAGTGAGAACTCTTTTGATCTTGAATTCTTGTCAGCTCTTTTAACCTTATCATAATGCATGGATGTAGCCGGACAGAGGGGGACAACAAATACAGAGTAGGATTGTCTGATTGTAGCTGTAGCACAGCAGTGTTTACGCTAAAGGTGCGCGATTGTGGAATTCCCACAACAGACTCAATAATCCCGCAAAGGGAAATGTATGTGGGAAATTCCCGCATCGTTTTTCTTGCATAGGTGATAAGGTTAAAATATAGTCAATGCACAACTTATTTACTTGTACGTTATATGAATAAAAAAAAAACTTGGAAAATCGGTGAGTCACTGTTTGTTAAAAGAAAATAATAAATTGTGTTTGATAATCATTTATTTTAGATGCCTTTTGTACCTTTAATAAGGTTCCTTTCATATAACATCTATTGATATTGGCCAGTCATGAAATCTCTAAAATAAACAGTGACGAGAAAGACATGTTATAGATTTGGGAGCATTTTGTTTATTTGGACAATTGGAGGATGTGCACATGTGCATACTCTACCTGCTCTATGCTGCAAATACCTTTGAATGTAAAAGTAGGAAAGAACTGGGCATCACTGGACAAACTAGTTGCAGGGCCCAACTATATGCTGAGAGCCCGAGTCCTACAGCAGGAGTAAATTTTGTCAGCAGAATCAGGGTTCGAAAATTTTTTGTTGCTCTATCGGGCAACTCATCTCCTGAGATCTGCAATCTTTGTTTGCCTGATATAGTTTAATAATTGTTGTCCGAATAAAAGATTCAAAAGAAACATGCAATGTTCATTATTATTTTATGGTATGATGCTCTCTGCAATGTCAATCGCTGTAGTTAAACATTTAGAGTTCCTGCAATATACTGTAAGAAGTCAATCATCATATGGGATCCAAAAATTTATAGCACATGATTCAATTTGTCACATGTGTGAATGTTAGGTCTGTTCAAGTGAGCGTGTACTGTAGCAGGAATATACTGTACAGTAAGAGTTCATTTGTTAGGTATGAGTTTCAAATGCAGTGATTTATGTACTTTAAGTACAGTGGTTTCGATTGTGACTTAGGCCTATGGTGCCCAGTCGGGCATGTTCTGCTGTGCCACTTATGAAGTTTTGTTGATCAACTTATCAAGCCCTGAAAATAACAATATGAGATGATGAGTTTCTGTAGTAAAAATTATTTTTATCGTAGTGTAAATATATTGATTTTTCTGTTTCTCAGAGAAACAATAATTTCTGTAAGTCTTGTGCAATTAATATGTTACAGCCCTCTTAGTAAAATGATGAAAGTAGTATATAGGCGAGTAAGTTCGATACCCCCACCCCGCCCCGGCGGCCCATTTTCCCTCCGGCGGCCCACTGAAAACCTCCGGCGGTCCATATCTCGTTCCCCCTGGCGACCCATGGTCCCCCTGGCGACCCATGGAAAACCTCCGGCGGACCAACGCAAGGGTCGCTGGCGATCCATGTATGACAGGCAGCCCTCTGGCGGACCAAGTCGGGTTAGGAATGAAAACGAGAATGTCCCTCCTGCGGCCCATGAGTTTTGTAAAGCGGGAATTACGTATATTGCTGTATAGGGTTACCGGTTCTGGTGATTAATTATTGTAGATAATTTTGTTTAAAATATTTCCAAAAGATGGATGGGATAAATTGTGTGAAAAAAAATATATATGTATACAGTAGGACTGTCCTATCATTAACAAATTGTATGTCTATCGTCGTGACGGTTGCCTGGTGTTTAACCAGGGAGTTGCACCATCGTGAGAATCAATAAACACTCTGCCCACTAACATAGAAAATGCGCAAATTTGCATATCCTCGTAACAGTTGTCATAACATTCACCAGGAGAAATGCTTCGGTCTCTTGTTGTCCAGCGGTCAAGAATGTGTCATTTGCATATGCTTTGTTACGTTTAAAAAATCATTGCAATATCTTAAGAGCAAGTCAGCTGGTCGCCAAGGGGGAACAATACTCATTTGTGTATCGTCCTGACGTTAGGATTTAAAAAAAAAAGAGCTAACTACAATTGCCATAGAAGTGTTGAGTCCCCAAAAAACTTTTAACATATTGCGCAATCTTTCGGCCGAACACTGGTGATGTTGAGCAATCAAGTTGTAACTTAGTGTACCTTTTATGACGTTTTCAACGTCATAAAGGTTGCTGGGTGCGTTTCCAAACGACACGGAATGTTTTCACGTGGTTACTACTTCAGGGATGATTTTTAAGCAATTGAAATTGGTTGTCCAAAGGACAACCAGCTGCAAGAATTTGGTTGTCCTCCCAAAAATTTAGTCGTCCTCCACAAAAGACATGTGAAAACAAGAAAGTTGTGCAATGTGCATTTTGTGGTTTCAAGACAATTCTTTTATTTTTATTGCACTGGCTGCTATTTGCATTGCATTATATCTAGTGTGCACTTTATTGAAAATACACATGAAAGGGGAAAACCATAACAGACAGAAACACGAAGACAAAAACCTACTGTATACACAGTGAGAACACCCGCATACAATACACTTAAATGGGCCTAGTCAATGCAGAGCCCCTGCAACTTTCTGTTCAATACACCATTTTCAAGAATCTGGACTGAGTGATAGTAATACCCGAAGTAACAGTTGGGGAATCTCCGAGACGATAGAAGTCTGGCCTCCCTGATCATTGCTGCCCCCCCCCCCCACCCCACATTTTATTCATCACTTACTCAAGGACGGACAAAAGACATTTTTTCTCCTAATATCTTCCCAGCGTTGGGTAGACACAATAATAATGTGATCTTTAGATACCTTATTCGTACATTAGGACATGCAGTTGAACCGTCAAAATATGGTGCATTAATACTAAACTTGAACGGTAGAAACTCATTCCTTTTGAATCAAAATCTGACAATCGAAAGCATGAAGTGTCTATTGAACAAAATGCCTTTTTAAAAGCTTGTTTGTTTCAGCTTTAATAGTGTCTGACCGATTATGCTATAATCGGTAATACAGTACCCTTTTACCGATTATTTAGTTAAACTATCGGCCCGATGCCGATTATTAGAAAGAGGGAAGTCACCGTGACATGTTTGTCTCTAAAGCCCCTTGCATCTTGTATATCGTATTACCGTAACCAGTTCAGGGTGGAAAATATTGGGAATCGTTACGAACGGAATATCTTTTTTGTATAGGCGTAATATTTTCACTTCAAAAGTAGAGATACAAATCAACCGTTAATACAGTTGAATTGTTTGCGGCCGATGTCACATGCCCTTTGGTAATTTAGCTCTAAGGCCAACATCGTGCTTTGTTTAGTTTTTATCCCCCAATCATGTCGGAACATTTGCTGTTGCGTTAATAGCTACTCTCCCGCTTTAATGAACCCCGTGTAGAGCAATCATGATAATCTAGCAATTCTGGGCAGCAAAACAAATGTACCCGATTAACGTATCTTATGGTTCCTTCCGGATATAAATATCCCCGTATATTGTTCGCAGTTTTTGTCCAAAATTTACGTCTAGTTTAAAAAGAATGTGCAACTGAAATGCACGTAAGCCCGATCCCCGAAAAATCCACGTATGCAGAGATTTAAGATGCCGTTTCTACGTGAATTTAGCACGGGGCTCGCCTGGCTTCGCTAGCCGGCTATATAAGCATGACAAGTGCGATCGTCGTAACACAAACTCAACGGGAAAACTTGTCTCCAGACCGAGTATTTTCACACACTAAATCAAATAGGCGAAGGCGCGAGTTGTGATTGGCTAGCTACAATCAACGCATTGAACCAATCACGATGCAAGGGCCAATTTAAATTTTGCAATGGATCCTATGCAAATGATGTCACCAAGCAAATCATGATACCTTGTTTGGCGGTAAAAAGGGACACGCAGGTAAGTCTAGTGTATGCGTGGGCCAAGAAGTTTGCTGCACGAGACCACGTGCATCACTGTTTTCGTTTGCAATGACGTCGTATGACATTACTGCACAAGTCCTTCTGTGAATAACATTACAGAAGGAATGCTGGGGATGGCTTAATTTATGCAAGATAATAACCACCGAACTTCACAAGATTCTACATGCTAAGTGTACAAAACGTGCACAGATATGTATACAAAGCTTGGGGATTTGAAAAAATTGCAAAACACTGCAGCTAGATGGTCTGTTCTATGTGTTTTGTGCAGAACCGTTTGTACACCAACTTACGCGGCGCTTTCTACCAGACAGCAAGGAATACACCTTGAATGCAATTCTAATTTAAGGTACTGTAATACTACTGGGTTATAGCGGAAAATATCAAACGGCAGGGGTAAAATTTATACGTTTGTGATTATCAGTGCATCCCGTTTTGGCGGGAAGTTAAAGGATTGAGTTCTTACAGGAATTTTAACTCAACTAAGAGCAACTTTCAAGTTGCAAATAATCGGTGGTAATGATCGGTTGAATAGCGATATTTTACCGCTGCCAATTATTTACCGATAACGGAATAATTGGCCCGATGCTGATAACATAACAACAAAGACAGGCGAACAGTCCTTTCCAAGAACTTTTCGCGCCAGCACGTTGAACAGAAACCCGGAGAATGTGTATGAGCACGTTCTGTAAAGTTCAGCTGAAACAATGATCGTACACGAGGCTGCTTGTTTGGCGTTGTGCGTACCGTGGTATCCACGGTTGTTTCGTTCTGGTGTGCTTTTCGTGAAGGTACAGATGTGTTTTGATATGCGAGTTCATGAAATGTTAAGATGTTTTGGTTGCATGAGAGTGTTTGCTGTACGCTTTGTTTCTCAATGTACATTACCAAAGGTAAAAATTAGTCGTCCAAAGGACAACCTTAGGTGGTTACTTTGGTCGTCCTGCAGAAATTTTGGTCGTCTCGGACGACCGGACGACCGCTAAAATTCATCCCTGCTACTTTCAAACGATATAAAAAGAAAGTTTCTCTACAAGGTTTCTCACTTCGAATTCCCAAACTTTTAATCTGAAACAAGAACAGATTGTGTCACCGAAATGGAGGGAGATGAAGATTTTGTGCTCTTGGCTGCCATAGAAAAGGCGGAACGTTTGGAAAAATGCGAGAAAACTGAGGGAACAGTTTCTGAAAAATTGGTGAGTGTAAAAACAAAGCTCCTATTTATTGTAAAGTCCAAAAATCCTTTTGTAACGTTGTAAGAGTGAGAATGTTTTGTTAGAGATTTATAAAACTTAAAACTTTCGTCGAGTGGATTGTTAAATTAGGAACCTTTATTCATTTCTTGCAGTGTTGTTGTAACCGTTATGTATTTTTATTGTACATTAAATTTACTGAAATGTTGTAAGAGTTAGAAAACAAGTTAGGGTTCGACTTTTTATGAGGACATTTTCTTTTTGATCCACTTTGATAGGGCTGCGAAAACAGAATCTAAAAATCGTGAAAGTGCGCGTGCACCATTGCCTTTGACTGTCAAACTTAGAACTTTTGTCAAGTGGATTGTTAAATTAGAAACCTCTATTCATTTCTTGCAGTGTTGTTGTTGTTGTTAAGAGCTTTCCTTTATTTTTATTGTATATCTTACTGCAATATTGTAAGAGTTAGAACACAAGTTAGGGTATCGACTTTTTCCTGAGGACATTTTCTTTTCGATCCACTTTTGAAAGGGCTGAGAAAACAGAATCTAAAAGTCGTGAAAGTGCGCCCGAACCGTTGCCTTCGACTCAAACAGTAGAAATGAACCCGACATTCCAACTAACAGTGTAAGGACATCTTCATTGACACTGCCTCATCCACCACCTCCTCCTTCTCCACCGTCGACTTCAGCAGCACCTAGCGACGAATGTGATGTAAAAGACAATACAGAACCTTTCGACCTAGATGAAGAATTTGAAGATTCTGGAAAAGCAAAAAAAGGGAAAGCAATTAAAAATGTAAGTTGTTCTTCTTTTCTGTCTACTGCTTATTCAAGTTTTTATTTTTAAAATACGGCTTTGTTCTTCAATATCATTTTAAATTTCCTTACTGTTGAGGTTATTATTTTTTTCTTCTTTTTTTGGTAGGTGTAAACTTTATGCAAGTTGTCTTTTCCTAGCTCATTAATAATTGTTCTTTTTTTTATTTTGTTTTAAAGGTTTCTACATAAAAGGTTGTGGCAAAAAATTCACCACCAAAGTTGGCATGAGAAAGCACGTGAATGGGGTGCATGTCCCCTTTGCTTTCAATTGCGAAGCGTGTCAAAAAAGTTTAAATCGGCCTACAGTGTGAAGAGGCATCTAACCATAAGGGAGCGGTACACGTGAAGAGCGCCCTTACTAGGTCAATTTTTTTTTTTTTTTATGTTTTATGACTTTTCAACTTCTTTACAATAACATGCAAGTAAGGAAAATTCAAAATTCATCTTCCATCTTCCTTAAATTTGAAGTTAAAAACAAGGTGTTTTAAATCACTCAAATTTAAAAGCCCGTTGCCATGGCAACGGAAAGGAAAACATTGCCAAAAATCCGCCATAACTCCAACAAACCACATTGGATTCAGCTCAAAATTGGCATATATCACCTTTAAGCCTTTCAATACCTAAAACGGCTGGTTATCTAAACCTAGTAATGACCTGTGACCCGGAATTCCACTGTAAACAACAAAGCTTATAGCAGAGATCACATTTGCACACTGTATATATGAGACAGTGCAGTAAGTGCCATACTACTGTGTACATTTCCATCACTGTGTTATCAGCCTACTGCGTTACAATATCATTCATATTATCTATAAAGCATTTCAAGGGGATTTACTTTCTTTTATGAGAGGATTTTAGAAAATTATTGACAGAAACATGCCTAAGAAAGTGAAGAGAAGGGTTTTTAGAGGAAAACCTTGGCGAGGAAAAAGAGATGTGCCTGAAGAACTTGGTGGCACAAATAACGTTATTAGTGACACTGGTGAGTCTTCTGAATCTGAGGGCGAGGCTAGGCAAAATGTTGTTTCTAGTACTAGCACACCTGGACAGGATGAAGGAAAAACTGTATCAGAAGTTGGTGATAGAAGTAGTGATAATAAGATGACTGTAAGGAAGACTGCATCTGAGAGAAAATTGAGTAAAGCCGTCAGGGAAGAGGTACCTCAAACTGACACGGACAGTGAATATGGTGCAACTGGCTATCGACTAATTCATATGCAAAGCCTGGAGAATGCTGTAAATACTCTGCATAAATGTGATGGAGGTGAATATTCCTTACTTTTTAATAAATTAATTAAGGTATTAGACACATGACTTCATATCAGTGTAGGCCTATTGTGTACCACTGGTTTAGCCCAGGCCTATGTGCCATACAGAAGGTGTAGCCTTCATCCCATTGTAGGCAAGTCATAGTGGGGGTGGGGGTGGTAACGCTTGTGCCCATTTGGGTAGATTGTTTGCTATTTTGGTATGGTGTTTTGGGGCAAAAGTGTCCAGTTCAGCCAACGTCATTGGAAGTAGTGCAGTCATGCCTTTTCCAGGGCTTGGGAATTTTTGCGAAGTTTTTTTGGCAAAATTGAAAATTCGGCTGGGCCTATATACACTTTCTTTCTTGTATTTCAGAGACTCTTGCCCTCAAAGAAGACTCTAACCGTAGACGGGGTTTTAGTAGTCAGCTCTACTTCGAATGTACCACCTGCAACAAGAAGTCTTTCCTACAGACATCAGACCATACAAAGAAGTCTGCTACTGCGAAGTGGAAGCCAGCTGACTGCACAGACGTTAACACTAGGGTCAGTTTTGTAGCAGCTGAGATTGGAATTGCCAGGGAAGCAGTAAATAGCTTTGCAGATATAATCAACATGCCTCGTGCTATTTCAAAAAAGGCCTGGAATGATAACACGAAGAAGATTTTATCTGCCGCAAAAGAAGAGGTAAAAGAACAGTTGTTGGGAGCAAGGGAGGGTGTTAGAGAAAATGCTAAGAAACAATATCCCAATGCGGAAGTTACAGATGTTCTTGACATTCTAGTTTCATTTGATGGGACTTGGTCCAAAAGAGGCTTCACTGCAAATTATGGCGTGGGATTTGTTATGTCCGCTGACACGGGTGAAGTTTTGGATTATTCCTTGAAAACAAAGTTCTGCTCCCAGTGCTCATCACAGAAGATCCCAAAAAGCTCAGAAGAATTCAAAAACTGGTATGAAATGCACAAGCCAAATTGCCAGAAGAACTTTGAGGGTTCAAGCTCAGCTATGGAGCGCGAGAGTGCAAAGGATTTGTGGAAGGCTTCCAAAAATTATGGATTCAGGTACAAGTGTATGATTTGTGATGGGGGCTCAAAGTCATATAATGATGTGTGGGACATTTACGGTGTATGTGACATCTGTTCAAAGTACGAGACCATGAACAGAAAATCTGAAGAGTACAACAAGTGGGTAAATTCAGAAGAACATAAGAAGTGGAAGGAAGACCATGAAAGTGGAAAAGCAGTATGCAACAGGGTGGTAAAGTTAGATTGCATAGGACATTTCCAAAAAAGGATGGGCAAGGCACTGAGAGATTTGAAGAAAAAAGGTGGGAAACTGAAGGATGGAAAGGGAGTTGGAGGGAAGGGGCATCGTCTTACAGATAGCTGCATTGATAAATTGCAACTGTACTATGGGCGCGCCATTCGTTCTAATAGTAGTCATAGAAATTTTTCAGACACCAAGGATATACAAGAAGGTACAGAGAAAATGAGGAAAGAGATTCTTGCTGTATTGCACCATACAATTATGATGCCAGATAATACCCTTCGTCATCAGTATTGCCCAGAAGGTAATGATGGTGCTCATACAAGAAGGACCCAACTAAGCCATTTGAAGTAAAGCAGCACCATTTGGACCCTGCATTTTTGGACTTCTTATTTCCTGTTTTTGAAAGACTGAGTGATCCGTCTTTGTTGTTGAGATGCCTTCCTGGTTACTCCCAAAACCAGAATGAAAGTCTGAACAGTGTTGTTTGGCTTCGTGCACCAAAGCACAAGTTTCGAGGCGCACGTGCCACTGAAATTGCAGTTATATTAGCGATCTTGCAATTTAATGCAGGTGCATCAGCTAAGTTTGGTGTAATGGAGAGGCTTGGAATAACCCCAGGAGAATATTCAGTTGAAGGCAGCTCTAAAAAAGACAAAGAAAGAGTACAAAGGGCAAAGAAAGCTGAGGAGAAAGAAGTGAAAGGTCGGAGAGAAAAACAAAGGCAAGCTAAGCGATCGCTGGAAGAATCATGGCGGAGAGCAGAAGGAACCTCCTATGAAAGCGGTGCTTTTAATGAGTTGGATCTTCTTGGAACTGCTTTAGAGGAGCCACCCAATAGGAGAAGAAGCAAAAGAGTAAAGGGGGGGGGGGGGGGGGATATTGTAGACTAGTTGTTATATCAGAAATTTTCCAAAAGTACTGTAACTGTATGTGAGACCTATTTTTATTGAACCCTGAACTTTGGACGCGTTTTTCTCAAAACAATGAATTTGGGGAGTAAAAACGCAAAAATTCAAAAAGTACACATGCAAATGACTTGAAACTTGGCAGAAATGAAGTTCATCTCACTGCAAATAAATTAATTGGAGCTTTTAGTGATATCTTGAAGCATTATTAAGTTATTGTAACTTTTTGGTAAATTTTTAATGTATTTCGTTGTTTTGTTGCCATGGCAACAAGTCGTTAATTGCTTAACCGCCCTATAAATTTTCTTTTATAATCTTCCTTCACTAGGCCCTAAAGTTACAAGTTCCTAGAATCTTTACTTTAAAAGGAGTTGCATTTTGAGTTGGAATCCTATTTTATATCATGAAAATAGGCTTTGACCTTTGACCCTTAATAATTAGCATATGGAGGTCACAATGTGTTAAGTATGTTGATTAATTAAAGGAGCTTTACAAGTAGTACATACATATCAAGTTTTATCCCAATCAGTAATTATTTGAAAAAGATACAGCAGAATCAAGTTTTATTCAAGTAGAGGGCGCTTTTCAAGTCTACCCTCCCCCATAAACAAGTCATGTGTTGCTAAACCAGCTTCATCTGACTCCGATGCATCTACCATCAGTGAAACTAGACAGGTGATTAATTCAAATCGTTTTTTATATACACATTTTTGTTTGTTTGTTTGTATGCTTTTTTGGTGGGATATTTTTTAACCTTCTAAATTGTACTGAAAAACACGACACGAGAGCATTATAAATAACACGGCCCCGTGTTATTTTTTTTCTTTGTCAGAACAGACACAACAATAGGGAGATCGATGACTTATTAGACACCGAAGACAGCTTTGATGTTACATTCGAAGAGGACTCTCAAGTTTGCCAGAATCAGTACAACAAGAGGTACCCGAAAATCCAGCCCTTAATGATATCTATATTAATAATTGGGGTGCCATTAGAACGCATCACAGGAGGGGTAATCGTGTTCAAGACACTTATAACTTCAGGCTAAGAACGCATAATTCCCTAAGTCAAGAATTTATGAAACGTCATGTAAACGCAATTTACAACGATCAAACCAATTCTTTTAAGCTTAATATATCCTTTGGTTTCATTCTCCGTAACAGAGAAAATGGTGAATTGAGGTACTTTCATACCTCCTACAATAAGCATCGATTTTTAGACAGGCCTGTCGTGGTAGGAAACCCTCGAGATATCGATATATAGAAACAAATGACGAAACATGCCTTACACAGACAACCTTTGTTTCTTTCGGTGTCTTGCTCACCACTTGAAATCAGACGGTTCAATAGTTCGGTGACTGACATTTACAGATACAAGAATATTTTAAAAAAACACACACAAAGGTCAAGTTGTTTTTATTTGGCCGTACCGTTGGATGAAGAGCCATGGCGTCGTCCTTTTACGTGACATTGCCGAGCAACAGTTCCCCTGAAGTTTATCCGGATAACACCCTGACGCATTTTCGTGTCAAACTTCCTCAACCCATTACTTTGGAGGGACAATGGGAAGTCGGATTAGCCGAAATAGTGTATCCTCATCAATGGTACAACCCCGACGAGGAGAGTACGTATTCCTACACAGGCAACGGAGAACAGAGGTGGACTAAACGTATACCTCCGGATTATTACAAAAATGAAACTGGACTACTGAACATACTAGAAACCAACTTAGGGCCGATGGTTCACTACCAGTGGGATGACAAATGTGAAAAAGTGACCGTTAACTTAAGGGAGAATGTTGAAGTGATTTACAAAGGACCGTTGGCTGAAATATTGGGTTTCAAAGGCGATACACATATTACGAGTTCCCTTACCATAGATAATCCCATGGATATTAAACATCTACATAACCTGTTTGTCTACTGCGGTATTGTAGAGCCCCACGCGGTGGGTCACGCTAAAGTGCCACTCATACGCGTAGTGACCGTGAAGGGGAAATATGGAAGACGACGTCAATTCTATCTACACCAATATTTATTATTACCCCGTCAAACAAAAATATTTTGATACGATTGAAATAGATATAAGGGATAGCGTCGGTCGAAAAAATATCATTTTCGCGTGGTACAGTCATCGTGACACTTCACTTTCGTTTGCAGAGAGGCGCCACAGTTTATTTGAAAATATTAGTATGCATCATCACAGTCGTCAATATCGCGTCAACCCACGCCACTAAGAAGACTACTATCTACATCAAATAGGTCATGGGTTACCCGTTTTTCGCGGAGGTCGCGGCCAACGAGGTCACGGTATAGGCAATATACTAGGAGGATTATTTCGCTCAGCAGCACCCTTGCTCAAGAAAGGGGCTAAGGCTTTGGGTGAAGAAGCATTACGCACCGGAATGGCTGTGGCGGGGGATGTATTGGATGGCAAATCTTTGAAGAGTTCGGTGAAAACCCGGGGTATAGCTGCTTCCAAAAGGGTTGCTAGAAAGGCAGCCTCGAGTGTCGCGGCATCTTCGAATAGTAATAAAAAGGGCAAGCGCCAAGCAACATCTACCAGAAACACTCGAGGCAAGATCGGGAACAGAGCTCCAGATATCTTTGATTAAAACATCTTCCCAGTATGTCTTTACTTCACGAGAATTCGTGTGAATGCACGAAGTCAGAGCTGGATCTGTTTGTTATTCCACCCACGCAGACAAGCACAGAAAAAGGCCAATGGATAGAGTATCATCCCATTGCGAATATTACAGATAGTGGTCCTATTGAATTTTATGTATCGGGCTCTTCCGTAGAATACATTGATTTATCCCAGACGCAGCTCTATGTAAGAGCAAAAGTCACTTAAACAAATGGAGATGACTTACCCGTCGGTTCTAAGGTTGTACCCGTCAACCTGTTTATGCAGTCGCTCTTAAGTCAGATCGACGTATCTCTCAATGAAAGACTCATATCACCGTCTACACCGACTTACCTCTATAGGGCTATATGATCGAAACGCTGTTGACGTCAGCCCTATTTTACAAGGACAAGGCCGGTTGCCTTGGCGACCCCGACCGACCCTTCAGCAGCGGATGATGCAGTTAACCAAGGCCTGAAGAAACGAGCAGCTTTCACTAAGGGAAGTAAGACTCTCGACATGCTCGGTCCGATTCACAGCGATATTTTTTTCCCAGACAAATATTTGCTAAATGGCGTCAGCATGAAACTGAAACTCATTCGAAGCACAGACCAATTTTGTCACATGTCGGCATGTGGGTCGGCATGTGGGTTACAAAGTTGTTATTCAAGATGCTTCTCTATTTGTCAGAAAGGTTAAGCTGAACCCAGCCGTGCCTCTGGCGCATGCTCGTGCCCTCGAAAAAGCCACTGCTAAATATCCAATCAGAAGAGTATTGACGAAAATGTCCATCCCTGTGGGTAACATGTCTTTCGTTCGAGACCATATTTTTATGGGCCAGCTTCCAAAAAGAATTATCGTGGGTTGCGTCAAAAATGCAGCCTTCAATGGCTCGTGTGCGGAGAATCCTTTCAATTTCCATCATTTAATGCTAATTTTCTGGCAGTATATTTGGATGGGGAACAAATTCCCTACAAACCCCTGAAACCAAATTTCGACCCAAATTCTGGGGAAATTATATAAGAGCCTATCACACTCTGTTCTCCGGAACTGATAAAACGAATCAAGACGAAGGAAATGCCATCAATCGCGGAGAGTACGCCAAAGCCTTTTGATCTGACACCAGATTTATCAGCCGGGGATCATTACAATTTGGTCAAGCAAGGTAACCTTCGCATGGAGCTACAATTTCATCAGCCTCTCACCACCACGGTTAATGTTGTGGTTTATGCAGAGTTGGATAATCTCATCGAGATTGATAAAGCCCGCAACGTAATATTTGACTACACCAGCCGATCTGCATAAGCCGCATGATGGATGCCAATCAGTTAGCGCGTGTTCTACTGTCGGATCCCTTTACCAAGAAGACTTTCCAAGGGGTATTTGCGTCTGACACCCTGCGAGATCTACGACCAACCTACCCTTGCTCTTTGGTGATTAATTTGGACCCGAGTCATCTGCCAGGAAGTCAGTGGGTGGCTGTGTTTATATCAAAGGAGAAGCACGGAGAATATTTTGATTCGTATGTTCTACCGCCCACAGTTGTCTCGACAATTGACACATTCATGAACCGTGTGTGTTTACAATATTGCTCTAATGAAAGTTCTACAGGGGCTTTTGTCGAATGTATGTGGACACTATGTTGTATTTTTTATGCTTCACAAAAGTCGAGGATGGATGATGAATACTATAACGTCTTGGTTCACATCGCAACCGTACGTCAACGATCAGTGGGTGTATGCATTTATTTCCAAGTATTTCCCTTGTATAGACGAAGGGCACCAAGATATGTATTTCGGGACCCAGGCCGCGGTCTCAAGGGGGGGGGGGGGCAGAGGAAGTAATTCATGTACATATATTTTAATTTTATGTAGACCTAGCTTGTTTGAAGTGTTGAATAAAACAATGAAAGGCAAAAAATAAAATATACAAACCAGTTTCTGTGTCGTTTTTTCTTTCTCATGTATTCGATTTTCTGCCTTTTCATATGAAAATGATATATGCATGAACATTACACTCTAAAAAATGCCTTTTCATTTATTTGAAGAGAATGACTTTTCAATTACAGCTGATAAGTTTTGCATCATTTTGATATGAAATATTATTCAGATCAGGCCGAATTGAACCTCTCTCTCATCAAAGAAGTCAAATATCTGAATAGTTCACCGAATCGGTTAAAACTAAGTAAGTTCATTGGTCAGGTGTAATGACGTCACCATAGTTCCATGTTCGGCGCGCGCGGTCGAGTCGACGACAACTATTTAGTGCATGCTGCATGTTATATGATATGGCAAGTACGTCCATATGTACGTGTGTACTACTACTTCTAGATACTGTCCAGGCCATATGTACGTGTTACGTGAGAGCGCCTGCTGCAATTGCGAAGTCGACAGTAAAAGTCATGGAGTTTGTCGAAGAAATGCTCACAGAATGGGGCCTGGCAAAGTTCATTGTGCATTTCAAAGGTAATCTTCTTAACTCGTTTCAAATATTTAGCCGGGATTCGTGCCTTTAGGCCATTAAAATGATTATAACTAAAAATTACTTCTTGTAGCACACAGGTGTTCGAGGCATTCCAAGTAGAACTAACGTGAGGCCTTACGTTAGTACTACCGTATAGCCTAGCCTAGGGTACCTAACGTTAGGCCTAGTAGTAAGTACACTTTGTTCCCTGAACTAGGCCTAGGGACTGTACATAGGCTGCACCGAAAGTTGGACGTCAGGGCCGTTTTCCGTGTGCTATGCATGTGTGTCAGTTGCCAGTGTGTCTCCGTGGAAATGCGTCATGAAAGTGCATTGCTTACTATAGGCTTGCATATTATTACTACTTTGCTATTCATTACCTTGGTGTTTCTAACCCAATGTGCCTGCAGGTGCCTCTTGTGTGTTGTTTATACTTTCTGACTTAAAAAGGCATATTACAATATTGAGATGTTTTTCTTGGTGGTACTGATTTCTCAACACCTGGATTGCATGGAAAAATTTAAAACAGCAGTGTCACCACTGCTGTGTATCCTGAACAAATGTGACTTTAATAGGTCATTTATGAGAAAAAAGGAAAGGTAACTGAAGATTGATTCTAGATAGGATGGGGCCGATTGCAACAACAGTGATGCTTCTTAAAATAGGAAAATTCTTTTGTTTTTTATGAGAAGCCACATGATCTCTGAAAGAAAAGTGGATGTTTTTGTCACTTGATTACTGAGTCAATCTGGTTTTTCACATGAAGGTAAGTAAATTGAGGGATGGTACCAGAGGAAGCAGGGGTCAGCCCCCCCCCCCAACCCACCATCGAGGACAATTCCTCTTATAACTACTCAAAATCTTTGGCACATGCTGTAGAGTCACTACAGTTTCTTCAATATTCCCATTCCACATAGTTAAATGGTATACATCTTGTCAACCTTAGCAAGTAACATTTATAGCATATGGTATATAGTACACAGGTTTTTTTTTTTTTTTTTCAAATTCCCCCTCACCAGCCCCCTGTTGGCATTGGAGCTGTCAGGACTTCAGGCCATCCTCCTGTCAGGCAAGTCCTGACACCACCCTGGGTAAATGCTGCTCTCTGGCTGTAATTATAAACCTGTTGTAGGCATAATTCATTCTGGTGATTGCAATTTAATTATCATGGGAATGCTGCTGTATCAGTCAACCACTGTTACAAGCAAAATATCTGAGTTTCTGGAGAAGCTTTTTGCAAGTTTTTTATTTCTTCTTGGTGTGTACTGATAATAATCAGTATTCACGTTTTCCGGTGAGTCAGTCATCTCCATATTTCCAAACTGGATCATGAGTCGAAACCAAGCTGGACCAAACCAGTTTGTACAATCTAATCCAGAAACCATACAACCTTAATTATGCGTGCCTCCCCTTTTGCAAGGCTATCCTTTATTTTACTTTTTCATTCAAAAGGGAATTATTGATTCTCCTACACCTGTACCTGTATCCATGAAGGGCTCACTCTTGTAACTAAACCACATGTTTGGTTCAGTGGTAGCTAGAGCATCTGCCTCTCACACAGAAGGCTGAGGTTGAATGCCCAGGTCAAGTAATACCAGAAACTCTAAAATGGAACCTACTGCCATATGCATTGTGCGTGATGCTCCGCTTAAGCAATTGGGTAGGGAAAATAGCCCAGTGAGCCACAACTGGGTAAAAGGCCATGGTCATCTCGAATTGAACCAATAGGTTGAAAACTCCATCTAGGTAACTAACTCACTTCTGTAACATATTTTGTCTGCACAGCCCCAGGACTGATGTCAAGGTGACAATGGCCAAGTCTGTCATTGATGAGTTTCCAAACGTGGACAACAACAATGGAGATGGATATGTAAGTACGTAGTAGTACTCATCCCAAATGGGTCTTAAGAGTTCTTTTTAATTCTGACCAGAAACCAAACTGTTGAAAACTATGTTGGCATGCATAACTTTGGTATCTGGATACCCTTTCTACATGTGATCTGATAAAGGAATAAAACGTATTTGGCAAACTGTTATTGGTGAATAAACAATCAAAACTTCAAATTTTGCAAACGAACAGACAAGGTGAAAGCCAAGTCTGTTATATTTTGGCAACCATGGAGTCTCACATGTGGTTTATTCCTGTTCTACCACCAAAAATGTATGGAAACTTTCTTTTTATCAATTTTAACATCTTTTGACCATGTGTTGTGGAATAATAGGTCATTGTTTAACCAATCAGAATGCAGGATTCTCAATATCTTATTAAATAAGGGGGTAGAATTCTAATATTCTATCAGGTTTTTAAAATGCTTATAGGCATAAGTGTAAAAACATAGGGATGAAAAATTTCATAGTTTTTTGCCTATGCATAATCCAACGTATCATAACATTAATCCACATTTTAAGTGTCCATTCATCTAGAAAAACCGGAAAAAGTTCCAATTTCACCTGCGTGAACAATATATAAATCCTACAAGTAGTTCCATCTTTATTGGGAGAATCTGGTTTTCTCATAAAGAAGTATTTATAGTTTCATATTCTCAAGCTTTTAGTTTTTATTGTGAAGTCATGAAATTAAGTGTTTAAGCCATGTTTTTAAATCTGCAGAAAAAAGGAAAAACAAATATGGTAAAAGTAAGAAGGGAATACATAAAGCACCTTCTCTCCATAGATATGACAGATCATGTCAGTGCATACATGGTCTAAGCTAAAGGCTGACACTTTTGCTTTAGAATAACTGATACCTGCCGTGGGCTGACTGTAGGTTGACTTATGAGTTCATTGCACTCTTCCAGGATGGTTTTGATCGTATCAACTCTTGAAAATGTTTACTTTTGTATTTAGTGTGCATGGTATACCCCTGGTTCTGGAACCCATGACGTGTCAGGCTTCATCGAAAACAGGCTACAGAATGTTCGGAGTCGAGACCCCTCAAAGACGCAGAGCAGTGTGGCCAAGTCTCAGGACACTAGTTCCTCCACAAGGCTAATCAGCACAGTGAACATAGATCTTGCTACAGGTAACAGTGATTCCTACTCATAATACTTTCTCGTAATTTTGGACCTTTTTCCTACTTCTCTTAATTTAGTATTGAAAATCCTCCGATCCTGTGCATATATCATATTTACTGAATCAAGCAGTCTGTATTTTCTCTGCTCTCTTTTTGTAACTTTTACTCTATATATCACTTATACAAGACATACACATTTGTGAGAGTTAAGTGCTCAAGTTATGATGCAAAAAGGAAAATTGTCCCCTCCCAAAAAAGAATTTAATAATAAAACATAAAACCTTTATCAACTGTAGTATTATGTTTTGTATCTTTTAATTCTTTGCCTAAACTTTTACAAGCAATATCAACCAAGTTTGCAAGGTTTCCATGAATAGTAGGTAGTAAATGGTTTTTGGAACTTCTTGTGTTGGAACAATCAAATATTATAGAATCAAGATTGGTTGTAATAATTTAGTACAAAGACTATACAGTAAGTTCATAGTTAATATTTGTCATTATCAGTACCAGCAGCAAGTACTTGCTGCTGGTATACACATTGTAAATGCTACCACATTCTGTAATAAATTTTTGGCATAAAAGTAAAGTGTTAATTGTTGTAACTTTATCAGTCAAATCCATATGTTAAATGCTCCTTAATAACTTTTAGATGAACTGAGTGACGGTGACATGGCTGCAATGATAACCTGGTTGAGATATCATAACTCACCAAGCAGCCAGGTACAGGAAATGATGGAGAAGACATGTAAATTCAGAGCATCAAAAATTCGGGAGGAGAAGGACAAAACTGTACTCCAACTCTTGGATGAATACCCAAGACTTATTGACACTGATGGAATGGTATGTTAATTATTGTTTGAAACAGTCATATTTTCGTGTGTTACTGCCTTTTCAAGGGATGAGCCACATGTTCCATTACACAGGATTCCTAGGTTCCAACGGTCACAGTCCAGTTTGCTTGCACTCTCAGGGCTGCGTTCTTGTCAAATGGCTATTGTATTGGTGCTGCTTACAAAGAAAATGGTGTGCAGTGAAGCTTCAAATCCCTGGCTAAAATGCTGGTGGGCCAGAGGACATTACTTAACAAAATATGTTTATCATCCTTTCATGAGTTGTTAGGATGGAGCCTAGAGATATACAAGGAGCAGAATTGTCAGACATTATTTAGATGGAAATCATTGAATTCTTTTCTGGCACAACTATTTGATTGACACTTCTTTGTTCTTATTGTCAAGTCTCTGAATTCACTTGTGCCCCCTTTATTTTAGTATGTCATCTGCTGGAAATGTAGTTCAAGACTATACATTTTACTCAGCTTTTAGCAAATTTCCGTATCACTAAGAACCACATTTGAAAAGTTAGTTGGCAAAAATTTTTTAAATGAAGCAATGTTAAGTGTGATGAATAATGAGAAAAGGATACAATTTCATATTTTTGCATGGCGGCTAGCAACAAAAAGGTAACAAGAACAACCTGAAGGATGTGTCTTCTCAATGCCATTGTGACAATGCATCACGCACTGATTAAGCTGCTTGGCTCTGTATGGCATCTAGGGAATTTACCTGGGTACTAGAAAGCATAATCCAGACATGTGGACATAGTTTTACTGCCCAGGAGCACAAGAACAAGTTCTTTTGCAAGACACCTAGAATGCCACTAGAGGAAACCATATGCACATGATCATTTAAGTCTAGCTGCCTGTTTAAGACAACTCCTAAGTGATAACTGTGTATGCTTGTGTGTTGTGTATGTATAACTGACTAATATCTTAAGTCTGATCTGCAGAAATTCCCATTTAGAGGTACTAAATGGCATTTCCATGTGTTAGTGAATAGGAAATAGTTTGAGAGAAAAGATGTACATGTATTCAATGAAACAAGTATTTTTTATACATACAGGTAGAACAAGACTTCCGGCAGCTCTTTCCTAAAGTGTGTGATAACCTCTTCTTGAAGTGGCCAAAGATATTTAAAAAGATAATTGCATATGCCAACAAACAAGTCAACTGGAAGCAGCTACTCCACTTTGATGGAATCTTGGAGACAGGTAAGGTTCATATTATAGAGAGAATGTTTTCCTTCTGAATGGAAAGGTAATGGGTGCTCCAAATAATAATTACCTTAGGACTACAGTTGATGAGGAGAATGGTGAAGAGAAAAAGGAAACTGTTATTAGGTTCTTTAGGTATATTAGGGAAAGAGGGGGATGAAATTCACAAAAAACTTTTTCCTTTGCTATAATTTCAAGTTGACAGATGGTATGCAAGATCAAAACCACCCTCAAATGAAATATGACAGGAACTTACTTTTCATCACATTTGTTGGGGCATAAGTGATTGTAGAAATATGGGTCAATTTCTGTAAAAAAAAGTGTTGTAACAAGCTGTGCTGGGGCTAGCTAATCACAATGCATGAGGTTATTTGAAGCACACAAAAAGTCATCAAAAATTAACAGTTGCCATGCTCACAGGGCAGGTTGTCACAATTACATACCAAATGTGACAACCATCCTCGACACATTTTTGAAGCTCATGCATAATATGTGAAATCACATGTTACAACTTCGACAAGCAGGTTTTTTTTTTTTTTTTAGTTCGATTGGGGGACCATGCCCCACCCTCCCCTTTACTCTGGCTACGCCTGTGTATAGGAGCTTCTATTGAGGATAGATAAGTGAATGATTGGATCTGTGGAAAAAAAGAGACTTGCAGGTGGACTGGGGGAGAAAATAAATGCTCATAAGGATTAATCACGTTTTCTCAGCAATGCAGATAAGAATATCAACAGTGATCGCTCGATTGATGTTTGTGTTGGGTTGAACAGTAAACAAAGCACTGCATACAGTGCAAACATTTCATTTATTTTTTTAATTGCTGCTACCCTTGTGGGGGCCATGGAGATAAAGCTCTGGTATCTGGGTTTTTTACACGACTTTAAAGGACTGAAACTTTGAGATCAGTTTCAGTGTTTGGCAAGCTGGAACCCTTCTCAAAGTACAGATTTGGTGAACAGGTGTGATATCTGACAGAAATTCCAGTGTTCTGGAAATGATGCACCACTGGGAATTTCTAGCAATTAAGGCTTTTAAGAGGGCTGACATGGAATTTAAGTGGCATAATAAATTTCTTCTATTTTTACCATGTTTTCCTTGTATATTTTCGAAGTTGGAAAGGTACACCTTGAAAATTCGGGGGAGGGGGGATTTTCCCCTGTCTCCCCCCACCTGCTGTGTATGGCCTTGGTACATTTGTAACTAACAGGGAGGCCATTAAAACATGATTAGCAGCCAGCTGAGAACTAGCTGAAACTCCTCTAACATTCTTCTTGCAAGATATTGCTAGTCCTTTAATTTGGTAATAAATATTTTGATTTTGGATTTGCTAATTATGGATGACATGCACTGCAGATTTGTGCACACTGTGCACGACTGCAATTTTTCTGTTAAGGTGTGGTTTGTGACTAGGGCAATTTAGGCAATTGAGCTGAAAATGACTGAAATGATATTCAGCTGGATTGGCAATATGCCAGTGGGGGTAATAACATTGCCTCATGGTTTTGTCTGCTAGTCCAGTGTTACTTACTTGTCAAAGTTTGCTTTGAGAAATGTTGGCAAAGCTTCATATGCCACACAATCCATTTGGTGATTCCATAAATATTTATGAAATTATAGGTGGTCTAGTGTTATATTTGGACAATGTTGGTCAAAGGCCAAATTCTTGAGAATGATCATCTGCTTTTTAGAAAAATCATGGCAATAGCCAGTAGTTGCAGGACATATTGGAACTTGAGGTACAAGGATAGCCAATTCAAGGTCATTTGAAGCCCAGTTCATAATTATTGACTCACGTTAGCCACTTTAACTATAGATGAAGAGAGCTATGAATTAGTCTTTGGGAAAACATATCATGGCAGATAGGGGTCAAACAGGTTATTTCAACCAGGAGTGTCTTTCTTGAGTATGTGCAAGTTGAAATTAATAGTTGGTTAATATAGAATGAGTTGTGTTGTAAATAAATTAGAGGTTGAAGGTTCTGAGGTTACCAAAATCAAAATTTGTGATGGTCATAAACCTTTATGTAGACTTTTGTTTTTTTGCCTTGCAGATGACCATGAGAGCAACATCGCCCTTCAGATTTTACCATTGCTTTTTCCTCCTGGGATGAAAAAGACAAATTCGAAAGATGGAAAGAAGGGGCCAAATAAACATGCATCAGTAGTTGAGGCCTGTGACAGTTTCATTCAATTTGATGTGGTAAGTCTTCACTTTGAAGGTAGTGGCCTGGTGTTAAAAGCGTTGAAAATCTCTCAAGATTGTGTCTTTGAGCCTGTATACATACATAGTATTGTAATGTCTCCTAGGTCAAGACTTCATCTTTGCTTCCTCTTTCCACCAAGGTGTATAGTGAGTGGGCTTACCTCTGAGTGCATTCTCTAGTGCTGGAAGTAGTTAGTGAGTATTTGCTAACCTTACGCAGTTTAGGGAAACCGAGTATGAAAATTGACCATGCAAACACCCACAATAAAGAAGCCTTTCTATCCATTCCCTCAGATATCTTACAAATATGACATCGTAAGATCACCTGGCTTAATCAGTTAACTTTTTTTTGTAGTTTTACACAAGAAATGAGCTTTTTAAAAGTTACCGATCATAGACTTTGCAATGTCTCAAATGAATTAACAGCTTCAAGCTCCAATCACAAGATGGGATGAGGAGATAGTAATACTTATACAGCTTTACATTGAGCCGGTGATCACGATGTGCATGAGCGTTATTTCATGCAGCACAGAGAAGCAGACATAACTGAACTATCCGTCTTGCAGAACAAAATGTTGTCCACACAGATCCTTCTACAAAAAGTTTTCCGAAACTTGCAGCATTTACCATTATTAGAAGTACTTGCTAACCGTTCTCATATATTTTGAGAGAATCTGTTTTCAAAATTTGCTAGCCTACCCCAGCACTAACAATCTTGTAGTTCCACTGATGTGTTGTTCCAAGGGGAATGCATTCAACATTGGGAATACACCAATACAAATGGGGCCATTTCTGTGTGGAAACAGTCACTTCTGATCAGTGTGATGTAAGTTATGTGACATGTCTGGGACTAGATATAAGATAACAAACCTTGTATTATATATTCTACCATCTCTAGCCATCCGTTATTGAGAATCATGCATCTGATTGGTTGAACACTGGTCAGTAAACGTAGACACTGATTAAAATGAAGTTTTTCACACAGTTTTTGGTGGTAGAATAGGAATAAACCACATTTGTCGGACAATTATTGTCTCATAAACCATCTCGACTTCAAATTTGCAAAATAACAGACTCGGCTTCGCCTTGCGTATTATTTTACCAATTTGGAGTCTCGACAGTTTATTTACCAATGATAGTCTGCCAATTGCGATTTATTCCTCAAGAACATGATTTAAAAGCATGGTAACTTTGCCATGGTAGGATCATGTGAAAACACTGCCTTGCATACTTCTGAAAGATTCTCCACACTGCTCTCACCCCTCTGTGTACCCATGTGAATAAACAGGTACCTGTGCAATGCCGGATGTGTGGTATACGTAGCTGATATCAGCCCTGAGATTCATGTCTGTGTAAGGCATAATGATCAAGCAATCATTGTAAGTCAAAACTGGGCAGGACTAAAAGCTGGCATTAACTGAAATATTCTCTTCTTTGTTACTGTGTACCTGCAGTTTCTGCAGTGGAACATGCAAGGTACATAAACAACATAGCCGCAATCATGGATTATTTTATTCAGAGGTAAATACTGAGCTTGGTAGGAACTGCCATAGTTCAGCTGGCAGGGTGAATATTAATTGCCAAGTTCTGTAAAGGCATCAGTGAAATATAATTTAAAAATTGACCTTATGTGACAGAACCATTAGAAAATGGTCAAAATAATGATGATGAAGGGGTCAAGATAAGTCTGTGCAATATGAGTTCAGTCCAAATAGATCTGACAATACACTGGTCTTATTTATGATGACTTGTATTCTGAAGGAATAGGGGTTTCATTAACAATTATTAGCTATAAAAAGTTACAGTTATTAACTATAAAAAATGTTTTCTCCATTCGCAGATTGGAACCAACCTACCAAGCTTTCTTGAGAATACCACAAAGAAGCAACCATTCATATTGGGTCTTGGAGAAAGAGAAAACCCTGAACAGACATTTGTAATAGTAGAACGAAAAGCTCTGCCCTGTGGAAGAAATGTTTAAAGGCAGTTGATGTCTGCTTTAAACTTTTTTATCTTCTTGACACTGATTATCCCTGGGAGTCCCAGAACACATAGGATTTCATTCAGAAATTCATTTTGGGGCATGGAGAGGGGAAAGGTTAACAGAAGTCTGTGCCAAGTGTCACCCTCCTACAGAATTTTTTGAACAAAAGGTAATCATTCAGATGCATCTACACAAGGGAAATCACCATATTCTGTTTTCCTTCATACTTCACATTAAAGGCCAGTGTGTAGCCTGTAGATGAAAGGCCAGTGTGCAGCCGATAGACTACCTTTTACATTGGCAAGGGAAATAAGACCTGGTTAAAGATTAATTGTTGTTTCTTACCACTACCTCAAGTGCACAATCCTGTAAAAGCATATCATGAACTAAAATACAAAAAAAGGAATTCTACCACCTTTATGACCTAAGCGTATTGTGTACAGTTTTTCGAAAATATGATGGTACGATACTACGATTTCATCCACAAAAAGAATGTTTGCCATCTCCAAAGGACTTTTAAATGAAGCTATTTGTAGTTTTGTGTGCAAAACATCGGAAGGTTTGTTGATGTTTTTTGTGGCACCAGTACATTACACTACTTTTCTGAACTCAATTGTCTTTATATTGACTCCTTTTGTTTACTTCTAAATACCTTCATAAAGGCATATTGGTATGGTGCAAAATGGTGTCCTTATTATGCTTTGTGCCCAACATAGGACTAACCTCAGTTTTGTTTTCAACATTACAGGCACGAGCGACTTATGTTTAGTTTTATCAGAGGAAGGGTCAGTAAAGGAACGTTTTATATATTATAAGCCTATAATGATAATACAGGATCCCTAGTTTTCTCTCTTTGTATAAAAGTTTTATCGCCAGGTTTAACTAAGCGCAACTTGCGCTGAATGCATTGACACTAAGTGACCTTATGTTATACTGTAGTGTGTTGAAAACAGTGCTTTGATGTTTAGCCTAGGGTATACCATGTTATAAGCATGGGAAGCTTTTCATGAGTTATTTTATTCGTAGCTATACATGAATCAGAAATTGTTTTCAGGATTTACAAGTCTGGGAGTGGAATAGAAGCAATTTGATTCACTTATGATTAAAAGTTGTTGGCTTTTGGGACATGTTGGCATATTATTTTGATTAAAAAATACAATACCGGGGCTGCTGCTGGTGATCGTGACATACATGATGCAGTAGTAAATTTAAATAAGCCTAGTATTCTTCATAGATGTTTTTCATACACAAAGATTTCTACCTGATATTTTTAATGCAGTTCTTTCAGTGTGTGTATTGTGTTTTTTTCATGGAATCATTGGTCAACTTTTTGAAGAAGATGAGGGAAGTAAGGTGTGGTCACATTATTTTTTATGCCTGGCATGGTACATTTTCTTGCATTCACAAAGCTGTTAAAAGTATTCTTTCTTTGAAAAATACACTTTTGGGGGATTAAAAAATACATTGCTATCATATCTTTAGGTATAGGCATTTATGAAAAAGTACATATTGTTAGATGGTTGGTGTAAGCAATGTCTTTAAACTGTTTAGAGATAGTGTTGTGGGGCAGTATCACAATGTGAAGCACAGTTTAAGGACATAGGAAGGTTAATTGTGACATGTATTCTAAATATTCATTGTATCCTCTGTATTCAGTGAAAAGTAAGGAATTAAATTTTGTTCCCAGACACCTATCTTAGTTGTCCTTTTTTCAGTGTTTCAAGATTTGATATTTGAATATACTGCTTTTTTAGAAAATGATCCTGGAAAATGGCCTTTGAATAGATCCTTATTCAAAGTGATTAGAAGCACCCTTTCAAATATCCGATCCGGAATCCAATTCAAATCCGGATCAGAAATTTGAAGCGGCAATACTTATCATTTTGATTAGATTCTATTGAGTGTCCCTCTGATAAGGTATCCTATTCATATATGATACGATTCTTTTCAGATTTGAATAGACATTTTTTACAGTGTAATATTATGAAGTATAATTCAGTTCGACAGAATCATAATCGACATGTCCTAGTCGTCTGAGAATGAATTCTTCTTCCAAATGATGACGAATGATAGCATCCAAGTCTGTGTTCTCCACTGTATCAAAAGCCTTTTGGGGTGAGGTGGTCCAACTCGTTCGGATACATTTCATCACTGTATTGAGGATGGGGGCTTCTATCACGTTCAACAGGTAGTCCCTGGCGGTCTCCACGACCCATGCGTCTTTGACTAAATGTTGCATATCGTTGAAATACATGTCAGAGACAGGCATACACGATCCAAAGTTCAAACAACGGTGGTCGAGTTGAGAGGGTCATCCCATATCACACTCTTCACAATTCTTTTTTAAATAGACATAGGTGCCTTTGTCCATCATTGTAGCAGAAATAAATTCCATAATCTGTACGACGACCGGCGGTACATCTGGTGTGCTGATGCAATGTTTTTCTATGGTGTGAATGAGAGAAAAGGAGAGGCATTACTGCAATTTTATAGAGCCTCTTAAAAGAGAAAAACTTGTTCGTAAAGTTTCTGCCACTCTTCCATTTTTAAGTTAATACCTTTCTTCCCGGCCATGAGTCTGTCTTTCGTCTGACCGCCAAAATATTCCCTTATATTAACGTAAGGTTCCCCACGAAAACGTTTGACAACGACGTATCGCTTACCTCCTAAAGGGAAGCTTTTTGTAGGCTCATCCAAAAAATACTGGTTGGGTTTGCCGAAAAATTGAGTGGGCTCTGCGGCTGGTTTCTCAGCGACTTGAGACTTGCCTGTCTCCACCTCTAATGTCTCCGAAGTTTCAGCGGCAGAGTTGATGGCCGAAAGTCTAACCGCTTCTTGTGCCAGGGGGAGTTCCCAAGCACTCTGCTTCGTCTCCTCGTTGAAAAAATAAGGCTTGTTCTCTTCAAGACTGTAGTTCAGGCGCCAACCGGCCTGGTATACTTCGACGGAGAGTTCTGGCAGGATCTGAGCTTCGTCCATGGTAAACTCTGACAGATGGTTGATTGATTAAGAGCAAGAGGTTTACAAGCTTTGACTAACGTAGCAATGTGGTAAACAAGTTCGAAATAACTACCGTCGTAAAATAATGAACCCTTATATAGTCTCTTCAAAGTCTAAAAATAGCGATTGTGAAAGGTCTAGACACGCATGATGTCATTCACTAAATATAGAAATTATTGCGCCAGCGTCACAAACGTGTCCGGGCATGTTGCTGACGTCACATTATTGCGACACGGTATTGATTCGTTCCAACTTGTCTAGACGTTTTGCTGGCGTCACGTTGTTGCGACACAGTATTCATTCCCTCCAACTTGTCTGGACGTGATGCTGACGTCACGTTGTTGCGACATAGTATTGATTCGTTCAAACTTGTCTGGAGTTGTTTCCTTACCTGCTGCACATACGTCGTAAAGCCAGGACATCACCTAACCATAACCCGAGAATGGTAAAAATAACGACGTATGAAGGCGTCTTTCGCGGTAGCGTCTTGAACGTATCGTGAAAGTGATCCTATTTAAAAAAAAATCAAATGAATAAAAGAATGAATGTGTTATATTAATGTTTGTTTTTTATCTTACTGCAATTATTCTGCAAGATTTAAGTAGTTTGATGGAAAGAAAACGGGTACATACATGTACTTACCCAACCGCCATTATCGAAAATAGCATCAACAAGGATTTGCATGGACCTTTCACCATTCAAGATCGGGTCGTACTTTATCTGACCGATCATCCCTTCTAATGCCAAATCGTATCTTTCGTCTTCTTGGTCTCCCACACGTCGAAGGGTTTCTGCATATAACGAAGGACACGTGTCTGGTTCCGACCCCAATTTATACCGGAACCAATCCAAACAAGGTTGCCACAGTATTGATAACACAAGCTGAATTACGACGTCCAGTAATGTTTCACTCCTATTCCCCAAACCCCACTGCACTATGATTAAAATTACAACGAAGAAAGGATACATGATCCAAATGAATTTGGTGAGTCCGTTACTATATAGTCTCTAGTCATTTTCTACAATAATTAATCACCTGAACCGGTAACCCTATACAGCAATATACGTAATTCCCGCTTTACAAAACTCATGGGCCGCAGGAGGGACATTCTCGTTTTCATTCCTAACCCGACTTGGTCCGCCAGAGGGCTGCCTGTCATACATGGAACGCCAGCGACCCTTGCGTTGGTCCGCCAGGGGGAACGAGATGTGGACCGCCGGAGGTTTTCAGTGGGCCGCCGGAGGGCCAAAAACGGGCCGCCGGGGCGGGGGGTATCGAACTTACTCGCCTATATACTACTGATGAATATTGTTTATTTTGTAGATATGAAATAGATGACACTTTCCATCATATGGATTCCCAAACCCAAAATTGACACCCAAAGTCGGACCAAGGATAAAATTTTTGCAGAGGTTTGAAGCATTTCACATCATCAGAGTCCGATGAGTCAGAGTCCGATGAGTCAGAGGATTTTACCAAGGCATGGGTTGGCATGCAAAATAGAGGAGGTTTACTTCAAGTTAACAATGAAGTTTACTCTTTTTTTTAAAGGATGGAAGTGAGAAAAACAGCTTTCACAGTTGCAAGGCATCAACTTACAAGATATGCTCTGCAAGAAACTTGAAGACAGTGACTCTATAACATTAGCTTGGTTCCATTTTATTCCACACTTGTCATCTACTTGCCTACTCAAACTTTTCACAAAAGTTACCCACTGCTTCACAAAGATGAAGCCTTTCTGAAAGTGTATATTGATATAAGAAAAGGAAGAGAAGCTGGGGTGACCCGAACACAGGAAAAAGGATTGCGAACTTCGTTAAAGAAAAGGAACAGTTTTTTAATATAATAATATTGTCTTATTACATTATATATGTATTTCATTATTTAAGCTGATTCACTAATGTTGGACCATCTATGTTCAGCCCTGTAAACAGGGTGGTGGGGGAAGAGCTTATGCGCTGTATGCTTGGTATAACTCATTCTATCTTTAACTAATTTGAAGAGTATTTCCAGCTTCACTGAAATGTGTTTTTGACTACAGTATGTTTTTTATCACCCATGAATTGAAATTAGAAATTTTGATATTTTAGTGGCTATGCTCTTCAGAAATACGGTTAGTCAATCCTATAGTGGACAAAATATTAAAGTAATGTGAGCTTCTTTAACGTGTCCGAGGATGTTTCAAAATTGTCAGGTCAAGGTCAAAGATTGCAGTAATCATGTGAGGCAGGACAAACAGTGCTGAGATTTTACTAACAACAAATAAAGAATGACTTTCTAACAGAACTTGCTAATAACCTTTAGGCACCCCATTATAAAACAATGTAGTGAAGTTTTAGTAAAACCAACTTTTTTATTCTGAAAGTTTGAAGGGTAACCACAGCTTCTCCTTTTGCAAATGTGCCTTCATGTTGATACAGTAATAAACATGCACCAACAGCCTTCATAATTCTCTTCTTGCAAATTTTGATATCGCTTCCATATCCTTCGATGGATGGAGTGCAAAGTGCAATCGTCTAACACTATCCCATGTTTTGTATGGCTTTTTAGAATGATTGTGGAATTTGTTGGGTGTAACTTACTCGGATCACAACCCTTTCTTCTGACACCCCTATATTCCAACAAATCCATTACGTTCCAACAAACGCTTTGTTCCGTCACCCATATGTTCTGTTAACTCGATCGTTGATAAATATAGAGATATTTGGAACATAAAGTTGTCAGAGCACAGGGTCGTGGGAATAAAGGGCACTTTTAACATTGCATAGAAAAAGTTAGGCCATGTGATATATTGCGAAGTTACTTGGAAGTGGGAAAAAAAAGTGAAAATTTGCCACTGTTCAAAATATGTTTGGGGCGACTGCTCTTGCCTTTCAATGTCTTTTAGCATTGTCCTTGCCACTTTTTTGGGATTGATACCTCACTCAATATGGAGATATATTGAAGGAGAAACAGTCCACTGGTCTTTTCTAAATAATCCCATGACAATGGTCACTGTTTGTTTCTTTAAAATTGCTTTGTTTACTCAAGTGATTATTTAAGTTAGCATTTTCAATGAAATGGCAGACCAAAAAATTTACTTCAATTTTGACCCGCTTCAAATGAAATATGTCTTCTGCTTGTTTCAGCAAGTTTCCTCCATCATTGCAGTAGGAAACATCTTTGAAAAGGAAGATAAAGAAATTTTATACTGAATTACATTTATATAGTTTTAAAAGCAGGTATTCATCACGCCATACACCTTCAATTCGCCCAACATCCCAACTGCTAGCGCAGCTCCTCCTAAAGCTGTTTAAAATTTACCCTTACGGAGACACAAGTTTTTTGTTACTTGAGGGCTTATGTGCAATCAGCTACACTCTCAGTACATGGTGTGCAACAAGCTACTCTGCACCTTTTCAATTTGAGTCAATCAAAGAACTGGTTCAACCAAGAATTTACAGACTGGGTGAAATTTTTGTTTGGACTGCTAACCAACTGTGTGCAGGTGCGACAAATGATGCTTGATGGCTGTCAGTAAGGAGCATGCAAGTTCATTGTAAGCGATGTATCTTTCCACTTTCATAATGCAACAACAATCCTTTGTAGTTGATGTACATATTAAACTGAGAGTTTCCGGATGATCTTCCTCCACACTCAAAACATGCACATCTTGGCTTCAACTACAAACAATGGCTTGAGGCATCGAGCTATCACGACAGCCGTGTTGGTAGCTGTATGCTTGCTGTAGGTTAAGTACATAAAATACAGCGGTGCGTGATTTCCAAACCTTGGTGCTGTTTGGGTACAACATGGGTTTTAATTTTAAGATTTAATATGAAATTGGGTTGAAAAAATCAAAATTAACAACAGATGATGATTAGATTTCTCTTGAACTTTTTACAGATTTTATTCATATGAAAATATTTACAGAATCAGTTGGTCAGCTCGAAAGATACCAACACACCGTTTGAAAAATTGCATAACAGTTTGCTAAAAGTCTTCACTGTGCTGTTCAAGATTGATCTGTAAACAAGTTTGCTTTATTTTAGAGAGACAGATTGACATAACTTCAAACTTTTCATTTCATCAACACAGTTTTCATTTCTAACTGATTGTTTAAACATTGAAAGATGTCTACCAAGATTGACAAAATATGATCTTTATTGTGTTAATTACTTTAACTGAAAAAAATCATTATTCTTTTTACTGAAAAATGGCTATCTTGGTGGACAAGATGACAGCTTTTCCTTGACTTAACAATAAGCAATAACAACCTTGAACAAGGATGAGTACCCATGTTGCTACTGTAGCTCCTGGGTTAGACTGAAATGATAGACAAAATATAACCATCTTCTATAGAAATGTAAAATTGTGAAGACAAACTATCCCATTTACAGTACACCTGTATTTTCAGCATATATGAAGTGAAGTATGACTGCCAACCACTACGTCTTTACTAACTGGAATTTTCAATTTAGCACTTTCCAAAAATCACATGCCCATGAATCAATAGCAAGCAAAATATCACTCGAGCAGGTGCTCTGCTTGATAAAGTAACCAGCGAAATATGAACATTAATGAAGTCTTAAAACGAGGGAGATCAAGGGCTTTTAACCACACCTTAATAGACAAAAACATGATATCGTATTGGGTCATTTTGTTGGTCACCACCATACTTTTCCAAGCTGCTAAGAAATAAAGCCGGTTAAGTTTTTATTTTTCCTGGTGTGCAGACTTTTAACTGGATGAGACCAAGAAGAAAACATGCCTTATTTGAGCAAGTAGTTAAATGGTAACATGCCATAAACTATGTCCCTCACCCAACTTTAAATTACGAGGCAAACCTTTAGCCAATATATGGAGTACTTGTACTTAGTGATCATTCTTTGCTCAGGTACACCACACAAAAAAGGCGCTAGGTCGTGGACTCAGTCATAACGCATACTATGGCACATCTAAGAGGTATTGCTCTTCAACAAATTTGGAGTTCTTTAGACTGGCGCCAAGTCTCTTGATTGTTCCCTCTCAGCTGTGAGGGTTCTCCTCTGCCACTCTTGCTTCTCTCACATTTGGATAGGCCTTAGCGGTTACATTAATAATGTGACCTTGGGCCTCTCCCAATGCACCAGTGCAAGCAAACCAACTTCTCACACTGCTCCTCTTATTATATCCAAACACATGTACCTCCTCTTGGAACGAAAACGTCTGTCATGAACTTAGACGCACCAAACCCCACCCCAACACCCAAACTCACCCACCCGACCAACAAACAGACAACTCAAACTAACCATGAACAACCACCCACACAAACACACGGAACGAAAACGTCCGTCACAAGGAAAAGGAGGAAACAAACCCCACCAAAACAACCCGCCAACCTAGCGCCCAAAGGCCAAACCACGAGACACCACTAAGTATCTACCTGGGTCTTGACCACTTTACTCCGTGGACTCGGTACAGGCGCCCCAGAATGGTCATCAACCGGCCTCTTCAGTGGAGGCCCCTGAACCCCGCCCTCACAAAAATCAAACCAGCCCTCCCCTGAAGGTGGATCCTTAGGGGGAGGCTCTGAGGCAGGCTCTCCACCACCTGACGAATCCATTTCAGACTCTATATCTGAGGAGAGAGCTGCAGGTCCTCCTGAACCATCATGATTTCAACCTCCCCAGGTGTGAGTGGGGAGGACGGTGGAGACTCAACCTGAACACCTCCACTGCTACCCTCACACCCCTTAGAGGCTAGAAAATCCTGCTCCACCTCCTGTGCTGCCTCCTCCAGTGCTTGAGTCTGGAACTGATTGCAAGGGTTCTGGAGCCGGCCCCACGTCCCCTCCAGCACGAGCAGAATATGATACAGGGCAGACACCAGACATATGTCCCTCCTCCCACAAAGGTTGCAGCGCACTCCGTTGGGACACCCAACCTTGCCGTGCCCCAATTCCAGGAATTTTCCACAACGTCTATTGGGACACGACTTAACTTTCTTTTAATAACGTACTTAGAAACGGGCACGTTGCAACAAATACACAACTCAGTTCTGGTCTTTGTCGAGAGCGGACGTGTTTTCGCGGATCTCTCGTTGATCTTGCTGGATTTTGTATTGTGGTGTTCTGCTATGTGGGGCTTGCTCGTTTGCTGTGCTGCACTGCTGCACAACTGACGTTGTGCAACACATGGGCGGGCGGCCAGGACTATGCCTTGTATGGTCCTTCATCCCCACCGTGCAATACAAGTATAAACTTTGAAGTCCACCGAACAATTTCTCTTTCAGGTGATTTCTGCATCTCAATGGATGTAAACAGTAAGGTTTTTTATCTTGAGATAAAGGGCATTATCAGAGTGAGAAATCTGTGATGTTAACATGGCACATTAATTTGACATTGAATTAAATTCATTTCTAATTTTGATGCCACTGCAGGGAATATGTGATGGGAAACTTTGCTGTAGCCTACATATGTTGTAGAGATATGCCTGACCTACCAAAAGAAATATTTCAACAGTATCATATTGCAAGAACACAGGAAATATTTAATCAAACAGAGCTATATTGAGTTAGGAAAAGGCTGTAGAGGATATGGTTTAGAATGTTTTTTTTTTCTTTTAAGACCCAAGTCACTGGAATATGCCTTAAATATAAAGACTGCAGTAAGACTTTCCAGGTCAAGTGCTTAGAGCAAGCTTGTAGCTGTGAGGCCTAGAGTTGGACTCCTGGCTGTAAGGTCTCGAGTTTGATTCCTGGTCATACCGCAGACTTAAAAAGTACGTGCTGCCATTGTGCTTGGTGCTGCTCAGCAGAAGCAGTAGAGTACAGAAAACTCAAAAATGATGGGACAAAACAAGCAATGTACGGAACACCATCCCCCCACTCCCCCATTCAATGTAGCTCATACGAGGAAGGGGGAGATAGTACTTTGCCTGGTGAGAGATTTAATTTACTTAGTTTCATGTATTGAGAAGTTTTTCCATCTTATTTTTCGTGTTAGGGGTTGGGGGTAACATATTTCATGATATACTCAACGGTTAACGACAAAATTCTCTCTTTTTTCGCATAAATAAACATTGAATGAGGATTTAAACTACAATCTGGTTAAAGACAAAAATATGTAAGCATAAGGGGTAGTAAACGTGACAATTAATGTCAGAGATCTTCTATTTGCACGATTAACCCTCGACAGTCATTGAAATAGTGTGTAGGTCAATGGTTAATCGTGCTGAGGTCAACGGTAAACCGTGGCGCTAATTAGATATTCTTAGTAATGGGGATAACGAATAAATTAGGCGTTATAAAGCCTACTTTCGGAGCTTTCTGTAGCAGTTCGGTTTCAAAAATTTAAAACGCCGCGTTTTTCCTGTATTTTATCTGCAATATCTGTTTCCCCTCCCCACAAGGTTGTTTTGATCTGCCTCCTTCCCCGAAAAATATTTCTGGCTTGAAAGCGACCCCTCCCTTCGGTACCCTGCGGCAACGGGTCTTTTGAATAGGTAAAGACAAAATAAACGACGTTAAACCAGCCATGGGTACCTTATTGTGTGCTTTTTAAGTGCATTGAAACGGCACATACAAAATAAAAAACAAAAACTGAAACCGGATCGGGCAAAAACATAAACGCAAAACTATTTACAGACTGCTTAATCAAATAGAAAATTATGTTCTTTACAGTAATAAGCTATATACACAGATATTTACAAAACTATGGACAGAAAACTATGTCCACTACAGTAACAAAGCTATACACACAGATATTTACATACTATTTACAAGCACCTTACAGACCCACCCTATTACAAATTGACCACCACACGATCCCCCCTCACCGAAACAAGTGGACCCCATCGCCTACCGAACGCCGACCTTGGCAAACGAACGAAGTCGGAATCAACCCTCAGCCTCACCTCCGCCTTCACCGACGCCAGGACGACGTTCGCAGGCTTCCCCATCCCCCTAAAAACAATGTTACATCGGTCTCTCCATAAGGCCAGCTTTATGGAGGCCCAAACAAAGGTAAGTATGCCCTGAATACTTGTATTGTATACAAAGCATAGTCCTTGGCCGACCGCCCATGTGTTTCCCAACGTCAAGCGATCAGTCAGGACTTGGAACCACTCCCAGAAGAGGGCCACAAATTCACACTGCCAAAACACATGTGGCACACTCTCCCACTTTGTGCATCTAGGGCGTGGGCAAATGCCATCTCCAAGACGCCACCGAAGACGCTTGAGATTAGTTACAATCGCATCATGTGCGATTCGCCACAACAAGTCTCGCCTTCGGTAATCTAATGATCTGCTGTGGACTAAACGCCACACTTCCGACCCTGAAGCAAAGTGATTGGATTGGACCTGGCCAACCGATTCTTCAAAAACAGCACTTAACTGTGAAACCTCTCCAAGTGTGGACATAATAAAGAGCGTTTCTCTCATTTGCCTGTATGCCTCCGAGGGCCTCCAGCTGTGGGGTTCACTGTTACGAAACAGGGAGGGAAAGAACCGACGGAATGATAATCCCCCCCCCCCCCCCCAATAACGGACAAAATACGCAAAAGGCATTCTGCTGTCTACAGCACTATAAACACACTTGGTCAGGAGAAAACCAGTTTGGAAGGAAAATGCACAAGGCCCAACCCACCACGCCTAACATCCTGATATACCATCCCTCTTCTTACGAGCTCCGTCTTCCCTGACGATAAAAACCTAGACACAGCCCTCTCGAGACGCAACAGGACACCCTTTGGAGCAGCTAGAACAGTGCCTGGATACCACAAAAGGGGATAAATAAAACGATTGATAACTGTCACCTTTCCGAACAGGCTAATGTGGCGCTCGCCGAAGTCCTTCAATCTAGCTTTCACCAGGTCCACTTTCTCGTTCCAGGTAAGTAACTCGATTGGCCCATAACCAAACCATATGCCGTTGATCCTTATGGCGTCATCTACCCATGATGCAGCGAAGGGCAGTCTTCTTCACCGCCACTTACCAAGGCGAAGTCCTTTGGTCTTACTGGGATTCAGTCTGGCACCTGTGGCTCTTTGAAACTTAGACAACGTGCCAGTAAGGGCCTTGAAGGAAGCTAGGTCGGAGACTACGCATGTGACGTCATCAGCATACTGAAGGCACTTAACGATAACCCGACTGTTTACACTATTATACAATAAGGAGGCCCATTTAACAAAAACTGGATTCAAACAAAACTTCTAAATTTTAAAGAGGAATCCATGATCAACCATGTCGAAGGCCTTCTCCTGATCGAGGGAGACAAGCGCACATGGAAGATCACGGTCCACCACGTATTCAACTAAGTCCCGCACCACCCAGAGGTTCTGCTGAATACTGTGTCCCCGCACCGCACAAGTCTGAAAGGACCCTACAAGATCTGGCATAACTCTGCCTAGCCTGTTGCAAAGGGCTCTCGCCAGAATCTTGTAATCTACATTTAACAAGGTGATTGGCCGTTTGTTTTTCGGTTCGAGGGGGTCTCCTGACTTAGGCAGCAAAGTTATTAAGCCTGTGCGCTGCGAGTGGCTCAATGAGCCAGCGAGGAAGGCAGAGACCAACACATCACGGAGATCATGTGCTACGGTACCCCAGAAGCGTTTATAGAATTCCACTGGAATACCGTCGGACCCAGGTGCCTTTCCGCCTTTCATCTTCACCACTGCCTTCCAGAGCTCGTCAATAGTCAAAGGGGAGCCAAGTTTATCGTTCTGATCTTTAGAGAGGGTCTTGTTAATATTATCTAAGAGGGACTTTTGAATGTCTTCATCGACATCTGCCTGGGTATACAGCTGCTCATAAAAGTTTTTATACTCTTCTACATTGTCGAGAGGGTCCTTATGTACCACACCGTGGGCGTCACGGACAGCTTTTATACTTCGATCGATGGCATACTTTGTGGCGTCCCGGTAGAACTTAATGGTTGGTTTCTCCTCTGCCTCCACACAATGCACATGACCACGAACGCGAGCCCCGTGTAGTTTTTCATCAAGAAACTGTTGGATTCCATGAAGTGCAGAGGAGTGAAAGGAACTCTCTCCCTTCTTCGACGAGCTCTTGCTACACAGTTTTCCACTGTAAAACGTTTGATGCGGGTCTTTACATCATCCCACCACCTTTAAATCTGTTGAAAAGGCCGGCCTCAAAGTTCGCCAACCTTCGTACCTGGCCTTAAAATCTTTGCTATATTCAGCCTCCGTTAGAATATCTGTGTTCATTTTCCAGAACACCCTCCCTACTGACCATGACTCTGGGAGTTGGAATGAGACAGTAACTGCATCATGGTCCGAAATTGGACATGCCACAACTTCGCAATCACTTGAACCGTCGGAGGGTACACCCGGTCCAACCTTGAGGCGTCCGTGCCATCAGGGCGGTGCCCAGTGAACACGGACAAGCCAGGATGCTGCGCTCTCCAAACGTCAACCATATCGTGATTCTTTGTGAACATGTCCAACTCCACCATACCGACACTACAGCTTGAAGATGTGGAGGTGGACATTCGATCAAACCGTGTGTCAGGGACACAGTTGAAGTCTCCAGATAGGATACAAGGGGCACAGCCAGGAACGAAGGATGGCAGGGTAGCAAAAAATTCCTTCCGTCTGTAGGTTGGTTAGGGGCATAAACGTTACATAAGAAGAAGTTCCTGCAAGGATGTTTGATGGTGATGCATACCAACCGGCCCTCATGATCAACCTTTCCGACCAGGGAAGTCCATCTTGGAGAAACTAAAATGACAGATCCACAGGAAGATGCGGGACCAAAGGAAGCGTACAAACCCCCACCCCATTCGTAGGACCAGGTGTGGATTGGAATATTCTGGACCGCTTCCGACTGTCCCTCATGCCGTTAACATTCAGGGTCATGAGGGACAGGGGACCATTCATGAAATGTGGAGTGTGAAATTACAAAACTGTCTCTGACCTGGCCTTTTTGTTACATGGATCTGGTGCTGGTGGCACAGGAGGACTAACTCCCCCCTCCCGGTCGGACACCTCCCCTGAGGTCGACCTTTTCAACTTGGGCTCAAGTTCAACGGCCTCACACAAATCAAACCAGCCCTCCCCAGATGGTGGGTCCTTTGGTGGAGGCTCTGAGGCAGGTCCCCCCACATCTGACATGGCAGTGTCAGACTCCGAATCCGATGACAGTTGAAGGTCATTCTCCACTGTCAGTATTCCAGCCTCCCCAGGAGCTGGTGCGGATTGTGCCTCAGGTACTGATGTGGAGGGTTGGGAAGGGCCTACCCTGATAGCAAGCCGACGGCGGTCCGATGGAGGTCCGGCGGCGGCACCACCGGCGGCCCGATGGTGGCAACCGCCGGTGGGCCGACGTAGATTTGTCCATCGGTCCGACGGCGGCCCGACGGCGGCTGCTGACGGCGTCCCGTCGGCGAGCCGACTTCGGTCCGGCGGCGGTTACCACTTCGGTTTGTCGGCGGCCCGACGGCGGCTACCGAGGATGGCCCGACGTCGGGCCGACTAAAGCCCGGCAGCGGTTAACCAGTCGATCAGACGGCGGACCACCGGCGGTCGAAGCCACCGGGGGACCAGCGGCGGGGCGACTTTGGTCCTGCTTCGGTAATCCATTGGTTTTATAATGGCCTACCGGCGGCAACCAGGTGGCTCCTGATATGAGGTATTATGCGCGTACCTCTCATGTTGATCACACTCACCGAAAGGTTTTGATGCATGGTCTACCAAAGGTTTAGTTTCCAATTACTTGAGGCAAATCACTTTTATTCGGATAAGGTTTAATGTTTAATTGATACAAGTGGTGGTACAAGTATTTTTTTAAATGGATTATTGTGTGACCGTACCTCATACCCATAAGTTGCTTAAAGTACCGTTGAAAAATGGCATAGTACAAAGATTAACTTTGTTCCTAGCTCAATGTTCACTAGATGTATTTAATATGAATTATCCAAACTTTAGCATATCAATACTCTTACACAATTTTGATTTTTAAAATTGAACACAACGATTTAAGTTATTTGACCCTCGGTTATTATTTATGAACCTAACTTTTTGGTAATAGGCGTACAGAAGAAAGAGATGAACTTTTAGTGAAACCACGGAGTTGCTCGGCAACCCCCGAATGAAACATATCAATAATTATATAATTACTTGCCAAAAAGTCTCCTAACAGGGACGTCCCTAGTTTTAACCAATGGAAAGGGGACTTCTGGAACTTTTTTCCGACAAAGTATTTTCTTATGTCAGGTACGGGGGGGGGGGGGGGAGAAATACTGTGGGTGATGGAAGTAACACTATCTTAGTGAAGCACCACCATCAGTTGGCGCGGAGCGTGTGAGAATTTTTTTGACTTTACAAACCCTTCAGATGGCCGAATAAGGAACTTACCGATTGTTCTAAGCTGAACATAACAAGGCAAGATAATGTCATGTTGAAAATTTTCCTGCATTTACTACATGTTCCCCCAAATAAAGTGTTTTTCTGACGAAGTAAATTTCTGAAAGAGAGGGGTTTTTTTTTTTGCCCGATGGGTCTTAAAAAGTTTACGACTCCCCTATCTCCAAAGTCATTCCATAAATAAGGCTATTTTCAAACCAATTAATCCAGTAGCCAATCTGACACCAGATCGTCAAGAAACAAAAGTGCGTCACCTTCAACTTTTCTCTCATTAAATTCAGAATACTCTGTACTAAACAATAGTTTTCCAAAAACAGAATTTTCCATGCAAGCACACACAATTCTTAATGCAGCAGTACTCACACCTAACCTAAACAATTTGAACCATTTACTCAATATGATCAAACCAGACATTAAATAAGAGATCAGTTACATTTACTCTTCTTGAGATATATCGTGTTTACAAGCATTTTTAAGGTATTAACCATTTTACCTCTCCTAACTCTACATGACCTTTGAAGCCCATCTACACAATGCGGCCAAATCACCCACCCAAATGTAAGTGTAGTCCCGTTAACCCTTCTCGGGATATCGCATTTACTAGGTGTTGACTTTTTGACCTTTGATGACCCCGAATGACCTTTGACCTCTACCAAAACAATATCAATCATTCACTCCCTATTGCCAACTCACATGCTAAACGTGACATTAGGTACACTTACCCTTCTTGAGTTAACGTGTTTACAATTATTTTCTCCATTTTTAACTATTTAACCTCTGGTGATCCCAAATGAGCTTTGACCTTTCATATTTAACTATAGTAAACCCAGAAACCCAAGTCTTCTCCACTACAAGCTCCAACATTTTGGCAAAAAATCGTTGAAATGGTGGAAGATTTGTTCCAAATATATATAGTAATTTTCATAATTAAAAAAGTAGGAAATTTTGGATGCTTGCCTTTGGAAAAAGTCTAGTTACACCACAAAAATGTACTAAAACTTTTTGCATTCGTATGTTAAAGTCTTTAGAGGAAACTTCAAATGTGCTTCGCAAAAAGAAGAAATAATGAGACAAAAGAGCATATACCCCTTGTCAACATACAAACATCCACTTCTACAGGCATCCATGCACTTTGTCACCCAAATAGTCTCTGTCAGACAATGAAGGATCTATATACACTCTAAACTCAAAAGAGTGAACTTAGTCACTCTTTGATCGAGTGAAAAGTGTCAATTCACTCCATTAGAGTGAAAATTCACTCCAAGAGGAGTGAAATTCCCTCCAAAAAGAGTGAAATTCCCTTGAAACGAGCGAAGTTTCACTCTTGACGGAGTGCCCACAGTGATCGCTCTTAAAAAAGAGCGATCATTGCAGGCACTCGTGGAAGAGTGAATTTTCCCTCTTCCTCTAGTGAATTTCACTCTTTTTGGAGCGAACTTCACTCTTTTTGGAGGGAACTTCACTCCTCTTGGAGTGAATTATCACTCTAATGGAGTAAATTTACACTTTTCACTCGATCAAAGAGTGAATAAGTTCACTCTTTTGATTTTGGAGTGTAACAATGTAAAATTAATCGAAATTTTCTTAGATATTACCTAACGAATTGCTAAGACTTTCTGGCCTAGTTCAGCCAGACAGTTGGCACTCTCTGATAAAGTCAATTACAAATAGGCAAAGATGAAAAGCTGTCTTACTGTTTAAGTCCAAAACATCGTTTGTGATAACATCCGATTATAGTAACACGTTGCTTTGCTGTACCTGTGAGAACACACATACTGAAGATGCAGTTTATTCCAACACACACGGGAATTTTTGAGCTGTTTAAAACAAACCCTCTTTCATAGGATTTAAGACACAATTGCTTCGTGGTAAAATGAGTGATATCGAAAAATGGTAGCTTCCATTAAGAAAGAGTTAGTAACGGCTCCCTGTTTCGATTTCCAACTTTTCTAACAATTAGAAGAGAACCCAATTAGAAGAGAAATATACAAAAATCACTCGAGTGAATCCCAAATAAATAATAAATTACTTGAAATAACCGGAATTATTCAAGGTTCCTCCAAAACTTGACATTGAACTTAATGTTTCACTCCTCCCCCTGCCTGGGCATCCTAGCCTTCCTCCCCCCATCTCTATCCGAAGCCCCTTTAAAAAATCTAACAACTTGTGCTTGTATTTCCGCTGGACTGGCATCTGATGTCTTTGGATGTTTCCGAATCGCTTCTGCAGAAAAAATAAAACAAAGTGAATAATTAGCCACATGTGCGAAATGGCATGGGCGGGTAACGGGCTAATGTCGAAATTTGGAAAATCTATTTTCAGAGTGCTGAAACACTGTTGTCGCTATAGTATGTGCTGTCAACCTCCACTTGCAGTCTACTAACCTAACACATGTGCAATGGGTGTACCATGTTTATAACACATAATGACTTGGGAAGGAGAACTGCTAATTGACACATGATAGGCTAAAATTTTATCGCTGTGAATATTTAACCGATCGTCGGAAACACAAGGAATGCTTGTGTAACCAATCATATTCATTGACTTGAGATGCATCAAGACTGACTTTTTGGTTTCACTAATTAAAGGGAAAACCAAACTCATGCAGACAAGACTTTTGCTAAACATTGGTAGGATCGTGTATTTTGGTGTTGGCGTATACTATGGCCCATCGACTTCCTTAACATTGGTACACAAGTACTACGCGACTACATAATTGTTCACTGTCTGAAGCCAAAGACCGGCTTTATCGAAAATTGGTTTTGATGACTCAGCCAGACGATACGATTTATAAGGTGGGCAGTTGTGTGATCTGTTTCTATAAAAAAAAAAATATTGTTTGCAATTGAAGAAAAAAAACAAACACTTTTCATTCTGTTTGATTCCTTTTATACATTTTATGATAACAGATTTTTACTTCACAGTTCAAACTTTGAAGAAGAGTAATTTTTGACCAGAGAAATATTTTTAACTCCTTTAAAATGTTTCTAATCTTTATTGGGCATTGACTAACGTAACAGGGTTGATGGAGATAAAAAGCAAAGCAAAGTCGGCTAGTTAACTGGTCCACCGAAGGTGCTTCAGTCCGGCTCGCAACCGACTTCGGTCGGCCTATGCCAAGTGGGAGGAAAGCCGGAGTACCCGGAGAAAAACCCACGTACATCGAGCGGGACTTGAACTCATGCATATGTGAGACATATTGGTACACAGCAGCTGGAATAGACCACTCTGCCACTCGACGACCCTGTTGAGGGAGGTGGCAGCTCCCTGCTTTTATAGAGTTTCAAATAAGGTTTAGAACGTACGGAAGCCCATAGAAAGCTTACAGAAGAAAGATATGCGTTAGCACTTTGGGGAGCAGCAGTTATTTAAAGGGCGGCCTTCTGGTGTCTTTTCACCGGGATTTTGTTTAAAAAATCCAAACCGTGTCCTATAAACCCTGCCACTATTCCTTTCCTTAACTCAAGATATCTCATTTTAAAGATTGGTTATTTTTGTTAAAGAATACACCTGCTTTTCAACTGTTCAACAAAGCCACAAAAGTCATGTAATGTGGGCACATTGTCTCTGATTCCTTTTGTTTTTATCAATAATTTGAAGTCCTTTTGTCCCTGAAATTTTATACTATCGGAATGTTTATAATATCTTTGCCTGTAAATCAAGCATGACCCCTTCACCAAACCTAATGTACCACCACCACTGTTGGTTAATATTTCCTGCAGCGGCAACAAAACTATAAATAAATTGAATGTAATGTGAAATTAATGAACCGAAAAAAATTGCATCAATTTATAAATTTGTATCTTTCGAACGCTGTATGATATTGAGATGAATTTTTTGCCTCCTAAAAAAGAGAATTTTTCTGCACATATATCTTGTCTCCGGAGTTTGCCTTTAATTATCCTTTCGGTAAACGTTTCACAATTCAGTTTTGATTTTATCTTATTCTCTACAACGACCTATAGCACACAATATTCACCCTTATCTGCTTACGGCATATTTTGTGTATAATTAAGTATAGGAATGGTCGTGTAAGAGTGGTCTCCAGTGTACGATTGCCTTATTTTCAGTAAGTCAATCAGCCATCCGAAAGGCAGAAAGGGTCTTAACCTAACAAAGTCACATTAAAGTTTGTCGTCGAGACTTTCGTTTCATCTTCGAAGTGAAATGCAATAAACGACAGTGCAGATCACAAACGGTAGGCCTATCTAATTTAGTGAAAGTAGGCATAGGCATTTTAAAGTTATTGCTTGATTTCATACGTGCGGACAAAATGTGTTTTACACACATTCATCCACGATTTTTTTTTTTTAATTTTTGCACATTTTTTTCTTTTTATTTTTTTCAATTACTCTATCAGGACGCAAAAAATCTGGGGGGGGGGGGGCCTGGAGAGAATCTGGGGCCCCCCGTGGCTACGCCACTGGTAGTACGGTCAGTCTCAAGATAGGCGAGGTGGAATTTATTATAGGAAAGTGAGGGACAATATCAGTCAAATAGCTTCCAACAAAGTTAATAGATCAGGGGCCCGTTCCACAAAGAGTTACGCACAATCTTAAGTTTGATTCCCCATACTTATGTCATCAGTTAATCACACTTAAGATTGTGCGTAGCTCTTTGCGGAACGGGCCCCAGAATTCTTAGAAAATGTCCTGACAGGATTTACTTACTCCCTAAAACTTTTTTCAATGACATTTCCTTAAATGCCTTTTTTTCACCTTGCCCAGTCCAATTAATCGTTTTCGCAACGTTGTTGCTTACTACTGCTTTTAACATTTGTCGGACGGTTGATGGTAGATCTTCTCCCCCCAATGCAACCAAAGTTAAAATCTGAAAATAAAAAAAAATGAAAAGTTTAGTTTGTGGAATGTTAATCTAATACAAAACCAGTGGTTCACCTGTCTGTGAAACAGAGACCAGTGACCTCCTCCCGGATATGATTAATTTATTGAAGAAAGAAGGGTGGTGACTGGGATAATTGACATTGTGATGGGACTTGTGGATCAACTTGTCGAGATATTTAGAAAAGAAAAATCTTTAACTGTTGTTAACGGTACTGTGCAGAAGTCATTTTGTAATTTGTCAGCTCTGACGTGTGTTACGTATATTTTCATGTTATTTCATGTAATACACGTGGACCATTTCTTTTAATAGGTAGTTCGGTTCAGAGGCGTAGGAAGCAGTATGAAAGTGACGGGGGGGGGGGGGGGGGGTTGGTGGAACAAATTTGAAAAATGCACCTTACCCTACCCCACTGACCAAAAGTTACATTTTTGACGCGTATTTCTTCGCTTTTTTCAGTGACCAAGAACAATTTTTTTTAATAAAAAAAAATCTGATTCTGATCTGAACAATCGGCCTCCTGTAGCTAAGTAACATTTTGACACTTCAATAACTAAAGAATCCATCTACATATGACTACTCAACTGATACGGTCGAAAGGTGTCTGATAATAGGTGGGTATGAGAGTATTTGAGTACGGTAGGCCAACGGTTCCCTACCTGGAATATGAAGTTTTGATTGAAAGCCTATTTTCCATTGGCGCGGAGCATACAGAAAATTCTGAAAAATCGCGACCCATCAGACCGCCGGAAATAGCAGGTCTCGGTCTTGTAAGTAGTAGCTAAGTTTTCAGATTTTTCCCATTGTGAACACCACTGTATCAGAGACGTTTTGCAGCACGCAAAGCGCGCCGAACGTTTTGCCCCTTTAAAAGAAATATGTGTGGGTTTGGAGCTTGTATTGCAGAAAGCTTTGAATTCTGAGTTTCCTGCAAGGAAATTTGAAGAGCTGAGGGATTACTGAAGAATCTCCCCTTCCTTCATATATTGGTGGCAAAGCTGGGAATAATTGCACGACGACTGAATCGTTGTTGCTATGTAATGTTATCTAAGGTCTAAGGTCTGACAGTATCCGATGACATTTCAAATGTTTCCCAAACTTTTTTTTTTTCGTTTTTAGACAAAATATTGCAAAATCAAGAACTTTCACCGAAGAAAATTGGAGTTCTGTGAAAGACACTTTACAAAAATAGCAATATAGCCGCCGGTGTCTCTTGATGATGTGGTGTCACATATGGTAAATATCCGATTTTGTCATTTGCAGAGCTTCGGAAAAGTTTACCAAGCTGATTTATGGGCAAGAACTAATGCATTTTGTATTGCATTTTCAGGCGCGCGAAGCGCAAAATTTCCGGCGCACAATTTCTTCCTTTTTGAGATTTGAAAAAATGAAAAAAGAAAAAAGATTTTATGACCCGGAAAGTGGGGAGGGGGCAGCGGAAGCATGCTTCCGCCCCCTCATTTTTCACTGGGGGCTATCTACCCCAGCCCCTCCGCTTCCTATGCCCACGGTCAGCAGATAGGTTACGACGTCCCTGTTTTCGTGCAGTATGTGTACAACACTAAGCACAAATCTGAATTGCAACACTGAACAAAAATAGGAACTTAGACCTGCTTCACAACAGACTGAAATACATTAAAAAACAAAACGGGCAATTTATTACACAGAACCACACTTACGATTCCTCCTTATGTTATGGTTGGATTAAGAAAGACTGATGTCCCCAAATTTTCATGTAAACACAAATTTTGTAACACATGATGTAATTGCGGGATTGGCAATCCTCAGTCCACTTCTGTGGATAAGGAAATATCGCCCTATTGCTTAAAACATCTATCAGTCTATAAGAATAATAAAAATGAATATTATCATACCAATCGTTTTTCAAGGTTATAATCAGCGTTGATTTTCTCTTCCAGCTTTTTTAATCCATCCAAATCCTTTATTGGGATCTCAACGTCATCAGGGAACTCCAAGTCAAGCTCTACCCCTGAAGATAGTATTTGGGATAGGGCTTGGCTATTTGACAGAACTTGGCGTTTAAGATCCCGTATATCTGTTCGCATCTCTGACAGAATTGTTAAGATGCGTCTCTCTGTTGCTGTAATGGTGGAAATAAATGTTTACATAAAAAATGAAAGGAATTATTTGAAGAATTACGATAATGATAAAATTGCATGAGAAGGAATTCTACCGAAAAACCTTTTGCAAGCAAAATTGCAATCAACTGTGCGTTAGACCGTAATGGACGGCGTAAGATACAGTAACTACATTTTGCTTTTTTACAGAAAACGATGCTTAGCAAACCTACAGTATTTGATCAATCTGTGTGTGATAATAAAATGTCAATCATACTAGTAACCATATTTATATTGGCAATAGCCCTCACTGAAAACTGGTATAAAATATTAAAATATTTTGGAGTTCAAAAGTGAAATAAATACAAAATTGATTGTAAGGCTACTCAAACCTGTAGCAAAGTTATGAAATAAAAAGTTACGGTACAATCATCTTTAAACATCTCCTATTGTATGTTAGACCCCTTGTAAATTTGTTTGTCCCTATTTCTAACCGCACTTGAGAACCTTTCTGGCCGTCGGCGTATAGCCACGGAAGGGTTTGGGGGCTTAGAACCCCCCCCCCCCACTCATGACCCAACCTTGCAATGCAGAAATCACTTAAAACAGCGGTTTTTATCTCTCTCTATCCTCAGAATTTTCCCTCATATCGTGCCCCCCCCCCCCGACAACAAAACCCTCCCCATGACACAATCCTGACTACCCGCCTCTTCTGGCTGCACCTTCTTTGATTATAAGTAGTAGACTCTAGGACCGTGGAACATAATGGAGTAAATGAGACAGTTCTTCATTCTATAAAGTTATATAACAACTAGGTGATTTCGACAATGAAAGCAAATGGAGTTGCCAGCATTTTTACCATTTACAACGTTGGAACAATAGCCACCAGTAGGAGCACTAGGAGTTGTTGTCTTTGATTGAACAACTGGTAGATGGATAGTGGTTGGTTTTGTTGGCCTATGCGTTGCTGGCGATTGTTTATTTTTACCCTGTGGTTGTTCTGCTCGTGGTTGACTGGTGGATGCAGTACTGGAAGATGTTGATGGTGCCATGCTTTTGCGTTGAGCTGCCTCAGTTGTTGACCTATTAGGATGAGGAAGGGGTTCAAGTGGTGGCGGAAGGATCAAATCATCATCTTCATCATCATCGCTGTCATAGTCAACATCATCATCATCGTCATCGTCATCGTCGTCGTCGTCGTCGCCTTCGTTATTCCCATCACTAGGGGCATTCACAACGTCTTCTTCTATATCCTGGTATTTTGGGTTAGCGCTTTGGGACACAATGATAATGATAATGACACAAAATTGGCATGACTATTAACTGAAAAGGCAAGCACCCCAACATCCTTTTGAAACAAGCATAGGCGTACGGAAGGATATTTTTTGAGGGGGGCAAAATCAATTTTTGTGCAAATAATATCCCCATTTAGCATGTCTTGCTCATGTTTTGGGCGAATGGACCAGCCGTTTTTGTCCGAATCGGGAGGGCGAGTGATAGAGTTGACCTAAAAGTTCTTAGTTCTTACATTTGTAATCATAGAAACGATTATCTCATAACAACTTGGTTCTAATTTAAACCTTGAAACGAAAAAAAAAAAATCGGTCAAGGTAGTTCAATTTCTTGCGGTCGGATGACGTCAAAAAATTCGCCCAGTTTGAATGCCACAGTGATTTGTAAAACAGCTTTTTATTTTCGAAAATTTAAATATTAGAGATATCGACCATGCACACTCGCCCGCACTGATCACAATTATTACATCGTAACGGAGATGCAGCTGAACCACGGACTTTGTATACATGAACAGAGCATAGGCTACTGCACGTTAGATTGCAGCCCGCCGGGCGGACAAACTTTTTTCGTCCTGCTCATCGATACGAAAAAACAACTGAGGTGATGCAGCCTTAGGGGGCGGCCGACACAGAGGCGTTACGTAGGCTAGTAAGATTGTCGCTCCCCCAATATAGGCGTTGCAAGATGACTGTCTACTATAGTTTTGTTTGTGAAAGTTGGGACATGATCAAGGACTTCAAAACAACAGAATTTGAAAGAAACCTGTAATATTTTCGAAATAATGCAAGATAAGGTCAAAATAACTACATCTATTGCAGAAATATGATACTGTTTCTTGTTCAAGTTAAACTTTCGTTTAAAATATTACAGATTTGTCGTCATGTCATACGGTACAAATTATAGCTTCACGACGTCCATCTTGGTGCGCCATTTTGTCTAGGTCGGTGGCGACAATCTACAGATAGGACGTACGCGTTACATGCTCTGTCCATGTATATAGGAAGTCCATGGGCTAAACTTACTTATAAAAGGAACGAAGTTAGCTAGTTGCGTTTGGTTTACACTAGTCAGGGTAATCCTTTCGTCGAGGGTATGGGGTGACCCTCCCTTTTTCATACACCTCGTCCGCAGAGTCACCATACCCCCGATGCTAGGGTGGTCCTGACTAGGACTGCGCAAGTTATAATGTTATAAGCTCAAAAAGTACGGCTATAGGTCATACTATCAGATATCCCACGATTTTTTCGTCCAGCTCTTTGTTACAAAAAAATCAACGTCCGCCGACGTTGGACACCAAATCTGTTCAACTGCGTAGAAAACTTACGGAAACTTCATTAAAATAACGAAATGTGTTGGAAAATTATTGGAAAAATTACAGTCGTAGCCTATGCCTTAATTGCTTAAAACGTCAGGTACCACTTTGAAGTAGCCTATTGGGCCAGTATGTCACTTACTTAAATTAAACTAGTGTTGTTTAGAGTACGAAACCTTAAACTAACCTTTACGGTCAAGCCTCACGTTATACCATGTCAGCAAAGCTGTGTTTATAGTCATGTTGATAAAAAAAAAAAAATGCTCTCCATACGCCCTATGTCTCTACACTGGGTAACTGACCGATCACAAGCCAGCATTCTAAAAAGTATTTATAAATAGCTTTTAATGTATCCATGGATCATTAAACTTTCGATTTATCTGACCTTGTGAAGGAACTAAAAAAAAAGGAAAAACTTACAATCGACGTCTTTTATTCGGTCTTGGAGAATCTTCTGCCTCATTTTCCGTGGCTACATCTGATGAATATTCAGCCCTATATAGATGAGTCTTGGCTTTCTTGTAGGTTTCTGAAAAATTTAAAAATGAAAGAATTGTTGTCTTTAATTCGTGGGGTGTCGATTCAGGGTGGAACAGGAGAGCATACGGTACGTTCCCCTTTCCCACTCTACTGAGTGAAGAAGATGCTAACAAATTTGTAGGGGCTATCCACATTTATAAACTAAACTAAAACGTGAGGTAACCAAAAACATAAGGGTAGGTTATGGAATAAAAATGGACGTAATTTTATTTTCTGTCAAGACGTTACTTCAAATGTCCAAAAATGTTTTTCTTCCCACTATCCCGCACTTAAATCTTTAGATCTATATTGGTAATTTCTTTAAAAGTATCTCAAATTCTCTAGAAATGTTTGAAGGTGTTGTATTTTCGACATTTCAGTTTCCTATTTCGGCCTCCTTTGCATGCAAAGTTGTGATGGTTTAAACCCCATACCTCAGTTTCATAGGTCACGGCGTGTGGGAATGGAGGGAACACTTTCCCTTATAATTTCTCATTTCCCAAAATTGCTTGGCACTGAAATTATAAAAAAAATGTTTATCTTTAAAAAAGGTCATTCTGAATAAATCAATTTTAAACAAATATTTCCATACTGTACCAATCCTTAAAATTTAGCTTCCTTAAAAAAGAACTAAACATTGGAATTCTTACCACAGGTTGAAATAACTTTTATTTGGTGTTTTTTCCATGAGGGTTGTGGTTTTTCTCTGGATTTCACTGCTTTTTCGAATTTTGAGGAAGTCATATAAGGTGGCCACATACAGGATGAATCATCGTGAGACCACTCAGATGGGATAACCCCAACTTCATTTTCCTCAGGGAAAGAAACAACTAAAAAGGAATTGGTTGTGGATGCCATTCTGAAACAAATGATGATATGATTTTGAGAATGGGGGGATTGGAAAACGTTGAGAGTGAAGAAGGGGTATGGCCACATGAAAGTCTTTTCGGGGCAGAAGAACAAATTTTCTTTAAATTTGTGTGATGGGAGCTACAGAAATATTGCTACTCAATTGCTTCACTCTGTAAATTCCAAAAACACTTGAATATGCAGGATATGGTGAAAACGTTTTTTGACTGGAAAACTTTTCATACACGATGAAGTTTTCACCTTTGTGGCTGAAAAAGTTTTTTGCTATAGCTATGTTATCACCAATTTGAATGCAGTTGTCACCATCTGTTATCTTGAGAATGCAGTTTGGCAAATTGGCAACTTTGTACTGCTTTGCTGACCCTCGCCCTGGCCCTGGGGGAACTGGGCCTCCTTCATGCTCTTGAGAAAAAATATTCGAGGTTTGAGGCTTATGCCTATTGTTCTTGACTTCTGAGAGTCGTCTCACAACTTGGTGCAGAGGCTTTGATGGTTTTCTCACCATACGTTTTAGTTTTCCAAGATAGTTCTCAAATGGAAAGCAGGACACGTTGTCAAGTGGCCCATACCTCTGAACATCTTCAGAAAGGCGGACAAGACCGTGAACATTGTAAGATACCATATCAGTACCATACAATATCATAAAATTCTTCACAAATGCTACAATGAGCTCGTGAGCATACTGGCAGTAATCAAGACAGTAGTGTGGGTGAGTCAGTATGAACATGGCAAGAGAAAAGTGCATGAAGTTTTCGTACAATGGTTTCGATAGACATTTCAAAAAGAACAATCGGTCCGGTGTAGAGCAAGAACTGCCTAAATTCTGTTGCTTTCCAGCGTTCATATTCCAAAAGTGAACGAGGTCGGCGAGAAAATTCAATTGGTACTGAGCCCTTTAATGCAACCAAACGTTGTGAAATCTTTGTGATAACCCGTGAGCCTTGTCTTGTTCTTAGTGGCCCTTTTGTCCAAAGCTTAATTAATTTTCTCATAACTCCCAAACAGACCAGGCGTATGTTGTCTCCAGGAAATGCTGATACCATGTCAATCTTAAGTTGAGTTAATGGAGTTTCCCTAAGTGGTGTTCTTCATTTATTGCATTCCTAAACTCTGCATCAGTTCTGCGATGTGCATTTATTTCAGGAAATGTTACACTTTGTTTATATACACCTCGTTGATCGCATTTGTCACACCCATAGTATCCACTGTGACCTTTGATGTTTTTTATCATTGCCCGAGCTGGAGTGTCACAAATGAAAGCAGATATAAATACTGAAAAGTTTCTCCCTTCAAATTCGATACCGTTTTCATCAATTGATGCACATTCAAAGACAAATTCATTTAGGAAATCTAAGTTGGATGGCTTTGCCATACCATGATACAGACCAATCAGGAAGGGCTGCCTGTTAAGAAGAGTAGTAGCCATTCCTAAAATAGGCCAGAATTGAGAGTTGGAACTTTTGAAGAGTGGCAATCCATCAATATTAATTTGGAGAGATAAGGCCTCATCATAGTTTGGTAATACTTTCTCTGACCTGAGGGCAGACAATATACCTTCTTTGATGCCAATATGGTAATATTCCCCACTAGAAACATGTTTCGTAGCTGTATTGGTTTCTGTATCTAACAATGTTCTAGGATCCCTTGGAAGTTCAGGATGATAGTTGCGAAGAATGTGCAAGAGCTCAAAGACGGCAATCTGTGGAATGTTAGACCTGGAAGCCCATTCAGCTAGGTCAGAGCTTAAACTGTGGCTGTTCGGTTCATTGTCATCGCTGCAAGATTCATCACACTGGCATGAATAATTTGAATCATTGTCACTCTGAAATGACTCAAACTGTTGTTCGTCTAAGCCTACTGTGTTGTTTAAAAAATCTTCAGTGTTATCTTGTCCATTTTCATTTTCTAAACTTGCCAACGTTTGTTCTGTTAAAATAGTTGAATTTAAAGGTTGTTCTGTGAAGTTAACTTCATCTATAATACTTTGAACATTCTTTTCTACTTCTTGTTGTATTTTCCTACACTTGGTACGATCAGACATTGCGTGGAAAGCCATTTTGGAAAACGAGCTATGGAGAGACAAAAATAATATCATGGGTCCGACATGCTATTAACAGCGCTTGTGGGCGGTGTAGTACAGTATATTATGTCACTTTTGTTCAGAAACTACTGGTCCTTTAATCTTTTAATTTTGAATTGGCTAAAGGGGAGATTTCTAGGGGGAAATCGCTTCACCCCAGACACTGAACAACTGAAATTTCAGCAAGTCTTTATATTGTTCACAAATAGGTCTTTCACTTGAGAGGTGTGAGAGTCTGCCCTCAAAAATAGTTTAGCACGTATACCTCCTACTAAACTTTTGGGATCTCAAGTTCATAGAGAAACCCCTCTTTAGATTAACTTCATCGAACAGTAGGTCTCCAACTGGAGACAGATTTAAACAACCTTGGTGAAAGCGTGTGAGAAATTAAGGATGTTAACATTTCTACGAGTTGACTAACTTTCCGGCACTGCAATAGTCGAAGGTTTTTGTCATATTTTTCCCTTTTGATCCCTTGCCGAAGGCAGAAGAGGATTGGGTGCATTCGTGACGCCGTTCAAACTGTGTGTGCGTGCGTGGTGTTTTTGCTTGTAAACACAATACGTTAGCCTTATTGAGTAAATTGGGAAGAAATTTTTTGCCCGAAGAAAGTAGGTTGGCCCATAAAACTAAGCGGAGCGCCACCATCAGTTTGCGCAGAGCTTAGAGGAAATTTAGAAAATTCATACCACTCAGACAGTCGAAGACGACATTTTCTAATTCAACAGGGATGATCTGAGCAACTTTAAGTTTTGATTCTTCAAAAGTGTTCACTTCAAACTATATTCAGCCAGAAAGACTACGCGGAGCGTCACAATTGCTTTGGGCTTCCTGGTTGATGTTCTGCCTTCTCTGCTTACAAGATTTTAACAAGAGACAAGTACACTGACCTGAGTAGGGTACAGTAGCTAGATTTGTGAACGGTAACTCTCAGATAGCCGGAAATGACATTCCCTTGCCATGTAAGTAGAATTTTAACTGTCACTTTTTCATGTTTTCGTTCCCATAAAATGCTCACTTTAATAAAATAAACAACTTAGGTGCAAACTGGTGTTTTGTTTGCTTTTTTGTGCTGGTTCCATGTGTAAGCATATTGCACTCCTCCTTCGAGCATGGTAGCCTTCTTTTCAAGGAATAAGTTTCCCACGGATACAAATTCAGTTGTTTGTTGCTCAACAATAATTTGTTCACCCAAACTTTCAACATTTGAAATTATGCAACGTCCATAGCTCACCTTGCGCATAGGCTTAGTATTTTGAAGAGATGTATAATGCTGGGTTTCATGATTAACTCGACTCAATTGTTGCATAGTGAGCCGTTTTCTTCGTACTCTTTGTTGGAGCATTTTAAAAACAATATTCCCTTTAAATGAGGGCGCGCGTCTAGAGGGCCCTCTTAGTCATGGAAATAAAATTTTTGGCAATTTTCCTCTAGGTACATGTATATCTCAATTCGCCCTCTATGGAATGCAGGGGTACTTGTTTTATTGTGTTCCACTGTATACCCATGATTCATAATAAGAGAACCTAGGTCTCTCCCCTCATTATCTCTTTATGTGGGAAAGCATAAGCACGACATCAACATTCCTTTTTCATTTCTCACTAGTATGTTGTACGTCCTCCCAGTTACTGCGTCCATATGAAACCTTGATTTTTAATGTTTTTTTTTTTTTGGCGCAAAGGGAGTTCCCCACAACAGAAACTTGGATAAAATATTGTAAAGGGTGATATATATTACATCCTGGTTGAATCTGCAGAAAATGGCTCTTAATTTATGCTATAAATACTAGCCTAACCTCAAGAGTGCTCAAAACTATACATGAAAATCACCATGTCGTACTTTTGTTTATTCCTGCTATTAAAGTAGGCCTATTAAACAGGGTCAACCGTTTTACCGGTTGCCAAGTTTCCCTAGTGAGACATCATCCTGCCTAGCAACAATTCAGCAATGTGATATTTGACATTGTTTATGTGTCAAAGTCACGTTCACAAAGAATACGCTTTAGGTTGAAAGAACGACCCGGGGGGAGGTGAGTACGTATGATTGGAATAATTCTAAAACCCCTACATTATTTTGCACCCCAAGTGCATCCAGAAAAGAACATGAAGTTATCAGTGAAAAAGGCATTCCAGTTTAAGGAAGTGAAATATTTTTTAATATTTTCAGAGGAGGAAACTAATGTGCGATTTTTTTTACCTCCGTTGTCATGGTTGTGCCCTATCAGTTTGAATATTGAATGCAAGTAAACATGAACAAGGCGCGCTTTCTCTGTACATATTTGTGTATACAATACTACTATTAGACTGAAATGAAGACGCGCCGCGCACAGGCTATGTGCGCGAACACTGACAGTACGTATTTCGTGGCGGTTACACACAGTCACTAGCACTCACCGGCATCACATACTACTGCGTGCTCCTGCACGTCCTAGTAAAAGTAAAAGGTACTGAGATAATCCCTAAGCAATGGATTACAAGGAATTATCATTGTTTTGGATCATTACCTCTTGGAACTTGGTTTGCCTGTTTCAAGGCAATGAAGGTAGGCTATTTGTACGGTTGTTTAGTCGAAATAATCATGTAACAATTTACAGAAATTATAGACTCGTCATGAAATTTTTTGGCTAAGCGTCCAGGCGGAATGCTAACGTTACACTTAATAGTCTCACTAACGTTAGCGTAGTTTAACGTTAACGTTGGACAGCACAATGAGGTAACGTAACAGTTTTTATAACTTTTTTAGCGAGGGCCTAGTTTCATGGAGAAACGTTATGTTATTGCCCATGCCCATGTTGTACTTGTAGCTCACCTGTGCTAGTCACTGAATTCAAACAAAGATTGAGAGGGCTCCTGTTGGGCTACATACTGGGCTTATGCTGTGGCAAATCTGTGTTTGTCTGAAAGAAGTCACTAACTTAGCCTATTCATGTTAGTCATTCACTGCATAGTTGTAGAAAAATATTCTGGGTCTTTTTTAAAATATTCTATTTTGCCCCGAAATGTGTGTTAAGCCTATTTGCCCATAGCCTAGGCCTAGGCTACTGACCTAAAAACAAACAGACAAAACTAGGCTAAAAGCAAGGTGAAATTTTCATCTAAACTGCATACAAACTTGTTGAAGAATCAGATAGGGGCCTACTGAACAGAGGTAATTTACATTTTCATTCTATTACTTACTTAGGAGTTCATCTGAATTGGACTTCATTATAATAATTTTGGGGGTTCAATGATCGGGGGTTGAAAACTGGTCCCCAAAATTAAATACTAACGTTAGTGACAGCGGTTTAATACTTGGTTGGCCTAGGCAAATTCAAACTTTTAAGGTGAGCTATTTCTGAAAGAAAAGACCTAGGCCTAGGCTAGGCCTTAATCGGTTATTTTTTGACGGTAACATGTAAACCACAATAATACCAAACAAAAACATTTTGAGTCATACGATTCCACCTTACTTGGGAGGAATTTTTTTAAGAAGTTCCTTACAGGGTTAAATACTTGTGACTTTACCCTAGCCCTTTATTATTAGACCTATTCATGTTTTAGCCTAGGGTAACTAAAATGCCCAGTACCCGGTCACTTAAGGATTTACTGTTCCAGGTGCCACAGTTTTCGCCAAAATAGAATGTTACCATCACTATCTTTTCTAGCTTTACTTGTCCTTTCTACTCCATGTGAAAATTAAAATTTATTTTCAAGGTTTGATGTAAGGGGGGCACTAGACCCTTGGACTCAAACAGCCCAGAATTCGACCTAGTATCACCAGTCTTCAATTCATCAACCCAGAAACCGACCACAGTATCAGTTTTTGTCAGTTTAAAAAGCCTGATTTCATTGGCAATTACTTTAAAAGTAAAGTCTGATAGCCTATTTTATCTGAATTATATGTAGCCTAGCATTGTTTAATATCAATAGAAAATTAAGGAGCGAATGAAGGAATAAATTTTGGTCGGTCGGATACTGGCTTTCAAAATATTTGTACCCCAGAATTCAACCACAACTTTGTTATACATATGTATGGTCCAATACTAGGCGCAACTTTTGAAAGTGGCCGGAGCCCAGTATTCAACCTCCTCCAGATCTGAACTAAAGCATTTAAATTTAGTTTTTTCAAGTTTGTGAATGGTTTGGCTAACCCCCACCTCTCTGTTAAAACAAAAATTGAAGAAGAAATATCTTCAATTGGGAAAAAAATTAAGAATTGGTATAACAGGATATCCTTAAAGTACCTTTTAAGGAAAGTGGCGTTTAAAAACCTTATCCTGCCATATACAACAATGACTAAAATAAAGTGTCAATTTTGTGGAATTGGGCCAGTTATTTTTTCATCAACTGAAAGTTCGAGGATGCTTTCAAACTTATTTGTAAATATGTAAACAATTCAATTATGAGACAGGAGGGACTTATGAATGACCAAAAGCGGGCGGGTTCCGGGGGGCGGTTGAGTATTGGGCATTCAACCCTAGGCTTAGTTTTCTGGTCATTCCTCGAAGAATTCACTATTTTGAAGTCATTTGGCATTTGTTCTACAAAATATTCTGAGTCGTTTAGAAAATATCCAAGCCTAGAATAAATAATTTTGCACTGCATTGTGTCTCATAAACTACCACCACTCTCTTATGAAGTTCTAGGCCTAGGGTAGAGGCACCAGTATTCAACCCTTTAAGGAACTTCATTTTTTTCCTCCCAGGTAACCTAGAGTGGGATCATATGGCTCAAAATGTTTTGTTAGCCTAGATATTATGATGGCTAACATGTTACCATAAAAAATATTGGATTTGGTCTTTTCTTTCAGAAATAGCTCACCTTAAAAGTTTGGATTTGCCGACCCACTAGTATTCAACCCCCGGTCACCAGTATTCAATTCTGGGGACCAGTATTCAACCCCCGATCATTATACCCCAAAAAATTATTTTACAAAGTGCAATTCAGATAAAATGTTGATAGGGTGGAAATATAAATTACCTTCATTACTTTTGTTCAGTATTTGATTCTTGAACAACTATATCATGCAGTTAAGAGGGAAATTTCACCTTACTGTTATGTCTGTTTGATTTTATTAGGTCAGTAGGTTGTAAATCCAGAGAATGACTCAAATAAATGTTGTCGAACATCAACATCAAATAACACACATTTCAGTGCAAAATTATTGATTCTACAATATTTTCTAAAAGACCCTGAATATTTTTTATAGGACTATGCTAATTGACTAAACATTAGTGACTTCTTTGAGAAATGACCAGAAAAATCCTAATGGACTTCATTCTCAACATCTTTGGTTCCATAAATGTACCAGGGGTTGAATACTGTAGCAGATAAAGATTGCGTCACCAGTACCTAACCCTCTTCAATTTCCCTTCAAATTTTCCGTAATTTTCACTTTGGTCCTAAAATTTGTTTATAAATTGCTAGCCTACAATGATGAAATATTAGCCTTGACATTTCATTATTTTTAAAACCAGTCTCTTTTTAAATGGATCACAGGAAATTACATTCCTTTGATTTTAACCATCTTGCCTCACATGACCTTTTAAGAATAGCTATTTTCAAAGACATTCCTCAAATTCTCGTATACAAATATCTCCAAAAAGGTATTTATATGCAAATCAGTTACACAAAAGTGGATGGCAATTAAGCAGAGAAGTTGTTTTCACCTTTGGAATAGTTTAATGTGTGATGGAGCCTTAGTTCACTGAAAAATGTGGAATTATATCTTAGTGGGTTGAATACTGGAGGGGTTGAATACTGGTGCCTCTACTCCTAGGCCGTTAGGCCTAACAAGCCTAAATAAGAATTCTGATACTTGATAGGCTAGGCAGGTGAAAACATTATTTTGTATTAATTTTTGAAAAAATTAGCCTTAAATGTGGTTTCATTTGAGGCTTACGGTATTTGTTTGAAGTGATTGACTCAAGATTACTTTTGCTAGGCTACTTGTAATTTTGGTTTTAAAGTGTCTGAACAGGTTCTAAATTAAAAAAAACACCTCATTAAAATCATCTCATTTATTAGTCATATGACAGTATTTTTCTTCAATTAGTGCCTAGGTCTAACTAAAATAAGATTAAGAAATAAGCCTAATTGTGGCTCCATATGTTATATGGTGAAACTGACAATCCTTTTGCATCGATCTGTGAAAATAATAAGCATTCAAATGAGAGTGTTCGATAGAACTTATGTTCGAACTTTGAACCTAACCAGCTACACTGACACCATTAGGCCCACATTTCAAAAATGCATTTTCTCCAGATTACTCCATTCAAACAACACCAAAATATAGCTCCAAGCGGGAAGAAATATTACAAAATATTATTGTCAAGTTTAGGTTAATTGATTTTGACAGATGTATCTTTATTTTTTATGATTTCTGTTTGTTAAGTGATCGACCCATGATTAGCCCAGTATACTAGGCTCAAGTCTAGACTAGGCCTAGTCTAGCCTAGGCCTAGGCTAAATAATTTTTGGAGATAGCCTGGGCTAGGCCTAGCCTATGTTCGGCCCTAGCCAAATATCCATGAAAAACATTTGGAGTCATGTCATTCCACTTGATTCGGCAGAAAAAATTGCAGGAAGTTAATCAAACACAGTTGAATACTGGCAGATTGGTGACTTTAGCGAAGTGCCAGAAAACGAAAAATAATTGACGCAGTGCATTGCTACTACTAGGCTAAAGCAGCAGGTCTGAAAGCGGAACCCAGGCTCATAGAATAGCATACGCCCTAAGTTAGGCTAGGTGTAACTTCAGCCTGCGCCCATCCCTGTACTCAAATGACCCAATTTTTCAGAAGCAAATTTGCACAGTTTTCATAAAAGCGCGCCCAGATAAATCCTGGTTGTTTATCAAATTTCCAAATCATTTGAAAGGCGAAATATTCTACACGTTTCTTTTTGCCCGGGCCCGAAAAAATTACCCAAATTTCTCTAGAATGATTTATTTAATAAAACTGTTAACTACAGCAAGAACTTACCCTTCTATAGATGACTTGAACTCGAGTGACGTCGAAATTTTCTTCACCTTCCAGAAAGTTGAATACGGCGCCTTTTTCCTAGGGTGCTTATGTGCGCATGCGCCCAGCAGTATTGCCATAGAGCAGTCCCTATATCCTGTTGTGGCGAGTATTGCACACATCGCGCAAGTACGCATGTTGAATACATGAATGAGTAAACTATTGTCGTCTGCTCATTTGCTCGAACTATTCTATGGGAAGGTACTGCTCAGCGCTCGTACTGGAATTTGTATGTGATGCAATGCGAACCGTCTGTTACTACTAGCTGCACTACTTAACTTATGATAAAAAGTATTAAAAGGTCTACCCGCGGCCGGTCTGTCTGATTTTTCTTCCCCTTTTTCAACTTTCTTTATAACATTGTTTCAAAATTAACGACGCGCTTGCTCGTTGAATGTGTTTGCGAGGCGGCGAATATCTTTAGCCTCTCTATTTACCCACGAACAATACTAACGTTATACAGCATTTCATCTGCCACGCAGTTATTAAGTGAGTTTTAGCAGTTATTAGTGAGTTTTAGATTTCACGACGCGGACGTCAACTACAACATAGTGACGTCACAACCTACATTTCCCTTTTCGTTTAGCAACTGCAGTGGAGCGCGTTGCGTTTGGAATGGCATAGGTACAAATGACGTCATTTCGTTGTAGATGAGGTCCCGCGTCAGAAATCCGTAAAAAAAATAGCCTCTTAATATCTCATCGATCCCGTGAGGATGATGATCGAGATATTGTAGTCACTTTGCTTATGGGGCTATATATGGCAATGCCAGCTTAAATCACAATCGTTGCCATGGTAACGGAAAATTCTTCCCAATAGACTCTATTTTCCCAAACAGCAATTACAATGAATTGTGGGATATGTTTTGGGTGTGCGTCAATTTTCACTCACAGCAAATGCCATTGACAAATATGACAAACACCAAGAACTCTATCCCCGAATCCTTTGTAATTGCTATTTGAAAATAGGTTCATTGACTATAGTCTCAAGGAGACTAACCCATGTAGTGAGGTACCCTGGGTTGACTGAGGGTCCAGGGCTAAGGGAGAGGGTTAAAACCTGTCCGTGTGTGTGGGGTGTGTGTGTGTGTGTGTGTGCGTGTGTGAGTGTCCAAATTTGTTTTCCTAATATCTTGTAAACGGCTGGACCGTTTTTTCTTCAAACTTGGTAGCATGGTACCTATAGGTGGAAAACAATTGCAATTTTAATACACAACCGGAAGTGAAGGTCAAAGGTTACAGGTCAAAGGTCAAATTTAGTGTAAAAACATTTTCTGCTATATTTTCAAAACAAAACGTTCTCCAGACACGAAAACCTCACACGCATATATCGATATGTGGTTGCCATAGCAACAGAGATCAAAGGTCATGGTAGAGTGACCAAAAAATTTCAAGTGGTAATTTGTTCGTAAAACGACGTTTTCGTCCCTCAAACTCCTCCTAGTGGGCTGGACCGATTCTTTTCAATATTGGTAGGTTGGTACCCCAGGGTGGGAACTTATGTCCCCGAAAGAGTTTTACTTTTATAATCGTTGCGTCCATGTCCTTATCAGTTTAGTGCTAGTAACAACCAAGCTTGTTGTTTTTGTTCATAGTGTTGCAAGGGGTGAAGAACGTCTTAAAAATAAATTTGTTCCAAGAGCTTACTGGATTAAAAATCTACTGGAATATAAGGGGCAAAATATACAAAGATTAGGTATCCTGCTTCTCCAGTTCTTATATAATCCAGTGTCAGAATTTAAATATCCAAATGATGTTTTTGGAAAAAGAGGTGCACCTGTTCCAAGAACTTGATTGGTCTGTGCCATATTCTTTTCCTTCGCTATCTTACGAAAAAAACTGTGTGTGTTTGTTTTCTTTTGCCATTAAACAGCTGGGTTCTGACAGGTGCGGCGGAACGGAAAAATATATATATATTTTTTTTTTGGGGGGGGGAGGGGGGTAGAGGCTGTTCTATGTTGCATGTATCCAGCTTTAAAATATGGGTCTCACGTTTGCAATTTCTCAACTAATGAGAAAAAAAAATCAGCCTATGCAAAATGGTAATACATATCAGATAAATTGAGATGACACAAGAACAATAATTAATTATGCATCCTCTCTTTCATTTATTCTGTTTGCCGTGTTATTCACTTTCTGAACCCCATGTTACATTTGTCCATCCATACATATCAGCTTCTGCTTATATTTCCCTAGATCATAGCCTGTCTCTACCCCCGTGGTTCCTCCCAAGGCTACCACCAACCTATTCTCATCTATCTCAAATCCCAAACATTACACTCAAACACTTGTGTTAAAACTAACGGTGGTAACCTACGCTGTTCAACCAGTGGCGGAGCTAGGGATTTCCGGTCTGAGGGAGCGAAAAATGGTCTACAGGGGCGCTTCCAATGAGTAAATACCATGAGTCACAGCACGATAGAAACAGCAGCTTCTCGGAGCTTTCCATGTGATTTTCCGCACCTGATAGAAGACTGGTACACCATTTCTATAACAGCAAGTTTTTCTAATTATGAAATTTTCTGTCCATGGGCCTCCACAAATGGAAATTCGGGGGGGGGGCAAAAGTATTTTGGGGAAAGCTCCGCGCAACCATGAGTTGGCGCGGAGCGCCTGAAAATTTTGGCCCAAAAGGACCTCACTCAGATTGCTGAAAATGGCATTTCTTGCAAAGCATATTTACCGCATATAAATGGGAAAAACGTGATCCGTGAACTGACTTAAGAAATGTTGATGTTAATTTTTCTTCGTCTTTTTTTAATTTTTTTCTTCGTTTTTTCAGGTTTTTTATTTTTCCCAGGAGGGCAAGTTCCTCCCTTGCACCCTTTCTACGGACACCAGCTGTTTCTGTAGCTCTCTTTCACATTTTGGTATGAAGACGTTCATTATATTTTGTGTTATTGTCAGGTCTCGATTTAAGGGCTTTTATGTAATAATAGGCTACTTTTTGAAGATAAAAATTCAAACCTGCTAGAACATAACAAGCAATCTTACAGTGGAAAAAATTATGGAAATTAATCACCGATACGGATTGTACATTTTTGGTATCTGGAAATCGAGATAAGTACACGAAGAAACATTAATTGACGTACATATTATGTGAACAACCGATCTAGAAATAGCCATTAATTAAGTACAAGAAATAGCGAGGGCGAAAGGTCTGCTTGGCTCTCTAGATACCGAATTCATAGTAAATAAGATTAGCCTAAACGAGGCTAATTAGATGCAATTTTCTGGCTTTTCCACGAAAGTACAGAAATAAGCATTTTCATGGTATTATCGTGCATGCAGTTTCAGAAACAGCCATTTATCATGAGAATGCTCGCTTGAAAGAAAAATCAAAATGGAAACTCCTCATTAAAACTCTAAAATCATTACCACTATGATAACAGTTTTGAGTTTATTTTAACTTTCTAGATAATTCATACTCTTCAAAATAATTTTTGAAAAATGTTGTGGAAGCTATTTTTTTTCTCATAAACTCTTTTCTTTACCTATGTTGACAATAATCCCCGACAACGAGAGGGCTATTTGCGCTTCACAATTATTGTGCGCCCTTTGCAACATCTTTTATTGGCCGGGTGGGGGGTGAATTTAATGTCAGTCTAAGTATTTAATCTCGTAAGCTTACAATCACGCTTGGCGTGAAAAGAACGTAACACAGCGACAATATTCATTATTGCGTATAAAACATGAAAGTACGTTTTGGCAAAACCTGTCCCTATGTTACAGAAGATGACCCTTTTCATCAGAATAAAGTGCAGATAGCACAGTTACTGGTGGCTGTTTGAGCAGTTTGTTATCTGGGCATTAAAACAGTGCTATTAAATTATGTCTTTTGCCAATAATGGTGCAAGAGTAAAGTATGTTTAAAACCTAAAAGGGCGCCGATAGAAGATTTTGGTTCGTCGGGGGGGGGGCGACTGCCATATGGCAGCTCCGCCACTGTGTTCAACCTCGCGAAAAACGATCAGTAAAACTTAACGAAATTACGCAATAACAGACCATACTGCTTCCACTTTTCGAAGACCTCGGAGATGGGGTTGGTGATGATAAAGAGGCTTTTCATCGACAACGTTCCCCTAAAATTATAAGTAGGCCTATATTGTGCATTAGACTGATGAAGAATATGTTCACCACCCTCTTCAATATTCTCTTCGCCGTCGCCGGTCACCACTTCTTGAAGCGCACCTTACAAATATTGGGGAGGGGGGGGGGGGTAGACATGCCTTTAGCCCCTCCACTTTTTTCATTGGGGGGCTAAGCCCCCAAACCCCCCCCCCCCCCCCGGTTCCGCCGCCACTGGGTTCTAAGCTGTTTTCAGTATCCACACCGTGGAGCTGCTTTCAACTTGACAATTTCATCATCCACATGTAGGCTATAGCTGGTTACTTAGACCTTTTGGGTCCTCAGTCTGCCCATGTATGGCTCTCTGAAAGGCTTATTGTGCTAATTTTTAAAACCACAACATTCTCTACAGTCCCCTCCCCCA